>OX451736.1:907897691-908524222 GCA_948472305.1 Vicia faba | reverse complement strand
ATCGATGATGTCACTCAATTAGAATTGAGATAACGACTTCGATCTTTGCATGCTCCCTATAAGATTTTGTGGTTTTATTCTTTTGATGATCGACGATGTCACTCAATTAGAATTGAGATAATGAATTTGATCTTTGTATGTTCCCTATAGGATAGTTTTCCTCACCCCTAGGTTTTTGGTATGCTAACGTAAGTAGACATTCCCTTTTAGCATTTTTCTTCCCTCTTTTGCATGTGCATTAAAACTAAAACCTTTCTTTTTCTTTCAAACTTTAAAAACACTCAAATAATACATAACCCTTTTTCAAGGTAAAAAACATCAACCAATCTAAACTCTTTTTGCCTTCGGGCCTTTCATCGAAACTCTCAAAAAGATGTGTTAGTTCTACTTTAGGCGGTACGACACATACATCCTCATAGGCCAGGTTGCACCATGTCTATTTGCCAAAGAGTCGTGAGTGAAGCATTATCCGCCTTCAGGCATTTTTCTTTTGAAGATACCTTGTCAAGTATGAATATGTTAGTTCCTTTCTACTATAAACGCGTGAGTCTCCAAAGGTCGAGTTGCGGGTAGAATGTGAAACTTAGCATTGTCTCATTAAAAAACACAAAACAAACCAAAACACGTGAGGCCGAACTACGACGCTCTGACTTTTCCATTGCACGAGGGAGTACGTAGGCACTAGGTTGTGGGGCCTAGGCGAGTGAAACTTTATAAATATTCCTTCTTTTCCCCGTATTTTCTTTCGCATGCATTCCCTTTTAGCAGTAAGCTTTATACATAGATTTTTACACACTCTTAGATGAGAACAAACGAAAGTGGATCCTCTGGAGTACCACAAACGCGTGGGGTGTTAATACTTTTCCCTTGCATAACCGACTTTCTTACCCTTTCTCTTTGGTTGCAAGACCATTTTATCCATTTATTTGGAGTTCTCTCGATATATTCCTTTCCTTTAAGATAAATAAAGTTCGGTGTCGACTCTGTTTTTTTCATAGCGCGACAACCAGATACTCTCTTTCTTTCTCTCTCTCTCTCTCTCTCTCTCTCTATCTATCTATCTATCTATCTATCTATCTATCTATCTATCTATCTATCTATCTATCTATCTATCTATCTATCTATATATATATATATATATATATATATATATATATATATATATATATATATATATATATATATATATATATATATATATATATATATATATATATATATATATATAATATATATATATATATATATTATATATATATATATATATATATATGAGAAGAAGTGCCAAAAAGACAACAACAAATGGTAACAATAACTAGAGTTGTCAAAATAATTTAGCGCGGGTCGAGCCACAAAATACCTTAAAAAATACGACCCTATCTTTTTGGTCCTGCTCATCGGGCCTATGTTATCATGGGCCGGGTCGGACCAAACGGGCTTCGGACTGATCCATTAAAAAAAGATTTGGTAAGTTTTGGGGAAAAATAAATTGAGATGAGATATGATTGCATAAGTGTGTTTTCAAGTGATAAAGAAAAATTAAAGAGGATGAAGATATATTTTCAAGATGATGTGGTCAAGGAAATGGTTGTGAGATGAAGAGAAAATTTGATAAGTATTGGTGATAATATTAAGTTACTATGTACTTTTACATGGATTTTTTTGTGGTATATATATATATATATATATATATATATATATATATATATATATATATATATATATATATATATATATATATATATATATATATATATATATATATATATATATATATATATATATATATATATATATATATAGATGTTGATTTGATGAATATTTTAAACATCACTTAACTAAGTTTATGATGACTCTCTACTTATGTTATGTAACTTTTATCTATTACATCCCTTTTTATAATATTGAAATACGGGTTAGGCTGACCCATCAGACTGCACGAGCCTTTGAAAAATAGATCAGATTCATTTTTGTAGCTTATTAAGCAATTGGATTGGGTCGGGCTAATCCGTTTAAATATTTTGACCCATCAGACCGAAGCGAACTGAGCCGGACCGATCTATTTGACAACTCTAACAACAGTCCTACAACAAAAACGTAAAAAAACATGAAGGAAAAAACCAGCCACAAAGAAAAGTTTACAAGTCAACCAAAATAAAGAAAGCCACTAAAACTGAACATTGTCACCCAAGACAAACATACTAGAACTTAAAATTACTTATATATTTTGAAATGCGTTTGATATTTAAAAAATATTATAATATTTTATCATATAATTTCAAACACATATCAAAATATCAACGTAATCCTCAAAATCCTCTTCTAAAACCCTAAAAAAATCAACTCGCAACGACCTTAAAAACCACCTAATAAATTAAGACCTTAACGAAAGTTATCTCAACAACCAGAGAAAAAACATTACAATAATATATGTCTTATGTTTGAGTGCATCCATTGGAATACAAACAAGTCTTATACTTCTAAATGTAACCATTGTCATAATATTTTACCCTTGTCACCCATTTACAACCAACAAGGACTTTTTCTATAAGTATATCAACTACATATCGCATTTGATTTTATGGAATAGCAAAGAATTCAGTATCCATTGCTTTCCTACAACATACAGACTTTGATGTTTGCTGGTGAGTTTTGGGTTCAATGGTATTTGACATGGAATTTTTCTTTTGGTTTAAAATAAGGAGAACATTTGAAGGTAAGAGAAGACATAAGATAGAGGATAAGCCTTGGAGTTTGAAAAATTATTAGAAAATTAGAAGTAGAATAATCTTGATAAATTTACAAATAATTAAGAGCAAGAATGACCTTTTAAAACTATCTAAAAGAGACATAAGTAGGACTCAGAGAAGGATAAATATCAGAGTTAGAATACAAATAACTATAAGGATTATCTAACTGAATAACACTAAGAATAATAGAAACATGTTCAAGTGATACTTAATTGGGATACAGAGTCATGGAAAGATGACACATGATTAGTTTAAGAAAACGTTCTAGTTAAATGAAGCTAAATAATTATCACTTCAATTACATATCACGATCATGCACACTTTCTTATTTTTGTTGTTGATGACTTAGTTACACACCAACATTGATTTTTTTTATCACCAATGTTTTTAGAGAAAATGTGTCGCAGCTCAACATATGTACCAACTTTGTTTCTGTTGGTTTTTCTGTGCAAATTACCTTATTTGTCGAATTCATATTTCTTTAAAAAGACTTCTAATTATTTTGACAACATGTAATATCACTAACTTATTGAAGTTCTGATCAAACACTCAAATTTTTGTAACTATGAGATGTTATCTAAGAGGAGAAGTGAATTAAGATTGCTGAATTTTTCTCATTTTTGTCAAATGTTTTTGTAATTTTACTAGAAGGAGTGGTTTCAATGTTACTTTAAGATGAATATAAATTGTAGAATTTTAAAGGCATAAAGAAAAATGCATCAGAGATTTATACAAGTTTTCCTTATCAATAAAGGGCACGCCTAATTGCTAAACTCTTTAGAGAATTTTCTAATACGTTTAGATTCTTGTACATGTCACTCATCACGATTTCTTTACAACCTTCTAACACATGCACAAACACTAAATCCTATGTGAAACAACCGGATGAACAAATCATCGAGATGAAATCAATGAAGTCGTCATCGAATGTTTTTTATCCCACAAAAAGGGAAAGGTAAACATCGAGTAAACCCGAGAGGGTGAAATCACGATCATACGACCGAGAGATACGGGTAAGGGAGTCGATTACGCAAAGGGAATGTATTAGCACCTCTCACGTCTGTAGTACTCCACGGGATACACACTTGCTGTTCTAATCAAATGGCGTGTTCAAATCTAAAGCTTACGAGTTAAGGAGAAACTGCAAAGAAGGAATGCATGCAAAAGAAAACACGGGGAAAAGAAGGAATATTTACAAAGTTTTGCTCGCCTAAGCCCCGTGACAAGATGCTTACGTATCCCTTTTAAAGAATCAGAGCGCCGTAGTTCGGCTCAATAGCTTTTGTTTGTTTTGTGTTTTTTATGGATAATGCCACATTCGCATCCTTACGGTTAGGATTGCAATTCGTGCTTAGCATTGCAGCTCAGTAAGAGACTCATGCTCGGCCCCTCGCACACTTAGCATTTCCAAGTTGTTCGAATTTGAAACAACATATCTTTATTGAAATGGTTTTAAAAGAAAGAAAAAAAGTCTAAAGACAAAAAGATTTGCATTGGTTAGTGTTTTTTACCTTGAAAAAGGATTTGAATTTTTTAGATGTTTTATGCATTTTCCAAAGAAAAAGATTTTAGTTTTAATACAAAATGGGAAGAAAAACAAAATGGAAAATATCTACCTAATGTCAGAATGCATAGTTTGAAAACCTAATGTCTATCCCGATTCAACCCCCTAGCTAAGAATGAATCAAGATGTCCTAAGGGAATATGGTATATACAAGGATTAAATAAACAAACAAACAATCAACAAGCTCAAGAGAACACATTCATGGCATGAGTAGTGCATACTAACTCAAGTCAAAAGGTCTAACTAAGATATCGGTATTTGAGGCAGGTAAAAGGGGAAAGTTCCTGACCATAGATATTATGCCATCTAGGAAAGAAGGGGTCATGAAAGCTACTCTTAACCAATGTATCATATCACTGAGGCAAGAAGTAAAGAGAGGGGAAAAGTGAATGTCCAAAGCGACTAAGCACCTAAACATGATATCAAGAATCAAGATAGGAGATAGAAGATAATATAAACAAACACGGAGCGTCAACGTTGCCCGACGTGAGCTCAATACAAAGTGTGAGGGTTTGATTACAAAACTCTTTTCCACTCGACCGACTCGATACAAGAAGAAGCACACTCCAAAGCATCGGCATACAATGCGAGCTAAGGATGACACAGACTAGAAATTATGGGGGTCGGTTACGAACCCTCTCCACTTGCCTTCTTTGAGGACTTATTAATGGGGAATGGGAATGGGACGCCTACTCTGAGGTCTTTAGCACAAATGTAAACACACATTAGTATAATCAAACACACGTAGGAATTGCCTGCTACAGGTCTTTTGAACAGCGACTTGCCTCAAAGGGACTCCCAGAACATGCATCTCTACCCTACTTCTCATGGCATCGGAAAGCGGTAAAGCATGCATCTCTATTCTTACTTCTCATGACATCGAAAAAAGGAAGTGCAATACAGAAATTAAACCAAGAAGTGGAGTAATACCAAACGAATGATAGTTCGTAGAAAGCAAGCAAAAACAGAAATAGTCCAAAAAACTTCACGCAAGCTAGCATCAACAACACAATAGTCATAATATGTGTTGGTCAATAAAGCACAACAAGAATGCGTGTCAGACACATCCACGATAAACAGAACACACGCACACAAATTCACATACAGACAAAAATGAAAATAATGCATATTTCTCATGTAATGAGAATCAAAGTAAATCACATCGGAAGCGAATCCACAAATAAAATTCTTTTCAATCAAATAACCAACAATTTAGTTACATGATTGAAAGCTATCACAAAGTACCTTGCACAAGTCAACAAACACATTAGTGATAACAAGAAACCACAATCGTAGTTATGAATTCTCAACACAATTCAATTTATGATTAAATCATGAAAAAGTAGAAATTAAATGTACATTGGAAGAACAAAAACAAACTCTGGGCTACATTGCGTCATAATCATGAGTGCACAAAAATTCGGAACGAATTCGCACGAAAATGATACGGTAGCCTCCAAACATATCAACAAGATCAACTACGCATCAACCATGAATTAAATTCAAGTGCAAGTGCAACTTATCATTCTCAGACAACAACACCATAACCATGCAAACCGTACAAAATTTTGATCCGAAATCGAGAAAACTCAACACAAACGTCCTCCAAGTACCAAAACCAAATTCCATGAGCATTAACCATAAAATAAATGTCACCTTATGCTCAACTTACCATATCTGGGAAGCATTGCGCCTTAACAAAGGAGTGCTCAGAAAAATGTGTCAGAAACGGTAAAACTCAACCGTAATGGTCCACAAACGCACAAGTAAGCATGAATATGCATCAAGCAACTCTAGAAAATCCATTTGCAATGCACTTGTAGTTTCCGGGCAGCAACATGTACATGTACCCGTATTGAATAGAAATGGGTTTAAAAACTCATAAACGGATGCAAAAGCGTTTACCGGTTCATGTATTGTCGCTTAGAAACTATAAGCACTTTACAAATGAATAAAATCAACATAATTCAAGTAAAAAACAACACAATTCAAGTGTTAATGCAACTTATCAGATTTGAATGTTTAATGTCGAAAAATTGAATACATTAACAAATCGATCAAAAGTTGCATTAACTCATGAAAGTACAACTTAATTCTCATCAAAATTCCATAATCGATATATAGATCTAAAATTCGGTGCTAAAAAATAAACATCAATTTACCGAATAAAATTCAAGATCCATATCGATTATGTAATTACTCAACCAATTCCAGATTTCAACATCATATCCAAAACTCAAGAATCAAGTCATAACAAATCTCAACAATTCAATTAAGCACAAAATAAACTCATGTTCGATTCAGGAATCAAGTTACAATTACAATTCAATTCAATTCAGTGTAATTATATCTCAAGCATTAACACAAACACTTAAGCTACAAACAAATATCCAACTCATACTTATAACACAAATTCAATTTAAGCAACTAATATCATGAATCAATTCACAAATAAAATCAAGAAAAGAGGAATAGTTACCAAAAATGAAGACTTGGAGAAGATGAACGATCAGAGAAGAGAGAACTAGCCGCGATTTCACAGCGAAAAATGGAGAGGCGAGGCTGGATTTTTTGGAGATTTGACAAAGGGAGAGGAGGTTGCTTTGGTCACCGAAGGCTGATCGGAGAGGAGGTTTGAAACTTTTAAGAGTTTTGGGTTTTTGGATCTTGGACTTGTTTGAAGATTGTTGAATGTTCTTGAGAATTTTTTATAGAAAGTTGAATTTGATTCTTGAGATATTATAGAGAAGTTTGTGAGAAATTTAGAAAATGATTTGTGTGTCCTTGATTTGGGAAGAGAAAATCAATATATAGTTCCACCAATTGGGCCTTGGATTTAGATTTGGATTGGGCCTTATTTTGACAGTGTCAGCACATTTTATGCACAGTGCAAAGTAAAAATACAAGGTCATTGTTCGGTGTGAATTCTCGACTCGAGCCCTGAAGCAAATAAAATATGATGAAATTTGTGACGTGATGCTGAAATAACGGACGTGGCACGATAAAAATGAGTGAGTTATGAATTTTCGAATCGGCTATGACGCCGTCTCTTTCGGTTCAACAACGTATTTCACTGTTCCATTTACGAAACGGACCATAAACCGAAGCCTTCATAGCACCATTCGAAATCGGGGTCTGAAGCAAAGTTATAGTTTAAAATTTTTTTTATCCAATGCTTCGAGAACTAGCCCGATACAATAAAAATTGAGAGGGTTATGATTCTTTGAATGCCACAAAAGCAAGTATCTGTCAATCTTTTTTCACTATCAAAATCTCTGGTAATTCACACTTTCAGAGACCTTTTGCAAAGAATCAACTATCGCCATGAACATACGAATTGAAGATAAAGTCAAGATGGATTTTTCGCCCAAAGAACCACTAAAAACCTCGAACTAGACGAAAGTTATGAATTTTTGAACGTCTGAAAAATAACGTTCATCATAGTATTTTCACTGTTTAGCTTCAAAGTACTCGTACGTTCAGAGATCTTCTTAAAATAATCGACTTTTAAGCCGAACATGAAAGTCATAGGAGATAAAAAGACGATTCAAATTCTCCAAGATGAACTCAAAGATGATGTTCCAGTGAGAAGTTACGAATTTTTAAGCGTTCGAAAACTAGAGAAACGGTAAATCTACTGTATACCGACATATCAAGTATTTTGCGCTTTAGAAAATCTTCCTCACAAAATTAGCCTTCGACATGAACAGATGAAATGAAGAAGACTTCAAGACGGTTCTACTGACTGGAGAATCAATCCCAAACCATTCTCTTAACCCGAGTTGTGAATTTCTAAGCTTGAAACGCACCATACTGAATTTTTGTCTATACTGTCTCAAATCAACTGAAACGCTTGACTTTCTGCCTAATCAAGAGCATGTTGAAATGTATAAGGGCTTGATATGATGATGAATTTCTTGGTTGTTGATTGAATAGCTTAGAAACTGTGCGGAGTGCACTTAAATGCAAAAAACTCTGAGTTTTACTTCACAGTGCTGCTTAATAGAACAATAAATTTTTGTAATCCTTTCTTGCAAAGAAATGCCTCGATTCCATGAGTATAAAGCCAATGACATGTATGTATGCATATGATGATGAAGTATAAGATAATTATAATTAAAATGAAAAGGGAGAATTTTGGGTACAATACTATGATGGACTCTGAATCCCCCCAACTCAAAGAACCTTTTCAACAATCACCAAACACTAAGATGATCCTCACAAAAATTAGAAAATAGATCACTTTATCTTTACAAACACCTTTCACCAATCCATTATGATGAAGAATATAAATACTTAAACTTTGTTAATAAAATGTAGTAGACTATTGAATGTCAAATTCAATCTTGAAATTATAGACTTTATTTTCTCAATATTACAATTTAAAGTATATCACATAATTGCTTAGATTCTGTTTTGATTTAAAAAAATTTGTGATTTATGAAAGTTTACAAGTTTCAAGCCACTTTGAAAGAAATTTTTTTTTGAAATTGATATTTGGATTGTGTAAACGATTATGTAAAAAAATTGTTATTTCAATTTTAATAATAAACCATCATTTATACACACTTAGAATCCTATATGAGTGTATACATAAGTTTTAAAAGGTTCCATGAACTTTTCCATTCAAAACAATGACATTGATTGATGAAAAATTGTCTCCTATCACGCGATAATCGATTACCATTGGGTGGTAATCAATTATCACATGCCCACCAATAATAATTTTGATTTCTGTATATATTCTATTTTTTTGCTTTTCTTTTTATGGATAATGGTTATCAGAGGTAGATGCATGTTAGATCAAGGTTGGACACACAAAAGAGAGATTAGATATCAAGCAACACATGTTCAGAGTTGGTAGCGAACACGAGAAAGAGACTAACCTAAGAAATCCCTATCAAAGACACCAACAATACATGTTCAGAGGAAAGGACATATACAAAAGATATCAGATACACATGCCCGGAGTTGGTAGCGAACATAAGAAAGAGACCAGATGAAAGGAATCTTAACCCAGATATCGAAAATATATGTCTAGAGGAAAGAACATATAACAGGGATATCAAGAATATATCTCTGGATTTGGTAGCAGACATATGGCAGGAGAGAGACTGGAGGAAATGACTCTAACCAAAGATAACACAACTATATGTATGGAGGAAAGAACATATATGAAAGAGACCGAATGAAAGAACTCTATCGGGGATACCAAATATATGTTCGGAGTTGGTAGCAAACATATGACAAGAAAGAGACCGGAGGAAAGGACTCTTTACAAAGATATCACAAGTACATGTCCGGGGGAAAGGACATATACAAAAGAGATATCGAATATACATGTCCAGAGCTCGTAGCAGACATATACGAAAGAGACATACTGAAGAATGATCTAACATGGATATTAACATGTCTGGAGTTGGTAGCAGAAACATATTGTAATACGGTGGGAGAACTGACTTGGTTGTTTTGCGTTTGATCGCAATTATTACAGATAGAAAGAGTCGCCACCTACTTTTCTTTTATCCAACAAAGGAAAGGGTGAAAAGAACAGGAAAGATCTTTAGAGATGTTTTGTTCAGTTCGAGGGGTAGGTTATGAAAAGGGAACGTGTTAGCACCATTTTCATCCATAGTTATCTATGGGCTCTTAGTTGCTTGCTAGATCACTTTCTTTTGTTTGAAAATGTGCTTGTGGTGGGTGTAAGTTTGAAAGTATTTTGCAAAATTCTTTTGTTGCGGCGAACTTTGTAATGATTCTCGTCTCTATAAGAATGCGTACAAATTGTTGGTTTTGAAAATAGTTCAAAGAGTTGTTTGTTTTTGAAGGTGTTTTTGAAAGTGTAAGTGTGAAAATGGTTTTATTTCAAGAGCAAGCAACTATGAGCGTCCTACCTACTCAAAAGGTCTATGTTCTTTTCCTCCTCCTTTAGATGTTGCTATCTTACCATTTATTGGTAAGAAGCCCCGTCGTTAGATGTGAAGTGACGGGCGCGGGTCAATTGTATAGTCATAGAAGGCAACTTATGAGACGTTTTAGCAATTTTCATTAGGGACTAGATCATTTAACAAAGGCAACATCGAGGGACATCGAGGGACTACGATCTTTTTATCGAGGGTCTTTGCTAAAACGCCCATATTCGAGGGACATGACTATTTTCTGAGGCAACAAGTGAGATTAACCTAGAGGTGTATGTGTGTGAATAGTATGTTTGATTGCATGCAATTAGTCTTGAATTTGGGTTGCCTACTTGTTGATTTCAACTCTTTCCATACACAACCTAATTACTAGCATTTTATGAAAGAAATAAAAATGCGGAAAATAAATGTCTTATGCTATTACATGTTTTAGGGGATGAGGTATACAAGTTTGCAAATATGGGTTGAAAAGCAATAAAAGTACTAATTATTACAACCATATTGAATAGCAAGAAAATGTAAATATATAGAAAATATAAGGACAAAAATAGTGTAAATGAGAAAAAGCAAAGACATCATGGATCGAAGGATGTGTCTTTCGATTCCCACACCTTTTCCTTCTTTCGATTGGGCCTGCAACCTGTATGTATCGAAGCTTGCATCATTCAATTCACACAACCTTTCCTTTTGTTTGGGCCTGCGCATCAGTGAGTATCGAAGCACACCATTCGATTCACATGCCTTTTTCTATTTCCTTTCGTTTGGGACATGATAACAGTATGGGTCGAAACCATGCTAATGTGGCATGTACAGGTTAGTCTCTAACATATATTTGGACAAGAAAAGCAAGCAAACAAAAGGATAGAAATGAAAAAAAATAGGCAAAAGGTTATTTACATGCTTGAAACAAAAGGGTTAAAGTCAGAAAGACTTACCTTGAATATGAAGTTGGTGCTTCTGGTCCTTGAGTGATTGCCCTGGATGCTCTTGGATTCGAAGGGAGAGAAATAAGTGTTATATTTCTTTGACTGGATTCGAAATCCAAGAAAAGTAGAGTTGTGTTTCTTTGGTTCTGGATTCGAAAGAAAAGAAACAAGTGTTGTGTTTCTTTAGTTCTGGATTCGAAAGAACATAAACAAAGGTGTGGTCTTTTGATTCTGGGTTTAAGAGTGTGTTAAGTGTTTTCTCTTTTCTTTGCCTTGGCAATAAATCTCTCTCCAATTACTCAAAATCCCCCTTAGATGTGTTGTGGAACATCTTATTTATAGAAGAGTTTGGATGAGATTTGAGAGGGAAAACAAATGAGATTTGAACAAATTGGGTATGCTATTTTTGTAGCCTTCAAGGTGTAGTTTTTGTATGCCAATTTAGTGCAAATATGGGAGCAGCATAACAGGACTGCTTTGCAGCAGTTTTGGAGTGTTGTGGCATGTACAACAGGCCTAAGCCTTTGGTCAGCAAGCATATTAAATATATCAAAAGACAAAACAAAACTTGTTTCCAACAATTGTGTCCTTCGAATGGACCACATGTGTGTTCTTCAAATGGACCACATGCACCACTTGTATGTTCTTTTAATGCACCAATTGCAATTCTTCATATGGGCCACAAATGTTTGTCCTTCGAACGGGACACACATGTATGTCCTTCAAATCCACCAGTGCATATCCTTTTAATGGCCCACCAATTGTGTGTCATAGTGTAGAGACTATGTGTGTTGGAGGTTTTTAAAGGTGGAATCGAAGCAAGTTGTTTCAAAGGGATCCATTGCCCAGTGAATCGAAGCACACATGAAAGAAGCCACCGCTTTGTGGGTGCTAGCATGAAGGGAAGCCATTGCCTTGTGCATTGAAGGCAAGCACATAGGAAGCTATTTCCTTGTGGGTCAAAAGCAAGCACGGAGGAGGCACTTGCCTTGTGGATCAAAGCAAACATGCAAGAGGTCAATGCTCAAACAAAGATTTGTGTGAAATTATCCCTTGTCCAATCAAATCTTGTATGCAGGAGGCCACTTCTTTGTGAATCAAAGCAAGCATGTAAGAGGCCAATGCTCAATCGAAGCTTGCATCAAGGAGGCCACTACTTTATGAATTAAAGAAAGCATGTAAAAGGACATTGCTCAATCGAATCTTGCATGTAGATATCTGTTGTACCCCAAAATTTGCCCTCCCATATTTCTCAAAACATTGCAAGAAAAATCTCCAAGTTGCTCAAAGTAGTCCAAGAGTTGGTCAGACAAGCTCTCTCCTAAGGCAGTCTTCCCCAAACTAGGGTTTCACATTGCATCAAGATCCTTGAGTCCAAATGACCCCAAGTGCTTGAAAATGTCCTAATATGTTCTCAATATCATCCATGTCAAGTTTCAAGCCTTGCAGAGGAAGTTGGCTCACTCAATTGCTCAAAGGTCCAAAAATCGACTATGTTAAGGCAAAAGTCAACTGTGACCTACATACAGTCAAACTTCAAGATTTTTTGTCAACATTCTCATTTTGAAGGATATTTCATCATTTGATCAAGGTTTGATCATGATTCATCAAGGATTGCTCACAATTCATCAAGATTCAAAAGTTGCTAAATTAGGGTTTTGTAGGAAAAGTCAACTCAACTTTGACCAAACATAACTTTCTAATACTTTATGATAAATGACCCATCCAAAGCTCATTTTGAATAGGATGCAATTTCCTACAATCCATCTTCAGCTCCCAAGATCAAAAGATGCACTCACAAGAAGTTATGAATTTGGACATTATAGGTCATTTTGAAAAGTCAACAAAAACACCCTTTTTGTCAAAGCTTCATACATGATAATGGAATATCAAATTGAGATGAGACCAAAACGGTTGATTAGAGGACATCTCAAGCTTTCTAAAAAGTCCAAGAACACCCTCATAAGGTTAAAATTGAGAGAGATATGCATTGTCAAAGTTGGACAATTTTTGAAAAAATGCATGAAGCAAATATTGACCAAACTTGGATTTTTTTTCCAAATGGGCCTATATTTTCAAGTTTTAAACTCATTCCTAACATGGTCCACGACCTCTAAGCCCACCCATACATTTTTCTACTATTTATGCTATTTATTTTGATATTTTATTCATTAAAATTCAGAATTAAATAAATAAATAACGGAAATAATGTAAATTTTGATGTGAATCCATTTTGGGAAAGTTTTATGCTGGTTTATGTCATTTGATTTCGTGCAATAACTTTTCAAATATGTCCAGGTTCATCCACATGTGAAAATGGCATAAAATCATCAAATATGGCATTTTTTCAAATCTTGATCATGGTCTTAAAACACAACATTGTGAGGGAGATTCTTTCCATGATTTCTTGTCTCCTCATTCTCCTCTATAAATATAGAGCCATACAAGCTTGAAAGGGACGAAAATCCTCCCTAAAAAATTCTCAAAAAGCTCTTCAAAAAGCTCTCTAAAAGCTCTTCAAAAAGCTCTCCAAAAATCAAAGAATTGGTGCAGTCATATCTCGAGGTTCCAGTCTCTCTCTCAATTGACATCAAGCCTAAAACCATCCTCTTGAAGTCCTCAGGAGTCTTACAAGGCCCAAGAGCAATCCATCACACGCCTAGCACGCCCCCATTTGACAACACCGGTTTGGTAAAATTTTAAATTTCGAATCTCTAATTTTAATCACATTTTATGGTATGCTAACGTTTGCTTGAGTTTATATAGAACATTTATGGATGTTTGAATCATAGGTTCCACGCAAGAATAAAAAAACACCATAGTTAGAGCATGAAGCTTTCGAAGATTTGGGCCTAGGGATTTCTGATGATTGCACCCTCACATTGCAGGCCCAGTTTGCTTTTCTCTAATTCTTTTATATTTATATTATTTCATTTATTTATTTTACTGACCCATCAAATTCTTTTCTTTTTTATCAAAAAATCACAAAAAAAATTTCTATCCAATTAAATTCAAGATATTTATTTTTATTAAAAAAAAGTAATTAATTTAATTAGGTTATTAATTATTAGACAACTTTAAATTCTTTTTACATAATTAAAATTAATTAGAATAAATAGGTTTTATTACTAACTTAATTATTTTATTTCTTTCCTAAAATAACAAAAACCCAAAAATATGTCATTTAATTATTTTCATTAATTAATTTAATAACCAATCAATTTTGCATTTAATTTAAAAATCTAATTTCTTTTCTTAAAAAAATATTAAAAACAACAAAAAAACATTTTCTTTTTTTAATTAGGATAGAAGGGTCAAAACCCTAATTTCTCGTCGATCTAATTTTTAATCGCGCGCTTTATTATTATTTTGCCCAATTATTGTATCTGCTCACAGTTTGTAATAATTTAATTAGGACGTTTATTTATCTTTACCGCTTTCATTTATTTACGATATTTAATGTAACTGCTCATGGGATGTAATAGTTTAATTAGGACGTTTATTCTACATTTATCGCTTTAATTTCAAAGGGTTTGTTTTTGGCTATGTAAATACCCGAAGCCTTGTTATAGCTTAGTTTAATTTCCGCATTTTAAATTCCGCAAAATATTAACTGTTAGATGTATGATTTAGGATGCATGACCAGAATGTATAATTTTAAAATGGTTAGATAATCCTAAAAATGTGCAAAGATAACTAATCTGAAATTGAATCACTCGCACATGCGCACTCCTAGGGTATACTCCCACTTGCCTTCGGTAAACGGTCATTGAGTATAAGATGCTTTAGTAGTCGTCCTTTTTGTCCAGAGATCATAGTTGCCTCGAAAAGGTTGCCTCAGATATTGTTGCCTCAGATTAATTGATCTAAGACACTAGGGTTACTACTAAGACGTCCTAACATTGCTTTAGTGACCGTACGTCCCTTTCGAATTGACCCTCAAACTCCAACGACGGTGCTACCTACTCACTAATAGTGGGATAGCATTGTCTAAAGTAAACGAACATAGAAACATTCTTTTTTCGAGTATGTAGATTAACTCTTAAGTACTTGCTCAAACAAAACAAAACTTTTTTCCACACTTACACTTCTTTACAAAACAAAGTTTTCAAAAACACTTCATTACACTCTTGAAGACAGAAGCAAGAGTTAAATCAAAGTCAAAACAAAAACTTTTCAAAACCCACAACACACAAAGAAAACAATTTTGGAAATGATGAGCAAGTACCTAAGAGCCCATAGATAACTACAGATAGAAAGGGTGCTAGTACCTTCCCTTTCTATAATCTACCCCCCGTACTCAGAAATATCTCGAAAAACGAATTTTTCTGTGCTTTTTTCCTTTCCTTGTTGGATAAAATAAAAGTCGGTGGCGACTCTTTCTTACCGCGACATTTTGCGAAAACAAACGCAAAACGCAAACCAGCATTCCAAAAAATAGTCAGTTCTTCCCACCGTATCACAGAACTGGCGACTCTGCTGGGGAGCTAATAAGTGGGGTGTACCTTAGGAATAGTTCATCATATTGTTTTCTATTGTTTGATTTGATTGCTTTATCTTTGTGGGCTTTGTATCAGAGTTACTATAGATCCTAACCCGGATCTGGGGATACCTTTTAGGTAAGTAGAAATAGATTGTGAGGAAACTGTACAACATAGACCGATACGGTTGAAGCAATAGCTACGTTGGTGTGACACTTTAGTTGGTACCGATATCCCTTGTGGAGGAACAAGGAGTGTATGGGGCTGCTAAGGGGTCATTAAGCATCAACTGACCTTAGAACCTATAATTGACCAACTTGGCCATAGAAAACTAGCAGTATGCTACACTCATTGAGACCATACTCTCGCGATGATTTCGGCCGCAAGAAAAGGTTGCTAAACTGGAATTATGACCGATCAAGGATGGTCAGTGTTATTGAGATCCTTTAGAACCCGGTTACTATTACTAGGACAGGTTGAACCAACTAAACTGAAAGAGGGTAATACCTAAACTCCATGCCAGCCTGAAATTTAAGGGCTATGGTGTGACTTGTGTGCTTTCAACTTGAACTACTTGCACATGTTTGTTATCTAACAACATGAGTTCCTTGCAGGTTTTGTTTATAGCCCTTATCCAATAACTTGGATTTCTTGCCGAATTTACTTGTTTACATCACCTCGTATTTTTGCTTAAACGCATAGCATATACATCATAACATCATGCCTTAACATTTCCTTAACCATTTCAAGGATCTCAAGGGTTTGTGATGCAGGTTATGGTAAATAAAATATCTAGCAAGGGACAAAGGGGATTTATTTTCCTCTAGCCAATGTCGTCTAGAGATCAAAACACGATAACTTGAGTCAGTGGCTATGACCCACTCGATATGGTGAGCCTGAATCTTGAAGAAGGACTCTTAACAACACGAAGTTTCTTCAATCAAAGCTGCAAAATTCAAATTCTAACAAGTTTCTTGTTTACCCCGCGAGATCCTTGAAAACATTGCATACATATATCATACATATCATTGCATAACAGGTCTCCCAGTACAGGTCTCTCATGTTCTCGCTGTTTATTTCAACAATGACTTTCCAATAAGACAACCAAGATCTTCAAACTCAAGAAGCTCAGTTCAGGGATGTATTCCTAAACCTATCCAAGGGGAAGGAAGAGTTGAAAGCATTCCTCGCTATGAACCTGGCCAAGAAAAGTCCTGAAGACAATAAGGACGAACGATTGAAACAACTGCAAGCTGAGGTAGATGCAATAAGAACCCAAATGTTGGGGAAAATAGCTCTTATCCAAGGCTTAGCCCAGGAACAAGAAGAGTTGAGAACCATTATCAACCAACTTCATCAAGACAGATACAATAGTATGAAGCAAACGGTCGAGGCCGAGGATCAAATAATTCATCAGCCTCCAAGAAGACAAGAGTTTGGTATGGTGAAGAATGGACCTCTCCAAGTTTCTACTACCTCACGGGTCCAACAACAACCTTGCCATAAACAACGGGTTAATCAGAGGCAGTTTACCAAGCTCAACATGCCGCTGTTCCAAGCTTTGCAACACTTGTTGAGATTGAATCTGGTGACATTGGTAGGACCTCATCCGAATCCTAAGACTTCTTCACCCAACTACAATCATGATGCAAGGTGTGCATACCATTCTAACAGCACGGGGCATGATACTGACGACTGTTGGAAGTTGAAGTACAAAATTCAAAACCTGATTGATGAAGGAGCATTGGAATTCACACAAGATGGTCAGGCTGAGTTCTTCTACCATCCCTCCAAGGCATGCCCTCTGAAGTGACAAGACCAGAAGATAAGACTTTTGTTCATTAGAATTTTCAATTTGTAATTTTCTTTTGATTGTTCAAACATTTATTCATGTCAAACTTTGTTACTTTATCAATGCATTGCATATGTCTGTTTTAAATCAATCCATTCGTATTCACTATATTCAAATTTCTTTCATGTTTGTGATATTCAACTCTTGATTTAAAAACTCTAAGCTTTTAGAAGGAGGATGACGAAAATAATATCAAAAATCTCTACAATATGCTTTTGAACAGACCCTACTGACGATGTACAGGCATTGTTTCAAATCCTAAATAGTGGAGTTATAAGGAAGATAATCCCTCGTCAACCCCTTTGAGCCAAAAGAAGTAGGAGTTTTTATTTTTACACAAATTAAAACCCTTAATCATAACCTGGGGCAGGGTAGTTTTCTCAGTTAATTAGGTGCACAATGAATGGCATCGAAAAAGTCCTTCCAAAACGAAAGACAGTGATGGTTCCGTATAATCGTAAGGACAGTCAGTCATTATCTCTCTAAATAAAAGCCCATTAAGTCAAAACCTATGAAGGAGACTTAAGAAAAACTGGGGCATCCCGCTGACTGCAATCACAAGAAAGAAACAGTTCAGGCAAAAAGACAGGGATAACGAAATCAAAAAAGAGGTCCTACAACTCTCAACAAAAATGACTGCATGTTCAAAATAAATTGTCAGTATCCGAACCATCACTGGAATATCAGAGCAAAGACTCAAACGGGATCTAATGCACGATTAGCTGAGTTTAGGATGGAAGAACATCACGAAGAACGAGTGGGTACAAATAAATTTTGATCCTTTATCCTTTGTTTCTTGAACCGTGAACCAGGCCACGTTATAACCCTTAAAAGTCCTAGTTGAAGCATGGGTTAGTTCGAAAGCATACTGTTACGAAAGGTATCCTGACTCCTGTAGGACTTACTGTAAATCCTGAGTTGACATCACATTTTAAAAAATTTGTCTGTTTTACTAAAAAAATGCATTTTCAAAAATTTCAAGACAGACATAAGGTTTGCATTCTTAAAATAACATTGTTTGCATATGACTATTTGTTCAACAATAGAGAAATTCGCACGATGAATATCTAGTGAACAAAAACCGTCTCAATAAAAAGGATCACCTCAAGTGGAAAAACACTTCCAACCAAGGGGAACGGCATGATCATTATCCATCATCTGGGACAGTTAAGTCAAGATTCAAGGAATCTCTCAAAAATGCCAAATAGCCAGGGGCAAATTTCCATCTGAATCGCTTAGGGCATTAGACATGAATTCCAGCAATGAATCTTGCACGATCAGACAACCATCTTCTGGTAGTATGGCAACACAACACTACCGACAGTGATAACCCCCTACACCCTGAGAGCGTGGACATAGTCAAAAAAGTACTACGCATAATCAAAGACCCGCTAGGTCGACTGGCCTAGGCAAAAATAAGGGCTTCCCGGCGAACCAAAAGGGCTCGAGCAAAAATAAGGGATGAAAATGAAAAAATTTGTACACCCGGCAAGTCGAAAACCTGAAAAGGCGGCTTGGGCAAAAAAGGGTATCCCGGTGGACTGAAAACCCGAAAGGGCAGTCCAGGCAAAAATTAGGGATCAAAACGTACGACTATGTCCCGTCATCTTGTCACTAGCCTACCAGAAGAAGACTTGTCACTTCAATCGAAAGTTACCAAGCACCTCATAGGTTAGAATAATACTCGATCCACAAGGCCTCTGCAGGCACCTTCTCCCGCAGATACAAGGGCAGAAAAGTCTTGATGCAAAGCCATCGTCATATCCTCGGCATGCGTCCCAGTAACATTCACTCCCCGCAGAGTAAGAAAAAGACAGTAATGTTAACTCTCCCCAACTGAGACTCGCAACTATGAATAAATCGGTAATATTCTCCCCAAGCAGAGTTTATCTACAATCAGCACTAAAAGTCTTATCATCCCCAACGGAGTATAAAAAACATATCCCCAGTGGAGTTTGAAATTTTTCCCCAGCGGAGTCTGGAAAATCTTCCCCAGTGGAGTTTGGAGGATCATCCCCAGTAGACTCCGGAAGATTGTCCCTAGTAGAGCCTAAAAGGTTATCCCCAGTGAAGTCGTAGCTGAAAGATCATCCCCAGCGGAGTTCATTCCTTTCACAAACAGGAATTCAATCCCCAACAGGATTCAGTATCACCAGCAACGGTAATTCATCCCCAGCTGAATTTATCAGCGGGATCCTCAACAGAGCATCTCTCCCCCACAGAGTAGTCTCCTCATCAGTTTATTCCCCAACAGAGTTATCCTCTCCTGCAGGTTTATTCTCACAGTCATCTTCATTCGCTATCCCCAGCGGAAACGAAGAATTCAACTCTTTTCTCCAGTAGCTATCCGGGATTTATTTTCCCCAACTGAAAACATCACATTTTCATACATCATGACACATGCATATACGCATCATACAACACAATCTCATTTATTTTGAGAACATCATTTCCTGATACATATCATGCATTACATACAACTAACCTTTGCCTTTATGGAATGATGCAGTTAAATTCTCACAAAATTCAAAGTTTTGAAGCTTTTACCTCAGTCGAATTACGGACGAGTTCCTAAATCTCAGCAGAGATGTTTTCTCAGTTGAATTACGGGCAGGTTCCTAAATCTCGACGAAGATGTTGAATTACGGACGAGTTCCTAAATCTCAGCAGAGATGTTCTCTCAGTTGAAGTACAGGCGAGTTCCTAAATCTCGAAAAAGATGTTCCTCCGTTGAATTACAAACAAGTTCCTAAATCTCAGCAAAGAAGTTTTCTCAGTTGAATTACGGGCGAGTTCTTAAATCTCGATGAAGATGTTTCCCCAGTTGAATTACAAACAAGTTCTTAAATCTCAGCAGAGATGATTTCTCAGTTGAAGTATAGGCGAGTTCCTAAATCACGACAAAAGTTTGCCTTTGTTGAATTACAGACAAGTTCCTAAATCTCAGCAGAGAAGTTTTCTCAATTGAATTACGGGCGAGTTCTTAAATCTCGACGAAGATGTTTCCCCAGTTGAATTATGGACAAGTTCTTAAATCTTAGCAGAGATGTTTTCTCAGTTGAAGTACATGCGAGTTCCTAAATCTTGACAAAAGTGTTCCTCCGTTGAATTACAGACAAGTTCCTAAATCTCAGCAGAGAAGTTTTCTCAGTTGAATTACGGGCAAGTTCTTAAATCTCGACGAAGATGTTTCCCCAGTTGAATTACAGACAAGTTCTTAAATCTCAGCAGAGATGTTTTCTCAGTTGAAGTACAGGCGAGTTCCTAAATCTCGACAAAGTGTTCCTCCGTTGAATTACAGACGAGTTCCTAAATCTCAACAGAGAAGTTTTCTCAGTTGAATTACGGGTGAGTTCTTAAATCTCTATGAAGATGTTTCCCCTAGTTGAATTACAGACAAGTTCTTAAATCTCAGCAGAGATGTTTTCTCAGTTGAAGTACATGCGAGTTCCTAAATCTCGACAAAAGTGTTCCTCCGTTGAATTACAGACAAGTTCCTAGATCTCAGAAGAGAAGTTTTCTCAGTTGAATTACGGGCGAGTTCTTAAAACTCGACGAAGATGTTTCCCCAGTTGAATTATAGACAAGTTCTTAAATCTCAGCAGAGATGTTTTCTCAGTTGAAGTACAGGCGAGTTCCTAAATCTCGACAAAAGTGTTCCTCTGTCGAATTACAGACAATTTCCTAAATCTCAGCATAGAAGTTTTCTCAGTTGAATTACGGGCGAGTTCCTAAATCTCGATGAAGATGTTTCCCCCTAGTTGAATTACAGACAAGTTCCTAGATCTCAGCAGAGAAGTTTTCTCAGTTGAATTACGGGCGAGTTCTTAAATCTCGACGAAGATGTTTCCCCAGTTGAATTAAGGACAAGTTCTTAAATCTCAGCAGAGATATTTTCTCAGTTGAAGTACAAGCGAGTTCCTAAATCTCGACAAAAGTGTTCCTCCGTCGAATTACAGACAAGTTCCTAAATCTCAGCAGAGAAGTTTTCTCAGTTGAATTACGGGCGAGTTCTTAAATCTCGATGAAGATGTTTCCCCCTAGTTAAATTACTGACAAGTTCTTAAATCTCAGCAGAGATGTTTTCGCAGTTGAAGTACAGGCGAGTTCCTAAATCTCAACAAAAGATGTTCCTCCGTTGAATTACAGACGAGTTCCTAAATCTCAACAGAGAAGTTTTCTCAGTTGAATTACGGGCGAGTTCTTAAATCTCGACGAAGATGTTTCCCCCCAATTGAATTACGGACGAGTTCCTAAATCTCAGCAGAGATGTTTTTCTCAGTTGAAGTACGGGCAAGTTCCTAAATCTGGACACCTCAGTTGAATTACGGGCAAGTTCCTAATTCTTGACACCTCAGTTGAATTACGGGCAAGTTCCTAAATCTCAACACCTCAGTTGAATTACGGGAAAGTTCCTAAATCTCGACACCTCAGTTGAATGACGGGCAAGTTCCTAAATCTCAGAAAAAATGATTCCTCAGTTGAGTACGGACGATAGAAGTTCCTAAATATCAACAAGAGACGACTCACCAGTAGAATAACGGACGCCGAAGCTCCTAAATTTCTACTTCTCTCAACAAAGATCAGACTTCCCCCAGTGGAATCTTCCCCAACAACAGGTATATAAGCTCTCGCTAAGGAATCTCTTATGCGATCGAAACTCCTTCAGATGGAATCTTTAAGCCCATCCCCTCATCAGCACTCTCCAAATGGCATCTGTAAGCCCATTCCCGACATCACAAGGCAGATACCACTTCATGCGAGTGCAAATTTCTGGGCACTCTAGTGTTCAATCATCTTCCACCTTCGGATCACGAAAGGAACGAAAGCCAATCTACATCCTCAGGTTTAAGAAGATTGAACAGGGGCAGCTGTTGTACCCCAAAATTTGCCTTCCCGTATTTCTCAAAACATTGCAAGAAAAATCTCCAAGTTGCTCAAAGTAGTCCAAGAGTTGGTCAGACAAGCTCTCTCCTAAGGCAGTCTTCCCCAAACTAGGGTTTCACATTGCATCAAGATCCTTGAGTCCAAATGACCCCAAGTGTTGTCCAATGTCCTAATATGTTCTCAAGATCATCCATGTCAAGTTTCAAGCCTTGCAGAGGAAGTTGGCTCAGTCAATTGCTCAAAGGTCCAAAAATCGACTATGCTAGGGCAAAAGTCAACTGTGACCTACATACAGTCAAACTTTAAGATTTTTCGTCAACATTCTCATTTTGAAGGATATTTCATCATTTGATCAAGGGTTGATCATGATTCATCAAGGATTTCTCACAATTCATCAAGATTCAAAAGTTGCTAAATTAGGGTTTTATAGGAAAAGTCAACTCAACTTTGCCAAGCATAACTTTATCATAATTTATGAGAAATGACCCATCCAAAGCTCATTTTGATAAGGATGCAATTTACTACAATCCATCTTCACCTCCAAAGATCAAAAGATACACTCACAAGAAGTTATGAATTTGGACATTATAGGTCATTTGAAAAGTCAACAAAAATACCCTTTTTGTCAAAGCTTCATACATGAGCATGGAATATCAAATTGAGAGGACATCTCAAGCTTTCTAAAAAGTCCAAGAACACCCTCATAAGGTTAAAATTGAGAGAGATATGCATTGTCAAAGTTGGATAATTTTTGAAAAAATGCATGAAGCAAATATTGACCAAACTTGGATTTTTTTTCCAAATGGGCCTATATTTTCAAGTTTGAAACTCAATCCTAACATGGTCCACGACCTCTAAGCCCACCCATACATTTTTCTACTATTTATGCTATTTATTTTGATATTTTATTCATTAAAATTCAGAATTAAATAAATAAATAATGGAAATAATGTAAATTTTGATGTGAATCCATTTTGGGAAAGTTTTATGCTGGTTTACGTCATTTGATTTCGTGCAATAACTTTTCAAATATGTCCAGGTTCATCCACATGTGAAAATGGCATAAAATCATCAAATATGGCATTTTTTTTCAAATCTTGATCATGGTCTTAAAACACAATATTATGAGGGAGATTCTTTCCATGATTTCGTGTCTCCTCATTCTCCTCTATAAATATATAGCCATACAAGCTTGAAAGGGACGAAAATCCTCCCTAAAAAGCTCTCAAAAAGCTCTTCAAAAAGCTCTCCAAAAATCAAAGAATTAGTGCAAGTCATATCTCGAGGTTCCGGTCTCTCTCTCAATTGACATCAAGCCTCAAACCATCCTCTTGAATTCCTCAGGAGTCTTACAAGGCCTAAGAGCAATCCATCACACGCCTAGCACGCCCCCATTTGACAACACCGGTTTGGTAAAATTTTAAATTTTGAATCTCTAATTTTAATCATATTTTATGGTATGCTAACGTTTGCTTGAGTTTATATAGAACAGTTATGGATGTTTGAATCATAGGTTCCACGCAAGAATAAAAAAAACACCATAGTTAGAGCATGAAGCTTTCGCAGATTCGGGCCTAGGGATTTCTGATGATTGCACCCCCACATTGCAGGCCCAGTTTGCTTTTCTCTAATTCTTTTATATTTATATTATTTCATTTATTTATTTTACTAACCCATCAAATTATTTTCTATTTTATCAAAAACTCACAAAACATTTTTCTATCCAATTAAATTCAAGATATTTTTTTTATTAAAAAAAAAGTAATTAATTTAATTAGGTTATTAATTATTAGACAACTTTAATTTCTTTTTACATAATTAAAATTAATTAGAATAAATAGGTTTTATTACTAACTTAATTATTTTATTTCTTTCCTAAAATAACAAAAACCCAAAAATATGTCATTTAATTATTTTCATTAATTAATTTAATAACCAATCAATTTTGCATTTAATTTAAAAATCTAATTTCTTTTCTTAAAAAAATATTAAAAACAATAAAAAAACATTTTCTTTTTTTAATTAGGATAGAAGGGTCAAAACCCTAATTTCTCGTCGATCTAATTTTTAATCGTGCGCTTTATTATTATTTTGCCCAATTATTGTATCTGCTCACAGTTTGTAATAATTTAATTAGGACGTTTATTTATCTTTACCGCTTTTATTTATTTACGATATTTAATGTAACTGCTCATGAGATGTAATAGTTTAATTAGGACGTTTATTCTACCTTTATCGTTTTAATTTCAAAGGGTTTATTTTTGGCTATGTAAATACCCGAAGCCTTGTAATAGCTTAGTTTAATTTCTACATTTTAAATTCCGTAAAATATTAACTGTTAGATGTATGATTTAGGATGCATGACAAGAATGTATGTTTAATTTAAAAACAGTTAGATAACCCTAAAAATGTGCAAATATAACTAATCTGAAATTGAATCACTCGCACATGCACACTCCTAGGGTATACTCCCACTTGCCTTCGGTAAACGATCATTGAGTATAGGATGCTTTAGTGGTCGTCCTTTTTGTCCAGAGATCATAGTTGCCTCAGAAAGGTTGCCTCGGGTATTGTTGCCTCGGATTAATTGATCTAAGAAACTAGGGTTACTACTAAGACGTCCTAACATTGCTTTAGTGACTGTACGTTCCTTTCGAATTGACCCTGAAACTCCAACGACGGTGCTACCTACTCACTAATAGTGGGATAACATTGTCTAAAGGAAACGAACATAGAAACATTCTTTTTTCGAGTATGTAGATTAACTCTTAAGTACTTGCTCAAACAAAACAAAACTTTTTTCCACACTTACACTTCTTTACAAAACAAAGTTTTCAAAAACACTTCATTACACTCTTGAAGATAGAAGCAAGAGTTAAATCAAAGTCAAAACAAAAACTTTTCAAAACCCACAAACACAAAGAAAACAATTTTGGAAATGATGAGAAAGTACCTAAGAGCCCGTAGATAACTACGGGATAGAAAGGGTGCTAGTATCTTCCCTTTCTATAATCTACCCCCCATACTCAGAAATATCTCCAAAAAGGAATTTTTCTGTGCTTTTTTCCTTTCCTTGTTGGATAAAATAAAAGTCGGTGGCGACTCTTTCTTATCGCGACATTTTGCGAAAACAAACGCAAAACGCAAACCAGCATTCCAAAAAACATTCAGTTCTTCCCACCGTATCACAATAGCCATTGTCCAATCGAAGCTTACACGTAGGAGGCTGTTTTACCCCAAAATTTGCCCTCTCATTTATCAAATATTTTCTCACAAAGATCTCTCTTGGTTCAACACTGCACTAAGGTTGATCAACTCAAGACACCTCCTTAAGCATTGATGACCAAAATTAGGGTTTGAGATTGCACATGGATAATTGAACTTTCAATGCTTAATATGACTTTCATGGATCATTATGGACCCCCAAGATTACTCAGGTCAAGTTTCAAGTCTTGGATCACACTTTTGCTCAGTCAATTGAGTAGTTGACCTAAAAATCAACTGTATTAGGGAAAAAGTCAACTATGGCCAATTTACAGTCAAAATTTATAATTTTTTATCCACATAAACATTATAAACTCATATGTATCATTTTATCAAGTTTGGACCACAATTCCTCAAGAAATTTGATCAAATCATCAAAAGGGTAAAATGGTCAAAATTAGGGTTTTGACTAAGAATGGGCAATTTTTTATTTTTGACCTAGCAAATGAGCAATTGGTTTGAAGCATGATCTCAAGAGTTCAATTGCATCATTTTGACCTAATAGCATCACCTAAAACATTGCTCAAGATCAATTGGATTGATAGTGAATTTTCAGTCAACTGATCAAAAGTCAACTGTACATAAAAAAGTTAAACTTTGACTTTTTGGTCAAAATCCAATGTCAAAGATCACAATTCATAAAAACATGTCAAAATATGAAACTTATTCATCAAGAAATCAAAAAGTCAAGATTTCATTTTGAAAATTCAAAGTTTTCTAACTTAGAAATTTTTCTAAGTGTTTAAAATTTCATGTTTTTTCACAACTTTGAGCAAATTTTTCACCATGATGCAAGAGGATTAAAAAGAAACTTTCAACAAGAAAGTTGTAGATCTGCATGATATCTAAAACATTGCTTTATAAATGCTTGGATCTGAAGTTATTACTTCATAAAGTCATGGTCTTGAAATTAAACACTTGGTGAAATTTTGCCCTAGTTTAGGTAAGATTTTGACCTAACTTTCTGGCACTTTTTCATATAGTTCCAAGGGGAATCTCCAAAAGTGATTCAAAGAGGGGTTGTAGGGAACATTACAAGCTTTAAAAAATGTCCAAGAACTCCTTGAGATGATTCTTGACCAGGGAGAATCGAAGAGAGGAAGTTAGGGTTTTCAAACTTGAATTACAAATCATTTTTTGATGAACACATGAACCAAATCCATGCTAGGCTGCATAATCTTTGCTTTGCAGGCCTCAAAATTGTTTCTCACTCCATAATTAAATGTTTACATAGCTGTTAGAGCTTTGATCCAGGCAATTGAGCTATTATCCAAGTTGCATTTACATTAATGGCACAAAGTTAACATTGCCATTCTTGTAAAGCAAGCTTTTTGCATAAAGTCCATTCTTGAGCCTCTAACTTGTTCCCTCTAATCACACTCCATCCACAAAGTCAGAAGCAAGCTTGTTTAAAGCATAACCACACTATGAACCAACTACAAGGCATGGAAACTTGTTTTGTCAAAAAATCACATGTTGAGCTTAAACATGTAAATTTGAATTCTGATCAACTAGAGCACTCCAAACTTGTTGCTTATAAATAGAATCACCATTTGTGAGCTAAGACACGAGTTTTAGCACCTTGAAACAATCCCAAATTCTCTCTAGCCAGAAATTGCACAAAAAAATCCATTGATACACAGTTCTGACCTTAAACTTGTATCTCTCATTTCCCTCGTGCGTTTTTCCTCAAATTCATTCCTAAATCTTCCTTACATCAAATACAACTCATCCTCATCCTTATTCCATAACTGTAACACCATTTACCAAAACCTCCATAACCAAAAAAGAGTTTGCAACTTGACTTCTCCAGACCATTTCAGCCACTCTCAACTCAAGTAAACCATTGCATTAGCTTCCTGGGAACTTGAGGAAGCTAGCCTGATCATCACCACTGCTTGAAACAAGCTCAAATCCATTTCATGATTTCCAGTTTTGAGGTATATTTCTTGAACTTCTATCTTATAATTTAGGCATTGTTAGGCTTGAATTTATGAAGATAAAATGTAGACATCATTTCCCTGAAACTATACATGTCCATAGATTTCATTTATATTGCTTGAGTAGTGAGAATTTTGAGTTTGAACTTGCTGAAATATTTAGGTCAGAATTTTGTACTTTTAGAAATTCATGTTCATCTTTGACAATTAGCTTAAGTTATTTACATATTCAGAATTGTGAGGAAATTTATAACAAGTTTGATGTTGGAAGTTTTGTGAATGGATGAGAGATGAGTGAGTTACAGGAACCATGGTTGGAGGTTGAAGATGAAGTTCATTTCTGGAACTTATTTTGCATTATGTATTTATCATTTCAGTTAAGTTAACGGGTGTACAACCACCCCAGTAGCAAAGGTAGCGCGCGTTTGTGTGGGAGGGCATGGGTTCAACACCCAGTGCTACCTTTTCTCATTTTTCAACATTTTTTTCTCTTTTTTGTTTGTTTCAGCAACAAACGCTGGGCCTCCAAACAGACGGGCCTTCCATTTATGCTTTTTTATAACCCCTAACTACTTTTGCACCCCTGGCCCATTCTCTTTTATTATTTTCTTTTTTCTTATTCTATTTTTTTTTCTTTTTTTTTCTTTATTATATTTTTATTATTATTAATATTATTATTATTATTATTTTTATTAATAAAAAAAATATATTTTTTATTATTTACACTTACATATTTTATTTTCTCTATAAAACAAAAATACTAAAAACATTTTCTTAAACAAATTAATTTCTTTTCTTAAATAATTAATTTTTAGACTTAGGTTAAATTATTATATTATTTTATTTTCTCAATTAAAATTAATTTAGAGCTTAGGTTTCTTTTTTTAATTAATTTTCATATTATTATTAAGTTAAAACCTTTCACAAAAAACCCTAAAAAATCTTTTTTAAACTTAATTTCTTTTTTTATTTAGTTTAAGTTAAATTTTGTTTATTTTTAACTGATCATGTTCTTAATTAGGTCAAGACCAAACCCTTTCATAAAAACAACAAAAGTCATTTCCTTTTTCCATTTATATTCTTGCATTTTATTTATTCAGTTATTGTACATTTATTCAATATGGTTGTAATAGTTAATTATGTTTAATTTTCTTGCAATCCCCATTTGTAAATTTGTACACCCCTCCCCTAATGATGTAATAGCATAGTAATTTTAAGTTTCGCAATTTATCGCTTTATATAAATTCAAGTAATTAGGGCTTGTATGGAAAGATAAAATCAAAAAGTAGCAAACCCTAATCAAAGATTAAACAAAGCATGAAAATCAATACACTTGAACACAAGAGCCCCTAGGGTAAAATCCACTTAGTTGCCTTACAAAAATGACCATATTATGCATGTGAGGTATCTTAGAAAAAACAAGCAAAATACAAGATCATAGTCCCTCGTGACGCTATCAAAAGTTTCCTTTCAAAATGATCTTAGTACCTAAAGAAAAATGCTAAGATACCTTACAACATTGCTAATCATGATTATACGATGACTCACGCCCGTCCCGTTTACATCCAAAGATAAGGTTACTTACCAAATCAATGGTAAGATAACAATGTCAAAGGAAAAAGGAAACGAACATGAAAGACTTTTGAGTAGGTAGAACGTTCCTAGTTACTTGCTCCATTTCAAAACAAAAACATCCTTGCTATTTTCACAACAAACACCAACACTTTCAAAACCTCTTTCAAAATTTGAAAACATTTTCAAAAGATCAAACACTTTGTATACATTCTTACGAACGAGAATCATTACAAAGTTTGCCTAAACAAATGGTCTCTTTTCAAAAATACTTTAAAAAAACCACACAAAGCACCTTTTCAAACAAAAGCAAGTGCTCTAGCAAGTAACTAAGAGCCCATGGAAAACTATGGATGAAAAGGGTGCTAATACCTTCCCTTTTCATAATATACCCCCCGAACTCAAGAAATAATCTCAAAGGTCTTTCCTATGATTTTTCACCTTTCTTTTGGATAAAAGAAAAGTCGATGGTGACTCTTGCTAACTACAATATTTGCGATCAAACGTAAAACACCCAAGTCAGTTCTCCCACTGTATCTTAGAACTGACGACTCTGCTGAGGAAAATTCTAAAAGTGGGGTTACCTTAGGGTTAGATCATATTTACTTGCTTTCTTTGTTTGACTTGTATGCTTTGCATTATGGTTCTTTGTTTGGGTTTGAATCCTCTACCCGAATTTGGGATACCTTATAGGTAAGTAGCAATACATTGTGGAAACTGTGCAGGGTATACCAACATGGTCTAAGAAATAGCTATGTTAGTGCGACATATTTGTGGGTACCGGTAGCCCTTGAGTAGTCAAGGAGAATACGAGGCCGATGAGTGATGTCATGAAGCACTAATGAACTTTAGAACCTTTACTTAACCAACTTGGCCATTAGGACATATTGAGATGACCGAATTTGGTGCAGTCCGAAGTTGGTAGATACTCGATACTACACTCATTGAGGTTTGGTTTTTTGGGATATTTTGGTCGCCATTAAAGAGGCTTACACTGAAACAATGACCAAAGAAATAAACCGGTGATATTGAGCTTCTTAGAACCCGGTTACTATTACTAGGACAGGTTTGAGCCAACTAGACTTTAAGAGGGTACTTACCTATAAGACTCCATGCAAGCCTAAACCTAAGGACTTGTTTGCTTTGTTTGTATATATATACTTGTACATAACATCATGAACATCATAACATCATACTCATACTCACTAACCATTTCAAGGATCTTGGGATTTATCTTTGTTCTGTTTTGTAGGACATGGATTCTATTCGCAGGAAAACTATTCAAGTCAACCTTGTAAGGATCCCTCCTTAACTTAAAGAGCTAGCATCAAGGATTCCTAAAAATTCTCCATTTACTGAAAGACATGGTCGCCTACTAAACTTGGTCACCTCCAACACTGATGAAGACACGATGAAGGTGCTCTTTAAGTTCTTTGATCCTTTACACCATTGCTTCACATTTCCCGATTATCAACTTGTGCCAACTTTGGAAGAATTATCCCAACTCTTGAGGGTTACCATTCTCAATCAACTACCTTTCAACGGTACATAAAGAGATCCAAAGCCAGAAGAGATTGCTCAAGCCCTACACTTGCAATCATCTGATATCACAACTAATTGGGAAATAAGGAGTGGTGTCAAAGGTTTCCTAGAAAAGTTCTTGTTTGAGAAAGCCCAAAACTGTTGGAACTCTTTGGATTTGCAAGCTTTTGAGGAAATTGTGGCTCCCCTCATCTATGGGATGGTTTTGTTTCCAAATCCTAACCAACTCACAGATGTGAACACCGTCAAAATATTCATGTCTCGTGACCCGGTGCCTACTTTGGTAGGGGACATCCTACATTCCTTTCACACTCGCGCTATGAGGAAAAGAGGTATCCTTATGTGTTGTATTCCTCTCTTTGCAAGATGGTTTATTTTTTCATCTTCCCCGATCTGCATTGAATAACGAGCAAGGTTCAAGGTGGTCACATAGGTTGATGATGCTCAAATGTTCAGACATTCATTGGTGTTCCCGATCCATAGAGAATGTTACTATTATCGACTGTTGTGGAGAATTCCATAATTTCCCTTTACTTGGCATTATGGGAGGTATCACCTACAACCCCTACTTAGCCTTGAGACAGTTCGGTTACGCCCGAAGGGATGGCCCACATGAGATGCTCATTCAAGGTTTGGTATTTGACTACGAGAACAAAGATCAAGGTCATCGCCAGAGGTTTATCCGAGCTTGGAGGATGTTGAACAAGGTAGACAGCAAGACATTGGGGCATAAGAATTCCATCCCTCTTGAGCCTTACTTCAAATGGGTACGAGCTCGTGCTCAAGGTCTTATGATGCCTTACCCTTTCATTCTCCCAGTAATCATAGATCCTGTTATAGAAGAAGATATTCCATACACTGTTCTGCATCCTGACATTCCCACCTCTCTTGAAGACTTACAAAGGGATTGGATACAGCTTAAGGGGGAGCGAGACACTTTCGAAGCCCAATTTTACGCCAGCGAGAAGAAGGTTTTGGAACTCACTAAGCAACTTCATGAGGAGCGGAGCCCGAATGCCTACATCGCGCCAAAGAGGATGCTTACAACTTTTTTATCTTAGAGTTTTTGTATTTCTTTGTAAGCCCAAAAGAGGCATGATTTACTCAAGCTTTGATTTATAAATATAACGTGTGTTCCTTTTTGGTCTAAAGCAATTTTAAATCTCTAATTTCCTTGAAATCATTGCATATGCATTTACCATTCATCATAACATAAACAGGTTTCTTACGACAAGTCTCCTCATCTTTCTACTGTTTATTTGAGTAAGATGGATCTCGAGCAGACGGTAAAACACCTCCAAGCACAGAATGCTCAGTTTTAGCAGTTGTTCTTAACTCTAGCCAAAGGACAAGAAGATATGAAAACCTTGCTGATTGAAGAAAAGAAGAAGAAAAAGAAAGTAACTGGATTTCTGAATATGGGAAGAAGATTCCAAGGACAAGCAAGAAGGACCCTAGACTTTGCAACGTCATCTGGTGAAAAAGACAATCAAGATAGGAAAGGCAAGGAAGCAGTTATCCAACAAGAGTCTGAAGAGGAAGAAGAGGAGGATTACTCTGAAGAGAAGTATCCCGCGGCCGACGACAAATACAAGCATCTGGAAGAACGACCAAGCGCAATAGAAATCCAGAAAGTGCCTGGGATAGACTTTGAGGAGTTAGGTCTGGTGTCTGGGATTATTAATCCACCAAAATTCAAGGCGCCGATATTTTCTAAATATGACCAAGTTCCGTGCCCTAAAATGCATCTCCGATCCTATGTGAGGAAGATACAGCCTCACACTGCGGACAGAGATTTATGGGTCCACTTTTTCCAAGACAGTCTATCCGGAACTCAACCATATTGGTTCTATCAACTAGAAAGGGCCAACATCCACAATTGGGAAGACCTTGCCGCTGCTTCCTATACACAATATCAGTACAACACAGACCTTGCTCCTACCCGTACTCAACTCCAGAGTATGGCTATGGTTTCAAATAAAGGTTTCAAAGACTACGCTCAGAAATGGAGGGGCTTAGCAGAAAGAGTCTAGCCTCCCCTTTCTGAAAGAGAACTAGTAGACATGTTTTTGGGTACCCTGTCTGGTTCTTTCTTTAATCATTTAATTGGAAGCTCCTCAACAGGATTTACTAAACTATTCTTGACCGGAGAAAGAGTGGAAGATGGGATTAAGAGTGGGAAGATCCAAAAAGACGCATCCTCTGCCGCTGTAAGAAAACCATTTATTGGGAAGAAAGAAGTTGGTGTTGTGTATCCTCAAAGGAATCAAGAAAGAACTGAACGCCGTCCAATGGTAGGGGCTGTCATGATCCCTAAGCCTGCACCTACTCAACAAAGGAATGATCAGCATAGAACAAAAAGACCAGTAAGACAATTTACTAGGATTAATATGAAACTATTTCAAGTACTGCCACATTTGTTGAGATCCAATCTAGTAACTTTGAAAGAAGCTCCGAAGAATCCTAACACAACATCTCCTCACTACCATCCTAATGCTCGTTGTGCATACCGTTCAGAAATCCCAGGCCATGACACTAACAACTGTTGGGCTTTGAAAAACAAAGTGCAAGACCTTCTTGAAGAAAAAGAAATTGGGTTTGATGCTCCTGATATCCCGAATGTTATCACCGCTCCTATGCCTAAGCATGGCCGCGGTGTTAACACTGTTGAAGATGATATGTTTGTTTCTACTGTTGATGAAATTGTTACTCCTCTCTTCACCGTCAAAAGAACTTATTGAAAGCCGGTTTATTTCCAGGCTGTGACGAAAGCTTCCACCTCTGTTCCTCCCTACCAACCGGTTGTCATTTATTGAAAGCAAGTGTTCAACGCCTAATAGATGACATAGAGATTTTTTTTTGAAAAAACTCTTGTTCCAACTGTTTCTTACAAAGATGTTTCAATAGTAACCATTTCCGCCAATCCTTCCAGGGTCTCCACCAAAAGACCCGTTAGGATTACATCAATTCCTAAAGTAGCTCCACTAATTATTACTATGCCAGGTCCAATCCCGTATTCATCAGATAAGACTGTCCCATGGAACTATGGGGGCGACATATACTATCATAGTGTCAAGCAAGATTGGCTGGCTGATGAAGACTCAATTCTTGAGAAGGATGACCCCGACATCAGTAACATTGCGGGAACCAACAAGATAACTCGAAGTGGCAAAGTATTCTCTCCCGATATTACTCCTCCAAAGACTGTTACCGACCCTATAATCATCCCTGTTCCTATTCCTGCCAACACTACTACTACTACTACAATCCCTTTGATTACCCCTGCTGACACTACTACTACTACTACTACTACTACTACTACAATTCCTATAGTTACACCTGCTGACACTCCTACTGCCGAGTCGACCGAGGCTCAGGGCAAAGGCATTTTGGTTGAGCCTTTCCGGATGAAGGCACAATCAGTATCTATCCCCGAGGCCTCCCAAAAGGAGATGGAAGAAATTCTGAAAATTATAAAGAGAAGCGACTTCAACGTAGTCGAACAGCTAGGGAAGACTCTGTCAAAGATTTCCATGTTGGCTTTATTGTTATGCTCTGAGGCTCATGCAAAGGCCTTGGTAAAATTCCTTAAAACTGCCCATGTACCACAAGAAACCTCTGTTGATCAGTTCCAAGACTGTGTGGCTAGTCTAACCGCTGACAATGGTTTAGGCTTTTCTGATGCTGACATAACACCTAGAGGGAGGAAGCACAACTAGGCATTGCATGTCTCTGTCGAATGTCGGGGCACAACTTTAGCCCATGTCTTGGTGGATACTGGTTCGTCTTTGAATGTGCTGCCTAAGAAGGCTCTTGATAGACTCGACTGTGAAGGTTTGACCTTAAAACCCAGCAACATAGTGGTAAGGGCCTTCGACGGTTCAAATAGAATGGTGCATGGGGAGGTGGACATCCCCATAAAAGTTGGAACACAAACCTTTGATTCAACTTTTAACGTGATGGACATTCGCCCTTCCTACTCTTGCTTATTGGGCCGACCATGGATTCACAATGTTGGTGCTGTCACCTCTACATTACATCAAATGCTGAAATACCCAACCAAGGGGAAGATCATTACTGTACATGGAGAAGAGGAATATATGATTAGTCATCTAAACTCCTTCAGATACGTGGAATTGGATGGTGAATTCATTGAAACTCCATTTTAGCATTTCGGGGAAGTCCCACCAACCATGACAGTAACCAAGGCTGTTTCCCAAATCTCAAAGATTACAAGACCTCCACTAAAGATGTCTTCTCTGAAAGATGCCAAGACAGTGATAAAAGAAGGTGGGTGCACTATTTGGGGCCAAATCCCAGATATCCCATACAAATCTGACAAATTTGGTTTGGGTTTCACTTCAGGAGCCCAGAAAGCTGTACGCCGTGCTCGTGCCAGGGGACCACCATTGAAGATCAGTAACCACGGAGTCAACGCAGTAGGGGATGATGAGGACAGCTATAACCTGGAGGAATGGATTTTCCCAACTGTCAATGGAGGACTCAACAACTGGGATGCTAAATATTTTGTCCCAATTAATTTTATCCAACAGTAATTGTCTTTTAATTTTGTCGAATCTGTAATAATTAAACAATTCAGACTTTTTAAACCTTGTGTCTTGCCCGAGGCACAACGGTCCATTTGTAAGGGTTGTTATCTCATTTTCATATGTCATCAATGAATCATGGACATTTTTGCATACAAACTTTGTGTTCTTTGTCTTTATTTTTTACATTTTTATTTCTTTCAAAGATAGTTATACTCTTACACACACTCACATTCAAAATGTAGATCTACATCCATTCGGGATCCCATGGGTAACGATTCTGCTATGGCCTTTTGTGACTCTGAAAATTTAATCTGCCAAGCCAAAGACGAAGGTGAGGAAGATTGTGAAGTGCCAAGGGAACTAGTCAGGTTACTACAACAAGAAGAGAGGATCATTCAGCCCCACGAAGAACCAGTGGGCACAGTTAACCTAGGTACCAAAGAGGATAGGAAAGAAGTCAAGGTTGGCGCCAATCTGGAACTCAGTCTCAAGAAATGTCTGATTCAGTTGCTACATGATTATGTTGAGGTCTTTGCCTGGTCGTATGAAGACATGCCAGGATTGGGTGCTGATATCATGGTCCATCGTCTACCAACAAAAGAAGACTTCCCACCAGTAAAACAAAAGGTCTGTCGCATGCGACCAGACATGTCAGAGAAGATCAAAGCTGAAGTCATGAAACAATTCAACGCCGGATTCTTGGTTGTCACCTCCTATCCGCAATGGGTCTCCAATGTTGTTCCTGTGCCTAAAAAGGACGGAAAAGTACGAATGTGCATGGACTATAAAGATTTGAATAGGGCAAGCCCTAAGGATGATTTCCCACTTCCCCACATTGATATTTTGGTTGAAAATACAACACAACATAAGGTGTTTTCCTTCATGGACGGCTTCTCAGGCTACAACCAAATCAAAATGGCGCCTGAGGACATGGAAAAAACGACCTTTGTCACATAGTGGGGCACATTCTGCTACAAGGTTATGCCATTCGGGTTGAAGAATGTTGGGGCAACCTATCAGTGTGCCATGGTAGCCTTATTTCATGACACGATACATCACGAAATAAAGGTCTATGTGAATGACATGATAGCCATATCTCAAACTGAGGAGGAACATCTTGACCATTTGCAGAAGCTGTTTGAGAGATTAAAGAAATACAAGCTGAGGTTGAACCCAAATAAATGCACATTTGGGGTGAGGTCCGGTAAACTCCTAGGCTTTGCCGTCAGTGGTAAAGGTATTGAAGTGGATCCTGCCAAAGTGAAAGCAATACAAGAAATTCCTGCTCCTCGTATCGAGAAGGAAGTCAGAGGATTCTTGGGACAGTTAAACTACATTTCCATATTCATTTCTCACCTAACAACTATTTGTGAACCAATCTTCAAATTGCTGAAGAAAGATCAAGTGTTCAAATGGAATGACGAGTGCCAAACTGCTTTCGACAAGATCAAAGAGTACCTACAAGAGCCTCCTGTTTTGATGCCACCAGTCGAGGGAAGACCATTAATCATGTATCTAACTGTTTTGGAAAATTCAATGGGGTGTGTGCTAGGGCAGCATGACGATTCTGGCCGAAAAGAGCATGATATTTATTATCTGAGAAAAAAGTTTACCAACTATGAAACAAGATATTCACTGCTCGAGAAAACTTGTTGCACTCTGGTATTGGATGCTCGCCGGCTAAGATAGTATATGCAGACCCATACTACCTTATTGATATCCAAGATGGATCCGATAAAATAAATATTCGAGAAACCTGCCCTCTCTGGGAGAATAGCAAGATGGAAGATGATCCTGACAGAATATGACATATAGTATACTACCCAGAAAACAATAAAGGGCAGTGTACTAGCTGATCACCTTGCTCATCAAGCTGTGGATGACTACCAGTCCATAAAGTTCGAATTCCCAGATGAAGACATCATGATGGTAAACAACTATGAAGAATTCAGACCATATAACGGACCTGAACAAGGATCCCGATGGACCCTGGTTTTTGATGGGGCGTCCAACGCACTCGACAATGGTATAGGTGTTGTACTCATATCTCCTGAAAGATGTCAAACTCCTTCACGGTAAGACTCTGCTTCAATTGTACAAATAACATGGTAGAATATGAAGTGTGCATTTTTGGTCTCAAAGCTGCCATAAATTTGGGGATCAAATCCTTAAGTGTATTCGGAGGTTCAGCTTTAGTCATCAGCCAGATCAAAGGGGAATGGGACACCAAACACCCTAACCTTATCCCCTACAAAGAACATGTGTTGACTTTGATCCCATATTTTGAGAAGATTACCTTCGAGCATTTCCCGCGAGAAGAAAACCAGCTAACAGGCGCGCTAGCCACAATGTCATCCATGTTTAAACTTAATTGGGATAACGAGGCTCCCTAGATCACCATTGAATGAATGGATGAACCAGCTCACTTTCACAAGATTAATACTGAAGAAATAGTGGACCAGCCTTGGTTTCATGAAGTCAAGAGGTATCTCGAGGCTCAAGAATATCCGGAGGGAGCTTCAGTCAATAATTAGAAGTTCTTAAGGAGATTCTCTGCTAAGTTCTTCCTTAGTAATGGCATTCTCTACAAACGCAACCATGACTCTATTTTGCTCCGTTGCGTAGACAAGGTTGATGCAGAAAATATCATGGTTGATCTACATAAAGGAACTTTTGGCACCCATCCCAGTGGGCATACGATGGCAAAGAAAATCCTACGGGCAGGTTGTTGTTCCCCAAAATTTGCCCTCTCATTTGTTAAGAATTTTCTCACAAGATATTCTACGACGTCAAGTTTGCAGCACCAATACATCAATTTAGGCTTGAAATTAGCACAAGGGCAAAATGGTCAATTGCATACTGGAAAGTCAAGCTTTGACTTTTTGGTCAACATTACGTCCCAAAAATCATATTTCATCAAGACATCTAAAGTATGAAATTTGATCATAAAAAATCAAGAGAATCAAAAATCCAACTTTGCAAGACTTTGAAATTTTTCTAAGTATTTTCTATACTTGGTTAATTTCATTTGCTTCATGACATTTTTTACTACAATTCCAAATAATTCAAAATGATGCAAGTAATTCAAGTTATTACAAAGTGGCATTTTTGCAAGTTTACAAATCCTAAACTTTGCATTACTTGGACTTTTTTTCCTTTTGATTCAAAACCTTACCACAATGCTTTGTCCTTGATACAATATGCATTAATTGCTCCACAAACCAAACTTGTTTCATACTACAAACTATGCTGTCCAAGTTATTGCTGAACAAAAAATGATATGTTACTTCTATACTTTGCTACAACACTCCAAACCCTTGCTCATTTGCTGTCTTACAAAACCTTGTGCCATACTGCACCATAAACCTGTCACAAAACCTGCATTGTTGTCCTATACAATCCAAAATATGTCCACAAAACCAGTCAAAAACTACTCTATGCAGTCTGCCCCAAGCCTGTATCATAACAGTCCCAAAATTGCACCAAAATAGCAAAGGAAAATTGTGTGAAGAAAGTGTCAAAGCAGTAATAAAAAACAATTCAAAATAACTTATGTAGTTTCCCCCCTAAACCACAAAAAAAGGGTCTACAAAAGGGGACTGTCTCATAAGACAAGGGGAGAGATTTTAGAGGTTGGATTTTAGAGAGAAAAAAGAGAGAAGAGAAAAACAGATCTTTTGTTAAACTTTGCTCATTCATAAAACCCAACTCATTTCATAAAACTCAGTTCATCCATAAAAACTTTGCTCATCTTCAACTCTGTTTTCACTCACAAAAATAGAAAAATCCTCAATCCGTTGTTGTACAACCTTGCAAACCTTCCCCTAAACCAACTACCCAAACACTCCACATACATCATATAGAAATTGATTTAAACACAAGAAAAACTTCTGTAACATCACTATCATCACTTCCCAAGTTCAACAACAGCCCATACAGTAGCTCAAACTCAAAGCATAAATTTTAGTTGCAAGGTAAGTCTCCTTAAATTTAAACTCTTCATTTCAATCATCATCATTTGGTTCATTTTTAAGGCTAAAATGCAGTGACCTTTGAAGAAAAGGTTTGTAAAAAAAATCAGGAATAGGCAGGTGTAAGGCAGCTGTTTTTCAAAATCATACAGCGTGCAATCGATTGCACGGGGTTCCAGTAGCCAAATTTCCAAAAAATTTGAGTGTGCAATCGATTGCACAACCATGAAAATCGATTGCACGGGGTTCCAGTAGCCAAATTTCCAAAATTTTTGAGTATCCAATCGATTGCACAACCATGCAAATCGATTGCACGGGGTTCCAGTAGCCAAATTTCCAATTTTTTTGACTGTGCAATCGATTTCACAACCATGCAAACCGACTGCACTGGAAGTCAGTAGCCAATGTTTTGAAAAACTGAAGCGTGCAATCGATTGCACTAACATGCAAATCGATTGCACTAAAATAATTTTTTTTTTCTCTTTGAAAGAGCTTGAATAAAGGATTGGACAATATAAAAATGTTTCTTTTGGTCATTGGGCATCTATATCTTAAGTTCAAGGTAAATATCATCATTATACCTTGAAATTTGCCAAGGGCTTGAACCAAAGACTTCATCCAAAGAGGCTTTTAGCTTGATCAATAATTTTTGCCTTCTTTATCAATCATTAACTTGTCTTCATCAAAACAAGAGTGCATTCAAGAAGCCTGAGTTTACGGCATGTGTTGACACATAATGATCCAAAATGTTTTCTTTTCCTTTCATTATCTTTATGTGCTTCATATATTTTATTCATGGCTATTCAATATGGTTGTAATAGATAATTAGGACTTTAATTTCTTGCAATCCCTATTTGTAAATTGTATACCCCAACCCCAAATAATTGTAATAGCGTAGGATATTTACTTTCCGTAATTTATCGCTTTCATATCAATGCTAGTAAATTAGGGTTTGTATGGAAAGATAAAACCAATAAGTAGATCACCCTAATCAAGGCTAAATGCATGTAAATAAAACACATTTGCACACTTACACCCTTAGGGTAATTCCACTTGTTGCCTATCGGAAAATAATCATGTCCCTCAAACATGAGCATTTTAGCAAAAAACCCTCGATAAAAGATCATAGTCTCTCGATGACCCTCGATGTTGCCTTCGGTAAATGATCTAGTCCCTAAAACGACATTTCTAAAACGTCCCATATGTTGCCATATATGACTATACAAACGTCCCAATGCCCGTCCCTTCACATCCAACAATGGGGCTTCTTACCAAAACAATGGTAAGATAGCAACATCTAAAGGAGGAGGAAAAGAACATCTAATACCTTTTGAGTAGGTAGGTTCGCTCTTAGTTACTCGCTTGCTCACAACAAAAACATTTTTACACCAACACTCTCATTTGAAACATTTTTAAAAGACAACACTTTGTACATATTCTTATAGAGACGAAAATCATCACAAAGACACCTTTTCAAAATCACTTTCAAAAAACACATCTCACAAACACCTCTTTGAACTATTTTTGAAACAAACACTTTGTATGCATTCTTATAGAGACGAGAACCATTACGAAGTTCCATTTTCAAAAATACTTTCAAAAAAACACACAAAAAGCATAATTTCAAACAAAAGCAAGTGATCTAGCAAGTAACTAAGAGCCCATGGAAAACCATGGATGAAAAAGGTGCTAATACCTTCCCTTTTCATAATCTACCCCCCGAACTCAAAAACATCTCAAAGGTCTTTCCTGTGCTTTTTCACCTTTACTTTTGGATAAAAGAAAAGTCGGTGGCGACTCTTGCTAACCGCAACATTTGCGATAAAACGCAAAACCCTCAAGTCAGTTCTCCCACCGTATCACAGAACTGGCGACTCTGCTGGGGAATTTTATAAAAGTGGGGTTACCTTAGGGCTAGATCACATTTATTTGCTTACATTTGTTTGACTTGTTTTCTTTACATTATGATTCTTTGTTTGGGTTCGAATCCTCCACCCGGATTTGGGAAACATTATAGGTAATAGCAATACATTATGGAAACTGTGAGGGGTATACCGACATGGTCTAAGCAACAACTATGTTAGTGCGACATATTTGTGGGTACCGGTAGCCTTTGAGTCAATCAAAGAGAATACAGGGCCGCTGAGTGATGTCATGAAGCACTAATGAACTTCTAGAACCCTTTACTTGACCAACTTGGCCTTTAGGATGTAGTGAGATGACCGACTTTGGTGCAGTCTGAAGTTGGTAGATACTCGATACTACACTCATTGAGGGTTGGTTTCTTGGGATATTTCGGTCGCCATTAAAGAGGCTTGAGCTGGAAACAATGACCAAAGAAACAATCCGGTGATATTGATCTCCTTAGAACCCGGTTACTATTACTAGGACAGGTTTAAGCCAACTAAACTTCAAGAGGGTACTTGCCTATAAAACCCCATGCAAGCCTAAACTAAGAACTTGTTTTCTTTGCTTGTATATGCATACTTATACATGACATCATGAGCATCATATGCATCCGCTAACCATTTCAAGGATTTTGGAGATTCATCTTTGTTCTTGTTTTGTAGGATATGGATTCACTTCGCAGGAAAACTATCCAAGTCAACCTTGTAAGAATTCCTCCACAACTCAAGGAGCTAGCTTTAAGGATCCCTGAGAACTCTCCGTTCACCGAGAGACATGGTCTTCTACTCAACTTGGTCATCTCCAACACATATGAGGATATGATGAAGGTGCTCTTCCAGTTCTTTGATCCTCTGCACCATTGCTTCATATTTCCCGACTATCAGCTTGTTCCCACTTTGGAAGAATTCTCTCAACTCTTGAGGATTCCTATTCTCAATCAACTACCTTTCAATGGTATGGAAAGAGACCCAAAGCCAGAAGAGATTGCTTAAGCTCTGCACTTGCACTCATCTGATGTCACAACTCATTGGGAAACTAGGAGTGGTGTCAAAGGCTTCTTAGCAAAGTTTCTGTTTGAGAAAGCCCAAAGTTGTTGGAATTCCTTAGACTTGCAAGCCTTTGAGGAAATTGTGGCTCTTATTATCTATGGGATGGTCTTGTTCCCCAATCCTGACCAACTCATAGATTTGAGCACCGTCAAAATCTTCATGTCACGCAATCTGGTGACTACATTGCTTGGAGATATCCTACACTCTTTTCACACTCGTACAATGAGGAAAAGAGGTGCCCTTATGTGTTGCACTCCCCTCCTGGCAAGATGGTTTATTTCTTAACTTCCCCAATCAGTCTTAAATAATGAGCAAGGTTTGAGGTGGTCACAAAGGTTAATGACGCTCAAACATTCATACATTCATTGGTGCTCCCGATCCAAAGAGAATGTTATCATTGTTGACTGATGTGGGGAATTCCCTAATTTCCCTCTACTTGGCATTAGGGGAGGCATCACCTACAACCCGTGCTTATCTCTAAGACATTTTGGTTATGCCCGAAGGGATGGCCCGCATGAGATGCTGATTCAAGGCTTGGTTTTTGACTATGACAACAACGATCAAGGTCTTCGCCAGAGATTCATCCGAGCATGGAGGATGCTAAACAAGGTGGATAGCAAGACTTTGGGACACAAGAATTCCATCCCTCTTGAGCCTTACCTCAAGTGGGTACGAACCCGCTCTCAAAATCTTATGATGCCTTATCCTTCCATTCTCTCGGTGATTATTGAGCCCGTTAAGGAAGGAGAAGTTCCATACACTATCCTACATCCTGACATGCCCACATCTATTGAAGTCCTACAAACGGATTGGATACAGCTCAAGGGAGAGCGAGATACTTTCGAAGCCCAATTCTACGTAAGTGAGAAGAAGGTTTTGGAACTCACTATGCTACTTCATGAGGAGAAGACTCTAAATACCTACATAGCACCAAAGAGGATGTGCACTACTTTTTATCTTAGAGTGTTGTATTATTTTTCCCAAGGGGCATTGATGTACTCAAACTCTATCTTATTAATATAACGTGTGTTTCTTTTTGTTTAAAACGAACTTGAATCTTTTAAAATCCTTGAAAACATTACATTTGCACATATCATTCATCATTACATAAACATGTCTTTTGCAACAAGTTTCCTCATCTCTCTACTGTTTATTTCAGTAAGATGGATCTCGAACAAATAGTCAAAGATCTTCAAGCTCAAAACATGTAGTTTCAACAGTTACTCACAACTCTGGCCAAAGGACAAGAGGTGCTGAAGACTCTGTTGGCAAAAGACAAAAAGAAGAAAGAGAAGAAACCAACTGGTGTTGTAATCATGGGGAGAAGGTTTCAAGGGAAAACTAGAAGAACCTTGAATTTCGCAGCAACATCTGATGAAGGGGAAGGGAAAGGAAAAGAAATAGCAGTTCCGTCAGAATCTGAAGAGGAGGAAGAAGAGGAAGACTACTTCGAGGAACAGTATCCTCCAGCTGATGATAAGTACAGACATCTTGAAGAGCGTTTGAACGCTATGGAAATACAAAGGGTACCAGGTCTAGACTTTGAAGAATTGGGGCTAGTGTCGGGAATTGTGATCCCACCAAAGTTCAAAGTGTCGTTGTTTGCAAAATATGATGGGGTGTCATGTCCTAAAATGCACCTCCGATAATACATGAGAAAGATTCAGTCGCACTCTGCCGATAAAGACTTGTGGGTCCATTTTTTCCAAGATAGTTTATCCGGAACACAACTCGATTGGTTTTGCCAATTAGAAAGGGCCGACGTCCACAATTGGGAAGATCTTGCCGCAACTTTCTATAAACAATACCAGTATAATGCAGATTTGGCGTCTACCCGTACTCAACTTTAGAGTATGGCTACGGCTTCAAATGAGGGTTTCAAAGATTACGCACAGAAATGGAGAGATCTAGCTGGAAGAGTGCAACCCCCTCTATCTGAAAGGGAGTTGGTGGATATGTTCTTGGGCACTCTATCGGCCCTTTCTTCAACCATTTGATTGGAAGCTCATCTGCTGGATTTACTGAGTTAATATTAACCAGAGAGAGGGTGGAAGCTGGTATAAAAAGTGGAAAGATTCAGAAAGATTCGTCTGCCTCTACAGCTGTGAAAAAACCCTTCACTAGGAAGAAGGAGGTATATGTTGTTTATCCACAAAGGAACCAAGGGAGAGCTGAACGCCGACCAATGGTAGGGGCCGTTATGATCCCAAAGCTTACATCTGAACAACCAAGGAGTAATCAACCGAGGGTGGAAAGGCCAGTCCGGAAATTCACCAGAATTAATATGACTCTAGCCCAGGTTTTACCACATCTTCTGAAATTTAATTTGGCAACTTTGAAGGAAGCTCCAAAGAATCCCAACACTGTGTCCCTTCATTATCACCCGAATGCCAGATGCGCATATCATTCTGAAAGTCTGGGTCACGACACTAACAACTGTTGGGCTTTGAAAAACAAATTTCAAAACCTTATAGATGCAAAAGAGATTAAATTTGAGGCTCCCGAGAAACCAAATGTCATTTCCGCTCCTATGCCTAGACATGGTCACACGCCAATGCTATCGAAGAAGATTTGTTTGTTACCGCAGTGGATGAACTCTTGACTCCGCTCCCAATCATTGAGATAAACCTGTTGAAAGCTGGTATATTCCCAGGTTGTAATGAAGACTGCCATCTTTGCTTATCCTCACCAACTATTTACCCTCTGTTGAAGACCGACATTCAACACTTGATAGACAACCAAGAGATTCTGTTCGAAAATGCTCCTATTTCACCTGTTCTTGTTGAAGACGTTCCAATCATAACCATCTCCGCCAATCCTTCCAGGGTCCCCAAAAGACCCGTTAGGATTACATCGGTTCCAAAGACTGCTCCTCTTATAATCACAATGCCCGGGCCAGTCCCGTATGAATCAAATAAAATAGTACCGTGGAATTACGGTGGAGACATCTACTACCATGGTATCAAACAAGATGGGCTGGCCTCCGAAGAAGTAAGCTCTGAAGAAGAAGATTCCGACATTAGCAATATTTCTGGAACCAATAAGATTACCTGTAGCGGTAGAATCTTCTCTCCAGAAATTGCCCCTCCAAAGGCAGTTTTTGGACCCGTGGCTGTTCCAAAGGTTACCTCCACACCAATAATCATATCTGCAAGTGCTCCTACTGGCAGAGATGACACAACCCCTACTGTTATCCCTACCGACACTCCTACTGCTAAAATTTGTGGAAAAAGTATTCAAGAAGAGCCTGTCCGGACGAAGGCTCCACCACTGACTATCCCTGAAACCTCCAAGAAGGAAATGGAGGAGATCCTAAGAATAATAAAGAAGAGCGACTACAACGTAGTTGAACAGTTGGGGAAAACTCCCTCTAAGATCTCCATGCTGGCATTGTTACTGTGCTCTGAGGCACATGCGAAGGCCCTGGTGAAGTTTCTAAAGACAACCCATGTTCCTCAAGAGTCGTCTGCTGACCAATTTCAAGATTGTGTGGCCAGTTTGACGGTGTATAACGGTCTAGGCTTCTCGGATGCTGATCTGACACCCAAGGGAAGAAAGCACAACGAGGCATTGCATATCTCTGTGGAATGTAGAGGAACAACTCTGGACCATGTCTTGGTGGACACTGGCTCATCTTTGAATGTTTTACTGAAGAAAGCTCTCGACAGACTAGATTGCAAAGGATTAACATTGAAACCCAGTAACATATTCATAAGGGCATTTGATGGTTCAAAGAGGATGGTCCACGGGGAGGTGGACATCCCCATAAAGGTTGGGACTCAGATTTTCAACTCGACTTTCTATGTAATAGACATCCGCCCCTCTTACTCTTGTCTGCTAGGACGGCCGTGGATCCATAATGCCGGTGCTACCACCTCTACACTACACCAGATGCTGAAATGGGTCCATGGAAAGATTATCACTGTCCACGGAGAGGAAGAGTATATGATTAGCCACCTCAATTCCTTCCGGTATGTAGAATTGGACGGTGAGTTCATTGAAACTCCTTTTCAACATTTCGAAGAAGTCTCTCAAGAGGTAGCAGTAACCAAGACGGTATCCCAGATCCCCAAGATCATAAGACCTCCGCTCCGAATGTCATCTCTGAAGGAAGCCAAGGTAGTAGTAGAGGAGGGTGGATGCACTATCTGGGGGCAACTTCCGGACATTCCGTATAAATCCGACAAGTTTGGTTTAGGGTTTACTTCAAGTGCTCAGAAAGTTGTGCGCCATGCCCGTGCTGGAGGGCCACCTTTGAAGATTAGCAACCGAGAGATCAATGCAGTGGAAGATGGTGAAGAGGATTGCATCCTGGAAGTTTGGATATTTCCTACTGTCAACGGAGGACTTCGCAATTGGGAAGCCAGAGACTTTGTTCCAATAACTTTCATCTCTCAGTAATTTATCTTTTACATTTCTGTTGGACTTGTAATATTCACAAACAATTCGCACATTTAAAACCTTGTGTCTTACCCGAGGCACAGTGGTCCATTTGTAAGGGTTTTTATTTCATCTTCATATGAAATTCAATGAATCATGGACGTTTTTCACATGCAAAATTTTGTGCTCATTGTCTTTCTTTTACATTTTATTGTTTAAAGATGGCTATACCCTTACACACACCCACACTCACAAATGCAAGTACCCATCCATTCCGGATCCCATGGGTAACGATACTGCTATGGCCTTTAGTGACTCTAAATATCTAATCTACCAAGCCGAAGACGAAGGCGAGGAAGATTGTGAAGTACCAGGGGAACTGGCCAGACTATTACAACAAGAGGAAAGAGCCATTCAGCCTCACGAGGAACCTGTGGATACAATCAATCCGGGTACTGAGGAGGATAAATGAGAGGTCAAGGTGGGTGCCAATCTGGAGCCCATTATCAAGGAGCGTCTGATTCGGCTATTGCATGATTATGTTGAGATCTTTGCATGGTCATATAAAGACATGCCGAGACTCGATACAGACATCGTGGTATATCGTCTCCCTACAAGAGAGAACTGTCCACCAGTAAAACAAAAATTCCTCCGCATGAGACCTGATATGTCAGAGAAGATCAAAGCGGAAGTCATGAAACAATTCAATGCTGGATTCTTAGTTATAACTTCCTATCCCCAATGGGTTGCCAACATTGTTCCCGTGCCTAAAAGGACGTAAAAGTACGAATGTGCGTGGACTATAGAGATTTGAATAGGGACAACCCTAAAGATGATTTTCCACTTCCCCACATCGATATCCTGGTTGACAATACGGCCCACCACAAAGTGTTTTCCTTCATGGACGGATTCTCGGGTTACAACCAAATCAAAATGGCACCTGAGGACATGGAGAAAACTATATTTGTCACACAGTGGGGGCACATTCTTCTACAAAGTGATGCCATTCAGACTGAAGAATGCTGGGGCCACTTACCAGTGCGCCATGGTAGCTTTGTTTCATGATATGATACACCATGAAATAGAGGTGTACGTAGACGATATGATAGCCTGATCACAAACTGAAGAAGAGCACCTTGATCACTTGCAAAAGTTGTTTGTGAGATTGAAGGAGTATAAGTTAAGGTTGGATCCAAACAAGTGCACATTCGGAGTATGGTCCCGTAAACTTTTAGGTTTTGTCATCAGTAACAAAGGCATCGAGGTCGATCCTACCAAGGTTAAAGCAATACAAGAAATGCCTGCTCCTCATACTAAGAAGGATGTCAGAGGATTCTTGGGGCGCCTGAACTATATTGCCAGATTCATTTCCCACCAAACAACTACTTGTGAGCCAATCTTCAAACTATTTAAGAAAGATCAAGTAGTCAGATGGAACGATGAATTCCAGGTTGCTTTTGACAAAATCAAAGAGTACTTACAAGAGCCTCTTGTTTTGATGCCACCTGTTATACGGTGGGAGAACTGACTTGAGGTTTTGCGTTTCGTCGCAAATGTTTTGGTTTAGCAAGAGTCGCCACCGACTTTTATTTTATCCAAAAGGAAAGGTAAAAAAGCACAAGAAAGACCTTTGAGATGTTTTCTTGAGTTCGGGGGGTGGATTATGAAAAGGGAAGGTGCTAGAACCATTTTCATCCATGGTTTTCCATGGGCTCTTAGTTACTTGCTTAGATCACTTGCTTTGCTTTTCCAATTGTTTGAAATGGTGCTTTGTGTTTGGTGTGATTTTGAAAGTATTTTGAAAAGAGGCCATTGTTTAGGCAATCTTTGTAATGATTCTCGTTCGTAAGAATGTATACAAAGATGTTTGTCTTTTGAAAAATGTTTCAATGTTTTGAAAGTTGTTTGGAAATGTTTTGAAATGTGTTGTGTGTTTTTGAAAATAGAAAGGATTTGTTTTGAAGTGAGCAAGTAACTACTCAAATGTCTTTCCTATGCATCTTTATTCCTTTGACATTGTTGATTTACCATTGTATTGGTAAATAACCCTATCTTTAGATGTTAAACGGGACGGGCATGGGTCATCGTATGACCATGATAGCAATGTTGCCAAGTATCTTTAGCATTTTGAGGGACCAAGATCATTTGTTTTTAGGCAACCTTTTGATAGCGTCATCGAGGGACTATGATCTTTTGTTTTGTTTGACTTTGCCAAGATACTTTGCATGCATACCATGGCCATTTGTTTAGGAAAACAAGTGGGTGAAACCCTAAGAAGTGCTTGTGTGCAATGTGTGTCATTTTTCATGCATTTGTTTGTCTTGTATTAGGTCTTGTATTTGTTTGATTTTTGTCTTATCATGCAAACCCTAATTTTACTAAACATGTATATAATGCGATAAATTGCGTAAAATAAATCTAAGCTATTACAACAATTATTATGGGAGGGGGGATACAAGTTTTTTAATGGGGATATTTGCACAAAATAAAACCCTAAAATACTATTACAACCCAATTGAATATTTGCAATTTAAATAAATGTACAAATATTAAAAATGCAATAAAAATGTAAATATGCAAAAAATGTTTTATAATTGTTTTATGTATGAGAAAGTAAGATTATTTAAGTCCTAAAAATAAGAAAAATTATATTGTTATTTTTGAAAGGGTGAAAAACCCTAGTTTTTGATTAAAGAAAATATGTTTCTTATTATTTATTTTGTTCATTTTTTGTACAAGAAAAATAATAATAATACTATGTATAAATATTAAAAATTAGAATATGTATGAAAATAATTATTTTATGTGTGAAATAATAAAATAAAAATATATAGTATTTTTAAATTGTATTTACAAATTTATTTAAGAAAATAAATTCTATAAACCTAATAAACTACCTTTTATGCCAAAAAAATAATAAAAATAATAAAATAAAATGAAAAAAATAAAGTAATTATTTTTGTGATTTTTTATTGTTTAGAAAAAAATTAAAAAAATAAATATAAAAATATAAAAAGAAAAATGAAAAAATAAAACAAATATGCAAAGGGGTGTGGATATCAAGTCATGGGGTATGGGAAGCAAAAACAGCAAGCCCAAGCGTGCCAGGCCCAAGCCAACTTCGTCCCTGTCCTCCAGCCAAACATTTGCACGCGTTCTTGCCTTCAACCTGTAACTCTCTATTCTTTGCACAAAAATAAAAACTTGCAACATAAAAAATGTAGCTTGGAATCTCACGATTCCAATGATATAAAATTCATAATCTAACTCTCAAAGACCAGGGAGAATATCAGTAGCCCTAATTTCTGACCTAGTTTTTTCATGAACTTCAAGCTTCAAATTCTCACTACTCAGTTAATATAAATGATAACTATGCATATGTACAGCTTCACCATGTTAAGGACTACATCTTTGCTTCACAAATCAAAGCTTGAGGATTCCTAAATAGAGAGATAGAGTTTGGAAAAATACCTTGTTCAGCTGAGTTTGGATATGACAATGTGGGGACTTTGAGTGAGGCTTGAGGATCGTGTGAGCTTCCTTGAAGTTCCCCCAAGCTATTCCAATGCTTAGCTTGCCTTGAGGATGCTTGAAACTCCCTGTAGAAGTCAACCTGCAACCTTCAAGTTTGAAAATGGTGATGTCTGAAACAGGGCACACAGTTGCACTGCAAGGGCTTGGATGGTTTGGATATGATGTGGATGAAGTGTTTCAAAGGTTAAAAGGCAAAATGCACGAGCCAAAATGAAGTTGGCTTTGATTTTTTGCAGAAGCTGCCCTGTTTGGGAAGAATTTTTTATTTTTTATATTTGGGAGAGTTTCAGATCAAAAGCACTCGTGTTCTAGCTTGCAACAAGTTTTTGTAGTTGTATAGAATGATGCCAAGCCTTCCCTTTATCAGATGTACAAGTTCTCTTCACTTTTGCAACTTTTCTTGCTTTTGAAGAAAAGTGAAGTGACTTGTGCCAAAGGCTTGTAGTTGCTTTCTTGTAGGCTGCAGAGAGTTGGTGAACAAAGCTTGATATTTATGGATAATGCTTGCACAAAAGAAACAGGTCCATGGCTCAAGAATTGCAAAGTTGCAAAAAGCTTGCTAACCACACAAAGCACCTTTTCAAACAAAAGCAAGTGCTCTAGCAAGTAACTAAGAGCCCATGGAAAACCATGGATGAAAAGGATGCTAATACCTTCCCTTTTAATAATCTACCCACCGAACTCAAGAAATAATATCAAAGGTCTTTCTTGTGCTTTTTCACCTTTCCTTTTGGATAAAAGAAAAGTCGGCGGCGACTCTTGCTAACTGCAACATTTGCGATCAAACGCAAAACACCCAAGTCAGTTATCCCACCGTATCACAGAGGCCACTACTTTGTGAATCAAAGCAAGCATGTAAGAGGCTAATGCTCAATCGAAGCTTGTGGATCAAAGCTTGCTAGAAGGGGAACCAAATGCCCAATCGAAGCTTGTGGACCAAAGCTTGATCGAAGGTGACCAAATACCCAATCGAAGCTTGTGGACCAAAGCTGGACCGAAAGGGACCAAATACCCAATCGAAGCTTGTGGACCAAAGGTTGATCGAATGGGACCAAATGCCCAATCGAAGCTTGTGGAACAAATTTGCTCGAAGTAGGCCAGATGCTAAATTGAAACCTCTGAACTAAGCCTGCTTGGAGGAAGCTAGATGTCTAATCAAAGCTTAAGAATCAAGCCTGCTCGAAGGAAGCTAGATGCCTAATCGAAGCTTATGAATCAAAGTAAACTTGCTCTTCTTTGATTTGATGATTGAAAGCCTAATTAAAAATCCAATTGTGATACGGTGGGAGAACAGACTTGGTTGTTTTGCGTTTTATCGCAAATGTTGCGGTTAGCAAGAGTCGCCACCGACTTTTCTTTTATCCAAAAGGAAAGGCTGAAAAGAACAGGAAAGACCTTTGAGATTTTTTCTTGAGTTCAGGGGGTAGATTATGAAAAGGGAAGGTGTTAGAACCGTTTTCATCCATAGTTATCTATGGGCTCTTAGTTGCTTGCTAGATCACTTGCTTTTGTTTGAAAATATGCTTTGTGTGGTTTTTGAAATATTTTGAAAAGGTGCCATCGTTTAGGCAAACTTTGTAATATTTCTCGTTCGTAAGAATGTATACAAAATGTTGATCTTTTGAAAATGTTTCAAGTTTGGAAAATGTTTTGAAAGTGTTTTTTAAAGTGTTTGGTGTTTGTTTTGAAAATAAGCAAGAGTGTTTGATTTGAAATTGAGCAAGCAACTAGGAACAATCTACCTACTCAAAAGTCTTAGTTCATTTCTTCCTTTCCTTTGATATTGCTATCTTAATAATGATTTGGTAAGAAGTCCTATCTTTGGATGTAAAGGGACGGGCGTGGGTCATCGTATAACCATGATAGCAATGTTGTGAAATATCTTAGCAATTCTCTTTGGAGGACTAAGATCATTTTGAAAGGCAACATTTGATAGCGTCATTGAGGGACTATGATCTTGTATTTTTAATTTCTTTTTGCTAAGATATCCCACATGCATAACATGGCCATTTTTATAAGGAAACAAAATGGAATTACCCTAAGGGTGCAAGTGTGTTGGATTTACATGCATTATTTTTTCTTGAATTAGGGTTTGCTAACTTGTTGATTTTATCTTTTCATACAAACCCTAATTACTAGCATTTTTATAAAGCGACAAATTGCGGAAAGTAAAAATACTAAGCTATTACATCATTAGGGGAGGGGGTATACAAATTTACAAATGGGGATTTTGCAAGGAAATTAAACCTAATTAATTATTACAACCATATTGAATAAATGTACAAAAATTGAATAAATAATAATGTACAAATGCAAATGGAAAAGAAACATGATTTTTGTTTGGATTTTTTATGAAAGGGGATTTAACCTAATTAAGAAAATGATTAATGAAAATGAAATAAAATTAACTTAAACTAATTAAAAAAAGAAATTAACTAAAAATAATATGAAAATTAATTAATTAAAATAAACCTAAGTTCTAAATTATTTTTAATTTACAAGAGGATAATACAATAATTAAACCTAATTATCTAAATATTAATTAATTAAGAAAAGAAATTAATTTTTTTAAGAAAATTTTTTTTTTAGTCTTTTTGTTTTATAAGAAAATAAAATAAGTAAGTATAAATAAATAAAATTTTTATATTTTTATATTTTTTAATAGTAAAAATAATAATAGTAATAAAAATAATATGAAAAATGAAAATGAAATAAAGAAAAAGAAAAATGAAATAATAAAATAAAGGGTCAGGGGTGTAAACATAGTCAGGGGGGTTAGAAAAATCAAAAAAGTGAAAAGCCCAACAAAAAGGGCTCAGGCGCTGGCTGAACAAAAAGGAGTGAAACAACGTGAAAATGCACAAAAGGGTACCACTGGGGCTCGAACCCATGTCCCATAGGTAACAGGCGCTCGCTTTAAACACTGGGATGGTGATACATCCGTTAACTTAAACAAAACAATAAATATGTAACATAAATCTTGCCCTGAATGCACTTCATCTTCAACCTCCACCCAAAGGATCTATAACTTATTCATTTCTCATCCGTTCACAAAATTTCCAACATCAAACTTGTTAGAAATTTCCTCGCGATTCTGAATATGTATAACTTAAGCTAATTCTCAAACATGAGCATGAATTTCTATCAGTACCAAATTCTGACCTAAATATTTTCATAGGTTCAAACTCAAAATTCTCCCTACTCAAGCAACATAAATGAAATCTATGGACATGTATAGTTTCAGGACATTGATGTCTACATTTTATCATCACAAATGCAAGCCTAACAATGCCTAAATATGAAGATAGAAGTTCAAAAAAATACCTCAAAACTGGAAATCGTGAAATGAGTTTGAGCTTGTTTAAAGTGATGGTGATGATCTGGTTAGCTTCCTTGAGTCTCTAGGAAGCTAATGCAATGCTTAGCTTGAGTTAAGAGTGGCTGGAATGGTCTGGAGAAGTTCAACTGCAATGCTCTGTTTTTGGTTATGGAGGATGATGGAAATGGAGTTACAGTTGTATAACAGGGACAATGATGGTTTGTATTTGATGTAAGGAAGCTTTTGAAACTAAAAGGCCAAGAAATGCACGAGGGAAATGGAAGTTTGAAGTTTAAAATCAGAAATGACACAAAAATGGAGATTTTATGCAATTTCTGGCTTGAGGAAATTTGGGAGTGCTTAAGGGTGTTCAAACTCGTGCCTTAGCTTGCAAATAACTTGTATAGTTATATGAAAAAGGTTCCAGCACTTGAGGTGGTCATAAGTACAAGATATAGAGTTATGGCTATGTTACTTGATTTTGAAGAAAAGTGGAAAACATGGTTTCAAGGCATAGTACAAGCATGGCCTGAGTTTATGGGAGGCTCTAGACATGTTGCTTTTGCCTTTGACATTGCTTGTGTTCAGATGAAACAAGTTAGGATCTCTATGCATTGACTTTGTGATTAAAGTCACTTTTCCAAAATGGAAGTGTGAACTTTGTTCCATTTATGGAATAATCACTTGGACAATGACTCAAACACTTGGATCATAGCTTAAATAGTTGTATAATCTTATAATTATGGATAAATTTAGAGGTTATAAGCCTGCAATGTAAGATTTATGCAGCAAGGGCTTGAGATTTGAATTCTTGTTCATCATGGAAATGACCTATAATTCAAGAATGAATGTCCAACTTCTTGTCTTCGATTCTCTTTGATCAAATATGATCTCATGGAGTTCGTGGACATTTTAGAAAGCTTGCAACATCCTCTACAACCTCCATGTTGGACATTTTTGAAAATTACTCTTGGAACCATGTGAAAAATTTCCATGAAGTTAGGTCAAAATCCTGCCTAAACTAGGGCAAAATTTCATTAAGTTTCCAAGTTTCATGAACATGTATTCACAAAATCATAACTTGAAATCCATGAATTTCTAGGAGAAGTTATGTTCTACAATTTTTTTTTTATATCATTGAGATATAAAACTGTCATGCTGGAATTTCTTTCGAATCATCTTGCATCATGATGAACAATTGGCTCAAAGTTGTGAAAAAATATGAAATTTTCAATACTTGGAAAATTTTCTAAGTTTAGAAATTTTGACTTTTCAAAATGAATTCTTGAATTTTTGATTTCTTGATGAACAAGTTTCATATTTTGACATGTTTTGATGAATTGTGATCTTTGACACTTGATTTTGACCAAAAAGTCAAAGTTTGACTTTTCAGTGTACAGTTGACTTTTGATCAGTTGATTGAAAATCAACTATCAATAAATTGATCTTGAGCAATGTTTTGAGCCATGCCATTAGGTCAAAATGATGCAATTTAATCCTTTATATCATAAATTAAACAAATCAAACATTTTCTAGGTCAAAAATCATAAATTGCACCTTCTTAATCAAAATCCTAATTTTGACCATTTTGCCTTTTTGATGATCTGATCAAATTTCTTGAGTAATTATGATCCAAACTTGATAAAATGACATATATGAGATCATGATGTTAATATGGATCAAAAATTATGAAGTTTGACTGCAAATTGACCATAATTGACTTTTTTCCCAATACAATCGATTTTAGGTGAACTGATCAATTGATTGAGCAAAAATGTGATCCAAGACTTGAAATTTGACATGAGCAATCTTGAGAGTCCAAAATGATCCATTAAAGTCATACGGGGAATTAAAAGTCCATTTATCCTTGTGCAATCTCAAACCTTAATATTCAATCATCAGTGCTTAAGGAGGTGTCTTGAGCTGATCAACCCTAGTGCAGTCTTGAACCAAAGGAGATCTTGTGACTACTTGATAAATGAGAGGGAAAATTCTAGGGTACAACAGCTTCCCCTGTTCAATCTTCTTAAACCCGAAGAGTTAGATCAGAGGATCTGCCATTCGTGACTTGAAGGTGGAACATGATTGAACACTAGAGTGCCCAGAAATTTGCACTCAAAGATGGATTGTGAATGGGCTTATAGATGCCATTTGGAGGAATGTTGGTAAACACTGGAAGAAGTTTCAGCACAAATCTTTGGTCGATTTATACTAAAACTTGATGTTTTACCTGTGACAAAAAGAGTTAGTAAAATGTAGATGTATGCATGATGTTCACAAGATGAATGAGATCATGCTAAATGCATTTTGTATGTATATGTCATGATGTATGAATGTGAGATGCATGTTTTTATCTGGAAAAATAAATCCCCGTCTGCTGCTAAGGAATTCTTGGGAAGTTGAATCATGGATCGCTGTTGGGGATGAATCGTATGCATATCTTTAAACTTTATTGAAAGGATGCTTCCGCTATGGAATATCTCTTGAATGTCAGCTGTTATCTGGTCGGATCCAGGCTTCACAATTTGCTGAGAATGAGGAAGTCAACTGCTATCTGGTCGAGTTCCATGCTTCACAGTAACTTACTGGGGAAGAATAAATTAACTGTTATCTGTTCGGATCTAGGCTTTGCAGGAAATTTCTTAGAGAGAGTGAAGTTAGGCTATTATTTGGTTGGATTCTTAGCTTCACAACAACTTGTTGGGGATATGAAAGTTAAATATTATCTGGTCGGATTCCAGGATTTGCAGTAACTCGCTAGAAAAGATGTAGTTGAAATGATATCTGGTCGGGTCCAGGCTTCATTGTAACTTGAAGTGGTAACTACTATCTGGTCAGGTCCAGGCTTCATGGTTTTGGAAAAGTTATACTATTATCTGGTCGGATCCAGGCTTCATAGTGTCTCTGTGGGGATCGTAGCTAATTGTTATTTGGTCGGACTCCAGTCCTTACAATAAACTTTCTTAAATAGGCGCCAGTGAACTGATATCTGGTCGGATCCAGGCTTTACAGATTTTGAAGTGGATGAAGTTAATTGTTATCTGGTCGGTTACAGGCTTCACAATAGACTTCTTGGGGAATTAGTTATTATCTAGTCGGATTCCAGGTTTCACAACAAACTTCTGAGGAGAATTGCTATCTGGTCGGATCTAAGCTTCACAATAACTTGTTGGGGTAGAGACAAACTCTATTGGGGAAGAGAAGTTAAACCTTGGTCTGGTTGAGTCCAGGTGCTTCTATATCCTTAGAGAATTAAACTATTATCCGGTCGGGTCCAAGTTTCATAGTACTTTAAAGATTTCACTATTATCTGGTCGGATTCAGGCTCTATAGTGACTTGAGAAGTTGACTATTATCTGGTTGAGTCCAGGCTTCATAGTAACTTGAAAATTATGCTAATATCTGGTCGGATCTAGGCTTCATAGTATCTTTTGGAGATAGCAAAGGTTTTGTCGACGATCCTATTGTGGATTAGGGGTTGTGGCCCTAAGATTTACAAGATTTTGAAAGGAAAACTCAAGCTGGAGAATGTAGACTTAATCGGGGAGAATGGACTCAGCTTGGGGATAACAGGCTCAGTTGGGGGAAGATAGACTAACCTGAGGAATTTTGTACTCGGTTGGGGAATTTTGTGATTCCTTGATTGTCGTATGTTGGGGAAATAAACCCTGTTGATGAATATTTGATGAACTGCTAACGAGGCGAGTTCTTTGAGGAAGATGTTCACAAGGCTTCTACTTGTAGGATCAACTTAGTTGGGGAGAGAGCTGCCAAGAGATTGAGACTCTGGTTAGAGATTATCCTATGCAAAGAGGCTTTGAGGGTAACTTTGTTGAGGATGATGTTAATGAAATAACTATGTGGGGATCTTCCATATACATTAAAGAGGTGCTTGTTACTGCTTAGGTCATATGTGCTAAATAGTTTCAATTATGTTCATATGCATATGTTCGTTCAGTTTTAGTCATTAGACAAATTTGCATTCAAAACAAAGACAAAAAGTTTGCACTTCAAAGTATATTTGTATTGATATTTCGCCCATGGATATGCATTTTTGTACAAAGAGACGGAGATCCTAGTAAGAGGAAATCGTCGAAAGGAAAACAAAATTGAAAACAAAAACAAATAGCCATGTGAAATGATCTCATTGCATTCCAACTCTACTATTTCCCCAATGTCTTCGAATGCCCCTTTCCATTGACAGAAGTTGATTGGATTGATCTTGGACCGTTTGAACTCAGACCTTGGTGATAAAGTTGACTGTGGTGATTCCCACGGAACATAGTCATACACTTTCAATCCTTAATTTTTGCCTGGACCGTGCTTTCGGGTGTTTAGCCCACCAGGATACCCTTTTTTGCCCAAGTCGTCCTTTCGGGTTTTCAACTTGTCGGGTGTACAATCTTTTGCATATATCCATAATTTTTGCCCAAACCTTTTGGTTTGTCGGGATGCCCTTATTTTTTCCTAGGTGTGTCAACCTAGCGGGTCCTTTATGCATAGTATTTTTTAACTATGTCCGCGTTTATAGGATGTTGGATGTCTTCACCATCCATGGTAGTCAGCATCATAGCACCGCCAGAGAACACTCTTTTGACAACAAATGGCCCTTCGTATGTGGGAGTCCATTTGCCTCTGGGGTCGCCTTATGGCAGAATGATGCGCTTTATCACCAAGTCGCCAGCTTGATATACTTGAGGCTTTATCTTTTTGTTGAAAGCCCTGATCATCTGTTTTTGGTACGTCTAACCATGACAAACAACAACCAGTTGTTTTTTGTCGATCAAGTTCAACTGATCTAATCTCGTATGAATCCAATCGTCTTCGCTTAAGCCTGCTTCATTCATAATCCTTAAAGAGGGAATCTGAACATCCATTAGCAAAATAGCTTACATGCCATAGACTAAGGAAAAGGGAGTTGCCCCAGTTGATGTCCAAGCTGAAGTGCAGTAGCCGTGAAGAGAAAACGGTAACATCTCATGCCAATCCTTATAGGTTACTACCATCTTTTGCATAATCTTCTTGATATTTTTGTTGGCTGCTTCGACTGCACCGTTCATTTTAGGTCTACATGGAGAAGAATTGTGATGCTAGATCTTAGATTGAGTACAAAGCTCAGTAATCATAGCATTATTGAGGTTAGTCCCATTGTCGGTGATGATCCTTTTGGGGATACCATAGCGGCATATGGGGTTGTGTTTGATAAACCTGGCTACCACATTTTTGGTGACTGAGGAAAACGAGGCGGCTTCGACCCATTTTATGAAATAGTCAATAGCGACCAAAATGAAGCGATGTCCATTGGAAGCGGTGTGCTTTATTTTTCCAATCATGTTAATGCCCCACGTTGCAAATGGCCACGGAGCGGTTATAACGTTCAGAGGGATAGGAGGTACATGGACCTTGTCAGCATAAATTTTGCATTTGTGACAAGTTCTAGAGTGTTGATGGCAATCAGTCTCCATGGTTGACCAATAGTAACCAGCTCTCAAGATTTTCGTAGCCATCGTATGTCCACTTGAGTGAGTACCAAAGAGACCATCGTACATTTCTTCCATGATTTCCTTTGCCTCCTTCTTATCCACACTTCGGATTAGAGTGGAGTCATGGTTGCCCTTATACAATATACTGTTACTTAGGAAGAATTTAGCTGAAAATATTCTTAAGAACTTTATGTCATTGATGGATGCTCCCTCTGGATACTCTTGTGCTTCATGGTATCTCAACACCTCATGGTACCATAGATTTTCCGTTCCAGTGTCAAGCTCACAACAATGTACAGGTTCTTCGAATCGTTCAATTGTAATCATAGGGGATTCGTTGTCCCATCTAACCTTGAACATTGAAGACATGGTTGCCAACGCGTCAGCCAACTGATTTTCTTCCCTAGGGAAGTGCTCAAAGGTGATCTCTTCAAAGTAGGGAATCAAGGATAGCACAAGTTCCTTGTAAGAGATGATATTAGGGTTCTTAGTGTCCCAATCTCCTTTTACTTGGCTAATCACTAGAGCAGAATCGACAAACATATTCAAATGTTTTATTCTCAAGTCAATGGCAGCTTTCAGACCCAAGATGCACACTTCTTACTCGACCATGTTGTTCGTGCAATCGAAGCATAGTCTGGCAGTGAAAGGAGTGTGGCAACCTTCAGGAGAGATGATCACAACACCAATTCTGTTACCCAAGGCGTTGGAAGCCCCATCGAAGACCATAGTCCATCGGGATCCTTGTTCAGGTGCGTCATATGGTCCAGGTTTCACACAGTCGGTTACTAGCATGATGTTCTCATCAGGGAAGTCGAAGTTCATTGACTGATAATCATCCATAGCTTTATGGTCCAAATGATCTGCTAGTACGCTTCCTTTGTTGGCTATCTGCATAGTGTATTGAATGTCGTACTCAGTCAAGATCATTTGCCATCTGGCTATCCGTACGGAACGAGCAGGTTTCTCGAAGATGTTCTTGATTGGGTCCATATTAGAAATCAACAGAGTGGTATGAGTCAACATATACTGTTTTATCTGGCGAGCAGCCCATGCCAGAGTGCAACAAGTTTTATCGAGCAGTGAATATCTAGTTTCACAGTCGGTAAACGTTTTGCTCAGGTATTAAATAACATGCTCTTTTCGGCCAGACTCGTTATGTCGGCCCAAAACACACCCCATAGAGTTCTCTAGTACTGTCAAGTACATGATCAAGGGTCTTCCTTCAACTGGAGGCATGAGAATAGAAGGTTCTTGTAGATATTCTTTGATTTTGTCGAAGGCAGCTTGGCATTCATCATTCCATCTGGCTACTTGATCTTTCTTCATGATTTTGAAGATGGGCTCACAAGTGGCAGTCAAGTGAGATATGAAGCGGGCGATGTAATTGTGACGACCCAAGAAATTTCTTACTTCCTTTTCAGAGTGAGGGACTGTAATTTCTTGGATGGCCTTTACCTTGGCAGGATCAACTTCGATGCCTTTACCGCTGACAAGAAAACCTATAAGCTTTCCAGATTGCACTCCAAATATGCACTTGTTAGGGTTTAACCTCAACTTGTAATTTTTCAACCTTTCAAACAGCTTGTACAGGTGATCGAGATGTTCTTCCTCAATTTGTGATCTGGCAATCATATCATCCACATATACCTCTATTTCATGATGAATCATGTCATTGAACAAAGCTACCATAGCTCTTTGATATGTTGCCCCTACATTCTTCAATCCGAACGACATGACCTTGTAGCAAAAGGTGCCCTATTGCATAATGAAAGTTATCTTCTCCATGTCTTCGGGGGCCATCCTTATCTGATTATAGCCGGAGAAACTGTCCATGAAAGTGAAGACTTTATGCTGAGCAGTATTATCGACCAAGACGTTAATGTGTGGTAGAGGGAAGTCATCCTTGGGGCTTACCCTATTCAGATCCCTATAGTCTACAAACATGCGAACTTTTCTGTCTTTCTTTGGCACTGGCACCCCATTGGAAACCATTGAGGATAGGATGTCACGACTAGGAACCCTACATCAAATTGTTTCATCACTTCAGCTTTAATCTTTTCAAACATATCAAGCCTCATGCGACGAACCTTTTGTTTGACAGGAGGACAGTCTTCTTTTGGCGGCAGACGATGAACTACGATGTCGGTATCCAACCCTGGCATATCTTCATAAGACTAAGCAAATACATCCACATAATCATGTAACATCTGAACCAACCTGCTCTTGACACTGCATTCCAAATTAGCCCTGATCTTGACTTCTTTCTTGTCTGCCTCGGTACCCAGATTGATGACTTCAACTGACTCTTCATGTGATTGAATAGCTTTTTCCTCTTGTAATAGAAGTCTGGCTAGTTCTCCCGATATTTCACAATCTTACTCGCCTTCTTCTTCGGCTTGGTTAATTGGACATTCGAAGCCATAGTCGACAATTATAGAGTCATTGGCAATAGGATCTAGAGTGGATGAGGACCTGCAAGAATGTGTGTGTGCATGTAAGATACATGGATATTTTGAAAAATATATTTGAAAGAAGAGAAAGACATTGGACACAAATATTTGAATGCAAAAGAGTCCAATGTACTGAATGATCGTATGATTGGATGAACATAAATAAAACCCTTAACAAATGGACCAAAGTGCCCCGGGCCAAGCATATGGCTTAAAAGTCATTGTTAAATATTACAGACAAAATGTTCTTGAATTGAAAGAAAAGCAATAACAAGTAGATTACTCCTCAAGGAAGGAGATGGGCACAAAGTCCTTTGCATGAAAATTCTTCAACTCCGTTGTAGTTGGATACACCCAATCTTCAAATGCAGATTCTTCATCTGAATCACCCATAACATTAACCTCATAGTTTCCAATGCGAAGAGGTGGCTTTCCTGTACGAGCATGCCTCACTTCCTTCTGAGCTTTGATGGTGAAGCACAAACCAAACTTGTCGGCTTTCAATAGGATATCGAGGAGTTGTCCCCAAGTATCATAGCTTTCTTCTTCAATCGCAGCACGAGCATCTTTGATTGAAACCATCTTCGATATGACTAACAGTTTTGGATTCATCAGAGGAACATTTGGTAACAGCAAGCATCGGTGGCATGACTTCAAAGGCTTGACACGGGGTCTCAATGAATTATCCATCCATCTCTACGTATTTGAACGAGTTTAGGTGGCTCACCATAAACTCTTCCTCACCACAAACGGTGACAATTATTCCCTTGACATGATATTTAAGCTTTTGATGGAGATTTAAGGTTACTGCCCCAGCTTTATGGATCCATGGGCGACCCAACAGACAAGAATAAGTAGGACGAATATCCATGATGTAGAAGGTGGAGTTGAAGATTTGGGAACCCACCTTGATTGGAAGATCTACATCTCCATGAACAGTTCTTTTTGATCCATCGAAGGTCCTCACGATGATATCACTGGGTTTCAAGACTAAACCTTCAGAGTCAAGATGGTTTAACGCCCCCTTGGGTAGTACATTTAGAGAAGAACCAGTGTCGACTAGCACATGTGCTAAGGTAGTCCCTTTGCACTCGACGGAAACATGTAGAGCTTTATTGTGGTTCTTCCCTAACAGTGTTAGGCCAGGATCTGAAAATCCCAAGACATTATCAGCCGTCAGGCTAGCCACACAATTCTCAAATTGGTCCGTTGTTGTCTAATGGGGAACATGATCCTTTTTCAGGATTTTGATTAATTTCCGCACATGGGCATCGGAACAAAGCAGCAATGACAACATTGAAATATTAGAAGGGGTTTGCCCCAATTGTTCCACAATCTTGAAGTTGCTTCTTTTTATTATCTTCAAGATCTCGTCCATCTCACGAGCGGAGGGTTCTCCATCAGCAACGTGCTTTGCGGGTATTTCTGTCACGACAGGCTCAACAACCTTCTCCCGCCCTTTTGTATCGGTACTTGGCTTGGCAGCAGTAATGCGGATGGGTGCCTTTGTAACAACTGGTGATGAGATATTGGGTGAAAATATTCTCCCAGTTCAGGTTACTTTGCTTGAGCCAGTTATGTTATCAACATCATCAGCTTTTCCTTCTTCGATCCAAGCGTCTTATTTAATCCCATGATAAAACACCTCAGCACCATAGTTCCATGGCACTGCCTTGTTTGAAGAATAGGGAATTGGTCCAGGATTGGTAATTATTAAGGGTGCAACAGTGGTTTCATTTGAAATCCTAATAGGACCTTTGGAGGAGATCCTAAGAGGCTTGTTTGAGATGGTAATAATGGAGAGATCTTCACATTTATCAGTCAAACTTTTGTCAAGTGAGGTCTTCTGGAATAGAATTTCGTGTCTATCCATTAGGCATAGAAGGCCTTTCTTCAGCCTTTCACATCCATTGAGTTGTCTTGTACAACACACACAGTCCTTTACACAATCAGGGAATATCCCAGCTTTCAACAGATTCTTTTTTATGATATTCAGCGGAGTAGTCAATTCTTCAACAGAGGCAACAAAAATTGTATCTTCAACATCATTAACACCCTTGTCATGCTTCAGCATAGGCGCGATGATTACATTCGGAGTTGGAGGAGGATCAAACTCAACAGTCTTGTTATTGATCAAATCTTGAATTTTGTTCTTCAAGGCCTAGCATTGGTCAGTCTCATGAATGGGGCTACTTGAATGGTAAGCACATTTGGCGTTTGGATTATACTTTGGTGAAGAGGTATCTGAGTTGGCAGGAGGATCGCGTAATGTCACTAAATTAGCTTTTAGAAAGTGTTGCAAAGCTTGGGATAATGACACTCCCAACCTCGTAAATTGTCTTCTCGGAGTTTCAAAACATTGATTATTTGCAGATGGTCTTGAAGTAGGAGTTGGATTTGAGATTCGGACAACATTAAGAGATGGATGATCATTCTTCTTGGTACGAGCCCTTGCCCCGTACACAACATTGATTTCTTTCTTTGCAGGAAAATTTTTCTTGACAGGATTTGAAGTGGAGGCAGATGCCACAGAGATCTTCCCACTTTTGATGCCGCTTTCAACTCTTTCACCGGTTAAGATTAATTCGGTGAAACTAGAAGAAGAACAGATAACCAATAAATTAAATAATAGACCAGATAAAGTGCCCATAAACATGTCAATGTGCTCCCTATCAGTCAAAGGAGGATGAACCCTACTGGCGAGGTCTCTCCACTTTTGTGCATATTCTTTAAATCCTTCATTCTTTCCCATGGTCATATCTTGCAATTGAACCCTTGTTGGCGCTAAGTCGGTGTTATACTGATACTGATGGTAGAATTTAGTAGCTAAATACTCCCAAGTATTGATATGGGAACCATCTAACTGATAAAACCATCCAAGTTGCGTTTCGGCCAAGCTCTATTGGAAAAAGTGAACCCAGAGTTTCTTATCAGCAGTGTGCGGCTGTATCTTGCGCACATAAGATTTCAGGTAGAGTTTTGGACAAGAAACTCCATCATACTTTGCAAAGACTGGTATTTTTAATTTTTGGGGAATGACAACCCCAAAGATCAAACCCAAATCATCAAAATCTAAACCGGGCATGGCTTGGATTTCAACAGCTTTCAATTTGTCTTCTAACTGCTTATACTTGACATTGACGGGTGGATACTGCTCGTCAAAATAATCATCATAAGATGCTTGATCATTAACACGGTCACTCTGGGTACTCTTAACCTCACCAATCTGATTCTCGTCCTCTTCAGATGAGTCTTCTCCTACCGGGATCTAACGGACTGTCTCCTTGAACCTTCTACCCATGTTGAGTAGAGCTTTCTTCTTGAGCTTGTCCTTAACTGCCAGCAATGCCATCACATCTTGCTGCCCCTTGGCTATGGCCAGTAGAGTCTCTTAGAATTGAGAGTTTTATGCCTGAAGATCCTTCACAGTTTTCTCTAGATACATCTTGCTGAAATAAGCAGCAGAAAGATAAGGAAACATGTTGTGTGAAAACCTGCCATGTTATGATGCATGGAATATGTGTATGCAGATGATTTCAAGGATTTATTGAAATTTAAATTTGTATAGACAAAAGAGTGAACAAAATTTAAATTTCATTAATTATTTTGAAAAGGATTACATCATGCCTCTTGGGCTTACAAAATAACTTTCTAAGATAAAAAGACTGAACGCATCCTCTTCGATGCGAGGTAGTCGTTCACACTTTTCTCTTCTTGTAGATGCTTTGTAAGATCCAAGACCCTCCTATCACTAGCATAGAATTGAACTTCGAAAGTATCTTGTTCTTCCTTTAGCTGAATCCAACCCTTTTGCAAGTCTTCAAGAGAGGTAGGCATGTCGGGGTGGAGGATAGTGTATGGGACATCTCCTTCAACCACATGTTCCATGATAACTGGTAAGATGGAGGGATAAGGAATCATAAGTTTCTAAGCACGAGCTCGTACCCACTTAAGGTAAGGCTCGAGGGGAATGGAATTCTTGTATCCTAGCGTCTTACCATCCATTTTGCTTACCATTCTCCAAGCTCGTATAAACCTCTGGCGGTATCTTTTATCGTCGCTCTCATAGTCGAATACAACTCCTTGAATGAGCATCTCATGTGGACCATCCCTTCGGGCATCACCAAACTGTCGTAAGGCTAAGCAAGGTTTTTAAAGTATACCTCCTCTAATGCCAAGTAAAGGGACATTAGGGAATTCAGCACAAAGGTCGATGATAGTAACATTCTCCAAGGATCGGGAACACCAATGAACATCTGAATGTCTGAGCATCATCAACATATGGGACCATCTTGAACCTTGCTTGTTCTTTAACACAGATCGGGGAAGATGCGAAATAAACCATCTTTCCATGAGAGGATTGTAACACATGAGGATCCCTCTTTTCCTCATAGTGCGAGAGTGAAAAGAATGTAGAATGTCTCCCAACAAAGTAGGCATTGGGTTACGGGATATGAAGATTTTGACAGCATTTATATCTATGAGTTGGTAAGGGTTTGGAAACAAAACCATTCCATAGATGACAAGGGCCACAATTTCTTCAAAAGCTTGTAAGTCCAAGGAATTCCAATAATCTTGAGCTTTCTCAAATAAGAACTTGGCTAAGAAACCTTTGACACCACTCCTTGTTTCCCAATTAGTTGTGATATCAGATTGTTGCAAGTGTAGTGCTTGGGCAATCTCCTCAGCTTTTGTATCTCTTTCCATACCGTTGGAGGGTATTTGATTGAGAATGGGAATCCTCAAGAGTTGAGAGAATTCTTCTAGAGTTGGCACAAGTTGATAATCGGTAAAAGTGAAGCAATGGTGTACGTGAACAAAGAATTGGAAGAGCACCTTCATTATATCTTCATCAGTGTTGGAGGTAACCAAGTTTAGGAGACGATCATGTCTTTCGGTGAATGGAGAATTCTCAGGAACCCTTGATGCTAACTCTTTGAGTTGAGGAGGAATACTTACGAGATTAACTTGAATATTTTTCATACAGAGGGAAGCCATGTCCTACAAAACAGAACAAAGATAAATCCCAATAATCCTTGAAATGGTTAGAATGAGTATAATGTTATGATGTTTATGATGTCGTGTACAAATAAATATATACAATTAAGGCAAACAAGTCCTTAGGTTTAGGCTTGCATGGAGCATCATAGGTAAGTACCCTTTTGAAGTTTAGTTAGCTCAAACATGTCCTAGAAATAGTAACCGAGTTCTAAAGGATCCCAATATCACTGGTCTGTCTTCTCGGGCATTGTTTTAGCACAAGCCTCTTTCACGGCGACCGAAATATCACAAAAATACAAACCTCAATGAGTGTAGTATCGAGTATCTACTAACTTCGGACTGCACCAAAGTCGGTCATCTCACTACGTCATAATGGCCAAGTTGGTCAAGTAAAGGTTCTAAAGTCAGTTAGTGTTTCATGACATCACTCAGTGGCCCCGTATTCTCCTTGACTAATCAAAGGCTACCGGTACCCACAAATATGTCACACTAACATAGCTATTGTTTAGACCATGTCGGTATACAGCGCACAATTTCGATAATGTATTGCTACTTACCTATAAGGTATCCCAAATCCGGGTAGAGGATTAGAACAAGCCCAAACAAGGAACCAAAATGTAAAGAAAACAAATCAAATAATGAAAGCAAGTAAAGGTGATCTAGCCCTAAGGTAACCCCACTTTTAAGTTTTTCCCAAGCAGAGTCGCCAGTTCTGTGATACGGTGGGAGATATGACTTGGTTGTTTTGCATTTTATCGCAAATGTTGCAGTTAGCAAGAGTCGCCACCGACTTTTCTTTTTATCCAAAAGGAAGGTCTGAAAAGAACAGGAAAGACCTTTGAGATTTTTTTCTTGAGTTCCGGGGGTAGATTATGAAAAGGGAAGGTGTTAGCATCCTTTTCATCCATAATCATCTATGGGCTCTTAGTTGCTTGCTAGATCACTTGCTTTTGTTTGAAAATGTGCTTTGTGTGGTTTTTGAAAGTATTTTCAAAAGGTGTCATCGTTTAGGCAAACTTTGTAATAGTTCTCGTTCGTAAGAACGTATACAAAGTGTTGATCTTTTGAAAATGTTTCAAGTTTGGAAAATGTTTTGAAAGTGTTTTTGAAAGTGTTTGGTGTTTGTTTTGAAAATAAGCAAGAGTGTTTGATTTGAAATTGAGCAAGCAACTAGGAACAATCTACCTACTCAAAAATCTTAGTTCATTTCTTCATTTCCTTTGATATTGCTATCTTACCATTGATTTGGTAAGAAGCCATATCTTTGGATGTAAAGGGACGGGCGTGGGTCATTTGTATAGCCATGATAGCAATGTTGTGAAATATCTTAGCAATTCTCTTTGAGGGACTAAGATCATTTTGAAAGACAACATTTGATAGCGTCATCGAGGGACTATGATCTTGTATTTTTAATTGCTTTTTGCTAACATATCTCACATGCATAACATGGCCATTTTTATAAGGCAACAAAATGGAATTATCCTAAGGGTGCAAGTGTGCAAGTGTGTTGGATTTACATGCATTATTTTGTCTTGAATTAGGGTTTGCTAACTTGTTGATTTTATCTTTCCATACAAACCCTAATTACTAGCATTTATATAAAGCAATAAATTGTGGAAAGTAAAAATACTAAGCTATTACATCATTAGGGGAGGGGGTATACAAATTAAAAAATGGGGATTTTGCAGGGAAATTAAACCTAATTAATTATTACAACCATATTGAATAAATGTACAAAAATTAAATAAATAATAATGTACAAATGCAAATGGAAAAGAAACATGATTTTTGTTTGGATTTTTTATGAAAGGGGTTTTAACCTAATTAAGAAAATGATTAATGAAAATTAAATAAAATTAACATAAACTAATTAAGAAAATAATTTAACTAAAAAAGGATTTTTACGGTTTTTTTATGAAAAGGTTTTAAATTAAAAATAATATGAAAATTAATTAATTAAAATAAACCTAAGTTCTAAATTAATTTTAATTTACAAGAGGATAATACAATAATTAAACCTAATTATATAAATATTAATTAATTAATAAAAGAAATTAATTTGTTTTAAGAAAAATGTTTTTTTAGTCTTTTTGTTTTATAATAAAACAAAATAAGTATAAATAAATAAATTTTTTATATTTTTATATTTTTTAATAATAAAAAAATAATGATAAAAATAATAATAGTAATAAAAAATAATATGAAAAATGAAAATGAAATAAAGAAAAAGAAAAATGAAACAATAAAATAAAGGGCCAAGGGATAGTCAGGGGGTTAGAAAAATCAAAAAAGTGGAAAGCCCAACAAAAAGGGCCCATGCACTGGCTGAACAAAAAAGGAGTGAAAAAATGTGAAAAAGCACAAAAGGGTACCACTGGGGCTCGAACCCAGGTCCCATAAGTAACAGACGCACGTTTTAACCACTAAGGGGGTGATACATCCTTTAACTTAAACAAAACAATAAATATGTAACATAAATCTTGCCCTGAATGTACTTCATCTTCAACCTCCAACCAAAGGATCTGTAACTTATTCATTTCTCATTCATTCACAAAACTTCCAACATCAAACTTGTTAGAAATTTCCTCACAATTATGAATATGTAAATAACTTAAGCTAATTTTCAAAGATGAGCATGAATTTCTATCAGTACCAAATTCTGACCTAAATATTTTCAGAGGTTCAAACTCAAAATTCTCCCTACTCAAGCAACATAAATGCAATCTATGGACATGTATAGTTTCAGGGCAATGATGTCTACATTTTATCTTCACAAATGCAAGCCTAACAATGCCTAAATATGAAGATAGAAGTTCAATAAAAATACCTCAAAACTGGAAATTGTGAAATGAGTTTGAGCTTGTTTCAAGTGATGGTGATGATCAGGTTAGCTTCCTTGAGTCTTTAGGAAGCTAATGCAATGTTTAGCTTGAGTTGAGAGTGACTGGAATGGTCTGGAGGAGTCCAACTGCAATGCTCTGTTTTTGGTTATGAAGGATGATGGAAATGGAGTTATAGTCGTCTAACAGGGACAAGGATGGTTTGTAGTTGATGTGAGGAAGCTTTTGAAACTAAAAGGCCAAGAAATGCACGAGGGAAATGGAAGTTTGAAGTTTAAAATCAGAAATAACATAAAAATGAAGATTTTGTGCAATTTATGGCTTGAGGGAATATGAGAGTGCTTAAGGGTGTTCAAACTCATGTCTTAGCTTGCAAATAACTTGTATAGTTATATGAAAAAGGTTCCAACACTTGAGGTGGCAGAAGTACAAGATATAGAATTATGGCTATGTTACTTGATTTTGAAGAAAAGTGGAAAATATGGTTTCAAGGAATAGTACAAGCATGGTCTGAGTTTATGGGAGGATCTAGACATTTTGAATTTACCTTTGACATTGCTTGTGTTTAGATGAAACAAGTTAGGAGCTCTATGCATTTACTTTGTGATTAAAGTCACTTTTCCAAAATGGAAGTGTGAACTTTGTTCCATTAATGGAATAATCACTTGGACAATGATTCAAACACTTGGACCATAGATCAAATAGTTGTGTAATCTTCTGATTATGGATAGATTTAGAGGTTAGAAGCCTGCAAAGTAATATTTATGAAGCATGGGCTTGAGATTTGAAATCTTGTTCATCATGGAAATGACCTATAATTTAAGAATGAATGTCCAACTTCTTTTCTCCGATTCTCTTTGCTCAAACATGATCCTAATGAGTTCTTGGACATTTTGGAAATCTTGTAACATCCTCTACAACCTCTTTGTTAGAAATCTTTTAAAATTCTTCTTGGAACTATGTGAAAAATTGCCAAGAAGTTAGGTCAAAATCCTGCCTAAACTAGGGTAAAATTTCACTAAGTTTCCAAGTTTCATGGACATGTGTTCACAAAATCATAACTTGAAATCAATGCATTTCTATGATAATTTATGTTCTACAATGTTTTATATCTCATTGAGATATACAACTTTCATGTTGGAAGTTTCTTTTGAATCATCTTGCATCATGGTGAAAAATTGGCTCAAAGTTGTGAAAAAATATGAAATTTTCAACACTTGGAAAAATTTCTAAGTTTAGAAATTTTGACTTTTCAAAATGAATTCTTGACTTTTTGATTTATTGATGAACAAGTTTCATATTTTGACATGTTTTTATGAATTGTGATCTTTGACACTTGATTTTGACCAAAAAGTCAAAGTTTGACTTCTTAGTGTACATTTGACTTTTGATCAATTGACTGAAAATCAACTATCAATCAATTGATCTTGAGAAATGTTTTTAGACATGCCATTAGGTAAAAATGATGCAATTGAATCCTTGAGATCATAACTTAAACCAATCAAACATTTTCTAGGTCAAAAATCAGAAATTGCACCTTCTCAGTCAAAACCCTAATTTTGACCATTTTGCCCTTTGGATGATCTGATCAAATTTATTGAGGAATTGTGATCCAAACTTGATGAAATGAAATATACGAGTTCATGATGTTGATATGGATCAAAAATTATGAAGTTTGACTACAAATTGACCAAAGTTGACTTTTTCCCAATATAGCTGATTTTAGGTCAACTGATCAATTGACTGAGCAAAAATGTGATCCAAGACTTGAAATTTGACATGAGCAATCTTGAGAGTCCAAAATGATCCATGAAAGTAATATGGGGAATTAAAAGTCTATTTGTCCTTGTGCAATCTCAAACCCTAATTTTCAATCACCAGTGCTTGAGGAGGTGTCTTAGGCTGATCAACTCTAGTGCAGTCTGTAACCAAAGGAGATCTTGTGAGAGATTACTTGATAAATGGCAGGGAAAATTTTGGGGAACAACACCAATGGTACTTGTGCAACGTTGAACTTTTTAAAATCCTTGTGAGAAAATGTCTTGAGAAAAGAGAGGGAAAATTTTGGGGTACAACAGCTGCCCCTGTTCAATCTTCTTAAACCTGAAGAGTTAGATTGGCGAGTCTGCCATTCTCGGCTTGAAGGTGGAAGATGATTGAACACTAGAGTTCCCATAAATGTGCACTTGATGATGTGTTAGTTGATTGTGTTGGGAATGGGCTTAAAGATTCCATTTGGAGAGATGGTGGAGTATTGTCGGAGATGGGCTTATAGATGCCATCCAAAGTGGCTGCTGGTAAGTATAAATATTGATTATGACGTATAATGAAGGAATCTTGGACAAATACCACTTTAATAAGCAATGAAGGAATCTTGGACGAATACTACCTCAACAGATGATGAAGGAATCTTTTACGACTACTACCTCAACAGATAATGTAGGAATCTTTGACAACTACTACCTCAATAGATAATGAAGGAATATTTGACGACTACTACCTCAATAGATAATGAAGGAATCTTTGATGACTACTACCTCAACAGATGATGAAGGAGTCTTTGACGACTACTACCTCAACAGATGATGAAGGGATCTTTGACGACTACTACCTCAACAGATAATGAAGGAATCTTTAACGACTACTACCTCAACATATAATGAAGGAATCTTTGACGACTACTACCTCAACAGATGATGAAGGAATATTTGACAACTACTACCTCAACAGATAATGAAGGAATCTTTAACGACTACTACCTCAATAGATGATAAAGGAATCTTTGACGACTACTACCTCAATAGATAATGAAGGAATCTTTGACGACTACTACCTCAATAAATAATGAAGGAATCTTTGACGACTACTACCTCAACAGATGATGAAGGAATCTTTGACGACTACTACCTCAATAGATGATGAAGGAATCTTGGAAGACTACTACTTCAGCAGGTATTAGAAAAAAATCTAAGCTTGATTTTGTCTCGGATAAATTTACAAATAGTTGATGATGTTAATCTGTTGATTGATCTTTTCCTTCGAACTTTGTTCAGAATGTCTCTGTTGGGGATTCCCGTTTTGTTGTTTGAGGAGAAATCCACTGGGGAAGATTGGCTTTGGTTTGAGAAATCTTTATGGAGAGCGTTGATTTCTGCTTGGGGAAAAAGAGTTCAGGAGTTTTAGTTGTCTGTTGCTCTACTGGAGAGTTATCTCTTGATTAGAGAGAATGTAAGTTAACAACTTGTTGGGTATAAAGAATTTAACCGTTATCTGGTTGGATTCTAGGCTTTGCAGTAACTCACTGGTGATAGTGGCAAACTCTATTGGGGAAGAGGAGCTTTGTTTATGACTTCACTAGGGATTAGGAGTTGTGGTCCCTCAATTTGTAAAAGTTTGAGAGGCAAACTCAATCTGGGGAATCTATAGTTTGTCGGGGAAATAAACCTTGTTTGAAGAGAATATTTGACAAACTGCTCGAGAGGCGTTTTCTTTTGGCAGAACTCCTTGAGGATTCTTCTTGAGACTAACTCAGCTGGGGAGAGGTTTTCTAGAGACTGAAACTCTGGCTGGGGATTGCATGGATCCAATTTTATGGAGATATCCATGAATTTGTCCTTGAGGGGTTTGTACCCTTACCCATCAAGATTATTCTGTGGGGATAACCTTATAGAGATGACTCTGTGAGGACTTGACTGGGGATCGCCCTATGAAAAGGACTTTGGGGGAATTTTTCACTGCCCCTTGCTTATGGAGAGTTTTCAATAGAAGTGTTTTTCAATTGAAGTGATTCTGTTCATTGAGAATTTTCGTTCATTGGATATTCGTCGTGTGAATTCCTCCGTTGTCAAACAATTAGCCATATGCAAACAACGATATTCAAACAATGCAAAGTTTATGCTTGTCTTGAAGTTTTGAAAATTCATTTTTAGAAAATAGAATAATTTTGTAAAAACATGAAGTCAACTCAGGATTTGTAGTAAGCCTTACAGGAGTCAGGATACCTTTTGTAACAGTATGCTTTCGAACTAACCCATGCTTCAATTAGGACTTTTAAGGGGTTGAATCATGGCTTGGTTCACGGTTTAAGAAACAAAGGATACAACTCAAAGTTTATTTGTAACCAACCCATTCTCCATGATGTTCTCCAGTCCCAAACTCAATTAATTATGTGTTTGAACTCCAATTTAGTCTGGAATAATGTTTTGGCGATGGTTCAGACGAGTTAAGTTTATTTGAGAAGGTAGTCATTTTTTCAACATTTTTTCATGTTGTCGAGGATTTGTAGTGACCTCTTTTTGATTTATTATCCCTGATTTTTGCCTGACTTCTCTTGTCTTAAGATTACAGCCAGCGGGATGCCCCAATTTTTCTTAAGTTTCCTTCGACGGTTTTGACTTAGTGGGCTTTTCTTTTGATAGATAATGACCGCCTATTTGATAGGGAACCATCATCGTCTTTGGATTCAGAAGGATGTTCTTGATGTCATTCGTTGTTTATGAAGTGAAAGCTTGCGACTGAATGCGCATTTGAAATAACTGAGAAACTACCCTGCCCCGGGTTTTGATTAAAGGTTTTAATTTGTGTGAAAAAGAAAACTCCTACTTCTTTGGCTCAAAGGGGTTGACTATGGATTATCTTCCTTAAAACTCTAGTGTTTATGGATTGAAAGAATTCTTGTACATCATTAGTAAGGTCTGTCCAAAAGCATATTGTATGAGATTATGGTATTGTTTTCGTCATGCTCCATCTAAAGGCTTGAAACTTTTAAAACAAGAGTTGAATATCATAAAGGGACTAAAAAGCATAGTTTAAATAGAGTGAAAATGAATGGATTAATTCAAGACAAACATATGCAATGCATTAATGAAACAAAGTTTAACATTAATAGATAAGTGTTCAAACAAGCAAAAGAAATTACAATTGAAAATTCGAATAAACAAAAGTTTCTTTGCCTAAATTGGTCACTTCAGATGGTGTGTTTTTGAGGGATGACGGAAAAATTCCAGCTGACCATCTTGTGTGAATTCCAGCGCTCCTTCGTCAATCAGGTCTTGAATTTTGTATTTCAACATCCAACATCTATCAATATCGTGCCCCGTACTGTTGGAGTGATATGGACACCTTTCATTGGGACGGTAACTAGGAGTAGAAGTTTAGGATTCTGAGGAGGATCCTTCAATGTGACCAAATTCAAATTCAACATGTGTAGCAAGACTTGCAACATCAGCATGTTGAGTTTGGTATATTTCTTATTGGATGTATCCCGCTTACGCTGATTACCCTGTTGTTGTTGGCGAGGTTGTTGTTGGGCTCGTGACGTAGCATTAATTTGGAAAGGTCTACTCTCCGCCAAGACAACTTCTTGTCTCATTAGGGGCTGATTAAAGACTTGATCTCCAACCTCGATTGTTTGTTTCATACGGTTGCATCCGTCTTGATGAAGCTCACTGACAAGAGTTCTCAACTCTTCTTGTCCCCGAGCTAAGTTTTGGATAAGAGCCATCTGGCCCACCATTTGTCCCACCATCTGGATCTTCATTGTGGCTATCTCAGATTGTAGCCGTTCCAATTGGTCATCCTTGTTGTCCTCAGGATTCTTCATGGTCATGCCCCTAGTGAGGAGTGCTCTCACTTCTTCTTGCCCCTTGTATAGGTTCAAGAACATTTCTTAAATTTGAGCATTTTGAGTGTGAATGTCCTTGATAGTCTGTTCTAGAGTCATCTCTACTAAAATAAACAGTAAACAGATGAGAAACCTGTGTGGGGAAAACCTGTTATGATGACATGCATGATATGTGGATGCAATATTTTCAAGGATCTCGCGGGGTAAACATAAGAAGGTGTTAGAAGTTGAACTTTGCTCATAACTTTGATTGGATAACTTCGTATCGGTGGATGTCCTTCCACGAGAATCAAGCTGACCATGTCAAGTGGGTTATAACCCTTAACTCAAATTATCATGCTTTTGTCTTTGGCATCATTTGGTTAGAGGAGAATAAATCCTCTTTCCCCTTGATAGATGTCTGGTTCAACATGACCCTGCATCATAGGCCCTTGAGATCCTTGAAATGGTTATTGACAATGCCATGGTATGATGCCATGATGTTATGTACAAGTATGCAAAGCAAATAAGTCGTTATGTACAAATAATCATATACACACAAAGCAGACAAGTCCTTAGGTTTAGGCTTGCATGGAGTTTATAGGTAAGTACCCTCTTGAAGTTTAGTTTGCTCAATCTTTCCTAGAAAGTAATTGCGTTCTAAGGAGCCTCATATCACTGACCTTTCTTTTAAGCATTGTTTTAGCTCAAGCACTAAAGTATTGCAGCCAAAATATCCCAAAAGTCCAATCTCGATGAGTGTAGCATCGAGTATCAACCAATCTTCGGTCGGAACCAAAGTCGGCCATCTCACTACTTTCTAATGGCTTAGGATGACTCAATTAAAGGTTCTAAAGGTCAGTTAGCGCTTAACGACACTATAAGAAAGTCTAATGTTATCCTTGACTGACTCAAGGAACACTAGTACAAACCAGAGTATCATGCTAGCGTGGCTATCACTTCTTCCATATTGGTATACGCCTTACAGCCTCCATGATTTATTTCCACTTACCTAAAAAGGTGCCCCAGATCCAGATGTAGGATCTTTAACAATAACCCAAACAAGAACCCAAAAAATGTAAAGCAAGCAAGTCAAACAAGGAAAGCAAGTAAATGTGATCTATCTCTAAGGCAACCCCACTTTTAAGTTTCTCCCCAGCAAAGTCGCCAGTTCTCCAATACAGTGGGAGAACTGACTTGGTTGTTTTGCATTTGATTGCAATTGATGCGGATAGCAAGAGTTGCCACCGACTTTTCTTTTATCCAACAAAGGAAAGGGTAAAAAGAACAGGAAAGACCTCTAGAGACGTTTTCTTGATTTCGAGGGGTAGGTTATGAAAAGGGAAGGTGTTAGCATCCTTTTCATCCATAGTTATCTATGGGCTTTTAGTTGCTTGCTAGATCACTTGCTTTTGTTTGAAAATTTTCTTGTGGTGGGTGTAACTTTGAAAGTATTTTGCAAAATGCCTTTGTTGCGGCGAACTTTGTAATGATTCTCGTCTCTATAAGAATGCGTACAAATTGTTGATTTTGAAAATAGTTCAAAGAGATATTTGTTTTTGAAGGTTTTTTTGAATGTGTAACTGTGAAAATGGTTTTAGTTCAAAAGCAAGCAACTATGAGCGTCTTACCGACTCAAAAGGTCTATGTTCTTTTCCTCCTCCTTTAGATGTTGCTATCTTACCATTGATTGGTAAGAAGCTCCATCGTTGGATGTGAAGGGACGTGCGCGGGTCAATTGTATAGTCATAGAAGGCAACCTATGATACGTTTTAGCAATTTTTGTTAGGGACTAGATCGTTTATCAAATGCAACATCGAGGGGCTACGATCTTTTTATCGAGGGTCTTTGATAAAACGCCCATTTTCGAGGGACATGACTATTTTCCGAGGCAACAAGTGATATAATTCTAGAGGTGCATGTGTGTGAATAGTGTGTTTGATTGCATGCATTTAGTCTTGAATTTGGGTTGTCTACTTGTTGATTTTAACTCTTGCCATACACAATCTAATTACTAGTATTTTATGAAAGCAATAAAAATGCGGAAAATAAATGTCCTACGCTATTACATGTTTTAGGGGATGGGGTATACAAGTTTACAAGTGGGGATTGAAAAGCAGTAAAAGTCCTAATTATTAAAATCATACTGAATAGCAAGAAAATGTAAATATATAGATAATATAATTACAAAAATAGTGTAAAAGAGAAAAATCAAAGACATCCTGGATCGAAGGATGTGTCTTTCGATTCCCACACTTTTTCCTTCTTTCGATTAGGCCTGTAACCTGTGTGTATCGAAGCTTGCCTCCTTTGATTCACACAACCTTTCCTTTCATTTGGGGCTGCGCATCAGTGAGTATCGAAGCACACCCTTCGATTCACACACCTTTTTTTGTTTTCTTTCATTTGGGACATGATAGAAGTATGGGTCAAAACCATGCTAATACGGCCTGTACAGGTTAGTCTCTAACATATATTTGGACAAGAAAATAAAACAAACGAAAGGATAGAAATGAAAAAAACAAGCAAAAAGTTATTTTCATGCTTGAAATGAAACGGTTAAAGTTGGAAAGACTTACCTTGAATCTAAAGTTGGAGCTTCTGGACCTTGAGTGATTGCCCTCGATGCTCTTGGATTCGAAGGGAGAGAAACAAGTGTTGTGTTTCTTTGACTGGATGCGAAAGCCAAGAAAAGTAGAGTTGTGTTTCTTTGGTTCTGGATTCGAAGGAAAAGAAACAAGTGTTGTGTTTCTTTAGCTCTGGATTTGAAATAACAGAAACAAAGGCGTGGTCTTTTGATTCTTGGTTTGAGAGTGTATTAAGTGTTTTCTCTTTTCTTTGCCTTTCTAATAAATCTCTCTCCAGTCACTTAAAAACCCCCTTAGATGTGTTGTGGAACATCTTATTTATAGAAGAGTTTGGCTGAGATTTGAGAGGGAAAACAAATGAGATTTGAACAAATTGGGTATGTTATTTTTGTAGCCTTCGAGGTGCAGTTTTTGTATGCCAGTTTAGTGTAAATATGGGAGCAGCATAGCAGGACTGCTTTGCAGTAGTTTTGGAGTGTTGTGGCCAGTACAGCAGGCATGGGCCTTTGGTCAGCAAGCATCTTAAATATATCAAAAAACAAAACAAAACTTGTTTCCAACAATTGTGTCCTTCGAATGGACCACATGTGTGTTCTTCGAATGGACCACAAGCACCACTTGTGTGTTCTTCTAATGCACCACTTACAATTCTTCGAATGGGCCACCAATGTTTGTCCTTCGAATGGGACACCCATGTATGTTCTTCAAATCCACCAATGCATGTCCTTCGAATGGGCCACCAATTGTGTGTCATAGTTTAGAGACTATGTGTGTTGAAGGTTTTTAAAGGTGGAATCGAAGCAAGTTGTTTCAAAGGGATCCACTGCCCAGTGAATCGAAGCACGCATGAAAGAAGCCACTGCTTTGTGGGTGCTAGCATGAAGGGAAGCCATTGCCTTGCGCATTGAAGGAAAGCACAGAGGAAGCCATTTCCTTGTGGATCGAAAGCAAGCACAGAGGAGGCACTTGCCTTGTGGATGAAAACAAACATGAAAGAGGTCAATGCTCAAACGAAGCTTTGTGTGAAAGTAGCCCTTGTCCAATCAAAGCTCGCATGCAGGAGGCCACTGCTTTGTGAATCAAAGCAAGCATGTAATAGGCCAATGCTCAATCGAAGCTTGCATGCAGGAGGATGCTATTTTTTGAATCAAAGCAAGCATGTAAGAGGTCATTGCTCAATCGAAGCTTGCATGCAGATAGCCATTGTCCAATCGAAGCTTGCATGTAGGAGGCCACTACTTTATGAATCAAAGCAAGCATGTAGGAGGCCAATGCTCAATCGAAGCTTGTGGATCAAAGCTTGCTAGAAGGGGAACCAAGGGCAACCAAATGCCCAATAGAAGCTTGTGGACCAAAGCTTGATCGAAGGGGACCAAATACCCAATTGAAGCTTGTGGACCAAAGCTTGATCGAAGGGGACCAAATACCCAATCGAAGCTTGTGGACCAAAGCATGATTGAAGGAGACCAAATTCCCAATCGAAGCTTGTGGACCAAAGCTTGCTCGAAGGTGTCCATATGCTCAATCGAAACCTCTGAACTAAGCCTACTCGAAGGAAGTTATATGTATAATCGAAGCTTAAGAATAAAGTTTGCTCGAAGGAAGCTAGATGTCTAATCGAAGCTTAAGAATCAAGCTTGGTCGAAGGAAGCTAGATTTCTAATCGAAGCTTATGAATCAAAGCAAACTTGCTCTTCTTTGATTTGATGTTTGAAAGCCCAATTAAAAATCCAATTGTACTTGAGCAAACTTGAATTTCGAAAATCCTTCTGAGGAAATGTTTTGAGAAAAGAGAGGTTAAATTTTGGGGTATTACACATACAAAAGAGACCGCGGGAAAGGGCTCTAACCAAAGATATCACAAATATATGTTCTGAGTTGGTAGCAAATATTTAACAAGAAAGAGACCGAGGGAAAGGACTCTTTACAATGATATCACAACTATATGTCTGAAAGGATTTTATCGGAGATACCACAATTGTATGTTCGGAGTTGGTAGCGAACATACGACAGAGACTAACTGAAGAAAGCCTTATCAAAGATATCAACAATACATGTTCGGAGGAAAGAACATATAACAGGAAAGAGGCCGGAGGAAAGGATTCTAACCAGAGATATCATGAATACATGTCTGGAGTTGGTAGCAGACATATATCAATAAAGAGACCGGAAGAAAAGATTCTTTAAGAAAGATATCATAACTATATGTTTGGAGGAAAGAACATATACGAAAGAGAACGGAAGAAAGGACTCTATTGAGGATGTTAATTCTATGAAGTATGTAATTGGCATTATGTTTGGTAAAACTAATAGAGCAACAATATGTTAGATATGATGTACTTACTTGCTAACAGGAACACGTAGTACAAGAAGTCCTATGTTATGTTGGGACATGTTGAGTTGAAGAGTTTCAACATCTGGAACAACATGTTGGAAAAGATTTCCTATACAATTTCATTCGATATCGCGATGAGCTGGAGTGATATGTTTATTCTGTTAAGTCACAATAACATAATATATTTTAGGATATTATATTATACCATGTGGCACCGTTTTTTAGGTATGGAATATTCAATCAAAATTCAAGAAGAAAATATACTTTCTTTATGGAGATTATGGATATAAATTATGAAGATTTGACTAAAGACCTATTTTGTAGCAGAATCTTCTGGATAATTGTAATAGCTAATGAGTTATGATTGAAGGCCCAAATCCAATTGGGATATAGGTTATAAATAGAAGCATTGTAACCTAGGATTAAGTACCAGCCGAAAATATAAAAATGTAATCATTAGGACTGAGTCTGTAGCCACTCTCTAGGAGAGTTGGTGTAAGTGAACCACTCAGATTGTGAGATGGTCATTGTATTCTCCTCGAAGCTTTAAAGCAAGAGCGGGTATTGTTCTATGAGGAAGCTTGTAAGAAACTCCAAGTTGTGTTCTTAGTCAAGAGTCTTGGCTAGTGAATTTTCATGGAAGTGTATCTTCTAATGTTTGTGTATTTGAAGTGTGATCTTCATTTAGGTGAAAGGTCGTCGATACAATAACTAGGACTGGGGCTATTAGACATTGATGCGGTAATTTGGAGTAAGTGGGTATACTCATATCAAGGAGTTCCTAGGTAGGAGTTGCATTGGGTAGGGATTAAGTGAGAAGTTTAAACGGGGGAGTTTAACTTCGAATTGATATTACAGATAGTGAATTTCCTTCCTGGATTGGTAGCCCCTAGAGTAGGTGTTATTGTCACTGAACTGGGTTAACAATTTTGTGCGTTGTTTATTCTTTTCAGTATTGTTTTTATTATTGATACCTTGCCTGTTTATTTATGTCAGATCAGATGTTGTGATACGGTGGGAGAACTGACTCGGGTCGTTTTGTGTTTGTGCTCATAAATGTTTTGATTAGCAAGAGTCGCCACTGGCTTTTCTTTTATCCAATAAGGAAAGGCTGAAAAGAACAGGAAAGACCTTTAGAGATGTTTTCTTAAGTTCGGAGGGTAGATTATGAAAAGGGAAGGTATTAACACCCTTTTCATCCATGGTTTTCTATGGGCTCTTAGTTACTTGCTAGATCACTTGCTTTTGTTTGAAGGTGCTTGTGGTGTGGGTCTTGAAAGTATTTTGAAAATGTCTTTGTAATGGTTCTCGTCTCTATAAGAACGCGTACAAAATGTTTGTTTAGAAAAATGTTTCAAAATGAGAGTGTGAGTGTATAAAAATGTTTTGTTGTGAGCAAGCGAGCAACTAAAAGCGAATCTACCTACTCAAAAGGTCTTAAGTGTTCTTTTCTTCCTCCTTTAGATATTGCTATCTTACCATTTATTTTGGTAAGAATCCCCATCGTTGGATGTGAAGGGACGGGTGCGGGACGTTTATATAGTCATAGAAGGAAACCCATGGAACGTTTTAGCAATGTCGTTTTAGGGACTAGATCATTTACATAAGGCAACATCGAGGGTCATCGAGGGACTACGATCTTTTATCGAGGGTCTTTTTCTAAAATGCCCATGTTCGAGGGACATGACTAATTTCCGATAGGCAACAAGTGAGATTACCCTAAGGGTGCGTGTGTGCAAAGTGTGTTTGATTGCATGCACTTAGTCTTGATTAGGGTGATCTATTCGTTGATTTTATCTTGCCATACACATCCTAATTACTAACAATATATGAAAGCAATAAAAATGCGGGAAAATAAAGTCCTACGCTATTACAATATTTAGGGATGGGGGTACACATTTACACATGGGGGTTATAAGAATTTGAATCCTATTTAACTATTACAACCATATTGAAATGTACCATGCAAGAAAGAAAAAAGGATTTGTTTTGAAAAATGGTTTTTTGTCTTAATGAATAAATAAAAAGAAAATATTTTTATGTCTTTTTTATATAATAAAAAGAGGTATTAATATTGAAAATGATAAAAGGGGGAATAATGAGAGATAGAATTAGCATGCTGCTGAAAGAAAAACAAAGGGGATCAGAAGTTCTGATGTCGGGCGCACTGTGGTTCAGAAGGAAGCGTCAGAAGTTCTGGATTGATACACTCTGAGGTCCTGCAAGAAACGTTAGAGGGAAAATACAGAAGTTCTGGGCTGCTATGTGCTGAATTTCTGAGTGTTAGAACAGTGAGAAAGTCTTAGAAGTTCTGTGTATTAAAACAGTGTACAGAACTAAGAAGTTCAGTATGTGCTAAGACAGTGAGTGAATATCAGAAGTTCTATGCGTTCAAACAGTGAAGAGAACTCAAAAGTTTTGTGTTGTGCTAAAACCGTGAGGAGAACCGTTAGAAGGATAAAAGCACAACAGTTTATAGAAGTTCTAATCCTAATTATGAGCCTAGCCTTAATCAAGAAGTTCTGATCCATAGTTTTTCTACTTATGCAATGATATGGACAACATCAATATTATGATATTTACATATTTAATGATGTTCTGAATGAAAGATGCAAAGTCAGAAAGACTTACCTTGAACCTGGAGCATGTGCTTGGAACTTGAGTTGTTTCCTTCAGGTGTTCTGGAGTCAGCAAGAGCCATGAAGAGAAAATTCTAAGTTCTTTGATTCAAAGGGAAAAATAAAGATTTGGTTATATGTTCGGGAATTCTGGATTTTTACGAAAGTTTTGCAGTTTTCTTTTCTCTCTTTTGACAAATCTCTCTCTCCAAAAACTAGCCCCCTGAACGTGTGATGGAGCAAATTATTTATAGATGGGTTTGTTGTGGTTTTGGGGGGGGGGGGGGGAATGGGATTCAAACCTTTTTGGTATACGTTTCATTGCTTTTTAATCACAGTTTTCGTATGCTAATTTGGTTCAAATATAGGGTTTGAGAAAAATGCAGGCATGGACTAGATCAGCAGCAATTTGGAGTGTTGTGGCAGGTGGTTGCAGGACAGCTACAGCAGTGCAGTAGGCTGTTCAAACAAGGTTTTGGGGTTCTGTGATGTTCTGATCGAAGAAGACCAGAATGAAACTCGAAGGGTGATGCTCTGATCGAAGCATATGCTGAAGAGTCATGTTCTGATTGGAGAGCTATGTTCTGAACCATGCTTGCAAATTCTGACTGCACTTGTGTGGAGGCTGGCTCAGAAGTTCTGCAGTATCCTATTCTCTCAACACTTAGAAAATTTTCTAAATGTTGAGAAATTTAATTTTTTTCAAAGTAATTTCTGACTTCAGATTTTTGATGAACCAATTTCATGTCTTGATGAAATATAATTGTTGAAACTTGATTTTTGATCTAACAGTTAAAGTTTGACTTTTCAGTGTGCTTTTAACCATTTTGCCCTTGTGAATGATTTTCTTGAAAAGTTGTAATTCAAGACTTGAAACTCGATAGAAGCAAGCCCGAGGGTCCAGGATGATCCTTTGAGAATTGAGAGGACAAATTTTAGGGTACAACAGCTGCCCATGTTCAATATTCTTAAGCCTGAGGATGTAGATTGGCTGGTCTGCCTTTCGTGATCTGAAGGTGAAAGATGATTGAACACTAGAGTGCCCAGAAATTTGCACTCGCATTAAGTAATACTGATTGGTGATATCGGGAATGGGCTTATAGATGCCATTTGGAAGGCGACAGAGAATTGTTGGAGGTGGGCTTAAAGATTCCATTCATAGGTGATTGTTGACAGGAATTAGACTAAGTCTAAATTCCGACTTCAATTGGAAAAGAAATTAGAATAAATCTTGGAGAGATTTATCTAAACCAGAGAAAGATGTGTGCGGGAAAAAAATCAGAATAAACCATTGAGAGATTTAAACTGAACCAGTAGAGGTCTTGGATATTCTCTAATTTATGATGGGCCTGTGTAGGGCTGCTTCATGATGAGTCCATGTAAAACTGCATCTGGAATTGTCTGAGAAGGAATTTGGGTAGGATTACTTCATGACGAGTCCGTGTGAAACTACATCTGGAAATGAGAAGGAACCTGGGTAGTATTACTTCATGATTAGTTCGTGTGAAACTGCATCTGGAAATAAGAAGGAACCAGGGTAGGGTTGCTTCATGATGAGTCTATGTAAAACTGCATCTAGAAATGAGAAGGAACCCGAGTAAGGTTACTTGATGATGATTTCGTGTTAAACTTCATTTAGAATGAGAAGGAACCTGGGTATGGTTGCTTCATGACGATTTTGTGTAAAACTTCATCTTGGAAATAGGAGGAACCTGTGTAGGGTTGCTTGATGATGAGTCCGTGTAAAACTGAATCTGGAAATGAGAGGAACCTGTGTAGGGTTGCTTGATGATGAGTCAGTGTAAAACTTCATCTGGAAATGAGAGGAACCTGTGTAGGGTTGCTTGATGATGAGTCCATGTAAAACTTCATCTGGAAATGAGAGAAACTTGTGTAGGGTTGCTTGATAATGAGTCCGTGTAAAAATGCATCTGGAAATGAGAGGAACCTGTGTAGGGTAGCTTGATGATGAGCCCGTGTAAAACTACATCTGGAATGAGAAGGAACCTGGGTATGGTTGCTTGAATTGGTCGTATAGATAAATTCCCTGACTTGTTACAGGTACTAATTTCTGACCTTTTGAAGATTATTGACAAAAGCCATATGTTGATTAACCTTTTCTTGAATAAGGTAAAATATTAGCTGTATGCAACGTTATGATGTATGAAATGCATGGTGTAATGATGTTCTCCAAATAAATGAGATTGTGTCATATGCACTTGTCATGTATGTAATATGATGCGTGAAGGGTGAAATGTATCTTTGTCCGGGAAAATAAATCCTCGACAAATGTTGGGGAGTCAATAAATCTCGGACTGCCGTTGAAGAGTAGTTGAGTCTTTAAACTTTGCTTAGAATATTTCCAGCAAGGATTCCTGTTTTGTTGTTTGAGGAGAGCTCTGTTGAGGAATGTTGAAAACTCTGGAGAGTGTTGATTCTTGTTTGGCAAAAAGAGTTCAGGAGCCTTGATTGTCCGTTGCGCTACTGCGGAGTCAAAGTTGAACTGATATCTGGTCGGGTCCAGGCTTCATAGTAACTTGCTGGGGAATGTAGAGTAGTCTATTGGGAAAGAGGAGTTGTGGTCCTATGATTAGTCGAAGAGGAAAACTCAAGCTGGGGAATCCGTAATTTGTTAGGGAAATAAAACCTGTTGTCAGTCTGTTGGAGAAGATAGCAACTTCACTGGGGAAAAACCTCGAGGATTCTTGAGGTCGACTCAGTTGGGGAGAGGTTTTCAGATATTGAAAATCTGGCTGGGGAATCATCCTATGAGAAGGATTCTGGGGAGATTTGTCACTTCCCCTGGTTATTCATCATTTCTTGAGAGATTTCTTGGAATCTTAACTGGACTTCCCCATGTCATGCCGTGTATTTTTGCGTAGGAGATCTATTATTGAAAGTGTCACCCACTTGAAGTGACTTTGTTCACCGAGAGAGCTTTCGTTCATCAGATATTCGTTGTGTGAATTTCTCCGCTGTCAAACAAATAGCCATATGCAAACAACGATATTCAAATAATGCAAATTTTATGTTTGTCTTGAAATTTTGAAAATTCGTTTTAGCAAGTAAAGAAATTTCGTAAGCAAATTCAAACTCAGGATTTAGAGTAAAGCCTTGTAGGAGTCAGGATACCTTTTGTAACAGTATGCTTTCGAACTAACCCATTCTTCAATTAGGACTTTTGAAGGGTTATAACGTGGCCTGGTTCACGTTTTAAGAAACGAAGGATAAAGGCTCAAATTGTATTTGTACCCGCTCGTTCTTCGTGATGTTCTTCAGTCCTAAACTCAGTTAATTGTGCGTTTGAACTCCGATTGAAGCTGAAATGATGTTTTGGTGATGGTTCGGACAAGTTTAGTTTATCGGAAGGCAGTCCTTTTTTGCAACATTCATGTTGTTGAGGATTTCTAGTGACCTTTTTCTTTTGATTTGTTATCCCTAGTTTTTGTCTGATTGTTCTTGTTTTTTTTTAGATTACAGTCAGCGGGATGCCCCAGTTTTCTTTAAGTCTCCTTAGTAGGTTTTGACTTATTGGGTTTTTCTCTTGAGAGATAATGACTGCCTATGTGTTAGGGAACCATCATTTGTCTTTTGATTTCAGAGGAATGTTTTTGATGTCATTCGTTGTATTACGAAGTGAAAATTTGCAACTGAACACGCATTTGAATTAACTGAGAGACTACCCTGCCCCAGGTTTTGATTAAATGTTTCAATTTGTGTAAAAAGGAAACGCCTACTTCTTTGGCTCAAAGGGGTTGACTAGGGATTATATTCCTTATAACTCCAGTGTTTAGGATTTGAAAGAACGGTTGTACATCGTCAGCAAAGTCTGTTCAAAAGCATATTGTATGACATTTATGGCATTGTTTTCGTTATCCTCCGTCTAAAGGCTTGCAACTTTTAGAACAAGAGTTGAATATCATAAAAGGAGTAAAAATAATAATTTAAAATATAATGAAAATGAATGGATTAATTCAAGACAAACATATTTAATTCATTAATGAAACAAATTTTGACATTAATAGATAATTGTTTGAATAAAAGAAATTACAAATGAAAATTCAAAATGAACAAGACGCTCTCAATGATTCGTCATTGGAGTAGTGATCACGTTTGGAGTCTCCGGAGGGTCAAACTCTATCTCCTTGGCGTCAATCAAATTTTGAATCTTGTACTTCAACGCCCAACAATCGTTAGTATCGTGCCCGGGACCGCCAGAGTGATAAGCACATGTTGCATTAGGATTGTAGTTAGGAGAAGAAGTTTTGGGGTTTGGATGAGGTCCTATAAATGTAATCATATTCATCTTCAATAAGTGTTGTAGAGCTTGAGACAACAGCATGTTGATGTTGGTAAACTGTCTTTTGGGCTCGTCTAGCCTTCGTTGATTTCCCCTTTGCTGTTGTCGGTGCGACGCAGAACCAGAGATCAGGACTGCCCCCACGTATTGGTCATGATGACTCTTTTTACCATACACAACATTGGACTCTTTCTTCCCATTGTATGGATTTTTCTAAGCATCAGAGGGTGTGGCTCCTTTTATCTTTCCACTTTTGATGCCAACTTCAACTCTTTCGCCAGTTAGTACTAGCTCGGTGAACCCGGCCGAGGAGCTTCCGATTAGGTGTTTGAAGAAAGGTCCCATCAAGTTTCCCATAAAGATGCCAATTAGCTCCCTGTCAGTTAGAGGGGGTTTTACCCTACCATCCAGATCTCTCCACTTTTGGGCGTATCCTTTGAAGCTCTCGTTGGAATCCATGGTCATGCTCTGCAACTACATACGAGTTGGTGCAAGATCAGCGATGTATTGGTACTGCTTGTAGAAAGCAACAACTAGATCCTCCCAGGTGTGGACGCGAGCACTCTCCAATTGATAGAAACATTCAAGTTGAGTCCCAACTAAGCTCTCTTGGAAGAAATGTATCCAAAGCTTAGGATCAGTTGTGTATGGCTGAATCTTGCAGACATAAGATTTTAAGTGTATCTTAGGGTAAGAGACTCCATCGTACAGGGAAAAGGTAGGGATTTTGAGCTTTGGCGGGATGACTACCCCAGAAACCAATCCCATGTCTCCTAAATCCAAGCCGAGTATCTATGCGATCCTCCAGCTGTTTGTACTTGTCATCAGTGGGAGGATATTGTTCCTCAGAGTAGTTAGCTTCGGCTTCATCAATCTCCAGACTGTTATCTTCTTCATGACTATCCCCTACGTTGGATGGAGTTGAGAGATCTAGTGCTCTCTTGGCTGGTCCTCTAAGTCTTCTTCCTAAGTTTTGGACGCCTACTGGCTTCTTGGACTTTTTCTTCTTGTCTTTGAGAAGAAGAGTCTTTAGGTCCTTTTGCCCCTTAGCCATAGCCAGGAACATTTGTTGGAATTGAGCGTTTTAAGCTTGGAGATCTTTCACTGTTTGTTCCATATCCATCTTACTGAAATAAACAGTAGGAAGATAAGGAGACCTGTATGGGAGAAACCTGTCATAATATGATGCATGATATGTGGATGCATGTTTTCAAGGATCTCGCAGTGTTATTAGTCACTTACAGTTTTAATTGGAGAACTTTGTGTCGATGGATGTCCTTCCACGAGAGTTAAGCTCACCATGTCAAATGGGTTGTAGCCCTTGACTCAAGTTGTTGTACTTAATCTTTGATGGTGTTTGGTTAGAGGAAAATAGATCCTCGTAACCCTTGATAGATGTCTGGTTCAACGTGACCCTGTATCATAGACCCTTGAGATCCTTGAAACGGTTACTGAAGATGCTATGGTATGATGTTATGTACAATTATGCAAAGTAAGCAAGTTTATATACAAATAAACATATACACACAAAGCAGATAAGTCCTTAGGTTTAGGCTTGCATGGAGTTTGTAGGTAAGTACCCTCTTGAAGTTTAGTTGGCTCAACCTATCGTAGTTAATAGTAACCGGGTTCTAAAGATTCTCAATATCACTGATCATCCTTTATCAGGCATTGTTTTAGCTCAGGCAATCTTTTCTTGTGGCCGAAATATCCCGAAATTCTGATCTCAATGAGTGTAGCATCGAGTATCAACCAATCCTCAGCTTTATACCGAGGCCGGCTATCTCACTACTTTTTAATAGCCAAGTTTGTTCAACTAAGGTTTTAAATTTCGTTAGTTCTTTACGACACCATGCGGTGGCCCCTCATTCTCCTCGTTTCCACACGAAGGATACCGGTACCAACCAAAGTGTCACACTAACACAGCCATCGCTTAAACCATATCGGTCTATGCCGTACAGTCTCCATGATCTATTGTTGTTTACCTATAGAATGTTCCCAGATCTGGGTGTAAGATCTTCAATAATACCCAAGCAAAACCCTTAAAGATGAATCACACAATGCAAACAAAGAAAGCAATTTAAAAGTGATCTTATACCCTAAGGTAAACCCCACTTTATATCTGTATTCCCCAGCAGAGTCGCCAGTTCTGTGATACGATGGGAGAACTGACTCTGGTCATTTTGTGTTTGTGTTTTCAAATGTTACGGTTAGCAGGAGTCGCCACCGACTTTTCTTTTATCCAATAAGGAAAGGCTAAAAAGAACAAGAAAGACCTTTAGAGATGTTTTCTTGAGTTCGGGGGTAGATTATGAAAAGGGAAGGTATTAGCACCCTTTTCATCCATGGTTTTCCATGGGCTCTTAGTTACTTGCTAGATCACTTGCTTTTTTTTGAAGGTGCTTGTGGTGTGGGTTTTGAAAGTATTTTGAAAATATCTTTGTAATGGTTCTTGTCTCTATAAGAACGCGTACAAAATGTTTGTTTGGAAAAATGATTCAAAATGAGAGTGTGAGTGTATAAAAATGTTTTGTTGTGAGCAAGTGAGCAACTAGGAGCGAATCTACCTACTCAAAAGGTCTTAAGTGTTCTTTTCTTCCTCCTTTAGATATTGCTATCTTACCATTGATTTTGGTAAGAAGCCCCATCGTTGGTTGTGAAGGGACGGGTGCGGGACGTTTATATAGTCATAGAAGGCAACCCATGGAACATTTTAGCAATGTCGTTTTAGGGACTAGATCGTTTACCGAAGGCAACATCGAGGTTCATCGAGGGACTACGATCTTTTATCGAGGGTCTTTTGCTAAAATGCCCATGTTCTAGGGACATGACTAATTTCCGATAGGCAACAAGTGAGATTACCCTAAGGGTGCGTGTGTGCAAAGTGTGTTTGATTGCATGAACTTAGTCTTGATTAGGGTGATCTATTCGTTGATTTTATCTTGCCATACACACCCTAATTACTAACAATATATGAAAGCAATAAAAATGCGGGAAAATAAAGTCCTAGGCTATTTCAATATTTAGGGATGGGGGTACACATTTACACATGGGGGTTATAAGAATTTGAATCCTATTTAACTATTACAACCATATTGAAATGTACCATGCAAGAAAGAAAAAAGGATTTGTTTTGAAAAATGGTTTTTTGTCTTAATGAATAAATAAAAAGAAAATATTTTTATGTCTTTTTTATATAATAAAAATAGGTTTTAATATTGAAAATGATAAAAGGGGGAATAATGAGAGATAGAATTAGCATGCTGCTGAAAGCAAAACAAAGGGGATCAGAAGTTCTGATGTCGGGCACACTGTGGTTCAGAAGGAAGCGTCATAATTTCTGGATTGATACACTCTGAGGTCCTGCAAGAAATGTTAGAGGGAAAATACAGAAGTTCTGGGCTGCTATGTGCTGAATTTCTGAGTGCTAGAACTGTGAGAAAGTCTTAGAAGTTCTGTGTATTAAAATAGTGTACAGAACTCAGAAGTTCAGTATGTGCTAAGACAGTGAGTGAATATCAGAAGTTTAGTGTGTTTAAACAGTGAGAAAATCATAGAAGTTCTATGCGTTCAAACAGTGAAGAGAACTCACAAGTTCTGTGTTGTGCTAAAACTGTGAGGAGAACTCAGAAGTTCTGTGTTGTGCTAAAACCGTGAGTGAAAATCAGAAGTTTTGTGCTACATTTCAGCTTTTTCCTCATATTAATCAGCACATCAGCAATTTATTCATTTCTTAACAACAACCGATCAGAAGGATAAGAACACAACAGTTTATAGAAGTTCTAATCCTGATTCTGAGCCTAGCCTTTATCAAGAAGTTCTGATCCACAATTTTTCTACTTATGCAATGATATGGACAACATCAATACTATGATATTTACATATTTAATGATGTTTTGAATGAAAGATGCAAAGTCAGAAATACTTACCTTGAACCTGGAGCATGTGCTTGGAACTTGAGTTGTTTCCTTCAGATGTTCTGGAGTCAGCAAGAGCACAGAAGAGAAAATGATAAGTTCTTTGATTCAAAGGGAAGAACAAAGATCTGGTTTTCTGTTTGGGAATTCGGGATTTTTACAAAAGTTTCGCAGTTTTCTTTTCTCTCTTTTGACAAATCTCTCTCTCCAAAAACCAGTCTCCTGAACGTGTGATGGAGAAAATTATTAATAGATGGGTTTGTTGTGGTTTTTTTGGGGGGGGGGGGGGGGAATAAATGGGATTCAAACCTTTTTGGTATACTGTTTCATTGCTTTTTAATCACATTTTTCTTATACTAATTTGGTGCAAATATAGGGTTTGAGAAAAATGTAGGCGTGGACTAGATCAGCAGCAATTTGGTGTGTTGTGGCAGCTGGTTGCAAGACTGTGTTACAATAGTGCAGTAGGCTGTTCAAACACGGTTTTGGGGTTCTGTGATGTTCTGATCGAAGAAGACCAGAATGAAACTCGAAGGGTGATGCTCTGATTGAAGCATATGCTGAAGAGTCATGTTTTGATTGGAGAGCTATGTTCTGAACCATGCTTGCAAATTTTGACCGCACTTGCGTGGAGGCTGGCTCAGAAGTTCTGAAGTATCATATTCTCTTAACACTTAGAAAATTTTCTAAATGTTTAGAAATTTGAGTTTTTTCAAAGTAATTTCTGACTTCAGATTTTTTATGAACCAATTTCATGTCTTGATGAAATATAATTTTTGAAACTTGATTTTTGATCTAAAAGCCAAAGTTTGACTTTTCAGTGTGCTTTTGACCATTTTGCCCTTGTGAATGATTTTCTTGAAAAGTTGTAATTCAAGACTTGATACTCGATAGAAGCAAACCTGAGGGTCCAGGATGATCCTTTGAAAAATGAGAGGGCAAATTTTGGGGTACAAAAGATATCCTAACATGTCATAGGACATCTGAGTTCTTTCATATCAGAATTTCAATTGATATCAGAGCAGGCATCATGTCTATTTATGGATGAGATCCATGGGGGATACTTTCTAGTAATGTGCAAGGTAGATGGTTTCTACTGAAAAGTTGTTTGAACTTGGAGAGATCATATTATTGTTTGAATCGTCCCTTGAAGTAGAGGATGGACTATTCGTGATAGGGTATGTATTGGACCTGTCTTTTGTTGTTAGGTGTGTAGCTTTGGTGGTGAGCTGCTGTTTTGTTTTGATTTATTTTCAAACCTAAGGTTGTTTTGCTTGCACTTAGACTATGATGATTGTGTGCAAGGTTGTGCTTGAAGGATGTTGAGGAGCATTTGGTGTGTGTTTCTGCTGCTTGGTATCTGTTGTAACTCTGATCAACATGGCATTAGGGTTTGGTCTCCTCAGCAGGTTTGTCTTGTGGTAATGGGATATATGCAAGACTGTATCAACTAACTATGTGAAGTTGCCAACGATACTTGAGTTTTATCTCTCAAGTCCACTCATAAAGGAACTTTTGATGAGTTTGTTGAAGATTGTTTAAATCCTTTTATTTTGGCTTCATATAGAGTTTTCCTAATACTTTACCTAATTAGGAAAGGGACTCCGAGTCATGCAGATGTGGAAGCTTGTAATTTTTTTTTATCCTTGAAGGTGATTAAGGGTTATTTGTTTTCTGTAAGCAACGTTAGGCTTCAGAACCAAGCTTTGTTTTGTGAGTTCTAGAAGAATGGAACTGATGTCCTACAAGATATTGGGATATTATGATAGCAGGTATGCAGATTCCTGCTGCATAACAGATGCTTTAGATGCCAAACAAGTGTGGGATGATAACAAATGTTTGGAACCTACTCCTGACTTGGAAGAGGAGGTATCTGCGATGTGTATCTAAGATATTTTGTCCAGAAAATATATCTTAGATTGGTAGGTTAAATGATGGTCAACCTATACGCTACTTCATGGTTCAGTCTTCTGATTTAAGCTAGTAGAAATGTAAAGGCTGAGCTCTAATTCCCGCAGAGATTTCTCATCTCATCCATTTGTCTTCATATGTGAAGGTCAAGTTCATATGTGAAGTTTTTGTTTTCTATATCATCTAGTCTCTTCTGATCAAAGAAGCCAGATGTATGTGATCATGTTTAGGTGGAACAGTTTCTGCTACAACAGAGAAAGATTTGTGTGGGTGTGCACTAACCATATATTGTACTTCTATTAAGGAGGAGAATACTTAATTCTCAAAGTGTTCATAGAAGTTTTTGAAAAAGAATCCCTAATCTGGAGTTGGAGATTCTTGATAAGTCAGATATGATGTCATGACATCTTTGTTGAGAATTTATTTTTCTCAATGTGTTTGACTAGTGTTTCTCTCAAACATGATGGAGGTTGTTTACTCAAACTTGATATCACTTGTCAAGTCTATGAGAACATTGAACTCTTGTTCTGTAAAAGGGATGATACATTATAGGGTGTATGGAATGGCGATGCATCAACCTGAGTTAAGTTGATTTATGGAAATATTAACTTACAATCATAATGTTGTTCAGCCGGAGGTTTAACAGGTATCTTTTTGTTGAAGGCTGAAGAATGGGAGATACAGACTTTACAGTCTGTTCATGGTATAATTATCATTAAATACCATGGTTGTTATGCTTTTCATATTAGAGATAATATCCTCTTTATGTGCAGAAGGATGACATGTTACAGGAGGTCTGGATATTGTGCTTATGAAGAAGCCTCCTGAAGTATTGTATCAACTGTTGATTTTAATCTACATATAATAATTTGTTGTTGATGTGTGATCCTTGTGTGTTCTCCCTCAAGAGTTATTGTATGAACTTACTATGTGTATCATCTCCAAATACATAGTATTTGGTAAAGTTCATAGAGTTGGGATTGATGTTATATCTGATGTTGGAGCATAATCTCATGTGTGTATGTTGCTTCAGAAGGAAGCTTCATTTAAAGATCATGGGGTGATTAATGTTGACCACTATTGGATTCCTAAATCGGCAGGAATGACCATGATGGAGTGTGAAGACCAGTCTCTGACCAAGTCTGGAGTATTGTGAAGGATTATCTTATGCTGAAAGTTGAAGAAGAAGGATGTCAAATCACGTGTTCTAACATCTGCTGAAAGGGAGTATCGTCTACAGCTATGTGTGTGAGGAAGTTTTTTCATATGTTGACAAATTCCTTGTCGGGAGCTTGGTATAAGTTTGATCAGCGTGAAGATGGGCATGGTACTAATAGAAAAGATCTTGTCTTGAGCTTGGTACTTTTTTGAGGTATTGATGCAAATTATTCTGAACTGTTAGTTTAGAAATTGTTTGAGAGTTTATTTCTCTCAATATTGTTAAGCTGAGTGTATTAACCTGAATAAGATGCAGAAGGTGTGATCTTTTTGAGATCTCCGTGTGTTTGTTGGGAGCTTCTTGAAGGATGTCTCTGCATGGTGAAAACCATGGTCTTATAAAGCTGATGACCTAAATGATGTTGTAACATCATTTTGATTGTGTTTGGAAGATGCTTGAGGTTGGTCATCAGGGGTTAGGTGCTTAAGAATGGTCATCAGAAGTGGCAGTTTTGATTATACGGATTAGAGTATGCAGAATCCAATCTTGTCAATGCTAGCATGTTCTGGCAATACATGAATACCATGTTGAAGTCTTCACTGGTATCAACAATTTCTAATAAATTAAAGGATAGAAGAAGGCAATCAGAAACTGAGGTCTGATCGAAATGTCTGTTGAAGATGTGGTTTTTCCTACTACAAGTTAAAGATAGTGGAAATATGGAACTTGTGTAACAAGCAAGCTAAGAACATTTATCTTGGAATATGTGAGAAATTCCAAATCAAGTGTGTCTTGTGTTGTGTCCTTGTTGTGATGGCTCATAATAAATTGGATATATTCTAAGAGATCTAGTATATCTGAATCTGTAAAAGTCAACATGATTTTACAACTTGAGATTATGTTCAACAGATGCTTGAAGTTGCAGTTCTTCACTGTGACAGGATGAAGATCTTTGTGTAATTTCATATATTGATTAGAATGATCTTCCTCAGCAGAAGCACTGGTTATCCATGACAGGGGGGTAAAGTATCTGTCTATGGATTATTACTGCAGTAGTGCAGAAATTATGGATCTTGCGTATGGTTAAAGCCGGTGAAGATTCTGATGTCAGACAACATGTCATGACATGTGGCTACAAGGTGTAGCTGTTTATGCCCTTGACTGGGTCTATATGGTTATAACCATGAGAATCTAGTATGTACTATACTACTCTAAGAGACAATATGGTTTGTCTGCAAGAATTAATTTTTCTCTGCAGTTTTTGATGAGGTCTAGTGTATTATTTGTTTGGAGATACCACATGTGATGTTTTAGTATCTTGGGTTGTGTCACTCTTAAAGGCTGAAAGGAGTGCATTTGGAGTCCAGTGGGAGGCATTGTGTTTATGCTTATGTGCTTATGGATAAGTCTGGCAGTTATCTTAGACTGTGTTGATGAAGAAGCTTGGTTATGGAGTGAAAATGCCTGACAAGATGTTAGGACATGGTTCAGGACATAATTTTCCTTGAGACCAACAAGGAAATATTTTGATGATACATGTCATGAGGGTGTGTATCACGTGTGTCTTGTGTTCTGTGGCTGATGTGTTCTTAGGTTTTCTCTTATGTCACCTGTAGTACGGTGAGAGAACTGACTTGGGTGTTTTGTGTTTTATCACAATTGTTGCAGATAGCAAGAGTCGCCATCGAATTTTCTTTTATCCAATAAAGGAAAGGTTGAAAAGAACAGGAAAGACATTTTGAGATATTTTCTTGAGTTTTGGGGGTATGTTATGAAAAGGGAATGTGTTAGCACCCTTTTCATCTGTAGTTTTCTACGGTCTCTTAGTTGCTAGGTCACTTTGAAATGCTTTATAAAATGTGTTTGTGTTTGTTTTGAAAGTATTTTTGAAAAGTTCCTTTGTTTAGGCGAACTATGTAATGATTCTCGTCTCTATAAGAATGTATACAAAGTGTTGACTTTTGAAAATATTTCATAAAAGTGTTGGTGTGTTTGAAAGATGTTTTGAAATGTTGTGAGCAAGCAACTACAAAATTTCTACCTACTCAAAAAATTCTTTGTTCTTTTCCTCCTCCTTTAGATAGTGCTTTTCTACCATTAGTTAATAGGAAGCTTTATCATTATATGTGAAGGGACAGGTGTGGGTCATCGTACAATCATAGAAAGCAACATTATAGGATACCTTAGCAATTTGTTGTAAGGGTCTAAGATCATTTACCGAAGGCAACATTAAAGGGTCATCGAGGTACTACGATCTTGTAATCGAGGGTGTTGCACCCCAAAATTTTCCCTCCCATATTTCTCAAAACATTTCCAGAAAAATCTCCAAGTGGCCCAAGATTGCTCAAGAGTTGGACAGTCAAGCTATCTCCTAAGGCAGTCAATCTCAAATTAGGGTTTTGTGTTGCATCAAAGTCCTTGCATCCAAATGACCTCAAGTTCTCCCCAATGTCCTAATATTCTATCAAGATCATCCATGTCAAATTTCAAGCATTGCAGAGGAAGTTTGCTCAGTCAATTGCTCAAAAGGTCCAAAAATCGATTGTGCTAGGGCAAAAGTCAATTGTGACCCAAATACAGTCAAACTTCAAGATTTTTTGTCAACATTCTAATTTTGAAGGATATTTCATAATTTGATCAATTTTTGATCATGATTCATCAAGGATTGCTCAAAATTCATCAAGACTCAAAAGTTGCTAAATTAGGGTTTTGCAGGAAAAGTCAACTCAACTTTGACCAAGCATAACTTTCTCATACTTCATGAGAAATGACCCATCCAAAGCTCATTTTGAAGAGGATTCAATTTCCTACAATCCATATTAATACCCCAAGATCAATAAATGCACTCACAAGAAGTTGCAAATTTGGACATTAAAGGTCATTTTTGAAAGTCAACAAAAACACCTTTTTTTAACAAAGCATATAACTTGAGCATGGAATATCAAAATGATATTATACCAAAAGGGTTGGTTATACGACATCTCAAGATTTCTAAAAAGTCAAAGAACACTTCCAAAAGTTCAAAATTGAAGAAGTTATGCATTGTTGAAGTTGGGCATTTTTGCAAAATTGCCAAAAGTCAACTATCCCCAAAACTTCAAATTTTGTTAAAGGGGCCCATTCTTTTCCACTTGATTTGATCTTGTCACACTACACACGTGTCCTAGCTTCAGCCTTGTGTCCATTTATCAATTTTTCTATTTTCTTGGATTTTTTATTGAATTATTTCATTTTAAATCAATTTAAATCAAATAAAATCCCAAAACTTGATTACATGAGATATTTTTCTATTTTCAGGACCTAATCATCATCAATGTCATGATCAAATTCGTATCAATCATTCCATGTGCAAAAATATTGGATTTTTAGCAAAATTGGAAAGTTATCAAAGGAGGATCAAATTCAATCCCATAGCCATAATGTACAAGGATTCAGCCCACATTTGTTGACCTAATGCATTGCACATTACTTATACAAGCCAAAGCACACGAATTTAGGACCTAGAGGCTGCAGAATCATCAAAAGCAAAACTTGAAAAAAGGTGAAAAAGTGTGAAACTGAAATCATCTTTGGAGGCGTTTTCAAAGGCAAAACTCAACGCCAATTGCTTGCTGGACAATCACTGAACCTTCTGCAATCCAAAGCAAGCTTTCATACGCAACAAATCGCACTGTAAGTATCCCGTTTCATACCCCTGTATTCAAATTCGTAACTCCTATTTCTTGCATCTTTGGCACAAATTATGGGCATATTCATAATCCTTGTTAAATTTACAAGCTTTCTGCATTAGACAATTGCGTTTACTGGCCTGTAACCCCCTAGCCGAATCTAGGGTTCGTGGTTTGTTTTTTTTGGGGATTTCTTTTTCAGGCAAAATCAGTGCCATTGATGGATATGGACGTACTCAGGATGCCCAGACGAGCACAACCATGGTCTTGGGGATCGTTTTCATGGCCTAAAATGGATTTTAGTATCAACCTACGAATCCAGCTGCGGATACGAATCCGCATGAAAAATGTACAGGGCTGGAGGTTAGGGATGAAAACGTGGCCCTCCCCCATTGGTTGATTCATAATTCGCGCGCTTTATTTTTTTATTTTCTGGAATTTTAACGCTTTTTATATATTATGTTTTATTTGTATTTAGTTAACAACTAAAGCGCGTTGGTTGAGTGGTAGTGGAGTGTATGCTCTGACTTACAGGACCTGGGTTCGAATCCCAGGTCCCCATATGCGTTGTTATTATTTTTTCACAGGTTATCCAGTACAAACCAAGGCTTAAGACCTATCATATGCCCTCAAATATCAAAGCACCAGATGGCCCAAGGCCAGATCTGGTGATTCAGGTTGAATGTCCACCATGGGATTGAGTCAATGGGTGTATGGAGAATCAGAAAATTCAATGAGGCCTGCATGTTATTGGGCCATCAAATTGCTATCAAAACCTCCCTAATCAGGCCCACCTCCTAACTCTTTCTATTTTCTTTTTATTTTGCTTAATTATTTATTGTTATTATTTTTAACTAATTAACTAACCAATTAAATCTTTTTCTTAATAAAATTAAAAACCAAAAAATATTTTATTTATTAAAATTAAATTTCAGCATTTTATTTTGTTAATAAATATTAATTGAATGCATTTAGTTTTAATTAGGAATAACTTTTAATATATTTTGCAATAATTAAAATTCACTTAGATAATTAGGTTTTATTAACTTTGATCAAATTATTTTTATTTCTTTAAATATAAAAAATCCAAAAATATTATTTTTATTAATTTATTAATTTAATTCTTAACCTAATTTAATTTCTTTCTTAATGCAAAAAATAACCAAAAAAATCTTTTCTTGAATAACAAAGGGTCAAAACCCTAGAACTCGCCCGATTTAATTTCCCGCATGCAACCCATTTTATTTCAATATTGTATCTGTTTCCGGAATGTAATAGATAATTAGGACTTTACTATTTTTACCTCTTTATTTATTTTCGGCATTTTAATTTCAAGGGTTGCTTTTGGCGATGTAAATACCCGACGCCTTGTAATAGTTAGTTTAATTTCCGCAATTTAATTTCCGCAACTTATAAACTGTTAGATGTTTGATAATAGGGAATTCATGACAAGATCGAATGTTTAACCTAAAATCTACATAGATAACCACTAACATGTGCAAAGATAAAATAAACCGAAAACAACACACTCGCACATGCGCACTCTTAGGGTACACCTCACTTGGTTGCCTTCGAACGTGGTCATTGAGTATAGGAAGTTTTGAGGTCGTCCTCTTGTCCAAAGATCATAGTTGCCTCGAAACGGTTGCCTCGGAAAAATGATCTAAGACATTAGGGTTACCGCTAAGGCGTCCTAACATTGCTTTAGTGACCGCACGTCCCTTAATCAAATTGACCCTTAAACTCCAACAACGATGCTACCTACTCATCCATAATGGGATAGCACTGTCTAAAGGACATTAGCACAAATTGATTCCTTTTTTCGAGTAGGTAGATGGTTCTTAAGTACTTGCTCTTACAAAAAACAAAAATACTTTTCACACTTACACTTTTCAAACAAAAAACTTCTTTAAACCCACAAACACAAAGAAAAGCAATTTTGAAAACACTTTGAGCAAGTACCTAAGAGCCCGTGGATAACCACAGATAGAAAGGGTGCTAACACCTTCCCTTTCTATAATCTACCCCCCAGACCCGAGAAACATCTCGAAAAAGGAATTTTTTTGTGCTTTTTTTCTTTCCTTGTTGGATAAAATAAAAGATGGTGGTGACTCTTGCTTACCGCGACATTTTGCAAAAACAAACGCAAAACGCAAACCAGCATTCCAAAAAACAGTCAGTTCTCTCCCACCGTATCACAGAGGGTCTTTGCTAAAGTATCCCACATTCGAGGGACATGACTATTTAAATCTGAGGAAACAAGTGTGGGTTACCCTAGAGGTGTAAGTGTGCAAAATGTGTTATTTTCAAGTATATTTTTTCTTTGAATTAGGGTTGTCTAATGTTTTGATTTTAATCTTGTCATACACACCCTAATTACTAGCAATAATAAGGTAATCGATAAATTTCCGAAATTAAATATCCTATGTGTTGTACCCCAAAATTTGCCCTCTCTTTCTTCAGGAAAACCATCTTGGATTTTCAAGGTCCCTCTGAAACAAATCCAAGTCCTGAGTTATCCCTTTGCCCAAGCAAGCCGCTTACAAGAGCAAGATGATCTCACGAACTCCAGAAACAACGCTTTTATCTTGAAAAAAAAAATCAAATTCTAAATACTTAGAATGTTTCTCTAAAATAAGTGTTTTTTAGAAAAAATCAGCGCTTCAGAACTTCTGGACCCATTCCAGATGAAGACGGTCAGAAGTTGCAAGCTTGGCTCAGCGTGGTCAGAAGTTGGCTCTTCAGCAGCTACATCAGCTCAATCAGAAGTTGTAAACGTGGTTCAGAATGTAAGCCTCAAACAGAACATGCCCCTTCAGCAGTTACACAAGCTCAGTCAGAATTTGCTAAAGGAATGCAAGAGAAACAGGAAAGTATGAAGGCTCCTTCAGAACAGGTTGAAATCAGAAGATGAAAGGTCAGAAGGATAGGTGTCACATTGATACAGAATCTCTAAGTCCAGATTGTCCAGAAGTAAATCCAAGGAACGTACCAGAAAACCAGGAGAATCTCCAGAGCTTGCTAAGACAACAGGTAGCCAAGGCCAGAGCATGGTTTACGCTGCTGATTCAACGCTGGTTTCCATTACCAGAATGTTGGTATTGATAGGTCTTGTCACCATTTAATGCCCATTAATGCTTCCAACCACTCCTGAGCATTCACGTGTGGCTTGGAAAATGCTTTTGCACAAATTCTGGCATGGGTCTTCACGCCACCGCCCACTTCAGAGGTCACTTCTCCCCAATCTACGCCTGCTGCTGCAACCTAGGCTGAGAGATAGCTGTTATCACAACTTCCCAGGAATTTCTGTCAAAGAACAAATTCAAACTCTGTTGGCGCCTTAAATGTTCAAGGCATCCACAAGAACTTTGCCTATAAATAGAGAGCTTTCGCCACTGCAAAAGAGGTTCAAGAAAAGAAACAGAAAAATTGCTAAGAGAGAAACGAAACTCCTAGCAACGTAGCATTCTAAAACTCTGTCAAAATCTCCAGCTTTGTTTCATAACTTTAAGTTTCTCACCTTCAAACTTCATCAAACATCCAGCTCTTTTCTGTAAACCAAAAACGCTCTTTCCAAACTTCTGACCCTATACACGTATACACCTTTACTTCCCCTTTTCCAAATCTGTCTAGAACACCACCAGAACCAAAAGCTAACTTTCACCCACCACTTTCCAAACAGTCAGGTAAGCACCTGCTGACCCTCATCACACTGTTAAGCATCATCAGCTGTGCATATTCAAGTAACATAATGTAAATATTCATGTTATTACTGTTTATGTTCTGAGGACTCTCATACCTCAGAACGTTCTGAGCCAGTATAGGACTTGCCTGTGACCTTGGTGATTCTGACCTCTGAAACATTTTTGCTATTTTGCTGGATCTGTTCCAAATATGTTTCCTGTTTTGTGGAGTAATAACAGAATTGCAGATGTTCTGATTAGTACAGGGAAAAGCCAAATGCTGACTTTGATGTTAGCACATCTGAAGCCTGTTTTGCTGTCAATGACATCAGAACCTCTGAGAGTTATTGCCTTTTCAGCAGAATCAGAACTTCTGGTTTCTCCACTAACAAACTTCTGTCTTGCAGCGCAGGGAAATCAGAACTTCTGATTTCCCCACTAACAAGGTTCTGTTTTGCAGGTTCTAGAGTCAGAAGTTCTGACTCATCCAGTTTCACCAACAGGTTGATCATCTGACAGCGGATCTGGGTCAGAACTTCTGATGGCCTCCCAACAGCGCGCGGGCTCCCTCTCTCTCTCTCTATATATCTTGTTTTTTGCTATTTTCTTTTTTGTCTATTTTTCTCGTTGAACCCCCCATGTACAAATGTGTATCCCCCTCCCCTAATTGTTGTAATAGCGTAGGATTTTACATTTCCGCTTCTTATTGCTAGTAATTAGGACGTGTATGACAAGATAAAATCAATGAAATAGAAAAACCTAATTCAAAGAAAAACTCTTGTATGCAACAAAACACACTTGCACACTAACACCCCTAGGGTTACATCCACTTGTTGCCTTTCAAAATTAGGCCATATTGCATGTTAGGTCTCTTTGGGCAAAACAAACAAATCAAATGATCATAGTCCCTCGATAACATTTTCAAAATATTGCCAAAAACAAAATGATCATAGTCCCTCGATGACGCCTTTTTGCCTAAAACGATCAAAGTCCCTTAAAGAAAAATTTCCCAAAGATACTTGGCACCATTGCAATTATGGTCTAAACGACGACCCGCGCCTATCCCTTTCACATCCTAAACACAAGATTGTCCACCAAATACAATGGTGGAACAAAATTGTTAAAAGGGTTAAAAACATAACAAAAATCTTTGAGAACTTTAGGGTAGATCGCTCTTAAGTACTTGTCAACTTGCAAAACAAAAACACTTGCCTGTTTTTCTAAACCACACCTCACAAACACTTTCAAAAACAAATGAAGATCTTTTCAAAAGACATACACTTTTGTATACATCCCAACATGGATCATTACAAAGGTTGCCACCACATTGGCCTCTTTTCAAAACATTTTCAAACCCACACACACAAGCACCATTCCAAACAATTGAAAACAAAAGGCAAGTGATCTAAGCAAGTAACTAAGAGCCCATGGATAACCATGGATAGAAAGGGTGCTAATACCTTCCCTTTCTATAATCTACTCCCCGAACCCAATAAAAATCTCAAAGGTTTTTGCTGTGCTTTTTAAACCTTTCCTTAGGATAAAATAAAAAGTCGGTGGCGACTCTTGCTCAACCGAAACATTTGCGAAAACAAACGCAAAACCTCAAGTCAGTTCTCCCACCGTATCACAGAACTGGCGACTCTGCTGGGGATTATTTTTAAAGTGGAGTAACCTTAGGGCTTAGATCACCTTTGTTTTCAATTAATTGTCTTGTTTGCTTTTACATTTGTGGGCCTTGTATCGGAGTTTTATAGATCCTAACCCGGATCTGGGGATACCTTCTTAGAAAGTAGCAACAAGGCTGTGAGGGAACTGTGTGGGGTATACCGACATGGTTGAAGCAGTCTGCTACGTTGATGTGGCACTTTGGTGTGTACCGGTAACCCTTGAGTTCAGTCAAGGAGAGTACAGGGCCGCCGCGTGGTGTCGTGAAGCATCAACTGACCTTAGGAACCTTAATTGAACCATCTTGGCCTTTTTAGGGTAGTGAGATAACTGACTTTGGTGCAGTCCGAGGTTGGTTGATACTCGATACTACACTCAATTGAGGGTTGCTTTCCTGGGATATTTCGGTCGCCAGTTCAGTGGCTAAATCGAAACGATGAACAATGAAAGTAATCCAGTGATATTGGGACCCTTAGAACCCGGTTACTTCTAATAGGACAGGTTGAGCCCACCAAACTGCAAGAGGGTAATACCCAGACCTCATGCAGGCCTAAACTCTAGGGGTTTGTCTTGTGTGACTTGTGTGCCTTACCATATTTGCCTTTATGAATATTTGTGGTGTATTTAATCATAACATCATGACATCATACAACATCATGAGCATTGACTAACCATTTCAAGGGTTTCGAATCTTCATCTTTGTTCTTGTTTTATAGGACATGGAAACTGCTCGCAGAAATACAGTTCAGATCAGCCTTGTAAAGATCCCTCCTCAGCTTAAGGAACTTATGTCCAGGATTCCCGAGGGTTCTTCATTCAGTGAGAGACATGGAAGACTCATCAGCTTGGTTAACACCAACATTGAGGAGGATTTGATAAAGGTCCTGTTCCAGTTCTTTGACCCTCTGCATCACTGTTTCACTTTTCCGGATTATCAATTGGTGCCTACATTGGAAGAGTTCTCCCGACTTCTGAAGGTCCCTATCCTTGATCAACTACCCTACAACGGTATGGAAGAGGAACCCAAGCTTGAAGAGATTGCTAAAGCCTTGCACCTACAACCGTCTGACCTCAAGGGACATTGGGAAGTTAGAAGTGGTATCAAGGGGTTCTTAGCCAGGTTTCTGTTCGAGAAGGCCCAAGAATGTTGGAACTCCCTTGACCTACAAGCTTTTGAAGAAGTTATGGCCCTCCTTGTCTATGGTTTGGTGTTATTCCCTAACCCAGATCAGCTTATCGACATCAGTGCTGTCCAGATCTTCATGACCAGGAATCCTATACCTACGTTGCTGGGGGACATTCTTCACTCATGTTACACTCGAACCATGAGAAGAAGGGGTGTCCTTATGTGTTGCACTCCTCTCCTGGGAAGGTGGTTTATTTCGCACCTTCCACAATCAGTTCTGAAGAACGAGCGGGGTTTGAGATGGTCACAACGGTTAATGACTCTCACGAATGCAGATATACATTGGTGCCCTAGGTCCAGGGAAGACGTCACTATCATTGATCGTTGCGGGGAGTACCCTAATGTTCCTTTATTTGGAATCAAAGGAGGTATTACTTACAACCCATGCCTGGCTTGGAGACAGTTTGGTTATGCTCGGAAGGATGGCCCTCATGACATGTTAATTCCTAACATAGTTTTTGACTTCGACAACGATACTCAAGGACTTCGCCAGAAATTTACCAGAGCTTGGAGGATGCCAAGTAGGATCGACAGTAAGACACTGGGGCACAGGAACTCCATCCCGTTGGAACCTTATCTCAAGTGGGTACGAGCCCGCTCCCAGAAGTTAGTGATGCCTTATCCTCATATGCTCCCTGTGATCAAAGAACCAGTCTTGGAAGGAGAGGTGTCCTACACCATTCAACATCCCGACATGCCCACCTCCGGGGAAGAAATGCAGAAGAGCTGGGTCCAGCTTAAGGAAGAACGGAATTCTCTTGAGACCAGTCTACATGCTAGTGAAAAGAAGGTCCTGGAACTCACCCGCCTACTGCACGAGGAAAGGAATCTCAACACCTACATCGCACCAAAGAGGATGCGCAATGTTTTTTTGCCTTAAGGAGTCATTTTGTAATATTTGGCCCATGGGGCATTTATGTACTAACAAATTTCTCCTTATTAATATGATGTGCGTTCCTTTTTGTCTACAACAAATTTTGAATGTTCTAAATCCTTGAATGCATTGCATACATACGCATTCCATTGCACCATATGCATAGCAGGTACCCTATTTCACAGGTTGCTTAATCTTCTTCGCTGTTTGTTTGAACAGTCATCATGAATCCAGACTCCTCCAGTGAGCAGGCAATCAAGGCCCTTCAGGCCCAAAGTGCACAGTTTCAAGAGATGGTCCTAAGCCTAGCCCAAGGTCAGCAAGAGTTGAAGACTCTACTCTTGAAGAAGAAGAAGAAAAAGAGGATTGCGTTGTTCAACACCGGACGCAGATTTGGGAACACACTCCATAATGAAGTTGATCCAACTACTTCTTCTGCTGAGAAGAACAGTCCCCAAGGGGGAGGAGCTCCTAGTCCCACAGTCTCCGACAACGAGACGGACTATAACGACGAACAATACCCACCTGCTGCTGACAGATACAAGCAATTGGAGGACCGCTTAAGCGCCATGGAAATTCAGAATGTGCCGGGACTGGATTTCGGAGATCTGGGGTTATCTTCTGGGGTTGTAATTCCACACAAGTTTAAGGCGCCTGCCTTCGCCAAGTATGATGGGGTCTCCTGCCCAAAGCTGCATCTGAGGTCGTACGTAAGGAAAATCCAACCTTACACGGCAGTTAAGAACCTCTGGATTCACTTCTTCCAAGATAGCCTCTCGGGGTCACAGCTTGATTGGTTCTACCAATTGGATGGAACTAGCATCCGACACTGGGAAGACTTGGCAACCGCATTCTACAGACAATACCAATACAATTTTGATCTCGCTCCTACGCGTACCCAACTTCAAGGTATGTCTCTAGGAACGGGTGAAGGGTTCAAAGAGTACGCTCAAAAATGGAGAGATTTGGCTGGCAGGGTGCAGCCTCCATTGACTGATCGTGAGCTGGTTGATATGTTCCTTGGGACATTGTCTGGTCCGTTTTTCAATCATTTGGTTGGTAACTCCTCCGCTGGGTTTTCAGATTTGATATTGACGGGAGAAAGAATTGAAGCTGGCATCAGGTCAGGCAAGATACAAAAGGCTGCCTCCACAAGTGCTGAGAAGAGGCCGTTTAAGAAAGAAGCAAGTTCCGTCTACGGTCCTAGAAGACAAGTCAAGCCCGAAAGTCGCTAAGCCGTCAATGCTTTGGTCATCTCAAAACCTGTTGCTGCTCCTCAGCAGTACAATCAACAAAGAAGCGAAAGGCCCAAGAGGCAGTATACTCGACTGAGTATGACATTATCTCAAATTTTACCCCAACTGTTATCCACCAACCTGGTGACCCTCAAAGAAGCTCCTAAGGTCGTCAACACTGCGTCTCCTAAGTACAACCCAAATGCCCGGTGTGCTTATCATTCTGATAGTCCCGGGCACACTACTGATGATTGCTGGGCCTTGAGAAACAAAGTACAAGATCTGATCGACGCAAAGGAAATTCAGTTTGAAGCACCGGAAAGACCAAATGTTGTAACTGCTCCTATGCCCCAGCATAGAGTAAATACCATTGAGGAAGAATTGTATGCTGTTTCGGTAAATGAAGTTGTCACCCCTCTGAAGACCGTCAAGAAGAACCTACTGCAGGCCGGTTTATTTCCGGGTTGCAGTGAGGGTTGCCTGTTCTGTGCTGTTTCCCTATCTGGTTGTCCCTTGCTGAGGTTAGGCGTCCAAAGCCTAATGGATAGCAAGGAGATTTTGTTTAAAAAGTCTGTTGTTCAGTTGGTTCCGGTAAAAGAAGTTTCTGTGGTTACCATCTTCAATAATCCAATCAAGGCTCCCCCGAAGAAGCCTGTTCAAATCATGACTGTTGCACCTGTGATTATTACTGTTCCGGGGCCCCTCCCCTACGTATCTGATAAAGCTGTCCCTTGGCATTATGGGGCAGACGTATATGTGAATGGAATCAAACAAGAATTCGACGCTGGCGCCAGTATCTGCGATATCACTGGTCCAGCCAAGGTCACCCGCAGTGGCAGGCTCTTCTCGCCTGACATTGCACCGCCCGCTATTCGAAGACCCCTCCTTATAACACCTACAAGTGTACCTGTTCCTGTTGCTGATCAAGTTATTTCCCCTGCCGCCGAGTCATCTAATGCTCGGGGCAAAGAGGTTGAAGAAGAGCCTGCCCGGATGGAGGCACCAATACCTATAAATGCTGAGGCCTCCCAACAAGAAATGGAGGAGATCTTGAAAATAATAAAGAAGAGTGATTTCAATGTTGTCGAACAGCTGGGGCATACGCCCTCCAAAATCTCCATGCTCTCTTTATTGCTATGCTCCGAGGCCCATGCTAAGGCCTTGATCTCATTTCTCAAGACGACCCATGTACCACAGGGGACATCTGCAGTCCAGTTCGCTGATTGCGTAGCAAATCTGACAGCAGACAATGGCTTGGGTTTTTCAGATGCTGACCTGACTGCGAAGGGAAGAGACCATAATGATGCCCTGCATGTCTCTATCGAATGCAGGGGCACTACTCTGGCACATGTATTAGTGGATACTGGTTCTTCCCTGAATGTTCTACTGAAAAAGGCTTTAGACCGTTTGGATTATGAAGGCCTGGAGCTGAAGCCCAGCAATATCATCGTCAGGGCCTTTGACGGTTCAAAAAGGATGGTTCATGGAGAGGTTGACATCCCTATTCGTGTGGGCTCTCAGGTGTTTGACTCTACTTTTTATGTGATGGATATACGTCCATCATACTCTTGTCTACTGGGTCGACCTTGGATCCATGAAGCTGGGGCAGTAACCTCTACTTTGCACCAGAAGCTGAAGTACCCTGTCAGGGGGAAGATTGTCACTGTGCAAGGAGAAGAGGAGTATATGGTGAGCCATTTGAATTCCTTCAGATACATTGAGATGGACGGGGAGTTTATTGAAACCCCCTTTCAACATTTCGAGGAGGTACATCCAATTTCAGCAGCAGTAAAAACAACAGTCGAAGAGGATGTTTCCGTGAAGATGGCTTCCCTAAGGGATGCCCGGGCTGTGGTTCAGAAAGGCAATTGTGCAAACTGGGGTCAGCTTCCTGACTTCACTCAGAAGAATGACAAGTTCGGGCTGGGCTTTACTGCAGAGGCTCAGAGGGCTGTGCGCAAGGAGAAGGTCAGAAAGGCTCCGGTGTTTATCTCCAATTCAAGGGTGAATGCTATTGAGGAGGATGTAGAGGAAGCAGAATTTGACAGTTGGATCTACCCGACTACCAGCGACGGACCAAGCAACTGGACGGCAAAGGATTTTACACCTATCACATTTGTCACGCAGTAATTAATTTCTTTTGATTTCCAATTTGTAACAAACAATATGTTAAAACTTTGTTGGCTCGGTGTCCTACCCGGGGCATCGCAGCTCCATTTGTGAGGGCTTTTTGTATGACATTTTCATATATCATCAATCAAAACATTGGGCGTTTGTTGCATTTCAAATCTTGTGCTCTTTTCCTTTCTGTGTTATATATATTGCAAAACAGCTATATTTACACACACTCACTTATACAGGTTTCAATCCACTCTGGATCTCACTGGTAACAGCTCTGCTACCGCCAGTTATGACTTCGAAAATCCGATCAACTTGGCCGAAGACGAAGGTGAAGATGATTGCGAAGTGCCTGGTGAACTCACAAGACTGCTACTCCAGGAAGAGAGAGCTATTCAGCCACATGAAGAGCGGTGGAGACAATTAACCTGGGTACTGAGACAGATAGGAAAGAGGTCAAGATTGGTGCCAATCTAGAGCTCAGCGTGAAGCAACGATTGATCCAGATGCTACAAGATTACAGGGAGATTTTTGCTTGGTCCTATGAAGATATGCCTGGTTTGGATGCCGACATTGTAGTTCATCACCTGCCAACCAAGGAAGACTGCCCTCCGGTAAAGCAAAAAGTCCGACGAATGCGACCAGAGATGTCTGAAAAGATCAAAGCCGAGGTTATGAAACAGTTTGATGCCGGGTTCCTTGCAGTGACTTCTTACCCTCAGTGGGTTGCCAACGTGGTGCCGGTACCAAAGAAGGACGGCAAAGTCAGAATGTGCGTCGACTATAGGGACTTGAACAGGGCCAGCCCCAAGGATGACTTCCCCTTACCCCACATTGATGTCCTTGTTGACAATACAGCTCAACACAAGGTGTTCTCCTTCATGGATGGTTTTTCAGGGTATAATCAGATCAAGATGGCTCCAGAGGATATGGAGAAGACTACATTTGTGACCCAGTGGGGCACCTTCTGTTATAAGGTCATGCCATTCGGATTGAAAAATGCTGGGGCAACCTATCAACGTGCCATGGTTGCCTTATTTCATGATATGATCCATCATGAGATTGAGGTATACGTTGATGACATGATTGCAAGGTCTCAAACTGAGGAGGAGCACCTTGACCATCTAAGGAAGTTATTTGACCGACTCAAGTTGTACAAGCTGAGATTGAATCCCAACAAATGCACATTCGGGGTAAGATCCGGAAAATTTCTAGGTTTCATTGTAACTGATAAAGGTATTCAGGTGGACCCTGCCAAGGTAAAAGCCATACAAGAGATGCCAACTCCAAAAACAGAGAAAGAAGTCAGAGGCTTCCTGGGACGACTGAATTACATTGCCCGATTCATCTCACATCTGACTGCTACTTGTGAGCCAATCTTCAAATTGCTGAAGAAAGATCAAGTAGTACGCTGGAATGATGAATGTCAGGCCGCCTTTGAAAAGATAAAAGAATATCTCCAAGAGCCACCCATTCTTATGCCACCGGTGGAAGGAAGACCTCTGATACTATACTTGACAGTACTTGATAATTCAATGGGGTGTGTGCTGGGGCAGCATGACGAGTCTGGCCGAAAAGAGCACGCTATTTATTACTTGAGCAAAAAGTTTATCGACTGTGAGTCTCGTTACTCACTGCTTGAGAAAACTTGCTGCGCTCTTGTATGGGCTGCTCGCCGGCTGAGACAGTATATGCTGACTCACACTACCTTATTGATTTCAAAGATGGATCCCATCAAGTACATATTTGAAAAGCCCGCTCTGTCTGGAAGAATAGCGAGATGGCAAATGATCTTAACAGAATATGATATCCAGTATACAACTCAGAAAGCAATTAAGGGAAGTGTACTGGCAGATCATTTGGCACACCAACCTGCGGACGATTACCAATCATTGAACTTTGATTTTCCGGACGAAGACATCATGGTGGTAACTGACTGTGAAGTACCTGGACCGGATGAAGGACCTGAGGAAGGATCCCGATGGTCTATGCATTTTGACGGAGCCTCCAATGCTTTAGGTAACGGCGTCGGCGCTGTAATCATATCTCCCAAAGGAACTCATACTCCCCTTACCGCCCGATTATGTTTCAGCTGCACCAACAATATGGCAGAATACGAAGCATGTATCATGGGTCTTCAAGCTGCAATCGATTTGAGGATCAAGTTTCTAAGTGTCTTCGGAGATTCCGCTCTCGTGATCAATCAGATCAAAGGCGAGTGGGATACGAAACACCCGAATCTTATTCCTTACAAGGAGTATGTGTCGACCTTGCTTCCCCACTTTGAAGAGATCACTTTTGAGCACTTCCCTAGAGAGGAGAATCAGCTAGCGGATGCCCTAGCTACGATGTCTTCAATGTTCAAAGTTAAATGGGACAGTGAGGCTCCCCGAATCATTATCTAGAAGTTGGATGAACCAGCATACTGCTGCAAGCTCGAGGATGAGAAGGTTATTGAAAAACCCTGGTATCATGAGGTGAAAAGGTACTTGGAAGCTCAGGAATACCCTGAAGGTGCGTCTGTCAATGATAAAAAGTTCATGAGGAGGTTTGCTGCAAAATTCTTCCTCAGCAACGGCATTCTCTACAAACGGAATCATGATTCAACTCTGCTACGTTGTGTGGGTAAGGCTGAAGCAGAGAAAATTATGATGGAATTACATGAAGGCACGTTTGGAACACATTCCAGTGGACACACCATGGCTAAGAAAATCCTTCGGGCAGGATATTTCTGGTCCACAATGGAAGCCGATTGTTACCAACACTCCCGAACTTGTCATAAATGCCAGATCTATGCTGACAAGGTGCATATCCCTCCGGTTCCTTTGAATGTCCTGACGGCACCTTGGCCTTTTGCAATGTGGGGCATTGATATGATCGGTGAGATCCGACCGACGGCATCCAATGGGCATCGCTTCATCTTGGTGGCGATCGATTACTTCACGAAGTGGGTTGAGGCAGCATCCTACGCCACAATAACCAAGAGCGTCGTGGCACGTTTCATCCGGCATAACCTGATCTGTCGGTACGGCGTCCCGGAAAGAATCGTTATGGACAATGGTACCAATCTCAATAACAAAATGATCACTGAACTCTGTGAACAATTCAAGATACAGCACCACAATTCTTCTCCCTACCGGCCGAAGATGAATGGGGCTGTAGAGGCAGCCAATAAAAATATCAAGAAAATTGTGCAGAAGATGACAGTGACCTATAAAGATTGGCACGAGATGTTACCGTTGGCTCTGCATGGGTACCGTACCTCGGCCAGAACGTCAACCGGGGCAACTCCCTTCTCCTTGGTCTATGGCATGGAGGCAGTCTTGCCAATTGAAGTCCAGATACCCTCTCTCCGGATAATGAAGGATGCGGACTTGAATGAAGATGATTAGATCCAGACTCGACTCGATCAATTAAATCTGATTGACGAAAAGAGGCTCACTGCTATCTGTCATGGTCAAACGTATCAAAAACGGATGATCAGGGCATTTAACAAGAGAGTCAGACCACAAGAATATCAAGTTGGGGACCTGGTAATCAAACGCATCATCCTTCCTCAAAGTGATCCTCGGGGCAAATGGACCCCTACTTACGAAGGGCCATTTGTGGTTAAACGTGTGTTCTCAGGAGGAGCCATGATCCTAACCACCATGGATGGTGACGACCTTCCTCACCCCGCCAATGCAGACATAGTGAAAAAATACTACACATGAATAAAAGACCCGCTAGGTTGACATACCTAGGCAAAAATAAGGGCTTCCCGGCGAACCAAAAGGGTTCGGGCAAAAATAAGGGATGAAATGAATAAAAATCTGTACACCCGACAAGTCGAAAACCTGAAAAGGCGGCTTGAGCAAAAATGGGTATCCCGGTGGACTGAAAACCCGAAAGGGCGGTCCAGGCAAAAGTTAGGGATAAAAGCGTAACACTATGTCTCAGTGGATCACTTCGCATCCGGAATTCGGCATCAACTATCTGGCTCCAGATTTCGGCATTGACCAATCAGCTTCATCTTCAAATTAGGCAGCAAAGTGATGAGACGTTCGAGGATATAAAGGCGATAGCAGAGTTGGTACCCAGTGGGATTGTTCACATAGCTGTTTTGTTTCCTTTTTCAAATTGTAAACTCTATGTTATTTGGCGGCGTCCTCTTACTAGGATGTCAGCCTCTTGTACAAAAACGCCTATTCACAGGCAAAGTCTAAATCAATACAAATTCACTGGTTCATACAAATTACCATTGTTTTCCTTTTTCTGTTTTGTCTTGCGAAGAACGTCCAATGTTCATTTTTGATATATGCATTTGACATTAAATTGCTAATTCATAAATATTTGCATATGAAACAAGAGATTGATTACAGGTGACATCAGGAACAGGGGCAATGTGAAGTTGTCCGATGCAGTCTGGTTGTTTTGACCGCCAAGGTACCAAGGTAGATTCAACTGAAGAATGTGGCCAAATCATCTCAACTCCCCGCAGAGTAAAACAAGATTCAGCAATACTTTCCCCAAGCGGAGTTGACTCCCCGACAATCCTGAAAAGGCACAACATTCCCCGGTAGGTCTTAAAGCTTATCCCCAGTAGATTCTGGAAGCTTGTTCCTTGCAGAATACGGACGTCTCTCCCTAACTTTATTCAGAGTTATTCCTCACGAGGGCTTATAACTGGGTTATCCTCAGCTAATCGCCACGGAAGATCGCCCCCAACAAAGTTCTTTCAATCCCCAGCGGAGTTTATCTTTCAATCCCCAGCGGCTTTTATCTTTGGTATCCCCAGCGGATTTTATCTTTGGTATCCCCAGCGGATTTTATCTTTGGTATCCCCAGCGGAGTTTATCTTTGGTACCCCCAGCAGAGTTTATCATCACTATCCCCAGCGGGATCCATCATTAAAGTCCTCAGCAGACCTCTCATCAAAACTTCAGCAAAGTATCTCGGCCACAGGGCAACTCCCCAGCCAATCGTCAAAGATCTATTTTCCTAAGACAAAGACACATTCATAAACATTTCACACTTTCATACATCTCGCTTACATACATGATAAAGTGCATACACCGCTGTCTCATGTTAAAACATCACGCATATTATACATCATGACATTGCATACAACTTATGTTTTGCCTTTTCAGGAAAAAAGACAATCCCAAAGAAAGCTACCTTCAACTATCAAATTCCAGACTCGATTCCTGTATCTAGCCAGGGCACGTCTGAAGAGTTCGAAGATTCGATTCCTGTATCCAGCCAGGGCACATCTATCAACTACAACATTTCCAGACTCGATTCCTGTATCTAGCCAGGGCACGTCTGAAGAGTTCGAAGATTCGATTCCTGTATCCAGCCAGGGCACATCTATCAACTACATCATCTCCAGATTCGATTCCTGTATCCAGCCAGGGCATATCTGTTGACCACGTTTCCAGACTCGATTCCTGTATCTAGCCAGGGCACGTCTGAAGAGTTCGAAGATTCGATTCCTGTATCCAGCCAGGGCATATCTGTGGACCCCGTTTCCAGACTCGATTCCTGTATCTAGCCAGGGCACGTCTATTAACGACTATTTCCATATTCGACTCCTGTATCCAGCCAGGGCACATCTGTGAGCAACCAATTGTAGATTCAATACCTGTATCCAGCCAGGGCATATCTGCATAAGGAGACTGAAGATCAAACACCTGTAACAAGCCAGGAAAACATCCGTCTTTCTCAAATACACAAGTTCTCGCTAAGGAATCTCTTATGCGATCAACACTTCCAAATGGCATCTGTAAGCCCATTCCCGACAAAGATCTGTCACATCTCCAGATGGCATCTATAAGCCCATCTCCCTATCTACCACCTCTCCAAATGGCATCTGTAAGCCCATTCCTGACATCACATTGCTGATACTTCAACATGCGAGTGCAAATTTCCGGGCACTCTAGTGTCCAATCTCCTTTTACCCTCGAGTCGCGAAAGGCAAACTTGCCAATCTAACTCTTCAGGTTCAAGAAGATTGAACAGGGGCAACTGTTGTACCCCAAAATTTTCCCTCTCTTTCTTCAGGAAAACCATCTTGGATTTTCAAGGTCCATCTGAAACAAATCCAAGTCCTGAGTTATCCCTTTGCCCAAGCAAGCCGCTTATAAGAGCAAGATGATCTCACGAACTCCAGAAACAACGCTTTTATCTTGAAAAAAAAAATCAAATTCTAAATACTTAGAATGTTTCTCTAAAATAAGTGTTTTTTAGAAAAAATCAGCGCTTCAGAACTTCTGGACCCATTCCAGATGAAGACGGTCAGAAGTTGCAAGCTTGGCTCAGCGTGGTCAGAAGTTGGCTCTTCAGCAGCTACATCAGCTCAATCAGAAGTTGTAAACGTGGTTCAGAATGTAAGCCTCAAACAGAACATGCCCCTTCAGCAGTTACACAAGCTCAGTCAGAATTTGCTAAAGGAATGCAAGAGAAACAGGAAAGTATGAAGGCTCCTTCAGAACAGGTTGAAATCAGAAGATGAAAGGTCAGAAGGATAGGTGTCACATTGATACAGAATCTCTAAGTCCAGATTGTCCAGAAGTAAATCCAAGGAACGTACCAGAAAACCAGGAGAATCTCCAGAGCTTGCTAAGACAACAGGTAGCCAAGGCCAGAGCATGGTTTACGCTGCTGATTCAACGCTGGTTTCCATTACCAGAATGTTGGTATTGACAGGTCTTGTCACCATTTAATGCCCATTAATGCTTCCAACCACTCCTGAGCATTCACGTGTGGCTTGGAAAATGCTTTTGCACAGATTCTGGCATGGGTCTTCACGCCACCGCCCACTTCAGAGGTCACTTCTCCCCAATCTACGCCTGCTGCTGCAACCTAGGCTGAGAGATAGCTGTTATCACAACTTCCCAGGAATTTCTGTCAAAGAACAAATTCAAACTCTGTTGGCGCCTTAAATGTTCAAGGCATCCACAAGAACTTTGCCTATAAATAGAGAGCTTTTGCCACTGCAAAAGAGGTTCAAGAAAAGAAACAGAAAAATTGCTAAGAGAGAAACGAAACTCCTAGCAACGTAGCATTCTAAAACTCTGTCAAAATCTCCAGCTTTGTTTCATAACTTTAAGTTTCTCACCTTCAAACTTCATCAAACATCCAGCTCTTTTCTGTAAACCAAAAACTCTCTTTCCAAACTTCTGACCCTATACACGTATACACCTTTACTTCCCCTTTTCCAAATCTGTCCAGAACACCACCAGAACCAAAAGCTAACTTTCACCCACCACTTTCCAAACAGTCAGGTAAGCACCTGCTGACCCTCATCACACTGTTAAGCATCATCAGCTGTGCATATTCAAGTAACATAATGTAAATATTCATGTTATTACTGTTTATGTTCTGAGGACTCTCATACCTCAGAACGTTCTGAGCCAGTATAGGACTTGCCTGTGACCTTGGTGATTCTGACCTCTGAAACATTTTTGCTATTTTGCTGGATCTGTTCCAAATATGTTTCCTGTTTTGTGGAGTAATAACAGAATTGCAGATGTTCTGATTAGTACAGGGAAAAGCCAAATGCTGACTTTGATGTTAGCACATCTGAAGCCTGTTTTGCTGTCAATGACATCAAAACCTCTGAGAGTTATTGCCTTTTCAGCAGAATCAGAACTTCTGGTTTCTCCACTAACAAACTTCTGTCTTGCAGCGCAGGGAAATCAGAACTTCTGATTTCCCCACTAACAAGGTTCTGTTTTGCAGGTTCTAGAGTCAGAAGTTCTGACTCATCCAGTTTCACCAACAGGTTGATCATCTGACAGCGGATCTGGGTCAGAACTTCTGATGGCCTCCCAACAGCGCGCGGGCTCCCTCTCTCTCTATATATCTTGTTTTTTGCTATTTTCTTTTTTGTCTATTTTTCTCGTTGAACCCCCCATGTACAAATGTGTATCCCCCTCCCCTAATTGTTGTAATAGCGTAGGATTTTACATTTCCGCTTCTTATTGCTAGTAATTAGGACGTGTATGACAAGATAAAATCAATGAAATAGAAAAACCTAATTCAAAGAAAAACTCTTGTATGCAACAAAACACACTTGCACACTAACACCCCTAGGGTTACATCCACTTGTTGCCTTTCAAAATTAGGCAATATTGCATGTTAGGTCTCTTTGGGCAAAACAAACAAATCAAATGATCATAGTCCCTCGATAACATTTTCAAAATATTGCCAAAAACAAAATGATCATAGTCCCTCGATGACGCCTTTTTGCCTAAAACCATCAAAGTCCCTTAAAGAAAAATTGCCCAAAGATACTTGGCACCATTGCAATTATGGTCTAAACGACGACCCGCGCCTATCCCTTTCACATCCTAAACACAAGATTGTCCACCAAATACAATGGTGGAACAAAATTGTTAAAAGGGTTAAAAACATAACAAAAATCTTTGAGAACTTTAGGGTAGATCGCTCTTAAGTACTTGTCAACTTGCAAAACAAAAACACTTGCCTGTTTTTCTAAACCACACCTCACAAACACTTTCAAAAACAACTTTCAAAAACAAATGAAGATCTTTTCAAAAGACATACACTTTTGTATACATCCCAACATGGATCATTACAAAGGTTGCCACCACATTGGCCTCTTTTCAAAACATTTTCAAACCCACACACACAAGCACCATTCCAAACAATTGAAAACAAAAGGCAAGTGATCTAAGCAAGTAACTAAGAGCCCATGGATAACCATGGATAGAAAGGGTGCTAATACCTTCCCTTTCTATAATCTACTCCCCGAACCCAATAAAAATCTCAAAGGTTTTTGCTGTGCTTTTTAAACCTTTCCTTAGGATAAAATAAAAAGTCGGTGGCGACTCTTGCTCAACCGAAACATTTGCGAAAACAAACGCAAAACCTCAAGTCAGTTCTCCCACCGTATCATAGAACTGGCGACTCTGCTGGGGATTATTTTTAAAGTGGAGTAACCTTAGGGCTTAGATCACCTTTGTTTTCAATTAATTGTCTTGTTTGCTTTTACATTTGTGGGCCTTGTATCAGAGTTTTATAGATCCTAACCCGGATCTGGGGATACCTTCTTAGAAAGTAGCAACAAGGCTGTGAGGGAACTGTGTGGGGTATACCGACATGGTTGAAGCAGTCTGCTACGTTGATGTGGCACTTTGGTGTGTACCGGTAACCCTTGAGTTCAGTCAAGGAGAGTACGGGGCCGCCGCGTGGTGTCGTGAAGCATCAACTGACCTTAGGAACCTTAATTGAACCATCTTGGCCTTTTTAGGGTAGTGAGATAACTGACTTTGGTGCAGTCCGAGGTTGGTTGATACTCGATACTACACTCAATTGAGGGTTGCTTTCCTGGGATATTTCGGTCGCCAGTTCAGTGGCTAAATCGAAACGATGAACAATGAAAGTAATCCAGTGATATTGGGACCCTTAGAACCCGGTTACTTCTAATAGGACAGGTTGAGCCCACCAAACTGCAAGAGGGTAATACCCAGACCTCATGCAGGCCTAAACTCTAGGGGTTTGTCTTGTGTGACTTGTGTGCCTTACCATATTTGCCTTTATGAATATTTGTGGTGTATTTAATCATAACATCATGACATCATACAACATCATGAGCATTGACTAACCATTTCAAGGGTTTCGAATCTTCATCTTTGTTCTTGTTTTATAGGACATGGAAACTGCTCGCAGAAAGACAGTTCAGATCAGCCTTGTAAAGATCCCTCCTCAGCTTAAGGAACTTATGTCCAGGATTCCCGAGGGTTCTTCATTCACTGAGAGACATGGAAGACTCATCAGCTTGGTTAACACCAACATTGAGGAGGATTTGATAAAGGTCCTGTTCCAGTTCTTTGACCCTCTGCATCATTGTTTCACTTTTCCGGATTATCAATTGGTTCCTACATTGGAAGAGTTCTCCCGACTTCTGAAGGTCCCTATCCTTGATCAACTACCCTACAACGGTACGGAAGAGGAACCCAAGCTTGAAGAGATTGCTAAAGCCTTGCACCTACAACCGTCTGACCTCAAGGGACATTGGGAAGTTAGAAGTGGTATCAAGGGGTTCTTAGCCAGGTTTCTGTTCGAGAAGGCCCAAGAATGTTGGAACTCCCTTGACCTACAAGCTTTTGAAGAAGTTATGGCCCTCATTGTCTATGGTTTGGTGTTATTCCCTAACCCAGATCAGCTTATCGACATCAGTGCTGTCCAGATCTTCATGACCAGGAATCCTATACCTACGTTGCTGGGGGACATTCTTCACTCATGTTACACTCGAACCATGAGAAGAAGGGGTGTCCTTATGTGTTGCACTCCTCTCCTGAGAAGGTGGTTTATTTCGCACCTTACAAAAGAAGTTAATTAATTATTAACAATACCTAAAATCTAAGTTTATAGAAGTTAAGAAGAAAATAAACCTAAGTCTAAATGATTTGTTTAGAAAATAAGTTGAATGTTAATACTAATTTAGAAAATATATTTTAAAGTATAAATAAAACCTAATTCTAAATATTAACAAAATAAAATAAGTGTTTAAACTAAAGTGTTTAATAATTTAATTATTTAAGAAAATATATTTTTAGAGTTTTCATTCATAAGGATAAATAAGGTGAAAATAAAATAAAATTAGAAAATTATTTCAGAAAATGTATTTGTATATTTTTGGTTAAAATAAAATAATTAATAAATAAATAAATAAAAATGAAGAAAATATACAAAATATAAAAGAAATAAAAAATAAAGTTGGGCTTGTGATGTTTGAAAAGTAAAATGGAGGTGTGAAGAAGTATTTTGGTTTTTAGGCCCAAGACAGTTTTTTTGCTTTAGTCAGAAATAAAGTAAAAAATATATATAACTGGTCTTGTTGCTATAGAAAACAGGGGGTGATAGAGAAAAAAAAGTGATGGCCCAAAACCAATAGGCCCAATGCCGTAAACAACAAAAACAAAGCAGAAAAATATGGAAAAAATCAAAAGGGTACCACTAAGGCTCGAACCCAGGTCCCTAATAAGAAATGTCTTACCCACACGCTCTCTACCATTGGGGTGGCTATACATCAGGTATTTAAAACACAAATCAATAAATATATTATAAACCTTGTCCTGAATATGTCATCTTCTTCTTCCTCGCGCCGGGATGTTCTTCACCATTTTTGAAATTCGTAACTTCCTCATTTCTTAACCAAAATTAAAAATGTAAACATGAAAGTTGCTTGAAATTTAACCAAGATTTCAAATATGTAAATAACTTAAGCCATAGATTAAAGATGAACACGAATTTTGCTTGATACCAAATCTGACCTAATGTTTTCAAAAAGTTCAAACTCAAAATTCTTCATGCCCAGGCAATATAAATGAATTCTAAGGACATGGTTAGTTTCAGGTCTATGATGTCTACGTTTTATCTTTACAAATCAAAGAAAAATAATGCTTGTATGAAGAGTTTAAAGGTCAGAAAACTTACCTTTAAAATGGAAATCGTATTATGAGTTTGAGCACTCTTCAAGATATTGTGATGATTTAGATAACTTCAGTGGACTTCTAGATGTTTGGAATTCAATGTCAGAAATGGAACAAAAATGAAGCTTGAGAGAAATTATGAGTTTGAGGGAGTTTGAGGGAGTTTCAAGGCTTTTTCTTTCGTGCCTTTGGTTTGTAAATGATGTCTCTATTTATAGGGAAAGGTTTGAGGACTTGAGATGATCAAAATCACATGTTATAGATTTTTCAAATGCATAAAGACAAGTTGCTTCATGATGAAGAAAGGAGTGAATCAAGGAACCTAACCATGCTTTATAGACTCTTGTGGATCGCTTCTTATATTGAGAGATTTATTCTGATCTTTAGAACAGATTTCAAGCTTGAAAGAAGAGAGTTGTTGGAAAAGTAAAGCTTTATGCAAATGGAAATGTTGCTTTTGCATTTCTAACAATAAAAGGTATCAAGACTTGGACAAAACTTCCAATATTTATGTAATAAACATAGAGTTTGTGTAATTTCTTGATTATGCATACTGAAAAGAGAGATCCTTTAGCTTTGGTTGGGGTTTTTGTTGTGTGTTCATCATTAAAACGACTTGTAATTCAAGAATGGATGTCCAACTTCTTCTCTTCGATTCTCTTAGCTCAAAAATGAGCTCTTCAAGTTCTTGGACGTTTTGGAAAGCTTGAAAAATCCTCTACAACTTTTATGTTTTCCATTTTTGAAAAATCAAATTGGAACTATGTGAAATATTTCCAAGAAGTTGGGACAAAAATCTACTTAAACTAGGTCAAAATTTCATTAAGTGTTTAAGAAAAAGTGCATGACTTCATGGGCCTATAACTCAAAATCTAAGCATTTTTTGGATATCAGCTTTCTAATGCAAAGTTGTAGATCTAATCAAGATCTACAACTCTCATGTTGAAAGTTTCCTTTGAATCATCTTGCATCTTAGTGAAAAATTGGCATGAAGTAATGAAATTATCATGTACAAAAACACTTAGAAAAATTTCTAAGTCTTGAAAAGTTTGACTTTTTAAATTGAATTTTGAATTTCTTGATTTATTGATGATCAAGCTTCATATTTTTGAATGTCTTGATGGATTTTGATCTTTGAGACTCAATGTTGACCAAAAAATCAAAGTTTGACTTTTGGTGTATCAGTTGACTTTTCAGCAGTTGACCAAATTTCATCTATCAATTGCTTGATCTTGAGGGATGAATTGAATCATGCAATTAGGTAAAAATGATGTAATTGAATCCTTGAAATCATTTTTTAAAATAAAAAGTCATGTATTAGGTCAAAAGTCAAAAATCAGTCATTCTTAGTTAAAACCCTAATTTTGACAATTTTGACCATTTTATCCTTTTGATGAATTGAACACTTTTCTTGAGGAATTGTGATCCAAACTTGATCAATTGATGCATATGACTTAAAAATTTTGATATTGGTCTAAAATCTTGAAGTTTGACTGTAAGTTGACCACAATTGACTTTTTATTCAATATAGCTGATTTTCAGTCATCTGATCAATTGATTGAGCAAAATTATGATTCAAGACTTGAAACTTGACATGAGTATTCTTGGAGGTCTATAATGATCCATGAAATTCATTTGAGGCATTATCAGTCCAATTGTCCTTGTGAAAATCAAAACCCTAATTTGAGGCATCAATGTTTAGGAGGTGGTTTGACCTAGTCAATACTTGTGCAAGCTTGAGCCAATGAAGATCTTGTGAGAAATGTCTAGAGGAAAGAGAGGGAAAATTTTAGGGTACAATATCTGCCCCTGTTCAATCTTCTTAAACTTGAAGAGGTAGATTGGCGAGTACGCCGTTCATGAATTGAAGGTGGAAGATGATTGAACACTAGAGTGCCCAGATATTTGCACTCGTTGATGCCCGAAGTAATGTGTTAGTTGATTGCATCAGAAATAGGCTTAAAGATGCCATTTGGGGAGGTGATGAAGAGTTGTCGTAGATGTAATTATAGATGCCATCCAAGGTGACCGTTGATAGAGATTAGAAGAAGTATCAGAATAAATCTTTGGTCGATTCAAACTGAACCAAGCAGGGATCTTGAGTAATCTTTAACTGGATAATGAATCAATATAAATCTTAGGAGTCATTTAACTGAACCAGAGAAAGTGTCTACTGGAACAGAATCAGGATAAATCATTGGTCGATTTAAATTGAACCAGCAGAGGTCTTGAATAAACTTTAACTGGATAACGAATCAGCATAAATCTTAGGAGTGATTTAACTAAACTAGAGAAAGTGTCTACCGGAACGGAATCAGGATAAATCATTGGTCGATTTAAAGTGAACTAGGAGAGGTCTTGAATAAACTTTAATTGGATAACGAATCAGCATAAATCTTATGAGCAATTTAACTGAACCAGAGAAAGTGTCTACTAGAACAGAATCAGGATAAATCATTGGTCTATTTAAATTGAACCAGCAGATGAAATGTTTATTGTTGATGGTATTCATCTGGTGACTGTTCTTTCCTGAAAAGGTAAAGAATTAGTTGTATGCAATTCCATGATGTATGAAATGCATTTCTTAATGATGTTCTCAAAATAAATGAGATTATGCTATATGTTTTGTATGCAAATGTCATGATGCATGAATCTGAAATGTTATTGAAGTGTATCTTTGTCTAGAAAATAAATCCCTGACTATCACCGAGGAGTTACGGGACTACTGCTTGAGACGTAGAGTATGTGTATCTTCAAACTTGTTTAGAGTGCTTCTACTGGTAATTCATGTTCCCTGTTTGAGGAAATTCTGCAAGGAATGTTGGTTTCTACTTAGGGAGTAGAATTCAGGAAACTTAGTGGACCATTAATCTACTGGAGAATTTGATTCTTATATACCCTAACTTGGGATAAAAGAGATGGTTAAACTTCCGATTTGTTTGGGGAGGATAAAGTTAACTGGTATCTGGTCGAATTCCAGGCTTTGTAGCAACTTTCTGGGGATAATATCAACTCCATGGGGAAAAGAGGTTTTGTTTGTTAATTTGTAGTAGTATGAGAAGTAAACTTAAGTTGGGGATATTATAGTCCATTGGGGAAATAAGCCCTATCGAGGAAGGTATTCTGAAGACCTTACTAGGGAGATAAATTCTTTCGGGGAATAACTCTTTCAAGGTTTCTTTTCTGGTTTTAGAAAACTCGGCTGGGGAAGAGAATTTTAGGAAATATGCTGATTGGAACTCTGGATGGAAAACTGTATGAATTCACTCTGTGGGGATAATCATATTGAAGCGATTCTGTGGGGATATCCCAAATTCTTATTACCGTTCTTATGTGTACATTTTCTTACAATTAATGATGTTCATATGCATATGTTCATTCAATTTTAGTCATTGGACGTTTTTGCACTCAAAATAGAAAAGAAAAAGTTTGCACTTCGAAGTATATTTTTGTTGATGATTTGCCTAAAAAAAGGCGTTTTCGGACAGGGATACAGAAATCCTAGTAAGAGGAAGTCGTCGAAAAAATGAAAAGAATACAAAGTGAAAATGAAAATTGTATAGCCATGTGGAAGTGATCTCATTGGGTTATGAATCCTATTACCCCTATGTCTTTGAACATCATCTCTTGTTATCGAAAGAAGTTGATTGAATTGATCTTATACCATTTGAATTTTGACCTTGGTAATAAATTTCCCGTGGTGATTCGACGAGACATAGTCGTACGCTTTAATCCTTAACTTTTTCCTGGATCGTCCTTTCAGGTTTTCAGTCCACCAGGATACTCTTTTTTGCCCAAGCCGCCCTTTCAGGTTTTCGACTTGCCGGGTGTACAATCTTTTGTATATATCCCTAATTTTTTCCCAAACCTTTATGGTTTTCAGGGATTCCCTAATTTTTTCCTAGGTATTTCAACCTAGTGGGTTATTCTTATACGTTGTATTTTTTTACTATGTCCGCATTCACAGGATGTGAGAAATCTTCACCGTCCATAGTGGTTAACATCATAGCACCGCCAGAGAATACTTTCTTAACAACAAATGACCCTTCGTAAGTGGGAGTCCATTTGCCCCCGGGATCACCTTGTTGTAAAATTATGCACTTTATTACCATGTCGCCAACCTAGTATACTCGAGGTTTGATCTTCTTATTGAATGCCTTGATCATATGCTTTTGATACATTTGACCATGACAAATAGCAGCCAGTCTCTTCTCGTTAATCAAGTTCAACTGATCCAATCTTGTCTTAACCATTCATCTTCACCCAAGTATGCTTCTTTCATAATCCTCAGCGAAGAAATTTGAACTTCGACAGGCAGGATGGCTTCCATGCCATAGACTAAAGAGAATGGGGTTTCCCTAATTGTTGTTCGTGCCAAGGTATGATAGCCATGGAAAGCGAATGGTAGAATCTCATGCCAGTCTTTATAGGTCACCGCCATCTTTTGCATGATCTTCTTTAAGTTCTTATTAGCAGCTTCCACCGCGCCATTCATCTTAGGTATGTATGGGGAAGAGTTGTGATGCTTGATCTTGAACTATGTAAAGAGTTCAATGATCATAGCATTGTTAAGGTTACTTCTGTTGTCGGTGATGATCCTTTCGGGGATGCCGTACCGGCAGATGAGGTTATGCTTGATGAACCGGGATATAACGTTCTTAGTAACTGAGGCAAATGAAGCAGCTTCGACCCATTTGGTAAAGTAGTAAATGGTGGCGAGGATGAAATAATGTCTGCTGGAGGCAGTGGGCTTGGTTTCTTCGATCATGTCAATGCCCCTCATTGCAAATGGCCACAGAGAAGTCATAAATTTTAAAGGTATTGGAGGTACATGAACCTTATCAGCATAGATCTAACACTTATGGCAAGTCCTTGAGTGGTGGTGATAGTAAATTTCCATAGTCCGCCAATAATAACCAGCCCTCAGAATCTTCTTGGCCATAGTCTGTCCACTAGAGTGAGTTCCGAAGATACCCTCATACATGTCTTCCATGATCTTCTTTGCCTCCTTCTTGTCCATGCAGCAGAGCAGAGTTGAATCATGGTTGTGTTTGTACAAAATCCCATTTCTTAGGAAGAACTTGTCTGAGAACCTCCGCAGGAATATCTTGTTGTTGATTGAGGCTCCCTCAGGATACTCTTGTGCTTCAATTTACCTTTTCACCTCATGGTAAAAAGGCTTCTCCTCACCAGTGTCGATCTCATAATAGTGCGCAAGTTTGTTAAATCGTTCGATGGTAATTCTCGGAGCTTCACTATCCCAATTGACCTTGAACATATATGACATAGTTTCTAAAGCATCTTCCAACTGATTTTCTTCCCTTGGGATATGTTCAAAGGTGACCTCCTCGAAGTAGGGGATCAAGGTTAGCAGAAGATCTTTGTAAGGGATCAAGTTTGGATGCTTGGTATCCCACTCTCCTTTAACTTTACTTACCACCAGGGCTGAATCTCCGTATACACTCAAGAATTTGATTCTTAGGTTAATGACAACCTTTAGACTCAAGATGCATGCTTCATACTCGACCATGTTGTTTGTATATTCGAAGCAAAGTTTGGTAGTGAACGGTGTATGGAAACCTTCAGGAGAAATGATCACAGCACCGATTCCATTACCCAATGCATTGGAAGCTCCATCAAAAACCATAGTCCATTGGAATCCTTGTTCAGGTCCTTCATACGGTCCAGGATTTTCACAGTCGGTTATCAGCATGATATTCTCGTTCAGGAATTCAAAGTTCATGGATTGGTAGTCCTCAACATCTTGATGAGCCAAATGATCCTCTAGTACACTTCCCTTTATTTCTTTTTGTGTAGTGTACTGGATATCGTATTCAGTCAATATCATTTTCCATCTAGCTATTCGTCCAGGGATAGTTGACTTCTCGAAGATATACTTGATGGGATCCATCTTATAAATCAATAGTGTGGTGTAAGTCAACATATACTATCTTAGCCGGTGAGTATCCCATGCCAAAGCGCAACAAGTTTTCTCGAGCAATGAATATCTGGTTTCACAGTCGGTAAACTTTTTGCTAAGGTAGTATATTGCATGCTCTTTTCGGCCAGACTCATCATGTTGGCCCAACACACATCCCATTGGATTCTTTAATACAGTCAAGTACATAATCAGAGGTATTCCTTAAAATGGAGGCATCAGGATTGGAGGTTCTTGTAAGTACTCCTTAATCTTGTCAAAGCTGCTTGGCAATCATCGTTCCATCTGACTACTTGATCTTTCTTCAATAGTTTGAAGATTGGCTCACAAGTAGCAGTTAAGTGAGATATGAACCGGGTAATATAGTTCAGTCGACCCAAGAAACCTCTGACCTCCTTCTTAGTACATGGTGCTGGAATTTCTTGTATGGCTTTGACTTTTGCGGGATCGACTTCAATACCTTTTCCACTGATGACAAACCCTAAGAGTTTTCCAGACCTCACCCGAAGGTTCATTTGTTGGGATTCAGCATCAGCTTAAATTTCCTCAACCTTTCAAAAAGCTTGTGTAAATGATCAAGGTGTTCTTCCTCTATTTGTGGTCTTGCAATCATATCATCAATGTACACTTCTATCTCATGATGGATCATGTCATGAAATAAAGCTATCATAGCCCGTTGATAGGTTGCGCATGCGTTCTTCAAACCAAAATGCATGACCTTATAACAGAAGGTGCCCCACTGTGTGATAAAAGTGGTCTTCTCCATGTCTTCGGGAGCCATTTTTATTTGATTGTAACCAGAGAAACCATCCATGAAGGTGAAAACTTTATGCTGAGTCGTGTTGTCAACCAAGACGTCAACGTGTGGTAGTGTGAAATCATCCTTGGGGCTTTCCCTATTCAAATCCCTATAGTCTATGCACATACGGACTTTTCCATCTTTCTTAGGCACCAGGACCACATTTGTAACCCATTGTGGATATGACGTCACTTCCAGGAAACCTGCATTAAATTGCTTCATTACCTAAGCTTTTATTTTCTCAGACATATCTGGCCACATGCGACGAACCTTTTGCTTGATTGTAGGACAACCTTCCCTCATTGGTAGACGGTGAACTACTATATCAGTATCAATCCTTGGCATATCTTCGTATGACCAAGCGAACACTTCAACATAGTCGTGCAACATCTGGACCAATCTTCTCCTGACACCATCTTCCAAGTTAGCATCGATCTTAATTTCCCTCTGGTCTGCCTTTGTACCTAGGTTGATCACTTCAAATGGTTCTTCATGCGGTTGAATGGCCTTTTCATCTTGTATCAGAAGTATGGCGAGTTCCCCAGGTATTTGACAATCTTCTTCAGCTTTGTCTTCGGCTTGGTAGATTGGATTTTCAAAGTCATATATGAAAATAGCATAATCATTGTCAATGAGATCCAGAGTGGATGTGGATCTACAAATGTGTGTGTGTGTGTGTGTGCATGTAAGGTCACATGGCTATTTGAAAATGTAATAAAAGTAATATAAAAAAAGACAAAGAGAGTAAAATTTGAATGCAAAATAGTCCAATGTTTCATTAAAATGAGCATATGGCATATGAAAATGACAAACCCTTAACAAATGGACCATTGTGCCTCGGGAAAGACACATGGTTTAAAGTCATTATTTAAATGGAAATTACAGACAAATTTCTCAAAGTAATAAAAAACGGGAAATAGAAATTACTCTTGTTTGAAGGATATTGGAATGAAGTCTTTGGTCTTCCAGTTGTTCAGTCCTCCATCAGCAGTTGGGTAGATCCAGTCGTCCCAGTCACAATCGGCATCAAAGTCTTCAAGAGAATTAACCTCATGGTTACTAATGAAGAGAGGTGGTTTCCCTGCACGAGCACGTTGAACCTCCTTTTGAGACTTTGAAGTGAATCCCAACCCAAATTTTACTGACTTGAAAGGGATATCAGGTAGTTGTCCCTAAATGGTGCAGTCTCCATCTTCAACAACAGCACGAGCATCTTTGAGAGAAGCCATCCTCGGTGTATCTTTAGTAGCTTTGGGAGTGTCAAGAATTGCCTTGGAAATAACAACCATGGGAGAGACCACCTCAAAGGCTTGACAAGAAGTTTCAACGAACTCGCCATCCATTTTAACATACTTGAATGAATTCAAATGACTGATCATAAAGTCTTCTTCTCCGTATACAGTGACAATTTTCCCCTTGACTGGATATTTCAACTTTTGATGTAGTGTGGAAGTCACCGAACCTGCCCCATGGATACATGGGCGTCCAAGTAGGCATGAATAAGCGGGATGAATATCCATCACGTAGAATGTTGAGTTGAAGACTTGAGACCCAACTTTGATAGGGAGATTGACCTCTCCATGGACCATCCTCTTTGATCCGTCAAAAGCTCTCACCATGACGTCACTAGGCTTTAGTACCAAACCTTCACAATCCAACCTATCTAGAGCTCCTTTTGGTAAAACATTGAGAGAAGATCCAGTATCCATTAATACATGTGCCACGGTGGTGCCCTTTCATTCTATGGAAATGTGGAGAGCTTTGTTGTTATTCTTCCCTGTTGGGGTCAAATCTGCATCAGAGAACCCTAAACCATTGTCAGCAGTCAAGCTTGCTACACAGTTTTCAAATTGGTCGGCCTTAGTTTCTTGTGGGACATGTGCCTCGGAACATAGCAACAAAGACAGCATGGAAATCTTCGAGGGTGTTTGCCCCAACTGTTCCACTATCTTATAGTCACTTTTTCTGATAATTTTTAAAATCTCCTTCATATCTTGGGTAGATGGGTCCTCAATGGTAATATCTTTTGTGGGTGCCTCCGTCCTGGCAGGCTCAGACATTTTTTCCTTTCCTCGTGTATCTGCAACAGGTTTAACAAAAGTAATATGAATGGGTGTAGTAGTGGTTGTCGGTGGTGAAATCTCTGAAGAAAAGATCCTCCCCATCCTAGTAACTTTACTTGATCCATCAATGTTTTTAATGTTAATAGTTTCATCTTCATCAATCCAGGAATCTTGTTTGATACCATGATAAAACTTATCATAAGAGTATGGAACTGACCATGGTGTGGTGATAATTAGTGGAGCTATTCTTGGTTCAACGGGAATCCTAATAGGACCTTTGGAGGTGATCCTAATAGGTTTGTTTAATATACTAATGATGGACACGTCTTCAAATTCTTGAGATACACTTTAGGTCAAACTTTTCCCAGATGGAGATCTTTCCAATAGAATCTCATGGTTATCCATTAGGTGTTGGACACCTTTCTTCATCCATTCACAACCATTAATTTGTACAGCACAACAGTCTTTAAGTGGTCAAGTCATTGATGGAGGAAACAAAAAAAGCATCTTCAATAGCATTGACACCCTTACCATGATTTAGCATGGGTGCGGTGACCACATTTGGAGTTGGCGGAGGGTCGAATTTAATTGTCTTGTTATCAATTAGGTATTGTATTTTGTTCTTTAATGCCCAACAATCATTGGTATCATGTATGTGGCTATTTGAATGGTAAGCACATTTGGCATTGGGGTTGTACTTTGGAGAAGCAGTGTTAGGGCTGGAAGGGGGATCGTGCAAGGTCACAAAATCAGCTTTTAATAGGTGTTACAGATCTTGAGATAGTTGTATATTTATTCTAGTAAATTGTATTCTTTGGGAATCCGACCTTTGTTGGTTATTTTGTTGATGCAGACGTTGAGTTGGAGTTGGATTGGAGATCAAAACTTCCCCTACTGAATGATGATGATCATTCTTCGCACGATTTCTTGATCCATACACATCCTTAGTCTCTTTTTTACCAGTAAATGGTTTTTTCATAGCATTTGAGGTGGAGGACATAGGCATCTTCCCGCTTTTAATCCCTCTTTAAAACCTCTCACAAGTTAAGATCAATTTAGTAAATCCAGATGACGAACTCCCAATCAGCAAGTTAAAGAATGGTCGATTCAATGTCCCCATAAACATATCTACCAATTCTCTATCAGTTAAAGGTGGTTGCACCCTGCCATCCAAGTCTCTCCGCTTTTGGGCATACTCTTTGAAGCCCTCATTTGAACCCATGGTCATGCCTTGCAATTGCACCCGAGTTGGCACAAGATCAGCGTTATATTGATATTGGCGGTAAAAGGAAGCGGCCAAATCCTCCCAAGTATGGATGTTTGTTCCTTCCAATTGGTAAAACCACTCCAACTGCGTCCTAGATAGACTCTCTTGGAAAAATTGCACCCATAGTTTTCTATCGGCGGTGTGTGTTTAGATCTTACTAACATAAGATCTAAAATGAAGCTTCGGACATGAAACTCCATCATACTTGGCAAAGACAAGGATTTGGAATTTGTAGGGAATGACTACCCCAAGTATTAAACCTAAGTCCTCAAACTCCAAGCCAGTAACAACTTGAATCTCCATAGCTTTTAGTCTATCTTCTAGTTGCTATATTTTTTGTCGGGCGGCGGGTATTGCTCATCAGAAAAATCCTCGTCTTTAGAGATTTGATTGTTTCCACCCCCAACATGGGTGCTCCTAGCATCTTTATATTGATTTTCATCCTCTTAGGAGGAATCATCTTCAACTTGAACTTGTCTGGTGGGCCCTTTAAAGCTCTTCCCCGTGTTTATTACAGTTTTCTACTTTGTCTTCTTCTTCATAACAATAAGAGCCATCATTTCTTGCTGCCCCTTTTCTAAGTTGAGTAGATTCTCCTAGAATTGAGAGTGTCGAGTCTGTAAGTCCTTGACAGTTTTCTCGAGATCCATCTTATACTGAAATAAATAATAAAAAGATGAGAAAACCTGTGTCGGAAAACCTGCTTATAATATGATGCATGTTATGCTAATGCAATGCTTCCAAGGATTTTAAGAAATTTAAATTTGCTAGACAAAGAGAAGACCACAAAAATTAATTGCATTGATAACTTTGAGAATTACAAATTCCTCTCAGGCTTACAATGGAAGAAAGAAAAAGGTTTCAAAAATGATACAAAATAAACTCTAAAACAAAAAGGACTCAAGCTTTCCATAGGCGCATCTTCTTTGGTGCAATGTAGGCATTCAAACTTCGATCTTCATGAAGTTGCCTTGTGAGCTCCAAAACCTTTTTCTCGCTTGCGTAGAGTTGTGCTTCAAAGGTGTCTCATTCCCCTTTGAGTTGAATCAACGATATTTGACATTCCTTGGAGTCGGTAGGTATGTCAGGATGAAGAAGAGTGTAAGGGGTGTCTCCCTCGGCAACGGGCTCCATAATCACAGGTAGGATGGCTGGGTAAGGAATCATGAGGATTTAAGCACGAGTTTGTACCCACTTGAGTTAAGGCTTAAGAGGGATAGAATTTTTATGCCCCAAAGTCTTTCTATCCACCTTGTTTACCATTCTCCAAGCTCGTACGAACCTTTGATAATATCCTTGGATGTCACCTTCATAATCGAATACTAAGCCTTGGATGAGCGAATCATGGGACCATCTCTTCGCGCATACCCAAAATGTCGTAATGCAAGAGAAGGGTTATAGGGAATACCTCCCCTAATTCCCAAGAGTGGAACATTAGGGAACTCCCCACAATGGTCAATGATGGTAATATCCTCCAAAGATCAGGTACACAAATGAATATCTGAGTGTGAGAGCGACATCATCCTTTAAGACCATGTCAAGCCTTATTCATTCTTCAATATTGATCGGGGTAGGTGCAAAATAAACCACCTCGACAGTAATGGAATACAACACAAAATAGTCCCTCTCTTCTTCATGGTACGAGTGTGAAAATAATGTAGGATGTCTCCAAGTAGGGTAGGCACATGATTACAAGAGAGAGAAACCTTGACGACATTCACATCTATGAGTTGGTCTGGTTTGGGGAATAGAACCAAACCATAGATTAGAAGGGCCAAGACATTTTCAAAATATTGAAATCCATATATTCCCAAAACAACCGGGCCTTCTCCAATAGAAACTTGGCTAGAAAACCATTAACTCCACTCCTTGTTTCCCAATTTGCCATAATGTCGGATCTCTTCAAATGTTAGGCTTTGGCAATAACTTCAGGCTTCAGAGTTTCCTCTAAACTGGTGAGTGGTATTTGATCAAGCACAGACACTCCTAGTAGTTGAGAGAATTCTTCCAATGTAGGCACCAATTGGTAGTCGGGGAATGTGAAGCAATGATGTATATGATCAAAGAACTGAAAAAGCACACACATCATTTCTTCTTGAAAGCTTGAGGTAGCCAACTTGAGAAGTCGACCATATTTCTTGGTGAAGGGAGAATCTTTAGGTGTCCTTGATTCTAACTCTTGAAGTTGAGGAGGCACTGTCACGAAGTTGACTCAGATGGTATTTCTACGAGTGGAAGCCATGTCCTACAAAACAAAACAAAGATAAAATCCTAAATCCTTGAAATGGTTAGTGAGAATGCTTATGATGTTATGATGTTTATGATGTCATGAACAAAGAATCACAAACAAAGCACACAAGAACCTTAGATTTAGGCTTACATGGGTTTGACAGGCATGTACCCTCTTGAAGTTTAGTTAGTTCAACCTATCCTAGAAAGTAATCGAGTTCTAGGGAATCTCAATATCACTAATCTTTCTTCATCGGACATTGTTTTAGCACAATCGATCTTTTATTACAGCCAAAATATCCCGAAAGTTTGATCTCAATGAGTGTAGCATCGAGTATCAACCAATCTTCAGCTTTGCACCAAAGTCGGCTATCTCACTACTTCCTAATGGCCAAGTTGTTCAACTAAAGGTTCTATGGTTAGTTAGTGCTTCATGACACCACACAGCGGCCCCGTATTCTCCTTAATTCAACACAAGGGATACCGGTACCAACAAATGTGTCACGCTAACGTGGCCATTGTTTCAACCATATCAGTCTACGCCGTACAGTCTCCATAATCTATTGCTACTTACCTAATAATGCCCCCAGATCCGGGTAGAGGATCTATGCAAAACCCAAACACCCTTTTAAGAGTAAAGCAAGCAAATCAAACAATGGAAGCATTTAAATGTGATATAGTCTCTAAGGTAACCCCCCTTTTAAGCTTCGTCTCAATAGACTCGCCAGTTCTGTAATACGGTGGGAGAACTAACTTGGGTGTTTTGTGTTTTATCATAATTATTGCAAATAGCAAGAGTCGTCGCCGACTTTTCTTTTATCCAATAAAGGAAATGTTGAAAAGAACAAGAAAGACCTTTTGAGATATTTTCTTGAGTTCAGGGGGGGGGGGGGGGGGGGGGGTAGGTTATGCAAAGGGAAGGTGTTAGCACCCTTTTCATCCGTAGTTATCTATGGGATCTTAGTTCCTAGCTCACTTTGAAATGCTTTATAAAAAGTGTTTGTGTTTGTTTTGAAAGTTTTTTTGAAAAGTGCCTTTGTTTAGGCGAACTATGTAATGATTCTCGTCTCTATAAGAATGTATACAAAGTTTTAACTTTTGAAATTATTTCATGAAAGTGTTGGTGTGTTTGAAAGATGTTTTGAAATGTTGTGAGCAAGCAACTACGAACGCTTTATACTCAAAAAAGTCTTTGTTCTTTTCCTCCTCCTTTAGATAGTGATTTTTTACCATTAGTTAGTAGGAAGCTTTATCATTGGATGTGAAGGGATAGGTGTGGGTCATCGTATATTCATAAAATCAACATTGTAGGATACTTTAGAAATTTGTTGTAAGGGTCTAAGATCGTTTACCGAAGGCAACATTGAAGGGTCATCGAGGGACTACGATCTTGTAATCGAGGGTCTTTGCTAAAGTATCCCATGTTCGAGGGACATGACTATTTAAATCTGAGGCAACAAGTGTGGGTTACCCTAGAGGTGTAAGTGTGCAAAATGTGTTGTTTTCAAGTATATTTTGTCTTGAATTAGGGTTGTTTAATGTTTTGATTTTAATCTTGCCATACACACCCTAATTACTAGCAATAATAAGGTAAGCGATAAATTTCAGAAATTAAATATCCTATGCTATTACAACGTTTTGGGAATGGAAGGGTACAAATTACAAATGGGTATATAAAGCAATAAATCCCTAATTACTATTACAATCCATTGAATATGAATTACAACAATAATAGAATATAAATAAAAATGCAAAGATTGGAGAAGAAAAAGAAATTGTCTTTCTAGCATTTTTTATAGAAGAAAAAAAAGTTCAATGTTATTTAACCTAATTAAACTAATTAATTTTATTTACAAAATAAGTTAATTAATTATTAATAAGACCTAAAATCTAAGTTTATTGAAGTTAAGAAGAAAATAAACCAAAGTCTAAACGATTTGTTTAGAAAATAAGTTGAATGTTAATACTAATTTAGAAAAGATATTTTAAAGTATAAACAAAACCTAATTCTAATTATTAGCAAAATAAAATAAGTGTTTAAACTAAAGTATTTAATTATTTAATTATTTAAGAAAATATATTTTTAGAGTTTTCATTCATAAGAATAAATAAGGTGAAAATAAAATAAAATTAGAATTATTTAAAAAAATATATTTTTATATTTTTGGTTAAAATAAAATAATAAATAAATAAATAAATAAAATGAAGAAATTATACAAAGCATTAAAAAAATAAAAAAAATAAAGTTGGGCCTGTGATGTTTTAAAAGTAAAATGGAGGTGTGAAAAAGTATTTTGGTTTTAAGGCCCAAGACAGTTTTTTTGCTTTAGTCAGAAATAAAGTAAAAAAAAAAAAAAGCTAATTGGTCTTGTTGCTATAGAAAACAGGGGGTGATAGAGAAAAAAAAGTGATGGCCTAAAACCAATAGGCCCGATTCTGCAAACAACAAAAACAAAGCAAAAAAATATGGAAAAAAATCAAAAGGGTATCATTGGGGCTCAAACCTAGGTACCTAATAACAAATGCCTTACACGCGCGCTCTCTACCACTGGGGTGGCTATACATCTGATATTTAAAACATAAATCAATAAGTATGTTATAAAACTTGTCCTGAATATGTCATCTTCTTCTTCCTCGCGCCAGGATGTTCTTCACCATTTTTTAAATTCGTAACTTCCTCATTTCTTAACCAAAATTGAAAATGTAAACATGAAAGTTGCTTGAAATTTAACCAAGATTTCAAATATGTAAATAACTTAAGCCATAGATTAAAGATGAACACGTATTTTGCTTGGTACCAAATCCGACCTAAATTTTTCAGAAAGTTCAAAATCAAAATTCTTCATGCCCAAGCAATATAAATGAATTCTAAGGACATGGTTAGTTTCAGGTCTATGATGTCTACGTTTTATCTTTACAAATCAAAGAGAAATGATGCTTGTATGAAGAGTTGAAAGTTCAGAAAACTTACCTTGAAAATGGAAATCGTATTATGAGTTTGAGCACTCTTCAAGATGTTATGATGATCTAGATAGCTTCAGTGGACTTCTAGGAAGCTAATGCCAGACTTAGCTTGAGCTGAGAGTGGCTGAGTTGTTCTAGAGAAATCAATATACAACACTCTATTTTTGGTTATGGAGGATGGGGATGGAGGTGTTAAATTTGTGTAATAGGTGTTTGGTTAGATTCTAAAGTATATATGGATGCTTTGTGATTGATTTTCAGGATGAACACATGAGTGGAGTGTGAGTATAGAATGCAAAGTCAGAAATGGCACAAAAATGGAGTTTAAGAGAAATTCTGAGTTTGAGGGAGTTTCAAGGATTTTTTTTCTTCGTGTCTTTATTTTGTAAATGATGTCTCTATTTATAGGGAAAAGTTTGAGGACTTGAGATGATCATTATCACATGTTATGGATTTTTCAAATGCATAAAGACAAGTTGCTTCATGATGAAGAAAGGAGTGAATCAAGGAACTTAGCCATGCTTTGTAAACTCTTATGGATTGCTTCTGATATTGAGAGATTTGTTGTGATCTTTAGAACAGATTTCAAGCTTGAAAGAATAGATTTTTTGGAAAAATGAAGCTTTATGCAAATGGAAATGTTTCTTTTGCATTTCTAACCATAAATGGTATCATGACTTGGACAAAGCTTTCAATCTTTGTGTAATACACTTAGGGTTTGTTTAATTGCTTGATTATACATAGATTTGGAGATAACATAGCCTGAAAAGAGAGATCTTATAGCTTTGGTTGGGGTTTTGGTTGTGTGTTCATCATCAAAATGAATTGTAATTCAAGAATGGATGCTCAACTTCTTCTCTTCGATTCTCTTAGCTCAAAAATGGCATCTTTAAGTTTTTGGACATTTTGGAAAGCTTGGAACATCCTCTACAAATTTTATGTTATCGTTTTTGCAAAATATACACGGAACTATGTGAAAAATGGCCAAGAAGTTGGGACAAAAATCTGCTTAAACTAGGTCAAAATTTCACTAAGTGTTTAAGAAAAAATGCATGACTTCATGGGCCTATAACTTAAAATCTAAGCATTTTTTGGATATCATCCCTCTAATACAAAGTTGTAGATCTCATAAAGATCTACAACTCTCATGTTGAAAGTTTCCTTTGAATCATCTTGCATCTTAGTGAAAAATTGGTATGAAGTAGTGAAATTATCATGTACAAAAACACTTAGAAAAATTTCTAAGCCTTGAAAAGTTTGACTTGTTAAATTGACTTTTGACTTTCTTGATTTATTGATGATAAATATTCATATTTTTGAATGTCTTGATGAATTTTGATCTTTGAGACTCAATGTTGACCAAAAAATCAAAGTTTGACTTTTGGTGTATCAGTTGACTTTTCAGCAGTTGACCAAATTTCATCTATCAATTGTTTGATCTCGAGGGATGAATTGAATCATGCAATTAGTTCAAATGATTTAATTAAATCCTTGAAATCATTTTTCAAAACAAAAAGTCATGTATTAGGTCAAAAGTCAAAAATCAGTCATTCTTAGTCAAAACCCTAATTTTGACTATTTTGACCTTTTGATGAATTGAACACTTTTCTTGAGGAATTGTGATCTAAACTTGATAAATTTATGCATATGAATTCAAAATGTTAATATTGGTCCAAAATATTGAAGTTTAACTGTAAATTGACCATATTTGACTTTTTACGCAACATAGTTGATTTTCAGTCATTTGGTCAATTGACCAAGGAAAATTGTGATTAAAGACTTGAAACTTGAAATGAGTATTCTTGGAGGTCTATAATGATCCATTAAAGTTATTTGAGGCATTATCAGTCCAGTTTTCCTTGTGAAAATCAAAACCCTAATTTGAGGCATAAGTGTTTAGGAGGTGGTTTGACCTAGTCAGTACTTGTGCAAGCTTGAGCCAATGAAGATCTTGTGAGAAATGTCTGGAGGAAAGAGAGGGAAAATTTTGGGGTACAACACCACCATTGGTGTTTTAAGTTCCTGGGTTGAGGGTGAGATTTGTTTATCTTCTTCCTCATGTACATCATGACTTCAAGACCTTCTTCTTATCCTGAGGTTGTTGTTCAGTGGTGTTAAGTGTGTTCGGGCCGATGTGAAGACATGTTGGATGTGATGTCCCCACATTAATCAGATTGTGGTTATTACCTCTTGTTAAAATCCTTTTTCATATTCTGGCTAAAAGAGGGGAGAATATGTGTATGTGTTGAGATTCTCTTGTGAAAAAATGGTATGTGTAACTTTTAAGGGTGAGAGAATTTATGTTGGACTGTGTAATACAATGGGAGAACTGAGTTGTTTTTGCATTTCATCACAAATGTTGCAGATAGCAAGAGACGTCGCCGACTTTTCTTTTATCCAATAAGGAAATGGTTAAAAGAATAGGAAAGACCTTTGAGATTTATTGATTTCGAAGGGTAGGTTATGAAAAGGGGAGGTGTTAGCACCCTTTTCATCTGTAGTGATCTACGGGCTCTTAATAGCTAGCTCATTCTTGAAAATTCTTTTTATGTGTTTTGAAAAATATTTAGAAAATGCCAATAGTAAGGAAACTTTGTAATGATTCTTGTATTGGTTAAGAATGTGTACAAAGTGTTTACTTGAAAATATTTTGAAAGTGTGATTGTGAGAAATGTTTTTGTTTTGAAAAATGTGAGCAAGCGAATAACAGTATTATACCCTTACTCATGTTCTTTATCTTTCTTTTCCTCCTTCTTTAGATAAGGTTATCCTACCATTAGTTAGTAGGAGGCCCTATCGTTGGATGTAAGGAGACAGGCGCGGGTCATCGTACAATCATAAAGGCAACTCATAGGTGAACTTTAGTAATTTTATCATAAGGGACTAGATTATTTTCCGAAGGCAGCATTCGAAAGGGTCGTCGAGGTACTACAATCTTTTTAATCGAGGAACAGTGCTAAAGCATCCCCACATTCGAGGGACGTGATTGTTTTTCGAGGCAACAAGTGAGGTTACCCTAGAGGTGCAAGTGTGAAGAGTGATTTGTTTTCAGTTTATTTATCTTGAAATTAGGGTTTTCTACAATTGTTTTTAATCTTGCCATACAAACCCTATTAGCATACATCTAACAGTTATATACAAGGCATAAAAATATTAGTGCGGAAAAGTAAAATCCTACGCTATTACAAGGCTTCGGGAATGGGGGTACAAATAGTAAAAAGGGGGGATAGAAAAAAACCCTAATTAAACTATTACAAATCGTAAACAGATACATAATTGAGAATAAACACGAAAGTAATAAAATACACGAAAGTAAAAAGAAAAGGAAAAGTAAATCGTATTGTGATTGTTTGATAGAAAAGTTTGATGATTAACCTAATAACCTAATTAATGTTGATTAATTAAAAAAGGAAATTGATTAAAAAAACCTCAAAAAACCTAAGTCAATTTTAATTAAAAGGAAATTATTTAGTGAAAACCCTAAAAACTAAATTAATTTATCAAATAAAGACCTAAAAACTAATTAGGGTTTAATTTTTTTAAAAACAATAAATTAGGGTTGATTAAATACAGACCTAAAAATTAATTAGGATTTGTAAAAATGTTAGCGTTTTGAAAAGAAGGTTTTTTTTTTGTAAAAAATAGGGAAAGGAAAGAGTAAGAAGAAGAGAATTTGTAAAAAATGGTGATAGAAAACAATTTCAGCGTGTTTTGTTTATCATCTTGCAAAAATATGAAAATATGAAGAAAATAATGGCAAAAGGCTGGATCGAACCCATGCCCTTTGATACCAATGCCTTAACGCACGCGCTTCAACCGCTGGGGCGATGATGCATCCATTAACTTATATCAAACAATAAATATATAATATAGGATCTTTGCCTGAATCGGAGAGACACCTGATCCCTAGCTCTGGTCATCTTCTCCAGTTGCCTTTTTTTAACAATCGGCAAAAATCAAAGGCGTTAGCACATAAAAAGTACCCTACCCCCTAAATCGAGGGTTGCGAGTCCAATGGAAAGATTATTTTGGACTAAAATAGCTTGGTTTAAGAGCTATGGCATAAACGATAAAGATTGGTGCAAACATGGTGTTCTATGATTTGGCATGCATGGGATCACTATGATGATCCAAACCTATTCAAATACATCTCAGAAGTATGTTACTGAGATTAGTATGGCTTAAAGCAAAACAAAAATTAAAATATGAATTTTGGAAAAGTATGAAATTGGAGATGCCATGCGATGGTGTTTCATGCGTTTTGGACCATCAAATTTGATCCAATCTTACTTTGTATGATCGTTGGGAATGAATGGAGTGGTTGATTTATAGTGAAAGGGTTGTGATAAGGGTTTGAAGATCTTTAGGGTTCTTTGAAAAAATTGAGTTTTTTGACAAGTTTTGAGGCAAAGTTTTTGTGTTGTGTTTGTGTGAGAATTTGTGAGAATATATAAGACAAATTAGGTCAAAGATATGGGCTTGGTCTTTGTGTAAGAAAGACCCATATTTTATCTTATTTATTTTTGAAATATTAATGAATAAATCAAAATAATTAAAATAAAATAGGTCAAGGGGTGCATGATTAATGTTTTAAGTGTATGAGGAGTGTAATACACATTTGTACCTTAAAAGAATGGCCCAATAGTCTAAAATATCAAGTTTGCTCAATTTGAACGTCATGCATTTGTTTAAAATTTCCCAACATGCACTGCTCATAACTCTTCCAATTTTCATCTTTAGAAGGTGATCTTGTACTTTTTAGAAATATCAAGATGTCCTTTACAATATCTCTTTTGATCATTTTTGCATTTGGAGACTTTATCTTTATGTAAGTTGCCTTGACAAAAGGTGTCATTTTGTTGACTTTTGAAATGACATGTAATGTATGGGCTCATATCTCTTAAATGAAGCATTTTTTGGACTCGAGCTTAGAGAGACAAAGGGGTAGAGGATTAAATTTCCTTAAAAATGAGCCTCGGTTGTGGAAAAACTGATGAAGCATGTGAAAGTTATCCTTGGTCAAAGTTCAGTTGACTCCTCATAAGGAAACCCTAATTTGGCAACTTTTGACTTTTGATGAATTGAGGGCTTTTATTGAGAAATCATGATCAACCCTTGATCAAATGATGAATATGACTTCAAAATGTTAATGTTGACCAAAAATCTTGAAGTTTTACTGTATGTTGACCATAGTTGACTTTTTACCCAATATAGTTGATTTTCAGTCATCTGAACCATTGACTGAGCAAACTTATGATGCAAGGCTTGAAACTATGTATGAGCCTTCTTGGAGACATATAAGAGACCACGAATTCCATTTAATACCTTTTAAACCCAAACTTCCTTGTGAAAAGTGAAACCCTAGTTGTAGATCCATTGCTTAGGAGGAGAATTTGTCTGATCAATTTTTGAGCAACCTTGAGCATTTGGAGGAGGATGTCTTGAATAAAAATGAGAGGGAAAATTTTGGGGTACAATAGATTCCCATGTTCAATCTTTTTAAACCTGAAGAGTTAGATTGGTATGTTCGCCATTCGTGATATGAAGGTAGAAGATGATTGAACATCTAAGTGCCCATAAATTTGCACTCGCCTGTTCAAAAAGTAACGATTTTTATTAATTGTATTTCTTGAATGGCCTTAAACATGCCTTTAGGAGAGATGATATAATGTCGTCGAAGATTGGATTATGGATGCCATCCAAAGTATCTGTTGACAGAAGTATCAGAATGAGTCTACGCTCGAATGTATCTGAAGAATGCTTTCCAGAATAAATCTTTGGGGAAGGTGCTTGAGTAGGCTCTCGTCAGATTTTGTCTCTGAGGGAGAGGTTTGTCATGTAGATAGTCACACCGTCTTGTTTCGGGAATTGATCTACAGTCTGTTTTTGTTGCTAAACTCGTCCTGTTTCTGGAATTCATACCACCTGGTGATAAATATAGTCGCCCCGTCCTATTTTAGGAATTGATCTTTACTTGGTCATAAATATACAAAAATAGTTTCCCTATCCTGTTTCGGGAGTTAATCTTTGCTTGGTCGTAAAGATAGTTTCCCCATCTTGTTTCGAGAGTTAATGTTCGACCTGTTCATATAGATAGTCGCTTTGTCCTATTTCGGGAATTGATCTACAATTTGTTTTCACAGATAGATGCCATGTCTTGTTTCAGGAATTAATATGTGTCTGGTCATATAGATAGTTGCCTCGTCTTGTTTCGGGAATTAATATGCCACCTATTTGAGAATAATTGATGATATTCGTCTATCTATAGACTTTACCTGAAAAGACGAGGTTAGTCTTTATGCAATGTCATAATGTATGTAATGCATTGCCTAATGATGTTCTCAAAATAAATGAGAATGTTATATGCATGTCATATGCATATGCTATGATACTTTATAAATCATGTATGAATGTGAGATGTCGTTGAAGCATATAGGTTGCTTTGTATAACATCTTTGACTGGGGCAAATAAATCCCTGATGGTCGCTGGAGATGAATAATAGGTGTAATCTTCAATCTTGCCTGGAATGTCTCTGTTGGGGAGTCATGCTTGCTGTTTGAGGAAACTCTGCTGGGGGTTATTGACTTCTGCTTAGGGAGAAGAGTTCAGGAACATTGATTGTTCATCACTCTACTGAGGAATTTAATTCTTATATATCCTGGATAGGGATAAAAGAGATGGATAACCTTCTAAGGTGCTGTCTGACTGAGTTTCCGATATGGATGTCGACTCGTCTGGGGAGCATAGAGTTAAATGATATATGGTCCAGTTTCAGATTTCGTAGCAACTCTCTAGAGATAGTTGTTTGGACTATCCTTCACTAGAGAGAGGAATTTTATAGGTGATTTATCAGAGTGACTGTATTCTATTGGGGAAATAAGCCCTACTGGGGAAATAAACCCTGCTAGAGAAATATTTTGCTGAGGAAATAAGCCTCGTTGGAGAAGAGAATTCAGCAGGGGATTTTGTAGTTGGAGAAATAAACTCAGCTGTGGAAGAGAATTCCTGTGAGTTGTGCTGAGGACATAATCTCTGATAAGGATTCGGACTTCGTAGGTTGGCGATATTGTTGGGGAAAAGATCATAATCCTTTATCCGATAGGGAGATCTGCTGGGGAGTATGATTAGGTTAATTAATGGAAGATGCCCTAATTCCTGTCTGAAGGAATATTGGACTTACGGGGAATGTATCTTTGTCGGGAATGAGCTTGCGAAGATAGCTCCGTGGAGATTTATGGATGACTTGGGTGCTATCCCAACTCTTAGAGTCTTGAGCAAATGCTTATTCCTATTTTTATGCATATACTTGTTAACAATAATCATATTCATATGCGTATGTTCATTCAATTTAGTCATTGGACGTTTTTAGAAACAAAACAGAAAAAGTAAAACAAAAATTTGAATTTGTAAGTGGTAATTGTATTGATAATTTGCCTATAAACATGAGGTTTTATAAAAAGACACATTGATCCTAGTAAGAGGACATTGTCGTAAAATGAAAAGAGTACAAAAAAACAAAACATATAGCTATGTGGAAATAATCTCGTCGAGTTTCAACTCTGTTATTGCCCTTATGTCTTCAAGCATACCATCCCTTGTTGTCGGAAGAAGTTGACTGGATTGGTTTGTACCATTTGAACTTGGCGTTGGTAAAGAAGCTTGATATAAGTGATCCCACGGGACATAGTCATATGCTTTAATCCCTAACTTTTTCCTTGACCGCCCTTTCGGGTTTCCAGTCCACCGGGATACCCTTTTTTGCCCAAGCTGCCTTTTCAAGTTTTCGACTTGCCGGGTGTACAATCTATATATATATATATATATATATATATATATATATATATATATATATATATATATATATATATATCCCTAATTTTTTCCCGAACCCTTTTGGTTCACCGGGATGCCCTTATTTTTGCCTAGGTCAGTCAACTTAGTGGGTCACTTTTATGCATAGTATCTTTTGACTATGTCCGTGTTTACTGGGTGCGGAAAATCTTCACCGTCCATGGTGGTCAATATCATAGCACCGCCAGAAAATATCTTCTTGATCACAAATGACCCTTCGTAGGTGGGTGTCTATTTTCCCTTGTGTTGTACCCCAAAAATTACCCTCCCATTTTACTCAACATATGTTCATTAAGATACTCAACTTGCTCAAAGATGCTCAAGAGTTGACCAGACAAACTCTCTCCTAAAGCAATGAACCTACAACTATGGTTTCCATTTTCATAAATATGGTTGAGTCCTAAGGGCCTCATATGCTCTCCATAGTCCTAAGATGTTCTCAAGACCATTTCACAAGAAGTTTGCTCAATCAATTGCTCAAGTGTTAGAAAATCAACTATACTAGGTCAAAAGTCAACTGTGGCCCACATACAGTCAAACTTCAAGATTTTTGGTCAACATCAACATTTTGAAGTGATATTCATCATTTTATCTAAGGTTGATCATGATTCCTCAAGAAATACTCCTATATCATCAAAACTCAAAGGTTGCTAAATTCGGGTTTCTCAGGAAAAGTCAACCAAACTTTGACCAGGCATAACTTCCTCATACTTTATCATAAATTTCTCATCCAAGACTCATTTTGAAGAGAATCCAATTCCCTACAACTCATCTTAAATCCTCAATTTCAAGAAATGCACTCATGGAAAGATATGAATTCATACATTATAGGTCATTCCAAAAAGTCAACAAAAACACCTTTTGGGTCAAAGCTCCTTACATGAACATGGAAGATCCACTTAAGGTGAAACCAAAGAGGTTGCTTAGGGGACATATTAAGATTTCCAAAAACATCCTTATAGGGTCAAAATTAAGAAAGATATGCATTGTCAAAGTTGGCCATTTTTGAAAATTTGTACAAAGTCAACAATGCCCAAAATTGAATTTTTTTTCACATGGGCCCATATTTTCAAGATTGATGTGATACAGTGGAAGAACTGACTGTTTTTGGAATGCTGGTTTGCATTTTGCGTTTGTTTTCTCAAAATGTCGCGGTAAGCAAGAGTCGCCACTGACTTTTATTTTATCCAAGGAAAGGAAAAAAGCACAGAAAAATTCCTTTTTTGAGATTTTCTGAGTACGGGGGGTAGATTATAGAAAGGGAAGGTATTAGCACCCTCTCTATCCGTAGTTATCTACGGGATCTTAGGTACTTGCTCATTGTTTTCAAAATTGTTTTCTTTGTGTTTGTGGGTTTTGAAAAGCTTTTTGTTTTAACTTCGATTTAACTCTTGCTTCTGTCCTCAAGAGTGTAATAAAGTGTTTTTTGAAAACTTGTTCGTAAAAGTGTAGGTGTGAAAAAGTTTTGTTTTGGATGAGCAAGTATCTAGGAACTAATCTACCTACTCGAAAAAGGAATCGTTCTATGCTAATTTCCTTTTAGACAATGCTATTTCACTATTAGTGAGTAGGTAGCACCGTCGTTGGAGTTTGAGGGTCAATTCAAATGAGGGGCATACGGTCACTAAAGCAACGTTAGGACGTCTTAATGGTAACCCTAATGTCTTAGATCATTTATCCGAGGCAACAATATCCGAGGCAACCATTTCGAGGCAACTATGATCTTTTAGACAAGAGGACGACCTCTAAAACGACCTATACTCAATGACCGTTTACGAAGGCAACCAAGTGGGGTGTACCCTAGGAGTGCGCATGTGCGGGTGTGTTGATTTCAGTTATTTTTGTCTTTGCACATGTTTAGGGTGATCTAACCATTTTAAAATTAGGCATTCATTCTTGTCATGCAAACCCTATTACCAAACATCTAACAGTTGTATATTTGCAGAAATAAAAGGTGCAGAATTTAAACTAAATTATTACGAGGCGTCGGGTATTTACATCGCCAAAAGCAACCCTTTGAATATAAAAGCATTAAAAGTAAATGTCCTAATTAAAATTATTACAATCCGGGAGCAGATACAATAATTTGAATAAATAAATAAAGTGCGCGAGACAATTGGATCGAATGCGAAACTAGGGTTTTGACCCTCTTAATTAAAAAAGAAATATTTTTGTTTGTTTTTATTATTTTTTTAAGAAAAGAAATTAAATCCTAAAATTAAATGCTAAATTAATTATTAAATAAATTAATTAATGAAAAATATTAAATGACATATTTTGGAGTTTTTGTTATTTTAGGCAAGAAAATAAAATAATTAAATTAGGGTTAAAACCTATTAATTCTAATTAATTTTAAATATTTGCAAAAATAAATTTAAGTTACCTAATTAAATTAATTAATATTTATTAATGAAAAAAATAAAGTTCTGAAATTTAATTGGGTAAAAAATATTTTTTGTGATTTTTGATAAAAAGAAATTATTCTATTGGTTAGTAATTAAATTAAATAAAAAATAAAATAATTAAATGAAAATAAATAAAATAAAAAAGGTAGAGAATGGGCCTGATTTATTTGGTGTGAATAGCAATAATGTTGGCCCAATGATGCTGGTCCAATCTGACTTTTCTGATCCAATGCGCTGGCGTTGACTTGGTCTTTTGGTGCACCTTCAATGGTGGCCACCCGATCTGGCCATCTGGCCATCTGGCATGCTGGATGGTGAGTGTCCATGGTGGAAGCTTGGCTTGAGTATGCACTAGATTCCCTGAAAATAAACAAGAAAATGGCAAATTGCTGGAGGCAGGGATCGAACCCCTGACCTCTAGCCTTTGAATCCTTATGCGCTGACGTGGTTACCACTAGGCCATTTGCATTTTATTGTTAATATATCAAACACTAATGATAATATATAAAACAAATGAAAATTGGAAAAACAAAAATAAAAACGCGCGCTCGTTTTAAACAGGCCAATGGGGGGTGACAACTCATCGTCCCCTTCCTCCCTCCGTAGCTAAAAATCTGTAACACCTATACCTACGGACGCTGGCCATCGCTACAAGTCGTGTCCATTCCAAAATTTCGTACAGGCCATGAAAATGAATTCTAAGACCATGGTTGAGGTCATCTCATCCTCCTGATCACAACCATAGCCATTATGAAGGCTAATTATTCCTGAAACAAAAAACCCTAAAACAAAATACAAAACCCTAGCAATGGTGATTCATGTTATATGACATATAAATGAAATTGGCTATTGTAAAAAGCTTGCAAATGATATGGTGATCAAGAATATGCCATCAATTCATGTTAACAATGCCTAATTTTCAAAATATGAAATCAAGAACAGGGCGGGGTCGTGAGTGACTTACATCGCATGGGAGGGCCTGAAAACATGAGGTTTTTCTTGCTTTAGGTTCCTGAGATTGCCAGGAAGCGATTGGAAGAAGTGTCAATCCTTGAAATTGCCTCTAAGAGTGATTTCGAACTCTCACTTTTTGCTTGTTTTTTCAGTTTTTGTTTTTGCTCTATGCCTGATCTCCAACCTTGTTTTTGATATCCCTCGCCTCCTTATGTATTGTACAATGCATTAGGGTTGCAAACTCTGTCCAAATCCCTCTCCATCAATGACTTTGGATTTGATTTGATTCTTCTTTAACAACCTTCAAAAATTGGCTTTTTTTCAATCTTTTTGTACACATATGGCTTGATGCGAATTTGAATGCCTTGCTAGCTATAATTAGAGCCTGAAACAATCACCAAATCCTTGTTATCAATGCTTTTGGATTTTATTTGATTTTATTTGATTTAAATCAAATTAATTCAAATAAAAATCAAAATAATTAATAAAAATATGATATGGACACATGTCCAAGACTAGAGCACGTGGGATATAATGCCAACTCAAAACAAGTGGAAAAGAATGGGCCCATCTGGCAAAATTTGAAGTTTTGGGCATAGTTGATTTTTGGCAATTTTGCAAAAAAGTCCAACTTCAACAATGCATAACTTCCTCAATTTTAACTATTTGGAGGTTTTCTTGGACTTTTTAGAAAGCTTGAGATATCCTCTAACAAACCCTTTTGGTCTCATCGCATTTTTATATTCCATTCTCATGTATGAAGCTTTGGAAAAAAAGGTGTTTTTGTTGACTTTAAAAAATGACCTATAATGTCCAAATTCATTACTTCTTGTGGGTGCATATTTTGAACTTGGGAGCTGAAGATGTATTATAGGGAATTTCATCCTATTAAAAATGAGCTTTGTATGGGTCATTTATCATAAAGTATGAGAAAGTTATGCTTGGTCAAAGTTGAGTTGACTTTTCCTACAAAACCCTAATTTAGCAACTTTTGAGTCTTGATGAATTATGAGCCATCCTTGATGAATCATGATCAAACCTTGATCAAATGATGAAATATACTTCAAAATGAGAATTTTGACAATTTTTTTTTGAAGTTTTACTGTATGTAGGCCACAGTTGACTTTTGCCCTAACTCAGTCGATTTTTGGACCTTTGAGCAATTGATTGAGCAAACTTCCTCTGCAAGGCTTGAAACTTGACATGGATGATCTTGAGAACATATTAGGACATTGGTGAGCACTTGGGGTCACTTGGACTCAAGGATCTTGATGCAACATGAAACCCTAATTTGGGGTAGACTGCCTTAGAAGAGAGCTTGTCTGGCCAACGCTTGGACTACTTTGAGCAACTTGGAGATCTTTCCTGCAATGTTTTGAGAAATATGGGAGGAAAAATTTTGGGGTACAACAATTGAATCTCAGTCCTAGAATGGTCCATGACCTAGAGGACCCTCCATTATTTACTTATTTATTTATTTAATTTATTTTGATTTTTATTCATTTAAAAATCAAATAAATTCAAATAAATCCAAATAAATCATATATTTTGTTTTAGGAATGATTTTTGTATTGAATGGAGATCTTATGTGCTGTCAATAGCCAAGAAAAACGTGCAAGATTTAAAATAGAAGAGATCTCAATATTTGGAAAGATTGGATGCAAGAATTGAAATTTATTATTCTTTGGATTCATTCCAATTTTATGGACCTAATTTGATTCTCACATATATACAAGATCATTCTAACCCTAGAGGGAAGGATTTTCACATGCAGTCTGCCCTGCTAGAGCAAGAACAAAGTTCCATTTTTTGTTAAAGAATTGCAGACCGAATCCCTTTCTACAAGACATTTCCAGTCATTCAAGGGGGCAAAACAGATCCCTGGGCATCCTCTGAAGCGATTGTAAGCATCACCGAGTCCCCACAAGCCCAGAAACATGTTATACGATCATCACGGTTTGTCTTTCTTTCCAAAATCGATTACCATGATTCTTGCATTATAAACATGTTTTAATTATATGTCTGTGCTTATTATCGTATTTGCAATGTACTGGATTGGTTTGATTGAAGCTTGAGTGCAGGAATAGACATTTGCCATGGCTAGGGTTTCGGAGCTCCAATTTGGGGAACCCTAGTTAGAAGAAAAATTAGGCCAAATTAAGGACCTCTTCATGTGCAGGGATTGATTTTAAATCGATCCATGGCTTTGGATGGGATTTTTATTGCTTGGATTGAATTTTTTATGTTTGCAGGTTTTTAGCCACGCATAAAAACCGTCACTATAGCCTATAGTGATGAGTTTGTCTGTAGGTAAAAGTTCCCTCTAAGACAACAGTCCCTGGGGAAGAGGATGAAGGCGTGTCAGTGCCTAAATGGATGATTTGAAATTCGCGCGTTTTTTGGGGTAAACCACTTGGCTTGCCTTATATTGTTTTTATCTTATTATATTAAAAATTGAGTAATGCAACGCAGATGTTTAAGGGAGAAGGATTTGAAGCAAGCGTCCTGGGTTCGATCCCAAGCGCGTTCTTTTGCATTTTTCTCAACATTTAATTGCAGATCTGATGTCACACTACCAAGCATGTCCACCATACACCTCAGCGCCTCATCATTGGATCCATCTCCATCCAGATCCAACGCTCAGCATGCGTAAGCTCATCGTAGACCCTTAGAAGATGATCCCACTGGATTATGCGCAAGACCTTTGGGCCTAGCACAATTTCAGTAACACCCCCAGTTTATCTAACTACAGCAGGCCCATTCTTATTTGTTTTTTTAATTATTTCTTTAACATTCTTTTTTTATTTATCTTTGATTGCTTTAACAAAAATCATTTTTTTATATTAATCAAAAATCACAAAAAATAAATAGGATTAGGGTTTTTTTTCTAATTAAAATTAACTTTGTTGAAAATTAATTAATTTAAATATATTAACTTAATTGTTTTCATTGATTAAAATTAATTAGAAATTAGGACTAATTTGCAAATTTCAAATTTTATTTTATTTTCAATAAAAAATATAAAAATATATTTTTAATTAATTAGATTTTTAGGACTTTTTGACTTATTCCCATCTTAATTCTTTACGCGTTTATTTCTTTCCGTACCATTATTTTTCAATTAATGTAACTGTTGACGGTTTGTAATAGTTTCAAATTAGGGTTTTATTTACTGTTTATCCCCCATTTTTGGTTATGTAACCCCCTCCCCGAGGCCTTGTAATAGTTATATTTTTCCTTTCCGCACTTTAATTTTCTGCTACTATTAATTTTTAGATGATTGATAATAGGATTGTATGTCGAAGATAAGTCCATGATTAAAACAATAGTAACCCTAATTGTGCAAAGATAATTAACTGAAAAAAGCACACTTGCACATGCTCACTCCTAGGGTTTGTCCCCACTTGGTTGCCTCGGAAATAATGGTCGTGTCCCTCGAATGTAGGGATACCTTAGCAATGACCCGCGATTCAAAATCGTCATAAAGATCATAGTCCCTACTTGTCCCTCATGTTTCCTACGAATTGATCTTATTACGATAGTCCCTTCGAAATGCTAAGGTATCTTTACTTGTTGCCTTCAGAGACCATTTCATCCCTTCGAACGTCCCTTTATAATTCCAACGATGGAGCTACCTACTCCTTAATAGTAGGATAGCACTGTCTAAAGGAAACGAAAATAGGTAGAAAACTCTTAAGTACTTGCTCAAAACAAAAGCTTTTCACACAAACACTTTTCAAAAAATAGTTTTTAGAACAACTTCGTCACATTCTTGAGGACCGATACAAGGGTTATCACGAAGTAAACAAAACTTTTCAAAACACACAAAGCACAAGCAATTTTCAAAACATGAGCTAAGCATCTAAGAGCCCGTGGAAAACCACGGATAGAAAGGGTGCTAACACCTTCCCCTTCTATAATCTACCCCCTGTACTCAGAAATATCTCGAAAAAAGGTTTTTTCTGTTCTTTTTCCTTTTCCTTTGTTGGATGAAATAAAAGTCGATGGAAACTCTTGCTTACGCAACATTTGCGAATACAAAATGCAAACCAATATAACAGTCAGTTCTGCCACCGTATCACAGAACTAGTGACTCTGCTGGGGAGATTTAAAAGTGGGGTTTACCTTAGGATCTAGGTCATTTTAATTGCTTTCTTGTTTTCTTTACATGCTTTATCTTTAAGGGTTTTTCTTGGGTATTATTGAAGATCCTACACCCGGATCTGGGAACACTCTATAGATAAACAGCAATAGATCATGGAGACTGTACAGCATAAATCGATATGGTTTAAGCGATGGCTGTGTTGGTGTGACACTTTGGTTGGTGTTGTACCCCAAAATTTGCCCTCCTCTTTTTTCACAAGAAATCACAGCTTCGGGCGTTTCCTGATTTGTCAGATTGGCGTAAGAATCAGTCAAACAGACTTTTTCTTATCAGTCTATCCAAATTAGGGTTTTCATGGCTCTGGAATAGTTCAAGCAAATTATTAGGGTTTGGTTGAGTTTGGCTCAAAGTTTGATCAGACAGGCGTTTCTTTGGTGTTAAGTCAAGAATTAGGGTTTTTACGCGTGCAGTTTCAGAAGAGTTTGAATCCACAGTGTTTTAATTGGTTATTACATTGTTTTGACATTTGTTCAAAATTTCTGTCTAAACATCTGGGATAAAGGCTAAGGCATTTGATTTGAGATGGGATAAAAGCTGAGGCATTTGGATTGAGAGTTGGCAGTGTTTGATTTAATCAGTAAAAGGAAAAACATGTGGACGTTTGTTTGATTAACTGTGCAATGTTTTGGATTATTCGGAACGCCGGACGTTTATTAATTATTTATTTTTCTAAGTCAGAATAATTGGATTTACGTCCAATTGTTTTAATTTAAGAAAATCAAATAATTAAATAAACATTTGAAGAGAAATAAAAGAGAAATCTGACCAAAAAAGACTTATTTATTTCATTTTGAATTGTTTGTTACAGATATTACTTGAATACTGTAAATTCATTTACAGTCATTTACATTAATATTATTACAAATAATTGGAAATGAAATAAAGATACATCCTAAAATTTCCTAAATCTTCATCTTCTACTGATGCTCCTTTGCTCAATTGATTTTATCTGCAAAAACACAAAAAGGGAAAGAAGTCAAATGCAGATAAAAAGGCAGACATATATTTTAAGGCTCATCATTAAAAGTAACTGGCCAGAATCAGTTTATTCACCCTCTCTGCAAATCACAAGATTACTCTTGGTTCACAAAGAGGGATAGAAATATGCTTGCAAAAAGTATGAATTGCACAAATTCAAAATGTCAAACAAAGCTGCATAGTCAAAGGCAAACTAAATAGCAAACCAAATTGCATAAATTGCAAAGTGAATATGCCAAAACAAGTCACAAGTTTCAAACTAAGCAAACTGAATGTCAAAACATATTGCCCAAAGGAAACTGTCCAAAGATATCAAAAGATATCAAGCTGCCAACAAGTACAAAAAGCTGTCAAAAGATATGCAGGAAAAAGAAGAAAGTACACAGAGGAAAGAAACTATGCAAGCCATATTCAAATTATCCATCACTTTCCAGCCAGTCACCTTTTCAGAAAAGCAGTTTTAAGCAATATAAAATTGCTCTTTAATCTGTAGAGAGAGAGAAGAGAGAGAGAAGAGGCTTACAGGCTTTAGGCTTAGAAAGATATAAAACAAGTTATCAGAAGACAGTAAAGAGAGAGGCAGAAGATCACAAAAAATATAGAAGCCACAAACTGTATCAACAAACAGCCTGCCTCCACAAGCTTCAAACCACAAACCAGAAGCATACAAGCCAAGCCTCTAACCTGTTCTAAACCAGATCACACAGCAAGCCTGTAACCAACTTGTGTCCAAACCATAACACAAGTTTAGACAAAAGCATAAGCCAGACCTGTTTCATCAGCCTGAAGCACATCAAGCCTAAATCTTCAACCTACATAAGCCTTAACCTGTAATAAACAAAAGCCAAAGCAAACATGTCAAGCATGAAGCCTTAACCTGTAACAAACACAAGCCAAACCTCTAACCTGTTCTAAACCAGATCACACAGTAAGCCTATAACCAACATGTGTTCAAACCATAACACAAACTACACAAAACCAGAAACCCCAACCAACTTGTCAAAGCCTAAACTTTGAAACCTGTCAAAACCTGTTTCATTACCAAACTCAAAGCACATCCAAACATCCAACCCAAACATCCAAACAAGCCTAATAGTTGCCTCAGAATATGATCATCATAGGCTAGTAAAACAAACATTCTCAGCACTGATTCATCAATGGAAATCATCAAAGAATACCAAAAAGAGAGGCAAGCATATCAAGCATATCAGGCATCTCAGAGTCAAACAAGTCCTAAGCTCTCAGAACTGAGTTCATCATTGAGCAAGCAAGCCAGCAATCAGAAGCAAGTGGAAGAGGAAAAGAAGTGTTCAGAAGCGATTAAGGCTAAGGTTCTCAGATTACAACACTATCTTCATAAAACCCAACAAAAGCAACTCAGATTCAAGCAATCCAAACCCTCAGAGCTAGGCTCATCATAGGGCCAACATTCCAACAACAATACTCAGAACCAACATTTCAACTAGCATATCCAGAAGCAAGCAAGCAAGTGGAAGAGGAAAAGAAGTGTTTAGAAACAGATAAATCTAAGGGTTTTCAGAGTGTTCATCACAAAACCATTAAAAAGCAAATACAAAGTACCAGTTGTCCACAGAGCAAGCTCAACATCATACTCCCCTCGCCTCTGGCCTCCCTAGGACGCCACCTTCCTCCTCCGTCTCCTCTCCAAAGGTAATATTTTATCCCTCTTTTCACACCTCGCATGGACAACAACACTTAAAATCAGAACACAACGAAATTAAAACATGCAAGATCTGAAATTTAAAACCCTAAAACAATTGTTACCTTTCCTTATCGCTACTGTGTTCAACCATGGAAGAAGAAGGAGAAGATGGGAGCGCCTGGTAGCCTAAGACGAAGGGGAGCATCAGTGGCCTCCATTCAAGAAGGTAAAAAGGCGAAGATGAAAAAGACGATGAGGAACGGCGCCGCGCTAAGCCTGTAACCCTATTTCCCAAAATGAAATGAAACAATGAAACCCTAAAACAATTTTTAAAGCACATTGGGCCTGTCTCCAACGAAACTGCTTAAGCCCATTTCCAATCTGGCAAATACACCCCCTTTTTCCTTTTGATTATGTTTGTTTTTTGGGCCATAATCCCCCTAGAGCCCATTTAACCTTTTTCTCTTATACTTTAATATTTTTTTATTTTCTTTTATATAACATAAACTTAGAATTAACATTCTTATTAAATAAAAATAATACATTAATTTCTTTTTTACTAATATTGTTTATCACACTTAAATGTAAATATTAGATTTTTTTTATTAGGTTTAAACAATTTTCTTTTTAGAACCTTTTTAATTAAAAAAATGTTTGTTTATATAACATTAACTAAAATGTATAAATAATAATTTTCTTAAACTTAAAACATTTTTCTTTTCTTTAATTAAAACTTTTGTACATAAAAATACTAACTAAAACACATTAACATTAATACATAAAAAAATAGAATTTCTTAAAACATTTTTCTTTTATTTTATTAAAACTTTTGTTTATACATATTAACAAAAAAAACATAAATAACAATACTTAACAAAATACTTAATTTTGCATTAAGTTAACATCTTGCATCACTTGTAAATAATCACATGCACTTACACCAATACATTTGCTTGTTTTTATTCTTGTACATTGATACATGTTACATTGAGATGCGATTCGATTTGGTTGTAAATATATTTGTACACTACTCTCCTAATAAGTCTCATCCCCATTTGTAAATATTTGTACCCCCACTCCCGGATACTTATTTGTAATAGCTTAGACTTTAAATTCCCGCAATTTATCACTTTCTATATACTGTATAGTAATTAGGGTTTGTATGCGAAGATTCAAAATCAACCACTAGATAACCTAATACAAGACAAATGCATGACAATCAATACACAATTCACACTTGCACCCTTAGGGTAATCCCGCTTGTTGCCTTCCAAATGGGCCATGCTTGCATGCTGAGTTTCTTTGGAAAAACAAAACAAATCAAATGATCATAGTCCCTCGATGACGCTTTCGAAAGTTGCCTACAAAATGATCATAGTCCCTTCAAGCAAAATTTCCAAAGACACTTGGCACCATTGCATTCATGGTCCATACGATGACCCGCGCCCGTCCCGTTAACATCCTAACACAAGATTGTCCACCAAATACAATGGTGGAACAATACTGTTAAAAGGGTTAAAACATGAGAAAGACCTTTGAGTAAATTTAGGGGTAGACAACTCTTAGTTACTTGATCAAACTTGCAAAACACACTTGCCTACTTTTCAAAACACACTCCACAACACACTTTCAAAACAACTTTCAAAAACATTGAAATATCTTTTCGAAAAGACACACACCTTTATAAAACATTCGAGTAAAGAATTGTTACAACGGTTGCCTAGACAAGGCATCTTTTTCAAAACATTTTCAAAACACACACACACACCACCATTTCAAGCAATTGAAAATCAAAGGCAAGTGATCTAAAACAAGTAACTAAGAGCCCATGGATAACCATGGATGAAAAGGGTGCTAATACCTTCCCTTTTCATAATCTACCCCCCGAACCCACGAAACATCTCAAAAGGTTTTTCATGTGCTTTTTAACCTTTCCTTTAGGATAAAATAAAAAGTCGGTGGCGACTCTTGCTAAACCGAACAAGTGCGAATACAAACGCAAAACCTCAAGTCAGTTCTCCCACCGTATCACAGAACTGGCGACTCTGCTAGGGAGAAATTTTAAAGTGGGTTTACCTTAGGATTTAGATCACCTTTACATTCTTTCTTTGATTGCCTTGATTGCTTTACTTTTTGGGTCCTTGTTTGGGTTTGTTGTAAATCCTACACCCGGATTTGGGGGCACCTTTTTAGGTAAATAGCAATAAAACTGTGAGGGAACTGTGCAGGGTATACCGACATGGTTGAAGCAGTAAGCTATGTTAGTGCGACATGTTTGTGAGTACCGGTAACCCTTGAGTTCAATCAAGGAGAGTACGGAGCCGCTGAGTGATGTCTTGAAGCACTAACGAACTCTAGAACCTTACTTGACCATCCTAGCCTTTTTAGGGGTAGTGAGATGACCGACTTTGGTGTAGTCCGAAGTTGGTAGATACTCGATACTACACTCATTGAGGTTTGCTTTCTTGGAATATTTTGGTCGCCAGTTAAGTGGCTAAATCAAAACAATGAACACAGAAAATAATCCAGTGATATTGAGCTCCTTAGAACCCGGTTTCTATTTTAGGACAGGATGAGCCAACTAACTTCAAGAGGGTACTTACCTACAAACCCCATGCAAGCCTAAACCTAAGGACTTGTTTTCTTTGTGTGAATATGTTTACCTATATATACACTTACTTGCTTTTGCATACATGTACATAACATCATGACATCATACCATAGCATTTTCAATAACCGTTTCAAGGATCTCGAGGGTTCTTTTGATGCAGGGTTACGTTGAACCAGACGTCTACCAAGGGGCAAGAGGTTTCTCCTCCAAACAAATGCCATCAAAGATCAAGTGCAACAACTTGAATCAGGGGCTATGACCCACTTGACATGGTGAGCTTGATTCTCGTGGAAAGACATCCACCGGTGCAAAGTTCTCCAATCAAAGATCAAAGTTCAACCTCTAACATTCACTTGTGTTTACCCCAAGAGATCCTTGAAAACATTGCATATATATCATACATATCATTGCATAACAGGTTTCTCCCATACAGGTCTCCTTATCTTCCTACTGTTTATTTCAGTAAGATGGATATGGAACAAACGGTGAAAGACCTCCAAGCTCAAAATGCTCAATTCCAACAAATGCTTCTGGCTATGGGGAAAGGGCAAGAGGATCTGACAGCTCTCCTTCTCAAAGACAAGAAGAAGAAGTCCAAGAAGGCAACGAGCATCCTGAACTTGAGAAGAAGACCTAAGACCCTAGACCTTGCAACTCCATCCAACATAGGGGATAGTCTTGAAGAAGACCACAATTTGGAGATTGATGAAGCTGACTACTCCGAAGAACAATATCCTCCCGTTGATGACAAGTACAAACATTTGGAGGATCGCCTCAATGCTATGGAGGTTCAACAAATACTTGGCTTGGATTTAGGAGACATGGGTTTGGTTCCTGGATTAGTCATTCCAACAAAGTTCAAAGTCCCCACCTTGGCCCTGTATGATGGAGTCTCTTGCCCTAAGATGCATCTAAAGTCTTATGTCCGCAAGATTCAACCATATACAACTGATCCAAGGCTTTGGATCCATTTCTTCCAAGAAAGTCTGGTAGGGGCTCAACTCGAGTGGTTCTATCAATTGGAGAGTTCTCGCATCCACACCTGGGAAGATTTAGCTATGGATTTTTACAAATAGTATCAATACAATGCTGATCTTGCACCTACTCGTGTCCGATTGCAGAACATGACTATGGGTCCTGACGAGAGCTTCAAAGAATATGCCCAAAAGTGGAGAGATCTGGCTGGTAGGGTGCAACCTCCTTTAACTGACAGAGAGCTGATTGACATCTTCATGGGGACTTTGACAGGGCCTTTCTTCAATCACTTAATTGGAAGCTCCTCAGCCGGGTTCACCGAGCTAATACTGACCGGCGAGAGGGTCGAGGCTGGCATCAAAAGTGGAAATATCCAAGGAACTACATCCTCGGATACTCAGATAATTCCCTACAATGGAAAGAAAGAGTCCAATGCTGCGAACAGTCAAAAGGGTCGTCATGACCAACACGTAGGAGCAATCTTGATCTCTAATCCTACGCCTGCTCAACAAAGACAGGGGCATCAGCATAAGGAGGTCGCGCCTAAGAGACAGTTCACCAAGATCAATATGTCACTGGGTCAGGCACTACAACGCATGTTGCAGGCAGGGCTGATTACATTGAGGGCTCCCCTCTGGAACCCAAATACTTCTTATCCTACCTATCATCCCAATGAAAGGTGTGCATACCACTCTGACAGTCCGGGACATGACACAAACAACTGTTGGCCTCGGAAGAACAAGATCCAAGACATGATTGATGCCAAGGAGATCGAGTTCGACCCTCCGGAGACTCCAGCATAATCAATGCTCCTTTGCCAAATCATTGATAATGTCTTTGTTTTCATTTGAATTTTCAAGTTGTAATCTCTTTGTTATTCAAACAATTATCTTAATGTCAAACTCTGTTTCATTAATGCATTGCATATGTTTGTCTTGAATTCATCTATTCGTTTTCACTATTCTTAAACTATGCTTTCTGCTTTCTTTATGACATTTAACTCTTGCAAAAGCTACAAGCCTTTAGAGGGAGGATGACGAAATAATACCATAATCTCATACAGTATGCTTTTGAACAGACCTTGCTGATGATGTACATGCATTTCTTTCAATTCCCAAACACTGGAGTTATAAGGAAGATAATCCCTAGTCAACCCCTTCGAGCCAAAGAAGTAGGAGTTTTCTGTTCTAAACAATTTTAAACCTTTGATTTAAACCTAGGGCAGGGTAGTCTCTCAGTTAATTCAAAAAAAAAAAGGGTGCGCATTGAAGTCGCAAACTCTCAGTTCATAATACAGCGAACGATATCAAAAAGGGAAAAGCATTCCTTTGGAATCAAAAGACAGTGATGGTTCCTCATCTCATAGGCAGTCATTACCTCTCAAAAAAGAAAAAGCCCACTGAGCCAAAACCTACAAAGGAGGCTTAAGAAAGCTGGGGCATCCCGCTGACTGTAATCTCGAACAGTCAGGCAAAATTTAGGGATAACAAATCAAAAGAAAGAGGTCATTATAAATCCTTAACAACATGAAAAATGTTGCAAAAGAAAAAGGAGATGATGACTGTCTCCCAAAATTCAACTGGGGAACCATCACCCAAAAGTCGTTCCAAATTCGAATAGAGGGCGACACACAATTAACTGAGCTTAGGATTGAAGAACATCACGAAGAGCGGGTGGGTACAAATATACTTTGAGCCTTTATCCTTTGTTTCTTAAACCGTGAACCGAGCCACATTACAACCCTTCAAAAGTCCTAATTGAAGCATGAGTTAGTTCGAAAGCATACTGTTACAAAAGGTATCCTGACTCCTGTAAGGCCTTGCTCTAAATCTTGTGTTGAATTTGTCTTATAAAAAGTTTTCTGCTAAAAAACGCATTTTTCAAAACTTCGAGACAAGCATAAACTTTGCATTATTTGAATATCGTTGTTTGCACATGGTTATTTGTTTGACAGCGAAGAAATTCATACAGCGAATGTTCGGAGGAACAAAAACTATCTCAGTGAACAAAATCACTTCAAAAAGAATGACACTTCCAACGACAAGTCTCCTATCAACAAGGGGCATGACATGTCACCATCCAATTAACCTGGGGCAGTCCAGTCAAGGTTTTAACAGATCTTTCAAAGTTCAGTTAACCTGGGGCAGTCCAGTCAAGATTTCAAGAAATCTCTCAATTTGCAGAGTAACCTGATTCAAGACTCTTTCATCATCACTTGGGGCATTCTAATGTCAAAAGTGTTCAACAATTCCTTCATCACCTGTTGGAAGATACAGTTTCAGATATGCTTCAAATACGGTAGCCATTCTGTCACTCATTCAGATCCTAGTTACAGTTTCAGATACACTCCAGACACGGAAGTCATTCTGCTACTCATACAGATCTCACCTCCAAGATACAGTTTCAGATACGCTCCAAACACGGTAGCCATTCTGTCACTCATTCAGATCCTAGTTACAGTTTCAGATACACACCAGACACGGAAGTCATTCTGCTACTCATACAGATCTCACCTCCAAGATACAGTTTTAGATACGCTCCAAACACGGTAGCCATTCTGTCACTCATTCAGATCCTAGTTACAGTTTCAGATACACTCCAAGATATGGAAGTCATTCTGCTACTCATACAGATCTCACCTCCAAGATACAGTTTCAGATACGCTCCAGACACGGTAGCCATTCTGTCACTCATTCACAATATCAGATCACCGCGAAGCCTGGATTACAACCAGATAGCAGTTAACGGTTAACAGCATGAAGAGACTCCTTCATCATCACTTGGGGCATTCGAATGTCAAAAGTGTCCAACAATTCCTTCATCACCTGCTGGAAGTTACAACCACCAACAGAATAACGGACAATTGAAGCTCCTAAAAATCTATTTCTCTCAAGAATGAAGATTCTCATCCTTAAAACCTCAGAAGATTGGTATACTCCCAGTTTCTGACCGTTAACAGCATGAAGATTCTCATCACCTCAGAAGATTGGTATACTCCCAATTTCTGACTCCCAACAGAATGAAGATTCTCATTCTTGAAGTGGCGTATTTCTTAAGTTCCAGATTAATACCTGTAGCAAGCCAGGAAAATATCTGTGGACGACTGATTGTGGATCAACACCTGTAACAAGCCAGGAAACCATCTACATGAAGAGATTGAATATCAACACCTGTAACAAGCCAGGAAAACTATCTTTCTTTCTCAGGTCGGAGATCAATACCTGAAACCAACCAGGACAACTATCTCCCCGACCAACCTTTTCAAGATCCCAGATCAATACCTGCAGCAATCAAAAGATTCTTGCAATCCCCAGCGGAGCTAAAACTTCCAACTATCAATCCCCAAGCAGAATGGAGACTCTCATTCTCAGTTCTTCACAAAATATTCGAATATTCTCCAGTGAAGATCCCCTCAAGACAGGAATCCCTAGTAGATTGGCATACAACCCAAGCTCCTGATTCCCCAACAGCGGTCCCAGGACTTCTCATTTTCAACGATCAAAGGATTTTCAATTCCCTGCAGCAGTCAAGGACTCACTTTCCCCGGCAGCAGTCAAAGATTGCTATCCAGGATTCATCTATCCTCAGCAAGACAGCTCATCAGCTTACATGCGCATTCATCACATTCATATCATAAACATTGATATAACATACATTGCATCATGCATCATGACATTGCATACAACTAACTCTTTACCTTTTCAGGAAAGATCAGTCAACAGACAAAGATCATCATCTTCCGAGATTCTTTCTAGAAATAGTTCAGATGTGACCCAGATATGGCGACATTCTGATACTTATTCCAGATTCACCCAGAGATAGTTCAGATGTGACCCAGACATGGCGACATTCTGATAATTATTCCAGATTCATTCAGATGCAGTTTTACACGGACTCATCATCAGGAAACCCTACACTGGTTCCTCCTTCAACTTCAAGACTTCTGAAAACAGTTTACGGATTCTCCAAACACGGATGTTAATCTATCGCTTGTTCAGATGCAACTTTTGAAAACAGTTTACGGACGCTTCCCAACAACGGATGCTGCTCTATTGCTTATTCAACTTCAACTCCTGAAATGAGTTTACGGATGCTTCCAGATACGGATGTCAATCTATTGCTTATTCAGACTCCCAGTTCAGAAATTTTCCAAAACATAGATACCTTTCTGATACTCATCCACTCACCAATGACAAACATTTCCAGATGGCATCTCTAAGCCCATCCTCCTACCAGCAACTTCTACATGGCATCTCTAAGCCCATCCCCCGACAAGATTCTGTCATATCCCTAGATGGCATCTCTAAGCCCATCACCAAATGGCATCTTTAAGCCCATTCCCTCTACCATCACATCACCGAGTACAAATTTTTTTTGGGCACTCTAGTGTTCAATCTCCTTCTACCCTCGAGTCGCGAAAGGCAACGTGCCAATCTAACTCTTCAGGTTCAAGAAGATTGAACAGGGGCAACTATTGTACCCCAAAATTTGCCCTCCTCTTTTTTCACAAGAAATCACAGCTTCGGGCTTTTCCTGATTTGTCAGATTGGCGTAAGAATCAGTCAAACAAACTTTTTCTTATCAGTCTATCCAAATTAGGGTTTTCATGGCTCTGGAACAGTTCAAGCAAATTATTAGGGTTTGGTTGAGTTTGGCTTAAAGTTTGATCAGACAGGCGTTTCTTTGGTTTTAAGTCAAGAATTAGGGTTTTTGCGCGCGCAGTTTCAGAAGAGTTTGAATCCACAGTGTTTTAATTGGTTGTTACACTGTTTTGACATTTGTTCAAAATTTCTGTCTAAACATCTGAGATAAAGGCTAAGGCATTTGATTTGAGATGGGATAAAAGCTGAGGCATTTGGATTTAGAGTTGGCAGTGTTTGATTTAATCAGTAAAAGAAAAAACATGTGGACGTTTGTTTGATTAACTGTGCAATGTTTTGGATTATTCGGAACGCCGGACGTTTATTAATTATTTATTTTTCTAAGTCAGAATAATTGGATTTACGTCCAATTATTTTAATTTAAGAAACTCAAATAATTAAATAAACATTTGAAGAGAAATAAAAGAGAAATCTGACCAAAAAAGACTTATTTATTTCATTTTGAATTGTTTGTTACAGATATTACTTGAATACTGTAAATTCATTTACAGTCATTTACATTAATATTATTACAAATAATTGGAAATGAAATAAAGATACATCCTAAAATTTCCTAAATCTTCATCTTCTACTGATGCTCCTTTGCTCAATTGATTTTATCTGCAAAAACACAAAAAAGGGAAAGAAGTCAAATACAGATAAAAAGGCAGACAGATATTTTAAGGCTCATCATTAAAAGTAACTGGCCAGAATCAGTTTATTCACCCTCTCTGCAAATCACAAGATTACTCTTGGTTCACAAAGAGGGATAGAAATATGCTTGCAAAAAGTATGAATTGCACAAATTCAAAATGTCAAACAAAGCTGCATAGTCAAAGGCAAACTAAATAGCAAACCAAACTGCATAAATTGCAAAGTGAATATGCCAAAACAAGTCACAAGTTTCAAACTAAGCAAACTGAATGTCAAAACAAATTGCCCAAAGGAAACTGTCCAAAGATATCAAAAGATATCAAGCTGCCAACAAGTACAAAAAGCTGTCAAAAGATATGCAGGAAAAGGAAGAAAGTACACAGAGGAAAGAAACTATGCAAGCCATATTCAAATTATCCATCACTTTCCAGCCAGCCACCTTTTCAGAAAAGCAGTTTTAAGCAATATAAAATTGCTCTTTAATCTGTAGAGAGAGAGAAGAGAGAGAGAAGAGGCTTACAGGCTTTAGGCTTAGAAAGATATAAAACAAGTTATCAGAAGACAGTAAAGAGAGAGGCAGAAGATCACAAAAAATATAGAAGCCACAAACTGTATCAACAAACAGCCTGCCTCCACAAGCTTCAAACCACAAACCAGAAGCATACAAGCCAAGCCTCTAACCTGTTCTAAACCAGATCACACAACAAGCCTGTAACAAACTTGTGTCCAAACCATAACACAAGTTTAAACAAAAGCATAAGCCAGACCTGTTTCATCAACCTGAAGCACATCAAGCCTAAAGCTTCAACCTACATAAGCCTTAACCTGTAATAAACAAAAGCCAAAGCAAACCTGTCAAGCATGAAGCCTTAACCTGTAACAAACACAAGCCAAACCTCTAACCTAGTCTAAACCTGATCACACAGTAAGCCTATAACCAACCTGTGTTCAAACCATAACACAAACTACACAAAACCAGAAACCCCAACCAACCTGTCAAAGCCTAAACTTTGAAACCTGTCAAAACCTGTTTCATTACCAAACTCAAAACACATCCAAACATCCAACCCAAACATCCAAACAAGCCTAATAGTTGCCTCAGAATATGATCATCATAGGCTAGTAAACAAACATTCTCAGCACTGATTCATCATTGGAAATCATCAAAGAATACCAAAAAGAGAGGTAAGCATATCAAGCATATCAGGCATCTCAGAGTCAAACAAGTCCTAAGCTCTCAGAACTGAGTTCATCATTGAGCAAACAAGCCAGCAATCAGAAGCAAGTGGAAGAGGAAAAGAAGTGTTCAGAAGCGATTAAGGCTAAGGTTCTCAGATTACAACACTATCTTCATAAAACCCAACAAAAGCAACTCAGATTCAAGTAATCCAAATCCTCAGAGCTAGGCTCATCATAGGGCCAACATTCCAACAACAATACTCAGTACCAACATTTCAACTAGCATATCCAGAAGCAAGCAAGCAAGTGGAAGAGGAAAAGAAGTGTTCAGAAACAGATAAAGCTAAGGGTTTTCAGAGTGTTCATCACAAAACCATTAAAAAGCAAATACAAAGTACCAGTTGTCTACAGAGCAAGCTCAACATCATACTCCCCTCGCCTCTGGCCGCCCTAGGACGCCACCGTCCTCCTCCGTCTCCTCTCCAAAGGTAATATTTTTCTCCCTCTTTTCACACCTCGCATGGACAACAACACTTAAAATCAGAACACAACGAAATTAAAACATGCAAGATCTGAAATTTAAAACCCTAAAACAATTTTTACCTTTCCTTATCGCTACTGTGTTCAACCATGGAAGAAGAAGGAGAACATGGGAGCGCCTGGTAGCCTAAGACGAAGGGGAGCATCAGTGGCCTCCATTCAAGAAGGTAAAAAGGCGAAGATGAAGAAGACGATGAGGAACGGCGCCGCGCTAAGCCTGTAACCCTATTTCCCAAAATGAAATGAAACAATGAAAACCTAAAACAATTGTTAAAGCACATTGGGCCTGTCTCCAACGAAACTGCTTAAGCCCATTTCCAATCTGGCAAATACACCCCCCTTTTCCTTTTGATTATGTTTGATTTTTGGGCCATAATCCCCCTAGAGCCCATTTAACCTTTTTCTCTTATACTTAATATTTTTTTATTTTCTTTTATATAACATAAACTTAGAATTAACATTCTTATTAAATAAAAATAATACATTAATTTCTTTTTTACTAATATTGTTTATCACACTTAAATGTAAATATTAGATTTTTTTATTAGGTTTAAACAATTTTCTTTTTAGAACCTTTTTAATTAAAAAAACGTTTGTTTATATAACATTAACTAAAATGTATAAATAATAATTTTCTTAAACTTAAAACATTTTTCTTTTCTTTAATTAAAACTTTTGTACATAAAAATACTAACTAAAACACATTAACATTAATACATAAAAAAATAGAATTTCTTAAAACATTTTTCTTTTCTTTTATTAAAACTTTTGTTTATACATATTAACAAAAAAAACATAAATAACAATACTTAACAAAATACTTAATTTTGCATTAAGTTAACATCTTGCATCACTTGTAAATAATCACATGCACTTACACCAATACATTTGCTTGTTTTTATTCTTGTACATTGATACATGTTACATTGAGATGCGATTCGATTTGGTTGTAAATATATTTGGACACTACTCTCCTAATAAGTCTCATCCCCATTTGTAAATATTTGTACCCCCACTCTCGGATACTTATTTGTAATAGCTTAGACTTTAAATTCCCGCAATTTATCGCTTTCTATATACTGTATAGTAATTAGGGTTTGTATGCGAAGATTCAAAATCAACCGCTAGATAACCTAATACAAGACAAATGCATGACAATCAATACACAATTCACACTTGCACCCTTAGGGTAATCCCGCTTGTTGCCTTCCAAATGGGCCATGCTTGCATGCTGAGTTTCTTTGGCAAAACAAAACAAATCAAATGATCATAGTCCCTCGATGACGCTTTCGAAAGTTGCCTACAAAATGATCATAGTCCCTTCAAGCAAAATTGCCAAAGACACTTGGAACCATTGCATTCATGGTCCATACGATGACCCGCGTCCGTCCCGTTAACATCCTAACACAAGATTGTCCACCAAATACAATGGTGGAACAATACTGTTAAAAGGGTTAAAACATGAGAAAGACCTTTGAGTAAATTTAGGGGTAGACAACTCTTAGTTACTTGATCAAACTTGCAAAACACACTTGCCTACTTTTCAAAACACACTCCACAACACACTTTCAAAACAACTTTCAAAAACATTGAAATATCTTTTCGAAAAGACACACACCTTTGTAAAACATTCGAGTAAAGAATTGTTACAACGGTTGCCTAGACAAGGCATCTTTTTCAAAACACACACACACACCATCATTTCAAGCAATTGAAAATCAAAGGCAAGTGATCTAAAACAAGTAACTAAGAGCCCATGGATAACCATGGATGAAAAGGGTGCTAATACCTTCCCTTTTCATAATCTACCCCCCGGACCCACGAAACATCTCAAATGGTTTTTCCTTTGCATTTTAACCTTTCCTTTAGGATAAAATAAAAAGTCGGTGGCGACTCTTGCTAAACCGAACAAGTGCAAATACAAAGGCAAAACCTCAAGTCAGTTCTCCCACCGTATCACAGTTGGTACCGGTATCCTTCGTGTGGAAACAAGGAGAATACGGGGCCACCGCGTGGTGTCATAAAGCGCTAACGGATGTTAGAACCTTAGTTGAACAAACTTGCCCATTAGAAAGTATTGAGATAGCCGGCCTCGGTGTAAAGCTGAGGATTGCTTGATACTCGTTGCTACACTCATTGAGGTCAAACTTTCGGGATATTTCGGCCGCAAGAAAAGATTGCTTGAGCTGAAACAATACCCGATAAAGGATGATCAGTGATATTGAGAATCTTTAGAACCCGGCTACTTTTCTAAGACAGGTTTGAAACCAACTAAACTTCAAGAGGGTACTTACCTTTAACCTCATGCAAGCCTTTGAACCTAAGGCCTATTGTGTGTTTTGCCTGTGTGTGATTATTTCTGTTTGAACATAACATCATGCATCATAACATAGCATTCATTCTTATTACGCTAACCATTTCAAGGACCAAGGGAATTTATCTTTGTTCTGTTTTGCAGATCATGGCCTCCATTCGTAGAAACACTATCCGAATCAGCTTTGTGAGAATACCTCTCTAACTCAAGGAGCTAGTATCAAGGGTTCCTGAAACTTCTGCGTTCACTAAGAGACATGGTCGACTTCTTAACCTGGTTACATCGAGCTTTGATGAAAATATGATGGGTGTACTCTTTCAGTTCTTTGATCCCAAGCACCATTGCTTCACCTTTCCATACTATCAGTTGGTGCCTACCATGGAAGAGTTCTCTCAATTATTGAATATAGCCATTCTTGAACAATTGTCTTTCACAGGTTTAGAAGAGGTTCCTAAGCCCGAAGTCATTTCCTCAGCCTTGCATCTGAAACGAGCCGACGTGGTTTCCAATTAGGAGACAAGAAACGAAGTCAAGGGTTTTCTAGCCAAGTTCTTAATAGAGAAGGCCCGACTGTTTTGGGATGATATGGACTTTCAAACTTTTGAGGAGGTCTTGGCCCTTCTAATCTATGGGTTAGTATTGTTCCCTAATCCAGACTTGCTCATAGATATGAATGCTATCAAGATCTTCCTCTCTCGCAACCCCGTGCCTACCTTGCTCGGAGATATCTTGCACGCTTTCCATACTTGTACCATGAAGAGGAGATGGGTTCTTATGTGTTGCATGCCATTGTTGTCGAAGTGGTTTGTTTCTCACCTCCCTATGTCCGTACGAAAGAATGAAGAAGGTTTGGGTTGGTCGTAAAGGATAATGTCACTCGCTCACACGGATATTCTCTGGTATTCCTGAACTATGGGAGATGCTGCTATTATTGACCGCTGCGATGAGTACCCTAATGTCCCATTACTTGGCATTAGGGGAGGTATAACTTATAATCCTTGTTTGGCTCTGCGAAAATTTAGTTACACTCGAAGGGATGGTCCTCATGAGTTACTTATCGAGGGCATTGTGTTTAACTATGAGAGTGATGTTCAAGGGTATCGCCAGAGGTTGATACGAGCTTGGAGCATAGTAAACAGATCTGACGCCAAGGCTTTGGGGCCGAAGACTTCCATTCCTATGGAACCTTATCTCCAATGGGTACGAGCTCGCGCCCATAAACTTATGATGCCCTACATAGCCGTTTTACCAGTGATTGTGGAACCCACTACTGAAGGGGGTATTCCTTACACGGTTCCCCATCCTGATATGCCCATTGATCTTGAAGAACTATAGAGGTCTTGGAATCAGTTGAAGAAAGAGTGGGATACTTTAGGGATCAGTTCTATTCCCAGGAGAGGAAGGTTTTAGAGCTCACAAAGCAGCTTCATGAGGAAATAAGCCTTAATGTCTATCTCTGCACGAAGAGGAAACATCCATGGGAAATTTGATTTTTTTTTCTAGTTTTTTTTAGAATTGTTTTTAATTATAACACCTAAAAGGCGATTGAACTTTGAATTCTACTAATAAAATATTTGTTTCATTTTGGTTCGCAAATTTAAATTTCCCAAAGTCTTTGAAATCATTACATACGCATCCCGTCCATAAACACTGCATATACAAGTACCATTACAGGCTTCTCATCTTCTTCGCTATTTATTTCAGCATAAATGTCTTTTGAACAAAGCATCAAATATTTCCAGGCACAAAATGCTCAATTCCAACAGATGTTCATAACTCTGGCGCAAGGGCAGGAGGATCTGAAAGCCCTCATCCTGAAGGAGAAGAAGAAAAAGAAGAAGGTCTCTGGTATTCTGAATATGGGCAGAAGGTTCAGGGGGCCATTAAAGCAACCATTCGATATAACCTCCTCATCCAATGAAGGGGAGAATCAAGAAAGAGAGACAAGGGAAAAGGACCCCAGTCCTGATGTTTCTAACAATGATACATACTACAATGATGAGTAGTATCCTCCTACTGAGGATAGATACAAGCAGTTGGAAGATCATTTGAGTGTTATGGAAGTCTAGAGGACACCTTGGTTGGATTTAGAAGAACTGGTATTGGTGTCGGGATTGGTCATTCCGCAGAAATTTAAAGCTCCAATTTTTGCAAAGTGTGATGGGGTGTCTTGCCCTAAGCTTCATCTCCGTTCGTACGTAAGGAAGATCCAGCCCCACACCGTTGATAGAAACTTGTGGGTTCACTTCTTTCAAGACAGTCTGTCAGGGACTCAGCTTGAATGGTTCTACCAATTGGAGAGAACCAATGTCTGAAACTGGGAGGACTTGGCCGCTGCTTTTTATAAGAAGTATCAATACAACACCGACCTTGCCCCCACTCATACTCAACTCCAGAGTATGTCCATGGGTGCAGATGAAGGCTTTAAGGACTATTCTCAAAAGTGGAGAGACTTGGCTGGAAGAGTCTAACCCCCCTTATCTGACAGGGAGTTGGTTGACATGTTTTTGGGGACGCTGTCGGTTCTTTCTTTAAGCATTTGATTGGTAGCTCATCAGCTGGTTTCACCGAGTTGATATTAACAGGAGAAAGAGTATAAGCTGGGATTCAGAGCGGTAAGATACAGAAAGGCGCCTTTCGAGTTCGGTGAAAAAGCCTTTCACTGGTAAGAAGGAAGACAGTGATATCTATAGCCCAAGAGGTCAAAGCAGAGATGAACATCGTTCGACAGTAAGTGCTGTAATTATACCTAGGTTTACGACTGCTCCACAACGCATCAATCAACAAAGGGAAGAAAGACCACAAAGGCACTTTACCCGGATTAACATGACATTGACAGAGGTTCTACCCCATCTACTAAGATCCAACTTGGCAACCTTGAAAGAGGCTCCCAAGAATCCAAATACTACATCTCTTTGGTACAATCCTAATGCTCGGTGTGCCTATCATTCTAAGAGTCCTGGCCACGATACAAATGATTGTTGGGCTCTGAGAAATAAGGTACAAGATCTGATTGAAGCCAAAGAGATTGAGTTCGATGCTCCGGAGAAGCCCAATGTCATAACTGCTCCCACGCCTAAGCACAATCGTGGAGTCAATGTTGTTGATACCGATCTGTTTGTGACCTCAGTTGATGAAGTTTCTACTCCTCTTATGACTATTAAGTAGAATTTATGGTTGGCCGGTTTATTTTCGGGTTGTGGCGAAGGTTGCCGCGTGTGTTCATCTCTGCCTTCTGGTTTCCATTTGCTGAAAACAGGTGTCCAACACCTAATGGACAGCTGAGAAATTTTGTTCGAAAAAACTTTGATTCCAACTGTCCCATGTGAAGATATTGCAATTATAACCATTTCCGCCAATCCTCCCAAGGTCTCCTCGAGAAGACCTGTTAGGATTACATATGCTCCAAGAGTCGCTCCGTTAATAATCACCCTTCTTGGTCCTGTCCCATACGCCTCAGACAAAGCTGTCTATTGGCATTATGGTACCGATGTCTACTATCATGGCATTAGAAAAGACCTGAAGAATGAAGAGGTTGATCCCAATGTCAGTAACATTGTCGGGACCAGTAAGATCACAAGAAGTGGGAGGGTTTTCTCTCTCGATATTTCCCCAAAGAATGTTAATAAACATGTCGTTATTTCGCCCCTTATTCATATTGGTGCTTCAACTACTACTCCTGTTCTTACTCCAGTTGTTACCCCTGCCAGCGAGTCATCTGGTACCCGAGGCAAAGAAGCTATAGGTGATCCTGCCCGGACAGAGGCACCTAGAAAAATTGTCGTAGAAGGCTCTAAGCAAGAGATAGAGGAAATATTAAAAATAATTAAAAAGAGCGACTGCAATGTGGTTGAGCAGCTGGGGCAGACCCCTCAAAGATATCCATGTTGTCTCTGCTGTTGTGTTCTGAGGCCCATGCGAAGGCTTTGATTGCATTCCTCAATAATGTGCATGTGCCGCAAGAGACTTCAGCTGATCAATTCAAAGACTATGTGGCCAGCCCGACTGCTGACAATGGGCTGGGTTTTTCAGATGCCGATTTGACACCGAAAGGGAGGAAGCATAATGATGCTCTGCATGTCTCGATCGAATGCAGGGGCACCACTATGGCTCATATGCTGGTAGATATTGGGTCTTCACTGAATGTCCTGCCGAAGAAGGCTCTCGACCGACTATATTGTGAGGGCTTGACCTTAAAGCCTAGTAACATGTGGTAAGGGCTTTTGACGGGTCAAATAGAATGGTGCACGGGGAGGTGGACATCCCTGTCAAGGTAGGTTCTCAGACCTTTGAGTCTACTTTCTATGTAATGTACATCCGGCCGTCATACTCTTGTTTGTTGGGCCGTCCTTGGATCCATGAAGTTGGGGATGTTACTTCTACACTGCACCAAATGCTGAAGTTGTTAGAACATAGTTTGATTCTAAAACCCTTGATTAGAGTTTTTATGATAACAAATACAAAGAATAAATAAATACAAAGAATAAATAAATACAAAGAATATATACTGTTGTACCCCAAAATTTTCCCTCTCATATTATCAATATTTTCCTCACAAGATTTCTTGGACCCAAGACCAGATTAGGGTTTGCTCAGCTCAAGACATCTCCTTGCACTAATGACCTGAAATTAGGGTTTGAGTTTGCACAAGTATTTTTGGACCATCAATGCTTCATGTTACTTTCACACACCATCTTGGACCCCTAAGATTGCTAATACCAAGTTTCAAGCCTTGAATCATATTTTTGCCCAGTCAATTGGACAGTTGACCTAAAAATCAACTATATTAGGGAAAAAGTCAACCATGGCCAAATTACAGTCAAACTTAATAATTTTTTATCCACATAAACATTATAGACTCATATGAACCATTTTATCAAGTTTGGATCATAACTCCTCAAGAAATTTAATCAAATCATCAAAAGGGCAAAATGGTCAAAATTAGGGTTTTGACTGTGAAAGGGCAATTTCTGATTTTTAAGCTAGACAATGACCAATTGGGTTCAAACATGATTTCAAGGACTCAATGGCATCATCTTGACCTAATCACATGGTTCAAAAGATCTCAAATGCATAGGATTGACAGATGAATTTTCCAGTCAACTGATCAAAAATCAACTGTACACTGAAAAGTCAAACTTTGACTTTTTTGTCAAAACCAAGTGCCAAGGGTCATAATTCATCAAGATGTGTCAAAATGTGAAATTTGTTGACCAAGAAATATAATTATGAAAATTAGGGTTTTAATTTGAAATTTTTCATAACTTAGAATTTTTCTAAGTTATGAAAGATTCTTATTTTTTCCCAACTTTCCACAATTTTTTCACCATGATGCATTTGGATTCAAACAAAACTTCCAACATGAAAGTTGTAGTCCTCCATGAAATCTACAACTTTGACTGACAAAGTTTTCCCTAAATATTCTTGGATCTCAAGTTATGATTTTGTGAATAGGGGTCCATAAACGTTTTAACTTAGTGAAAATTTGCCCTAGTTTAGGCAGATTTTTGACCTAACTTCATGGCAACTTTTCACCTAGTTACAAGAGGAATCTCAAAATGAATTTCAAAGATGGATCATAGAGCATGTTATAATCTTTCCAAAATGTCCAAGAACTCTCCAAGATCATTTATGTTTAGGGAGAATCGAAGAAGGGAAAATGGCAAATTATCACTTTTGTTCAAGGCATTTTCACAATGGTTCAAGTTGCAAATCTGTCCTAGCATGCTTTTACTTGGCATTAAAGGTCCTAATCCTTTCTACACTCCATAATTGAATGTTAATTCAGTGGACAATGGCTTTATTTTGATCTTTGGAGCATTGTACAATGAATTAATCCAAAAATGGCATAAAGTTCACAATACTACTTTGATAAAGCATGCTTTTTGCAACTTTGCAAATCTTGAGCCATGGACCTGATCTTTTGTTGCAAACAAGATCCACAAACATCAGGTAAAGTACACCAACCCTCTGCGGCCCACAAGCTAGCCTGTACAGGCCATTGGCATTGTCACTTCCATCTTTCTTCAAAAGCAAGCAAACTTGCAAAAGTCAATACAACTAATCCATCTGATAAAGGCAAGCCTTGGCATCATTTGAAACAACTTCATAACTTTGTAACAAGCAAAAGCACGAACCCATAGCATCCCAAACACTCTCAAACACCAAAATCACACTTTTCTGCCCAAACAGGGCATCATCTGCAGAACACTTGTCAACTTGAAACTTGCTCGTGCATTTTTCCTTCCAACCCTTGAAACATCTTCCCTACATCACATCCAAGATATCCAGGCCCTTGTCTTGCAACTGTGTGCCATGTTTCAAGCTTCACCATTTTCATTTTGGAGGTTTGCATGTTGACTCGTGCAGGGAGATCCAAGCATCTACAAGGCCAGCTGAGCATTGGAGAAGCTTGAGGGAACTTCAAGGAACCTCACACGATCCTCAGGCCTCACTCAAAGTTCCCACATTGCCATATCCAAACTCAACTGAACAAGGTATTTTTCAAAGTTCTATCTCCTTATTTAGGCATCCTTAAGCTTTTATTTGTGAAGCAAAAATGTAGTCCTTAACTTGCTTAAGTTGTACATATGCATAGTTGTTATTTATATTAACTGAGTAGTGAGAATTTGAAGCTTGAAGTTCATGAAAATTTTAGGTCAAAAATTAGGGGTGATAACATTCTCCTTGATCTTTGAGTGTTAGGTCACAAATTTTATATCATTGGAATCGTGAGTTTACAAGCTACACTTTTTATTTTATGAGTTTTTGATTTTATACAAGCATGAGCAAGAACAGGATTTGAAGAAGAACGCGCGCGTTTGGAGAGACAGAGGACAGGGACGAAGTTGCCTGGGCCTGGCGCGCCTTGGGCCTTTTTGTTTTGACTTTTTGCACACACCCCCCCCCCCCCATGTTTCCTATTTGCACCCCCTTTGATTATTTTTATATTTTTGCATATTTTCTTGCATATTTTATATTTTTGAGTTGCATTTATTTTTCTGAACATTAAAAATCACAAAAATAATTTTCTTAATTTTTTGCAATTATATTTTTTTTTATTTTTTTTTTCACATATAAAATAATTTTGTTTTTATAAATAGAGCTTATTTTCTTATTTATTCATAAAACCTTTTAATAAAAATATTATACATTTTTATTTTATTATTTTTTCACACAAAACATTATTTTCACACATATTTAATTTTTAATATTGTGTATAATATTACTTATTTATTTCTTGAACAAAAATGAATAAAATAATAATAGAAAACATATTTTCTTTTAAAACAAAATTAGGGTTTCCCCTTTCAAAAATAATATTATTATTTTTTCTTATTTTTAGGACTTAGATAATTTTATTTTCTCATACATAAAACAAATACAAAAACATTTTTTGCATAATTACATATTATTGCATATTTAAATAATTGTTTATTTATTACAATAAATTCAATTGGGTTGTAATAGTGAATTAGGGTTTTATTTTGTGCAAATATCCCCCATTCAAAACTTGTATCCCCCCTCCCATAATATTGTTGTAATAGTTTAGATTTACTTTACGCAATTTATCGTATTATATGCATGTTTAGTAAAAACTAGGGTTTGTATGATAAGACAAAAATCAAATAAATAGCATGACCTAATACAAGACAAAAATGCATGAAAAATGACAACACATTGCACACAAGCACTCCTTAGGGTTTCACCCATTTTGTTGCCTAAAATGGCCATGGTATGCATGCAAGGTATCTTCGCAAAACAAGACAAAACAAAAGATCATAGTCCCTCGATGACGCTATCAAAAAGGTTGCCTAAACAAATGGTCTTAGTCCCTCAAAATGCTAAAGATGCTTGGCAACATTGCTATCATGGTCATACGATGACCCACGCCCGTCCCGTTTAACATCCAAAGATAGGGTTGTTTACCAAATGCAATGGTAAATCAACAATGTCAAAGGAATAAAAATGTACAAAAAAAGACTTTTGAGTAGGTAGGTGCTCCTAGTTACTTGATCAATTTGCAAACAATCCTTGCTATTTTCAAACAAACACACACAATTTCAAAAACATTTTCAAACAACTTTCAAAACATTGAAACATTTTTCAAAAGACAAACATCTTTGTATACATTCTTATGAACGAGAATCATTACAAAGATTGCCAAAACGATGACCTCTTTTCAAAATACTTTCAAAACCACACAAAGCACCATTTCAAACAATTGGAAAAGCAAAGCAAGTGATCTAAACAAGTAACTAAGAGCCCATGGAAAATCATGGATGAAAAGGGTGCTAGCACCTTCCTTTTTCATAATCTACCCCCCGAACTCAAGAAAACATCTCAAAGATCTTTACTGTGCTTTTTTACCTTTCCTTTTGGATAAAATAAAAGTCGGTGGCAACTCTAGCTAAACCGAAACATTTGCGACAAAACGCAAAACCTCAAGTCATTTCTCCCACCGTATCACATATACAAAGAACAAATATGCACCTAAAAATTATGTTTTATGTATGCAGAAGTTCTGATGGGATCAGCATCAGAAGATAAGCTAAAGTATTACACACTGAAGCAATACAGTTTTTACGCTGAAGTTTGATGACCAGAATCTGCGCTTAAACAAGTAAACTCTGACTCTGAACAAAGACATATCAACCAAGTCATCAACACTCTGAAGCGTCATCAGTAGTTAAAGCAAAGAAGACTTTGAAGCGTTACTGATTATTCAAGACAGAATTAAATGCCAACGGATTTCTTCAGACAAGATCTTCTACAAAAGGAAAGTGTGTTATTAACATTAAACTTGCTTTATGGACAACGTCTCTTGCTTTCCTATATAAACAAGTCCGCTTGCAAAAGAAGCACGTATGTACGCACACATCAATTTGCAGAGAATTCCAAACCACGCATATTCAAGCTCTAGCAAATTTATTCTATACTATAAGCTTAACCTGTGTAATTATCACAGTTGTGATAAACTGTTTTGTTAGAAAAGATCAACACATTCTTGTTCAATTAGTTGTAAAATATTTCCTTGAGATTAACCGGTTTGTGGTTGTACTCAAGAATACTTTAACAGTTGTTAAAGTAGTTGTTGTAATCTTTTGAGATTAGTGGATTAAGACCTCGTTGGAGAGTGGCGAAATCACCTTGATGGGTGGACTGGAGTAGTTTGAGATCAAACGAACCAGGATAAAAATATTGTATCATTAAGCTGTTTTTGATCCAAGTTTTTCAATTCAACCCCCCCCCCCCTTCTTGTGTTTTTCACATCTTCAATTGGCATCAGAGCGCCTGTTTATGAGCTTAAACACTTAACTGTGTCAGTACAAGATCCAGCGTTAGAAAAACACAATGGCAGGACCAAGTCAAAACATCAGCAATGACAACAATGAAGAAAGGGACAGATTCAGTGGCAAACCTCCAGTCTTTGATGGAGAGAACTTTGACTACTGAATAGACAGAATTGAGAGTTTCTTTCTGGCCCATGATGCTGATCTGTGGGATATGGTGACTGATGGATACACGCACCCTGTGGATGGACGTGGTCAGAAGATTGACAGGAAAATGATGTCTGATCAGCAAAAGCGTGAGTTCAGAAATCATCACAAGGCCAGAACAATTCTTCTCAGCGCCATCTCATATTCATAATATGAGAAAATATCAAACATAGAAACTGCCAAGAATATGTTTGATTCTCTGAGAATGACGCACGAAGGCAACATTCAAGTCAAAGAAACCAAAGCCCTTGCGGTCATTTAGAAGTATGAGGCATTCAAGATGGAAGATAGTGAATCAATAGAAACTATGTTTTCAAGATTCCAAAATCTTGTTGCTGGTCTAAAAGTTCTTGACAAAGGGTATTCCACTGCTGATCACGTTAAGAAGATCATTAGAAGCTTGCCAAAACAGTGGAGGCCAATGGTCATAGCACTTAAGATAGCCAAAGATCTCTACAAAATCTCTCTGGAGGAACTTGTCAGCTCCCTCAGAAGTCACGAGATAGAGCTAGAAGAAGACGAACCACAAAAGCAAGGTAAGCCATTAGCTTTAAAATATAACAGAAAATCTGACTCCAAAGTTTTGCAGGCTGTAGAAGAAACCTCTGATGGATCATCATCAGAAGAAGATGAATTGTCTCTCCTCTCCAGAAGGGTGAACCAACTGTGGTAGCAGAGGCAAAGAAAGTTCAGGAATCCCAAAAGATCAGAAAATCAGAATGAATCCTCATCCAGATACAGAAGGTCAGAATCCTCCTCTGGACACAGAAGATCTGAAGGCTCTTCAGGATACAGAAACCCAAACAACAAAGACATCATCTTTTATGAGTGTAACGAGCAAGGGAACTACAAAAGTGAATGCCCAAATCTTCAGAAAGAGAAACCCAAGAAGAAGTTTATCAAAGAAAAGAAGAAAAGCCTCATGGCTACATGGGATGATTCTGACACATCTGAAGCTGACTGTTGTACCCCAAAATTTGCCCTCCCATATTCCTCAAGATTTGTCAAGAATGATCTTCAAATTGCTCAAAATGCCTCAAGAGTTAGACAGTCAAACCATCTCCTAAGCAGTAGACAACTGAAATTAGGGTTTTGGTTCTTTCAAGGAATTTGGGGTTTTCTATGGTTCAATCAAGTCTCATAGGCCTCTATATATTCTCAAGCACGTACATGCCAAGCTTCAAAGCTCACAGTGCCAGTTTGCACAATCAAAAGCTCCATTTGATCTACAGTCAACTGCAAGGGCAAAATGGTCATTTTGAAGTCATAAGTCAGAATTCTTGGTCAACATCTTATTTTGAGTTCACAATCATCATTTGATCAAGTCTTGATCATGATCCCACAAGAATAGCTCAAAGATCATCAAGATGCAAAAGTTACTATTTTTGGACAGTAGAAAAGTCAATTGTACTTTGACCAGGGCATAACTCTTTCATGGTTTATCAGAAAAATTCCATCCAAAGCTCATTTTGAATAGGATGCAATTTCCTACAATCCATCTTCACACCCCAAGGTCAAGAAATGCTCTCACAAAAAGTTACAAATTTTTACATTATAGGTCAATTTTAAAAGTCAACAAAAGTACACTTTGAGTCAAAGGCCATAACTTGAGATTGGTAAATCCAAATGACATGGGACCAAAAGCATTGGTTGGAGGACTTCAAGGGCTTTCCAAAATGTCCAGGAACATGGTCATATGATCAAAATTGAGCAAATTATGCATTGGAGAAGTTGGACAATTTTCATGAATTTGCAAAAGTCAACTTTGCTTAAAACACCTTCTTTTTGTTAATGGGCCTCAAATCTATTTTTTGAAACTTCACCCATGACCTATGCACGACCCACCAAGTTAAATGGGATTTATTTTCTTAAATTTATTGATTAAATGGATTTTTAATACATATTAATTCATTTAATTAATTTAAATTATAAGAAAATAGAAGATTTGATTTTTAAATCAATTTGTGAACCAAATATGATCCAAATATGCTGACCAATTCGTGCACAAGCTAAAAGATACAAAAATATCCAATTTTGGCAACTTGTTCAATCATGAAAAATCAAGAATATTTAATTTATCAATCAAAGATTTAATCTTCAATGCACATGGGTATGGGTCCAAATTTTGACCTAAATTGATTCCCTTATATGCAAGCAAGCCAACCATAACCTAATTCACGAGAAAAAGCTGCAGAAACGGCCATATCAATTTCAAGAAATTCCAAGAAAACTCAAAACTTGTTCTTGCAATTTAGGACAATTCAAGGTGCTTTGTCCATCCAAACACATTGCAGGAGGTACCATGAGTAATTTGCAATCAAATTCAGGCACCAAAGCTCAAGGAATCACGAAATACAGTTTCACGGTTTGCACTTATAATTCAAAATCATATCTCTTAATTCATATGCATTTGACATATTTTTGTGATTGATTTGCATTGCTAGAGATCATACAAAGCTAATGGAATGATTGAATTGAACCATAGTTCCCTAAACCGAGAGATGCCATGATTGAATTTCTAGGGTTTTTAAGCTTTCCAGACCAGGAAAAATTGGAACCAATAGGATACATGGTTGAAATCGTGAGACCAAGACGATTCCAACACACACCTCGCGAAATATTTATGTTTGTTGTGTGTCTATTCGCTATTTTTCGTGCAGGAAGGTAGTGGAGGTTAAAAACCCCCGCTATTTGATTCTAATTATGCAGGACAAAGGTTGAAGATGATGATGTGTTGTCATCTGGTTGGTCTATTTGAAAAAACGCGCGCTTTATTTTTATTTACAACATATTGATTTGTTTTCATATATAATAATTGCCTCTTATTCCTATAACAATTGAAGCAGCGTGGTTGGGTGGTAAACGTGTTGGCCTGTGAGCATTGGGTATTCTTATTATTTTTATTCTTCAGGTATTCTTGTGCAGTTTGCAAAGAGAGGTCCACCATACACCTCAAATCTCAGTGCGCCTGATGTCTCCAAGCCTAAATCAAATGGTCACGAGATGATGTCCACTGTGTGCCCAAGTCAACAAGCGTGTGGAAGATTCTGAAAGTCAAACGAGGCTGGAATGTTAATGGGCCAAGAATTGCAAAATACACCTCCAAAGTTGGCCCAAACCCCCCTGAGTTTGCATTTTTTATTTTATTTCATTATTTATTTGCTTGATTTATTTTTATTATTTTTAATTAATTACTAACTAAAATAATTTATTTTTCCTAATAAAAATAAAAAAAACCTCAAAAAACATTATTTTTATTAAATTCATCACTTTCATTATTTTTGTAAATAAATAATTAATTAATTAATTTAGTTTTCATTAGGTTAATTTTAACTTTTTTGCAATAATTTAAAATTAATTAGAATATTAGGGTTCTTAATAACTTTTAACCATTTTTTACTTTATTTCCTTAAAAATATAAAATCTCAAAAATATTTTCTTTTAATTAATTAATTCCATTTTTTTATTTAGACTTAATTCTTAAATTCAAAAAAAATAACAAAAATCTCTTTCTTTCCTAAAAAGGGTCAAAACCCTAAAAACTCTCAGATTCAATTTTTCTCGCGCGTGTGATTTTTTTTATTCATATTTTGATTCATATAATGTATTTGCTCCGAGGATGTAATAGTTTTAATTAGGAATTTTTATCGCTTTCGTTTATTTTCCGCAATTTACTTTTCAAGGGTTTGTTTTTGGCGATGTAAATACCCGACGCCTTGTAATAACTTAGTTTTATTTTCCGCAACCATTAACTGCTAGATGTATGAATAATAGGCTATGCATGACAAGATCTACCTTTAAAATTAAAATCAACCGTAGCTCACCATAACATGTACAAAGATAACATAACTGAAAATTGACACACTTGCACAAGCCACTCCTAGGGTACGCCTCACTTGGTTGCCTCGACGTGGTCATTGAGTATAGGAAGTTTTAGAGGTCGCCCTCCTGTCTAAAGATCAAAGTTGCCTCGAAACGGTTGCCTCGATAAAAAATGATCTAAGACATTAGGGTTACCGCTAAGGCATCCTAACATTGCTTTAGTGACCACATGTCCCTTAATCGAATTGACCCGAAAACTCCAACGACGGTGCTACCTACTCCTCAATAGTGGGATAGCACTGTCTAAAGGACATTTACACAGCTTAATTCCTTTTGAGTAGGTAGAGGTTCTTAGGTACTTGCTCTTTTCAAAACAAAACAAATTTTTCACACTTACACTTTTCAAACAAAGTTTTCAAACAACGCTTCATACACTCTTGAGGACAGAAACAAGAGTTAAATCAAAGTTTTCAAACAAAACTCTTTTCAAAAACCACAAACACAAGAAAAGCAAAAACTTTTTGAAAACATAGTGAGCAAGTATCTAAGAGCCCGTGGATAACCACGGATAGAAAGGGTGCTAATACCTTCCCTTTCTATAATCTACCTCCCGAACCCGAGAAACTTCTCGAAAAGGAATTTTGCGGTGCTTTTGTCCTTTCCTTATTGGATTAAATAAAAGACGGTGGCGACTCTTGCTTACCGCGACATTTTGCGAAAACAAACGCAAACGCGAACCAGCATTCCAAAACAGTCAGTTCTATTCCCACCGATCACAGAACTGGCGAATCTGTTGGGGATCTTATAAGTGAGGTGTACCTTAGGATTAGATCACCATGTTTTCAATTGTATTGCTTCGTATGCTTTAAACTTTGTGGGCTTGTATCATAGTTTTATAGATGCTAACCCGGATCTGGGGGTACCCTTTTTTAGGTAAGTAGCAATAAACTGTGAGGGATCTGTCCAGCGTAGACCGACACAGATGAAGCAGTAGCTACGTTGGTGTGACACCTTAGTCTGTACCGATATCCCTTGTGTTGGAACAAGGAGAATATGGGTCTTCTGAGGAGTCATTAAGCACCAACTGACCTTAGAACCTTAAATTGACCAACTTGGCCATAGAACAGTAGCAGTATGCTACACTCATTGAGACTAAACTCTTGCAATGGTTCCGGCCGCAAGAAAAGGTTGCCAAACTGGAATTATGACCGATTGAGGGTAGTCAGTGATATTGAGATCCTCTAGAACCCGATTACTATTTTTAGGACAGGTCTTAACCAACTGAAACTGAAAGAGGGTAGTACCTAAACTTCATGCCAGCCTGAAATCTAAGGGCTCTTTTGTGTGACTTGTGTGCCTTTACCATGTTTGCCTTTTTTGAATACTTGTAGTGTGCCTTTACCATGACATCATAACATCATAACATTGCATACATCTTGCATAAGGACTAACCCATTTCAAAGACAAGAAGGTTTCATCTTTGCTCTATTTTGTAGGACATCATGATGCCCATGCGTAGGAATACTATCCGGCTCAACTTTGTTCAACCACCTACTTTGCTTAAAGAATTGGTTGACAGGATTCCAAACACTACTTCCTTCATCAGGGGGCATGGTTCTCTTCTCGGTTTAGTCACCTCAAAGTGGGACCAACAAATGATGAGTGTCCTAGTCCAGTTTTATGATCCGTTATACCATTGCTTCACCTTTCAAGACTTCCAGCTGGTCCCTACCCCGGAAGAATTCTCTGAGTTGCTTGGTATCTCTGTTTTGGAGCAGACTCCCTTTACTGGTTGGGAAAAGACTCTCAGGCCTGAAGAGATTGCTGCAGCCCTTCACTTGACCAAAGAGGAGGTAATGGCTAATTGGGAGACTAGAAGTGGAGTTAAGGGTTTTTTGGCTAAATTTCTGGTTGGCAAAGCTAATTGTTTCTGGAATGACTTAGACTTCAAAGCGTACGAGGACATCCTGACTCTCTTAATCTATGGTCTGGTATTGCTCCCGAATCCTGACACCTTTGTTGATGTTAATTCCATAAGGATCTTCATCTCTCGGAACCCTGTACCCACTCTCTTGGGTGATATCCTTCATCAGCTCTATACTCGTACTGCCCGAAAGCGGGGGACTTTGATGTGTTGTGCTCCTTTATTGGCGAGGTGGTTTATTTCGCACCTCCCTAAGTCCGTACTGAAGAACAAAGAAGGAAGGGGCTGGGCTCATAGGATAATGTCTCTTACTGATAATGACATTATTTGTACTCTCAGAGGCTTAGATGAGGTGGCCGTCATTGATCGTTGTGGAGAGTATCCTAATGTTCCATTGATCGGAACCCGTGGAGGAATCTCTTATAACCCACGTTTAGCTCTCTGTCAGTTTGGAAGAGCCAGAAGAGAAGGGCCTCATGAGATGTTGATACCTCATATCGTCTTTGATTTTCAGGTAGATAGCGACGAGCTACGTCGCAGATTCATCAGGGCTTGGGATAGAGTTCACAAATCTGACCCACTTGAGTTGGGACCAAAAACTTCTCTGCCAATGGAGTCATATTTCAGATGGGTCCGCATCCGTGCCCAGAAGTTAGGTATGCCATACGAAGCTGTCAGGCCTATTACTCTTGAAGTTGCTGATAAGGACGGGGTTCCTCCAACTATTCTCCATCCTCATACGCCCACTGATGTTGGCATACTAAAGAGGTCTTGGGCGCAACTGCAGGAAGAACGGGATTCTTATCGGGAGAGGTTCAATGAACAAGAACAGAAGATCCAGAAGCTGACTAAGCAGTTGGAGAACGAACGGATCCTGAATGATTATATCCGCACTGGGAAGAAGAGGCCATGGGAGCATTGATGGACCTTTGATGATTTCTTTTACGGTTTTATTTACTTTTCAGTATTTCCATTCTTGTAACGCCTAAGGGCAATTTGTTGAACAGTTTAAATTCCGAAGTTAAATCTAATAAAGTGTGTTTCCTTTCTTGTCTACAAATTTGAATCCCGATTATCTTTGAAAACATAAATCATACGCATTTCATCGCATGCACTGCATAAACAGGTACCGTTTTTACAGGTCACTTATCTTCTTCCCTGTTTATTTCAGCAGTCATCATGTCTACTGAACCTTCCACTGAGCAAGCTATCAAGGCCCTCCAGGCCCAGAATGCCCAGTTCCAAGAGTTGGTTATGAGCCTAGCCAAGGGTCAACAGGATTTGAAGACCCTGATTCTGAAAGAGAGGAAGAAGAAGAAGAAGAGGACCGTCTTGTTCAACACTGGACGCAGGTTTGGAAATGGACCGCAGAATGAGGTTGATCTGACCACCTCATCTGTAGGGAAAGACAATCCACAAGAGAGAAGGGTTCCTAGCCCCGTGGTCTCCGACAACGAGACAGATTATGATGAAGAACAGTATCCTCCTGCTGAGGATAGGTACAAACAGTTGGAGGACCGCTTGAGCGCTATGGAGATACAGAATGTGCCCGGGCTGGACTTTGGAGACCTAGGCTTATCCTCTGGGGTGGTGATTCCCCATGAATTCAAGGCCCCTGCCTTTGCCAAATATGACGGAGCTTCCTGCCCAAAGTTGCACTTCCGGTCGTATGTAAGGAAGATCCAGCCTTACACAGCTGATAAGAATTTGTAGATCCATTTCTTTCAGGACAGTCTTTCAGGGACTCAGCTGGAGTGGTTCTATCAGCTGGATGGAGCCAGTATCCGTAACTGGGAAGATTTGGCTATTGCGTTCTATAAGCAGTATCAGTATAATTCCGACCTCGCTCCTACGCGCACCCAACTCCAGGGTATGTCAATAGGGACGGGTGAAGGATTTAAAGAGTATGCTCAAAAGTGGAGAGACCTTGCCGGAAGGGTGCATCCACCTTTAAATTATCGTGAACTTGTTGATATGTTTCTGGGGACCCTGTCTGGTCCGTTCTTTAACCATTTGATTGGAAACTCTTCAGCCGGGTTTACAGACCTTATCTTAACTGGAGAGAGGATTGAAGCTGGTATCAAGGCCGGGAAGATACAGAAGGGTGCCTCATCGAGCACTGAGAAGAAGCTGTTCAAGAAAGAATCTAGTGTTGTCTATGGTTCAAGGAGACAGAATAGATCTGAACACCGCCAAGCTATCAACGCGGTGGTTATTTCAAAACCTGCTGGTGCTCCTCATCATCACAACCAACAAAGGGGCGAGAGACCTCGAAGGAAGTTCACTCGTCTTAGCATGACCTTGTCTCAGATATTTCCGCGGTTACTGACAACCAATCTGGTGACTCTAAAAGAAGCTCCAAAGATTTCAAACACAACATCCCCAAAGTACAATCCTAACGCTCGCTGCGCTTATCACTCTGACCGCCCGGGGCATAATACGGATGATTGTTGGGCTTTGAAGAATAAGGTTCAGGACCTAATTGATGCAAAGGAGATTGAGTTCGAGGCGCCCGAGAGGCCTAATGGTGTGACTGCTCCCATGCCCAAACATGGAGTAAATGCTGTAGAGGAAGACTTGTTTGTAGCCTCTGTGGATGACATTGTTACCCCGCTGATGACCGTCAAGAGGAACCTGTTGATAGCCGGTTTATTTCCGGGATGTAGTGAAGGTTGCCATCTGTGTTCTGTTTCACCTGCTGGTTGTCCATCTTTGAAGTCAGGCATCCAAAACCTGATGGATAATAAGGAGATCCTGTTCGAGAAGATTGTTGTTCCTACCACCCATACTGAAGAAGTTTCCATTATCACCATTTTCAACAATTCTCCCAAGGCTCCCTCGAGGAAGCCTGTCAAAATTATGCCTGTTCAGAAGATTGCACCCATAATCATCACTGTTCCGGGGCCTATTCCCTACGCCTCTGACAAAGATGTCCCTTGGCACTATGGGGAAGATGTTTATGTGCTTGGAGTTAAGCAAGAGTTTGATACTAATACCGGCGTCAGCAACATTACCGGGCCTGCTAAAGTCACCCGCAGTGGTAGACTTTTCTCACTTGATATTGCTCCACCAACTGTCTGAAGACCTATTGTCATCACACCTGTAAGTGGGCCTAATGCCATTCCTGATCAAGTTCTTAGTTCTACCCCTGTCGCCGAGTCATCTGACGCTCGGGGCAAAGGGATCGCCACTGATATGCCTGCCCAGACGGAGGCGCCAAAGACAACCACTGTTGAAGCTTCCAAACAAGAGATGGAAGAGATTCTGAAGATCATTAAGAAGAGTGATTATAATGTAGTTGAGAAGCTGGGGCAAACCCCATCCAAGATTTCTATGTTATCACTTTTGTTGTGTTCATAGGCCCATGCCAAGGCTCTGATTACCTTCCTGAAGACGGCCCACATGCCACAAGAGACATCAGTTTACCGATTGTGTGGCCAACTTAACTGCTGATAATGGTTTGGGTTTCTCTGACGCTGATCTGACTGCTAAAGGGAAGAACCATAACGATGCCCTGCATGTCTCCATTGAATGCAGGGGCACTACTCTTGCACATGTGTTGGTTGACACTGGTTCCTCATTGAACGTCTTGCCCAAGAAAGCTTTAGATAGGTTGGATTGCAAAGGGTTGGAGCTAAAGCCAAGTAACATTATTGTCCGGGCCTTTGATGGGTCTAAAAGGATGGTGCATGGTGAGGTTGATATTCCAATTAGAGTTGGTTCCCAGGTCTTCGATTCTATATTCTACGTGATGGACATTCGACCGTCCTATTCTTGTTTGATGGGTCGTCCATGGATCCATAAGGCTGGAGTTGTGACCTCCACACTCCATCAAAAGCTGAAGTACCCGGTCAGAGAGAAGATTGTGACAGTAGAGGGGGAGGAAGAGTACATGGTCAGCCACCTCAACTCGTTCCGGTACATAGAAATGGACGGGGAGTTCATTGAGACCCCATTCCAACACTTTGAAGAGGTTCCTCAGACACTGGCATCAGTTGAGACTGTGGTTGAAGATTCTCCATTGAAGATGGCTTCCTTAAAGGATGCCCGGGCTGTTATTGAGAAGGGTGAGTATGCAAACTGGGGCCGACTTCCTGATTTCACTCAGAAGACTAACAAGTTTGGTTTGGGTTTCACTGCAGAATCTCAAAGGGCTGTTCGTAGTGCGAGGATTAGAAGACCTCTTGGGTTCATCAGCAACTCAGGAGTAAATGCCATCGAAGACGACGGGGAGGAATCTGAATTCGACAGTTGGATCTACCCTACGACCAACGGTGGACCGAACAATTGGACAGCAAAAGACTTCGTCCCTATTACTTTTGTTACCCAGTAATGAACTCTTTTGTTTTGAATTTGTAGCAGACAATATTGTGAAACTTTATGGCCCGGTGTCTTACCCGGGGCACCGTGGCTTCATTTGTGAGGGCTTTTGTGTGCCATTTTCATATATCATTAATAAAAGCATTGGACGTTTTTTTCATTTCAAATCTTGCGCTCTTTGTCTTTCTTTATTATATATTGCAAAACAGCTATTTACACACACTCACATATACAGGTCCCAATCCATTCTGGATCTCACTGGTAACGACTCTGCTACTGCCAGTTATGACTTTGAAAATCCGATCAACTTAGCCGAAGACGAAGGTGAAGATGATTGCGAAGTGCCTGGTGAGCTTGCAAGACTGCTACTTCAGGAAGAGAGGGCCATTCAGCCACATGAAGAGCTAGTGGAAACAGTGAATCTGGGTACTGAGACAGACAAAAAGGAAGTCAAGATCGGTGCAAATCTGGAGCTTAGTGTGAAACAACGGTTGATTCAGATGCTGCATGACTACGTGGAAATCTTTGCTTGGTCTTACGAAGATATGCCTGGGTTGGATACCGACATTGTGGTTCATCGCCTGCCTACCAAGGAAGACTGCTCTCCCGTAAAACAGAAGGTTCGCCGTATGCGCCCAGATATGTCCGAGAAAATCAAGGCTGAGGTTATGAAACAATTTGACGCCGGTTTTCTAGAAGTAACTTCTTACCCTCAGTGGGTTGCCAATGTGGTTCCAGTTCCGAAGAAAGATGGTAAGGTCCGAATGTGTGTTGACTACAGGGATTTGAACAGGGCGAGCCCTAAGGATGACTTCCCTCTGCCTCACATTGACGTTCTGGTTGACAACATTGCTCAGCATAAGGTATTCTCCTTCATGGACGGTTTCTCCGGTTATAATCAAATCAAGATGGCTCCTGAAGACATGGAGAAGACCACTTTCGTTACTCAGTGGGGCACCTTTTGCTACAAAGTCATGCCTTTTGGGTTGAAAAATGTTGGGGCAACGTATCAGCGTGCCATGGTTGCTCTGTTTCATGATATGATCCATCATGAGATCGAAGTATACGTCGACGATATGATTGCAAGGTCCCAAACGGAGGAAGAACACCTTGACCATCTACAGAAGCTGTTTGACCGGTTAAAGTTGTACAAGCTGAGGTTGAACCCGAACAAGTGCACCTTCGGGGTGAGATCTGGAAAACTACTAGGTTTCGTCGTAAGCGACAAAGGTATTCAAGTGGACCTACCAAAGTGAAAGCCATACAAGAGATGCCAGCTCCCAAGACTGAGAAAGAGGTCAGAGGCTTCCTAGGACGTCTGAACTACATTGCCTGATTCATCTCACATATAACTGCTACTTGTGAGCCAATCTTCAAACTACTGAAGAAAGATCAAGTAGTACGTTGGAACGATGAATGTTAGGCCACTTTCGAAAGAATCAAAGAGTATCTCCAAGAGCCACCCATTCTTATGCCACCGGTTGAAGGGAGACCTCTAATCTTATACTTGACAGTACTTGACAATTCAATGGGGTGTGTGCTAGGTCAGCATGACGAGTCTGGACGAAAAGAGCATGCTATTTATTACCTTAGCAAAAAGTTTACCGACTGTGAGACCCGATACTCACTGCTCGAGAAAACTTGCTGCGCTTTGGCATGGGCTGCTCGCCGGCTAAGACAGTTTATGTTGACTCACACTACTCTATTGATTTCAAATATGGACCCAATCAAGTATATCTTCGAAAAGCCTGCCTTGTCCGGAACAATAGCAAGATGGCAGATGATCTTGACTGAATATGACATCCAGTACACGACTCAAAAAGCAATCAAGGGAAGTGTGTTGGCAGACCATTTGGCACATCAGGCAGTGGATGATTACCAGTCTATGAACTTTGAATTTCCAGAGGAGAATATCATGGTAGTGACTGATTGTGAAATACCTGGACCGGATGAAGGACCTGAGGAAGGATCCCGATGGTCTATGCACTTTGACGGAGCCTCAAACGCTTTGGGTAACGGTATTGGCGCTGTGATCATATCTCCTAAAGGCTCTCATACCCCGCTCACCGCTCGACTGTGTTTCAACTGCACCAACAACATGGCGGAGTATGAAGCATGCATCATGGGTCTTCGAGCTGCAATTAACCTAAGGATCAAGTTTCTGAGTGTCTTTGGAGATTCTGCTCTCGTGATCAGTCAGATCAAAGGCGAATGGGATACGAAACACCCAAATCTTATTCCTTACAAGGAGTATGTATTGACGTTGCTTCCCCACTTCGAGGAGATAACCTTTGAACATTTCCCAAGAGAGGAGAATCAGTTGGCGGACGCGTTAGCTACGATGTCTTCTATGTTCAAAGTCAAATGGGACAACGGGGCTCCCCGGATCATTATTTGGAAATTGGATGAACCTGCATATTATTGTGATCTTGAGACCGAAGAGGTGACAGAAAAACCTTGGTATCATGAAGTGAAGAGGTACCTTGAAGCTCAAGAATACCCTGAGGGTGCATCCGTTAATGACAAGAAGTTTCTGAGAAGATTCGCGGCAAAGTTCTTCATCAGCAATGGCATTCTTTACAAAGGTAACCATGATTTAACCTTACTGCGTTGTGTGGATAAGATTGAAGCAGAAAGGATCATGGCAGAGCTGCATGAAGGTACCTTCGGAACTCATTCCAGTGGACATACTATGACAAAGAAAATCCTTCGGGCAGGATATTACTGGTCAACAATGGAAGCCGACTATTATCAGCATTCACAGACATGTCACAAGTGCCAGATCTATGCTGATAAGGTACACATTCCTCCAGTTCCTTTGAACGTCTTGACAGCACCTTGGCCTTTTGCAATGTGGGGCATTGATATGATCGGCGAGATCATACCTACGGCATCCAACGGGCATCGCTTCATCCTGGTGGCGATTGATTACTTTACGAAGTGGGTTGAGGCAGCTTCCTTTGCCACCGTAACCAAGAACGTCGTGGCACGGTTCATTCGGCACAACCTGATCTGTCGATACGGTGTACCAAAAAGGATCATTACGGATAATGGTACCAATCTTAACAACAAGATGATCACTGAACTCTGCGAGCAATTCAAGATATAGCACCACAACTCTTCTCCCTACCGGCCGAAGATGAATGGGGCTGTAGAAGTAGCTAATAAGAACATTAAGAAGATTGTGCAGAAGATGACAGTGACCTACAAAGATTGGCACGAGATGTTACCATTTGCTCTTCATGGGTACCGTACCTCAGCACGGACGTCAACAGGGGCAACACCCTATTCCTTGGTATATGGCATGGAGGCATTCCTGTCCATTGAAGTTCAGATACCCTCTCTCCGGATCATGAAGGATGTGGGTTTAAGTGAAGACGACTGGATCCAGACCCGATTCGATCAACTAAACCTAATCGACGAAAAAAGACTCACTGCTATTTATCATGGTCAGACATACCAAAAACGGATGATCAAGGCATTTAACAAGAAAGTCAGACGACAAGAGTATCAAGTCGGGGACCTGGTAATCAAGCGCATTATTTTGCCTCAAGGTGATCCCAGGGGCAAATGGACCCATACGTATGAAGGGCCATTTGTGGTTAAGAACATCTTCTCAGGAGGAGCGATGATTCTAACCACCATGGATGGTGACGACCTTCCTCACCCCGCCGATGCAGACATAGTAAAAAGATACCACGCATAATTAAAGACCCGCTAGGTCGACTGGCCTAGGCAAAAATAAGGGCTTCCCGGCGAACCAAAAGGGTTCGGGCAAAAATAAGGGATGAAAATAAAAAATCTGTACACCCGGCAAGTCGAAAACCTGAAAAGGCGGCTTGGGAAAAAATGGGTATCCCGGTGGACTGAAAACCCGAAAGGGCGGTCCAGGAAAAAATTAGGGATAAGCGTAACACTATGTCTCATTGGATCACCCCGCATCCGGACTTCGGTATCGACTATCAGGCTCGGACGGCACCAATCAATCAGATTCGTCTTCAACTAAGCAGCAAAGTGATGAGATGCTTGAAGATATAAAGGCGATAGCAGAGTTGGAACCCAGTGGGATTATTCACATAGCTGTTTTGTTTTCTTTTTACAAATTGTATAAATCCTATTTGCTCGACGACGTTCTCTTACTAGGACGTCAGCCTCTTGTACAAAAACGCCTATTTACAGGCAAACTTCAAAATTAATACAAGCTCATTTTTCAGACAAATTGCAAATTGTTTTTTCCTTTATCTGTTTTGTTTTGCAAAGAACGTCCAATGTTCATTTTTGATATATGCGTTTGACATTAATTGCTGCTCATAAATATTTGCATGCGAAACAAAGGACTAATTACGGGTGATACCAGAAGTAGGGGCAATAAGAATTGTCTAAGAGGTTTAGTTGCTCTGTCCACCAAGGTACCAAGGTAGGTTCAGCTGAAGAATATGACCAAGATACCTTCACCTCCCGCAGAGTAAGACAGTAAGGGAAGCTCTCCCCACTAAGACTTGCAACTACGAAGGATTCAGCAAATACTCTCCCCCAAGCAGAGTTGTCCTATCATCAACCCTCAAAAGGCTTGGTATTCCCAGAAGGTCTTAATATTCCCCAACGGAGTATAAAGATATTCCCCAGCAAGCGTAAAGAGCATCCCCGGCAGTCTTAATATTCCTCGACAGAGTATAAGAATGTTCCCCGACGGAATACAAGATACCCCCAGTGGAGCTATTTCCCAGTGCAGTCTAAAAAAGCTTCCCCGCCAGAGTTGAATCATCTTTTCCAGTAGATTCTGGAAGCTTGTCCCATGTAGATTACAAATATATCTCCCCCGCCATATTCAAAGGTTATCCCCACAAGAGTCTAACTGGGTTATCCTCAGCAAGTTGCAACTGAAAGATCATCCCCAACAAAGTTCTTTCTATCCCCAGCAGAGTTCATCATCAAAATCCCCAATAAAACTTATCAACGGAATCCCCAGCGGAGTTATCGTTAAAAATCTCAGCAAAGCATCTCTTCCCACAGAGTAATTCCCCACAGAGTAATCTCTTCATCAAGTTTATTCCCCAACGGAGTTATTTTCTCCTACAGGTTTATTCTCACAACCATCTTCGTTCATCATCCCCAACGGAAACGAAGAACTCAACATTATTCTCCAGCAGCTCCGGGATTTATTTTCCCCAGCTAAAAACATCACATCTTCATACATCATGACATGCATACGCATCATACAACACAAATCTCATTTATTTTGAGAACATCATGACATCATGCATTTCATACATCATGACATTGCATACAGCTAAAGTTTTACCTTTTTTCAGGAAAAGGTCAATCAAAAGTTGGCTACCATCGACCTTCTTAAGTCCCAGATTAATACTTGTAACAAGCCAGGAAAACATCTGTGGACGACTGATTGTAGGTTAATACCTGTAACAAGCCAGGAAAACCATCTACACAAAGAGATTGAAGACTAACACCTGTAACAAGCCAGGAAGATCTTCAGTTCTCAGGTCAGAGATTAATACCTGAAACCAGCCAGGACAACTATCTCATTGACCAACCTTTTCAAGTTCCAGATTAATACCTATAACAAGCCAGGAAAACATCTGCGGACGACTGATTGTAGGTTAATACCTGAAACCAGCCAGGAAAACCACCTATACGAAGAGATTGAAAATTAATACCTGTAACAAGCCAGGAAAACTATTTTTCTTTCTCAGGTCAGAGATCAATACCTGTAACCAGCCAGGACAACTATCTCCTCGACCAACCTTTCTTAAGTTCCAGATTAATACCTGTAACAAGCCAGGAAAACATCTGCGGACGACTGATTGTAGGTTAATACCTGAAACCAGACAGGACAATTATCTCCTCGACCAACCTTTCTTAAGTTCCAGATTAATACCTGTAACAAGCCAGGAAAATTCTGTGGACGACTGATTATAGATTAATACCTGTAACAAGCCAGGAAAGTTATCTACATAAAGAGATTGAAGATCAATACCTGTAACAAGCCAGGAAGACCATCTTTCTTTCTCATATCAGAGATCAATACTTGTAACCAGCCAGGACAACTATCTCATCGGCCAATCTTTTCAAGTTCCAGATTAATACCTGTAACAAGCCAGGAAAACATCTGCGGACGACTGATTGTAGGTTAATACCTGAAACCAGACAGGACAATTATCTACTTGACCATCATGAAGCAACCCTACACCGGTTCCTTCTCTCTTTCAGATGAAGTTTTACACGGACTCATCATCAGGCAACCCTACACAGGTTCCTTCTTTCAACTTACAAAGTTACAATTCAACAAAAAATCTCCAGATGGCATCTATAAGCCCATCCTCCTATCCATCATCTCTCCAAATGGCATCTGTAAGCCCATTCCCGACATCACATTGCTGATATTATACCATGCGAGTGCAAATTTCTGGGCACTTAAGTGTTCAATCATCTCCCACCTTCGGATCACGAAAGGCACACAAGCCAATCTACACCCTCAGGTTTAAGAAGATTGAACAGGGGAAACTGTTGTACCCCAATATATGCCCTCCCATATTCCTCAAGATTTGTCAAGAATGATCTTCAAATTGCTCAAAATGGCTCAAGAGTTAGACAGTCAAACCATCTCCTAAGCAGTAGACAGCTGAAATTAGGGTTTTGGTTCTTTCAAGGAATTTGGGGTTTTCTATGGTTCAATCAAGTCTCATAGGCCTCTATACATTCTCAAGCACGTACATGCCAAGCTTCAAAGCTTACAGTGCCAGTTTGCACAGTCAAAAGCTCCATTTGATCTACAGTCAACCGCAAGGGCAAAATGGTCATTTTGAAGTCAAAAGTCAGAATTCTTGGTCAACATCTTATTTTGAGTTCACAATCATCATTTGATCAAGTCTTGATCATGATCCCACAAGAATAGCTCAAAGATCATCAAGATGCAAAAGTTACTATTTTTGGACAGTAGAAAAGTCAACTGTACTTTGACCAGGGCATAACTCTTTCATGGTTTATCAGAAAAATTCCATCCAAAGCTCATTTTGAATAGGATGCAATTTCCTACAATCCATCTTCACACCCCAAGGTCAAGAAATGCTCTCACAAAAAGTTACAAATTTTTACATTATAGGTCAATTTTAAAAGTCAACAAAAGTACACTTTGAGTCAAAGGCCATAACTTGAGATTGGTAAATCCAAATGACATGGGACCAAAAGCATTGGTTGGAGGACTTAAAGGGCTTTCCAAAATGTCTAGGAACATGGTCATATGATCAAAATTGAGCAAATTATGCATTGGAGAAGTTGGGCAATTTTCATGAATTTGCAAAAGTCAACTTTGCTTAAAACACCTTCTTTTTGTTAATGGGCCTCAAATCTATTTTTTGAAACTTCACCCATGACCTATGCACGACCCACCAAGTTAAATGGGATTTATTTTCTTAAATTATTTGATTAAATGGATTTTTAATACATATTAATTCATTTAATTAAATTAAATTATAAGAAAATAGAAGATTTGATTTTTAAATCAATTTGTGAACCAAATATGATCCAAATATGCTGACCAATTCGTGCACAAGCTAAAAGATACAAAAATATCCAATTTTGGCAACTTGTTCAATCATGAAAAATCAAGAATATTTGATTTATCAATCAAAGATTTAATCTTCAATGCACATGGGTATGGGTCCAAATTTTGACCTAAATTGATTCCCTTATATGCAAGCAAGCCAACCACAACCTAATTCACGAGAAAAAGCTGCAGAAACGGCCATATCAATTTCAAGAAATTCCAAGAAAACTCAAAACTTGTTCTTGCAATTTAGGCCAATTCAAGGTGCTTTGTCCATCCAAACACATTGCAGGAGGTACCAGGAGTGATTTGCTATCAAATTCAGGCACCAAAGCTCAAGGAATCACGAAATACAGTTTCATGGTTTGCACTTATAATTCAAAATCGTATCTCTTAATTCATATGCATTTGACATGTTTTTGTGATTGATTTGCATTGCTAGAGATCATACAAAGCTAATGGAATGGTTGAATTGAACCATAGTTCCCTAAACCGAGAGATGCCATGATTGAATTTCTAGGGTTTTCAAGCTTTCAAATAGGGCTTTCCAGACCAGGAAAAATTGGAACCAATGGGATACATGGTTGAAATCGTGAGACCAAGACGATTCCAACACACACCTCGCGAAAGATTTATGTTTGTTGTGTGTATATTCGCTATTTTTCGTGCAGGAAGGTAGTGGAGGTTAAAAAACCCCGCTATTTGATTCTAATTATGCAGGACAAAGGTTGAAGATGATGATGTGTTGTCATCTGGTTTGTCTATTTGAAAAAACGTGCGCTTTATTTTTATTTACAGCATATTGATTTGTTTTCATATATAATAATTGCCTCTTATTCCTATAACAATTGAAGCAGCGTGGTTGGGTGGTAAACGTGTTGGCCTGTGAGCATTGGGACCTGGGTTCGAATCCCAGGTTCCCCAAAACCTTGTTATTTTTATTCTTCAGGTATTCTTGTGCAGTTTGCAAAGAGAGGTCCACCATACACCTCAAATCTCAGTGCGCCAGATGTCTCCAAGCCTAAATCCAATGGTCACGAGATGATGTCCACCGTGTGCCCAAGTCAACAAGCGTGTGGAAGATTCTGAAAGTCAAACGAGGCTGGAATGTTAATGGGCCAAGAATTGCAAAATACACCTCCAAAGTTGGCCCAAACCCCCCTGAGTTTGCATTTTTTATTTTCTTTCATTATTTATTTGCTTGATTTATTTTTATTATTTTTAATTAATTACTAACTAAAATAATTTATTTTTCCTATTAAAAATAAAAAAAACCTCAAAAAACATTATTTTTATTAAATTCATCACTTTCATTATTTTTGTAAATAAATAAATAATTAATTAATTTAGTTTTCATTAGGTTAATTTTAACTTTTTTGCAATAATTTAAAATTAATTAGAATATTAGGGTTCTTAATAACTTTTAACCATTTTTTAATTTATTTCCTTAAAAATATAAAATCTCAAAAATATTTTCTTTTAATTAATTAATTCCATTTTTTTATTTAGACTTAATTCTTAAATTCAAAAAAATAACAAAAATCTCTTTCTTTCCTAAAAAGGGTCAAAACCCTAAAAACTCTCTGATTCAATTTTTCTCGCGCGTGTGATTTTTTTTATTCTGATTTTGATTCATATAATGTATTTGCTCCGAGGATGTAATAGCTTTAATTAGGACTTTTTATCGCTTTCGTTTATTTTCCACAATTTACTTTTCAAGGGTTTGTTTTTGGCGATGTAAATACCCGACGCCTTGTAATAGCTTAGTTTTATTTTCCGCAACCATTAACTGCTAGATGTATGAATAATAGGCTATGCATGACAAGATCTACCTTTAAAATTAAAATCAACCGTAGCTCACCATAACATGTACAAAGATAACATAACTGAAAATTGACACACTTGCACATGCCACTCCTAGGGTACGCCTCACTTGGTTGCCTCGACGTGGTCATTGAGTATAGGAAGTTTTTGAGGTTGCCCTCCTGTCTAAAGATCAAAGTTGCCTCGAAACGGTTGCCTCGATAAAAAATGATCTAAGACATTAGGGTTACCGCTAAGGCATCCTAACATTGCTTTAGTGACCGCATGTCCCTTAATCGAATTGACCCGAAAACTCCAACGACGGTGCTACCTACTCCTCAATAGTGGGATAGCATTGTCTAAAGGACATTTACACAGCTTAATTCCTTTTGAGTAGGTAGAGGTTCTTAGGTACTTGCTCTTTTCAAAACAAAACAAATTTTTCACACTTACACTTTTCAAACAAAATTTTCAAACGACGCTTCATACACTCTTGAGGACAGAAACAAGAGTTAAATCGAAGTTTTCAAACAAAACTCTTTTCAAAAACCACAAACACAAGAAAAGCAAAAACTTTTTGAAAACATAGTGAGCAAGTATCTAAGAGCCCGTGGATAACCACGGATAGAAAGGGTGCTAATACCTTCCCTTTCTATAATCTACCTCCCGAACCCGAGAAACATCTCGAAAAGGAATTTTGTTGTGCTTTTGTCCTTTCCTTGTTGGATTAAATAAAAGATGGTGGCGACTCTTGCTTACCGCGACATTTTGCAAAAACAGACGCAAACGCAAACCAGCATTCCAAAACAGTCAGTTCTATTCCCACCGATCACACTGACTCAGAATCAGATGATGAAAGAGAAAACATAGCTCTCATGGCAAACGTATCTGAAGACAGTGAAGCTTCTGGTTCATAATCAGAATCAGAAACTGAAGAGGTATTCCCTGACTTTACTATAAACTTTACTAAGGCTGAACTTGCTGAAAGCCTTAATGAAATTCTGGAAAGGTATCAGCTGATCAGAGTCAAATTCAGAAACCTGAAAAGGAATCTTGCTTCTGACTCTGATAAGACTGAGAGTCTCAGATTGGAGAATTCTGAGTTAAAAGAAAAAATTTCAAAATTAGAAAACCAGTTGCAAAACTCTCAGAAGGAAACAATCCCTGAAACTCCAGCAATGCTGATGAGATCATCAAAGAGTATGATCACAGCTTTTAGAAGTTTCTAGCTAAAACATAGACAGAAGCAAGATGGCTTCAATGATCTATGGAGTTAGCAGAAATGGCAGAAAAGGGATAGGATATCAAGGTAAGGTACCTAAACCAAAAAATGCCATGGATTTAGTTATAAAATGCACTCCACCTGATTCACACTTTATATATATGCACACACACGACATAAAATACACGAGTAGTGATTATTCTGCCAAACCAAAATTCAATCAGAATTTTGGTAAAACTAACAAATCAGGACCCAAGAAAATATGGGTATCTAAGGATAAAATAATACATGTGGCAGATATCTTTAGCAGCAAAGCAAAGACACCAATCATGGTACCTGGACTCTGGCTGCTCACGACACATGACGGGAAGAAGGCATATGTTCCAAAGCCTGGAACTTAAGCCTGGAGGCCATGTGGGCTTTGGAGGTAATCAGAGAGGAAAGATCATTGGCTCTAGAACAGTAGGTAATGGAAATCTTCCCTCTATAAGTATTTTTTTTATTAGCTGATAGATTAATGCATAACTTGTTATCCATAAGTCAATTTAGTGATAACGGTTATGATATAATCTTCAATCAAAATTCATGCAAAGCTGTTAGTCAGGAAGATGGGACTATCCTATTTAATGGAAAGAGGAAAAACAACATTTATAAAATCAAACTTTCTGAACTAAAAAGTCAGAATGTAAAATGTCTACTGTCTGTTAACAACGAGCAATGGATCTGGCACAGAAGATTGGGGCATGTTAGTATGAGAAGAATATCTCAGATTAACAAACTCAATCTGGTCAGAGGACTTCCTAACTTGAAGTTCAATTCAGATGCTCTGTGTGAAGCATGTCAGAAAGGCAAGTTTGCAAAACCTGCTTTCAATCCAAAAATGTTGTTTCCACCTCTAAGCCATTAGAACTACTACATATTGACTTATTTGGACCAGTAAAAACTGCTTCAGTCAGTGGCAAGAAGTATGGGTTAGTAATCGTAGATGACTATAGCATATGGACATGAGTAAAGTTCTTAAGACACAAGGACGAGTCACACTCTGTGTTTGTTACCTTCTGCAACCAAGTTCAGAATAAAAAGGATCTTAGAATCGTCAAAGTCAGAAGTGATGATGGTGGAGAATTTGAAAATAAAAATTTTGAAATATTCTTTAATAAAAAAGGCATTCTGCATGATTTCTCTTGTCCTAGAACTCCCCAGCGAAATGGAGTTGTAGAATGAAAGAACAGAACATTGCAAGAAATGGCCAGAACCATGATCAACGAGACTAACATTGCTAAGATCTTCTGGGAAGAGGCAATAAACACAGCGTGTTATATTCAGAATAGAATCTTCATAAGACCTGTTCTGGAAAAGACTCCATATGAATTGTGGAAGAACAGAAAGCCCAACATTTCGTATTTCTATCCATTTGGATGTACATGTTTTATTTTGAATACAAAAAATTATTTGAACAAGTTTCACTCCAAAGCACAAAAGTGTATTATGTTAGGATGCTCTGAACGCTCAAGAGGGTACTGTTGTACCCCAAATTTTGACCTAAGATACCATCTCCAATCTGCATCATTGCATTGCAAAGGTTTTTGACCTATTTTTATCAATTTTTTAAAAGCAGATTAAAATTCACAACTTTTTCAAGTCGAGAGCTGTTTATTTTTGAACGCTAAGTTTATTAACTAATCGAGACTTAAATGATGTTTATTAATTATTTATTATCTTAAATTTAAATAATTGGAATTTATTTTCGGTTATTATATAATTGAAAGATTTATAAATAGTATAATAAATATTTGAAAGGAAGTTCATTAATTGATCAACAATGTTATTTAATTATTTATTATCCTAAGTTTAATAGTTGAAATTTATTTTTTCGGTTATTATAATTTAGAGAATTATAAATAATGAAATAGATTGAAGAAAATTTATTGATCAAATGATGGTTATTTAATTGTTTATTATTCTGAATTTAAGTAATTGAAATTTATTTTCAATTATTATATAATTTAAAGAATTATAAATGATAAAATAAATAATTAGAGAGAAGGAAAGAATTAATTGGCAAAATATTGGAATTTTATTCATTTTATTCTAAATATACAATTGTTGTGTAAATACTGTATTTATTTACAACGTATTTACAATAATAATTTTTACAAAGTTTGAAATGAAATAAAAAACTATTCTAATTTTTTTTCCTAAATTCTAAGTCTTCTATCCAATGCTTCTTTGTCTGCTCATTTAATTTTACCTGCAAAAACAATTAAAAGAAAAAGTTAGAAATAAATAAATAATTAAAAGCAGAAAATCATTTTTAGTGTTCATCATTAAAAGGAAACGGCTGGAATCAGTTTTACCCTTTTTGCAAATCGCGGGATTTCTCCCGGTTCACAAAAAGGGATGGATTTTATTTTCAAAATGAATGCACAATTTAAAAACATGCACAAATTCATTTTGTTTTCAAAACTGCATAATTAAAATCAATTGCATTTTCAAAAAGTCCACTGCATATTTCAAACAGCATATGCATCAATTCAATTGTTTGTCAAAATAGCATACAAAGAATTAACATCATATGCATAATACAACAGCACATGCATTTCCAATTCCAAAAGAAAGTCAACGTAAACTATGCAACAATATAGGAAGATGCCAAAACATGAGGCTCTTCTACTGTTACATTGAAAGACAAAGAGGATATGCAATTTTAAAATCATATATGCAAGCATGAAAACATTTCCCTTTACATCATTTTTCCAGCAGTATTGTTTTTTAGAACAAATGCATAACATATCATTTTTATGTCAAATTTGCATTGAGGAGAGAGAAGAGAGATAGAAGTTTGGTTTTACAGGTTTTGGTTTAGGCAGAAGGAGTTACAAAACAACTACCGCAGCATCTCATAAGAAAAAAGAAGCATGAAATAGGAATACAAACAAACTGTTGGAGCAGTATGGTGCAGAGTATCAAGAAAGATACCAAGATATACAACCTGTAACGTAAACAAAGGCCAAGCAGGCTGTTATAACAAGCAAACCCCTTTCAAAAATAGAGGAGAGTTCACAACCTTCCTTCAAGTTTTTTTTTAAAATACTCCAAAACTGTAAAACAAATATACACAACCATAGTCTCAAACAAAACAAAAACCATAGAACCTACTGCATAAAACCGTTCCAAACCTGCCATCTCCAACATAAAACAACAACCATGGCCTAAACAAAACAAAAACCATTCCTACTGCATAAAACCAGTAAAACCATCACCAAATTCAAATATCAAACCAGCATGGCCTAAACCAAATGCTAAATCTGCATACACCATATTAACCTGCATAATACCATCAAACCTACTACCATAACCATTTTCAAAACCATCATACCATATGGCCTAAAAACCATTAACCTGCTATCTCATAAACCACCAACCTGTTCCATAACCTGTTAAACACAAACCTTAACATCACCAAAATCAAAACCAATAAACCTGTATCAATAACCTGTCACATAACCATGGCCTAAACCAAAACCAGTACAACTTGTAATGGCCTAAACCATCAAGCCTCAAAACCTACTGTATCGCGACCAAAACCAGTGCAACCTGTAATAGCCTAAAACCATAACCCCTTGTCGATCCCACCAAAGCAAAACCCAGGATTATGCAAGCTTTATCAAACCAATGTCAAAACAGTAACATGTCCAACCACGAAGACCTCAGGTACACCATCATTGGCCATTAAAAAACATACAGTAGTAAAGGCAAGAAGAAGAAAAGAAGCTAGTCAAAATTCATTTCAACAATAGCATCAAGGCAACCCAACAAAGCATACAGAGGCGAACCAAAGGAAGAAGAAGAAAGATACAAATACAGAGTACCAGGGTCAAGTAGCTAGCAAGCATCACCGCTGTCACCTTGCCGTCAAAGCCCTCCTACGCACTCAACCCTCCTCCTCCATCTCCAGGTAATGATCATCTTTCTTTTCTTTCAATACCTCAAACAATCATGTGAAAACGAATAAGAATCAGAATAGGCGAAAACCATGACATGCAATAATCAACAACCATTAACGATAAAAGTTGGAATTGTTACCTAATCCGTCGCCATGGCACTTTCGTGGAGGGAAGAGGAGGTTGAGATGCCGGTGGCTTGGGCTGTGGAACGCAGAAGCGGACAAGAGGAAGACGAAGAAGAACGCATGAGCAAGAGAACGAGCGTCGTCGCTGTTAAACCAAAACCTAATCCCTTTCTCAATGAACCAAAACGAGTTTAACCCTAAAACAAAAAATTATGAATGTGCATTGGACCGGACCCGTCTCGTTTGCCTTGAAGCCCAGTGTTTTACTTACACACCCCCTGTTTCCAGTTTTGTGTGGGCCTTCTAAAATCTTTAACCCATATATTTACTTATCTTCTTTTTCCTTTGATACACATTCTTTTTCTATTTTTGTTTTCTTTTAGTTTTTTTTTAAATTATTATTACATTAGTTAATTAGTAAAGATCTAATAAAAAAAAGAGAGATGAAATTTAATTAAAACTTTTTTTAAATAATGTGACCTACTTTAGTTTAACTTTAGGTTTAATTTAGAATTTTTTTAATACCATTTTCTTTAGATTTAAGTTAATAACCTTTAAGTTTTAACTTAGTTTAGATTTATTTATTAATTCCTAAATAAATACTTTATATTAATACTAATACAAAAATATAAAAAAAAATAGAAATTTTAAGAACTTAAAAAACATTTTTATTTTTTTAGATAATTCTCTTGCTTTATCCATATTAAAAAATACACATAATAAAAAACTTAAAAAAATATTTTATTAATTCTCTTGCGTTATTAATATTAAACAAAAATCCAAAATGCATATTTACACCATCTAGTCTTTTATTTAATTATTATATATCATTATCTGCATAATTTTTCTGTTCTTTACTTGTTTATTTCGTTTACGTTTAAATCCAAGGGAAAAACAATTAAATTTGTTGACTTCATGTCCTCAAATCCAATCACGCGAACATTCGCATTTCATTAAAACTTAGGACAAATTTTCTCAAATATTCAATCTTTTCAAAACTTCTACCTTTTAAGCAAAAACTTCGACATTAGGTCGTCGTCTCTTCAAAAACCCGTTCGTACCCCTTTTCGGCCAAAACAACTTATTTCTTAATCAAACGGTCAATTTTAATAAACAGATATTTCAAAAGGTTCCTATAGAGTACTATAGATACATTGGGTGCTAATACCTTCCCATTGTATAACCAACCCCCGAACCATAGATCTCTTTTCAAAAACGCCTTGTATTTTTATTACTTTTAAAAAGTATTATTTACATTGCATATTTAGGGTTTTATTTCACTCTTTCCCCTTTTCCCTTGGAAACAATAAAGCGCGGTGGCGACTCTTGCTTTTGTGAGACGAATTAATCAATAATTCGATCTCCGATTTACCCCGCTACATTTTTTATCGCTACAGAATTGGCGACTCTGTTGGGGATAGATTGACCTCTTGCTGGTCCATCCCTAAGTGGGTTAAGCCTAATTTGTTTTATCTGTTTCGTTATTATTTGATTTGTTTGATTATGTGTTTAAATTGGGGTGTTTGGGTTTTTTGCAAAGGACGATTCCTATACCCGGATTAAGTAACACTTAAGGAATAGGACGAGCGGTACAGTCATGTTAACTTTGAGGGAGTAATCCCGAAGAAGGAGGCATGAGATCCCCCACTCAATGGAAGACATTATTATTTTCGACCTAGGAGCCCGAGAAGTTGAGGACCGTAGAACCCTAACCCATCTTGGCCTTTTTTAGGTGTAGCGCGGAGACTATAACGGAGTAATTCGGAAGTAGTTGTTACGCGATGCTACGCTCGGACGAGTTTCTCTTGAGAATATTGCTAATTATTGAGTAATCAAGACGTTGGTAATATCTGAAGGAGGAATGTAGACTCTGGGAACTCTTAGAACATTGTCTTACAGGTGTTATTGAACCGTTAGTACATACCTTTGGGTGGGCTTTACCCTCGACTCCATGCTGAACGTTGAACCTTTGAACCCCATGTTTGCAAGCTTGTGTATAACTGTTGCATTATCATTCATTCATGCATTCATCAACATTTTTTGTGGAAAAACTTGTTTTTCAAGGAACTTCGGAATGATTTTTGTAGACATCTCAGCTATTATGGAATTTGGAAGGAGAAACACTCGAAGTTTTAGTTTTAAGGAGCCCGAGATCGAAGAACTGAAGAGTTTGATTCCGAAGATCGAGAACCCGACAGATTTTCAGAAGAAATATGGGTCCATTATACCTCTCATGAAGCGCAGGATGAAGGAAGGCATCCTCAATACGTTGGTTCAATTCTACGATCCTTTGTACCGATGTTTCACCTTTCCGGATTACCAGTTGATGCCCACCTTAGAAGAGTATTCCTACATACTTGGTTTGTCGATCACCGACTGTGTTCCTTTTTCCCGGATTAGAAGAGGAGCCCAAATCTCACGAGATAGCGACCATCACCCACTTGAAGAAGTCAGAGATAGAGGAGAACATGACTACAAAATGGGGAATCTGAGGCTTGTCTGCGCAGTTTTTGTTGAGGAAAGCTCGTCATTTCGCTGAGATAAAAGATACTGTTGCCTTTGAAGACGTCTTTGTTTTACTCGCTTATGGTCTATTCTTGTTCCCTAACGTTGATAAGTTTGTGGATATCAACGCCATCAGAATCTTCTTGATTGGAAATCCGGTTCCTACGTTGCTCGGAGATACCTACTACTCCATCCATCTTCGAAACTCTTATCAAGGAGGGATGATTATTTGTTGTGCACCGTTGTTGTATCAGTGGTATGTTTCTCATCTACCTGGGTCTGATGTTTTCTGGGATCTCGAGAAGGAACCGCGATGGGCGCCAAAAATTATGGCTCTCACTCATTTCGAAATTGATTGGTATAATCGAATTTACTATGACGTGAAGATCATCGATAGCTGTGGTGCTTTTCCTAACGTGCCTCTTCTTGGTACGAGAGGTGGAATCAATTATAACCCTGTTCTCGCGCGCCGTCAGTTTGGGTACCCGATGAGAGATAAGCCAAACAACATCCATGTGAGTGGTTTTTTTCTACAGGAAGGACAAGATCATCAGGCAGCTAAGAGGGAGATCGAAGGAGCTTGGCGCCACATCCATAGGAAAGGGAGAGATATGTTAGGACATAGGGGTGCCGTTTCGTTGGAGCCTTACCTATAATGGGTCCATGCTAGGGCTTGTGTTCTCAAGATGCCCTATAAACTTGTGAAACCTTTATTCCCTACCGTTGCATCATCATCTGTTGTTATCCCTATCGCGAATATAGGAGAGTACCAAGGAAATCTGGCCAGGATGAAGTCCGAGAGAGATGCTTGGAAAGAAAAGTATAATATGTCTGAATATGAGAATCGAGTCCTGACTCGACAGCTAAAGGAAAAGGAGGAGTTACTCTTTATTCAAGACGGCTGGTTCGTTGATCACGATGAGAAACTTCGCCAAAAGGATGCTTTACTGAAGAAGTATGCTAGTGAAAGGAAGAGAAATAAGGAAGGTTCGGTAAGCGTTGCTCTTGTTCCTAAGCCACAAAAAGAAATCATTGATCGACTGGTAGCTGAGAAGAAAGAGATGGAAGACTTTTATGAAGAGAAGATCAAGAAGCTCCGGTTACAGTTGGTGTTTGGTCCTTCATCCGATGTTTCAGAGTGATCTTTAGCTTTTAGTTTTATTTTATTAATGTCATTTTGTAAAACTATGTAAAAGGGCTTCATGCTCCGAAGTTGTAATTTATTGCTTTATTAAGGGCTTCATGCTCCAAAGTTGTAATTTATTACTTTATTATGGACTTCATGTTTTAAAATTATAATTTATTGCTTTATTATGGGCTTCATGTTCCAAAGTTGTAATTTACTGCTTTTATTATTGGGTTGTTATCCCAAAGTGTAATTTATTATTTTGTTGTTTCAAAGTTGTAAGTTGTAATTTACCGCTTTTGATTAATGGATTGAGTTTTTGTTGTTCCAAATTCCTTTACCATTGATATGTGCAAAATTATCGAAGTTCCTTGAAAAACTATTAAAATGAATCATCATTTGCATCACACATCATGCATCATTCAACATTCCACTTCACATGTTTTCTAGAGTCTTATCCTTGTTTCTTTTTCCACTCCAAAGGTTGTCAAGCTGTCTCACCGATACGACACTCGAGCGAATCGTCAGATGAAAATGGAAGATCTGGAACAGGAAAACCATGAGCTTCGTGGGGAAGTTGCTACCCTTCGTATCGAGATGGAAAAGTTAACTGCGTTAGTGGAAAGTTTGGTGGCTGTGATGCCTTACAACTTTATGCCAGAGGGATATCAGCCTGCCGTACAACCTTTATTTCAACCTGCTTTGTCTCTTCCTCAGCCAGAGACAACTGCCATGCCGCCAGTAATCCCGTCTGTAACACCTTTTCCGCAACCGATTATGACAACTGTCGCTCCTGTGGTTCACTTTGTGCCATACTTGAATGAACCTACTTATCCTGCCGAGCCTGCTGAAAGTTTGGGTCTCTTTGATAGAATGGAAGAATTTCAAGATCAGTTCCAAGAAATGCAGAAGGAGCTTAGAGCGTTAAAGGGGAAGGATTTGTTTGGGAAGAACACGCATGACCTTTGTTTAGTTCCGAATGTCAAGATTCCAGCAAAATTCAAAGTGCCAGACTTTGAGAGATATAAGGGTGATTCGTGTCCTAGAAGTCATTTGACAATGTACGTGAGAAAGATGTCTACGTATTCCGATGATCATGACTTGTTGATTCACTATTTTCAAGACAGTTTGACGGGTGCTGCTCTAAAGTGGTATATGGGTTTAGACAGTATTCTGATCCGCAACTTCAACGATCTTAGCGAAGCTTTTGTCCACCAGTATAAGTACAATGTTGACATGGCACCGGACAGGGATCAACTCCGGGCGATGTCGCAAAGAGACAGAGAATCTTTTAAGGAGTACGCCCAGAGGTGGCGTGAAATTGCTGCTCAAATCTATCCACCTCTTAAGGAGAAAGAGATGACTAAGATATTTTTGAAGACTTTAGGTTCCTTTTACTATGAAAGAATGATAGCCAGCGCACCTAGTGACTTCACCGAAATGGTAAGCATGGGCATGCGGTTAGAGGAAGGGATTCGTGAAGGGAGTTTGGTTAAAGAAGGAAGTCCGTCTAGCAGTACTAAGAAGTTTGGAAGTGTTTTCCCGAAAAGAAAAGAGCAGGATGTCAGCGCTTTGTTCCCAGGTAGACCAAGGAGAGGTTACTCTCACGTTGCGGCAGTCACTCCGGCTGTCCGCCCAGCTTTGATGACCCCAGCTCATCAAACTCCACCAACTCAACAACGACCATTTCAGCAGCAGCCTCGACAACAGGCTTATCCATTCAACAATCAGAACCGTTCACCCAGAAAACCGCAGTTCGAAGCCATTCCTATGACTTATACTGAATTGTTCCCTGCTCTTATCAGAAAGAATCTCATAACGACAAAGCCTCCTCCTGTCGCACCAAACAGTACTTCTCCGTGGTACAAGGCGGATCAGTTTTGTGAGTATCATCAAGGGTCGCTGGGGCACAACCTTGAGAATTGCTTTGCTCTGAAGGCGGACGTGCAGAGATTGATTAAGAATGGTATCTTGTCTTTCAAGGATGTTAATCCAAATGTTAGAGATAATCCTTTGCCTCGACATGGGGCAGCTTCAGTGAATATGGTGGAAGGTTGTCCGGGAAAGTTTCGAGTTTTTCAAGTTGAACACATAAGAGAGTCGTTGATCAGGTTACATCAGAGTTTGAGAAGACTTGCCTTTATTACGCATCAGCATGATTATGATGTTTGTGAATTTTGTTCAAGGGAGGTTGATTGTCCTATTGTGAAAGAGGATATTCAGAAGTTGTTAGACCAGAGAGTTATCACTATTACGTATGACAGAGATCCGGAGGATGAAGTGAATGTTATCATACCACAATTCAATTTTCCTGAATCAGTAGAGCTCGTTTACGACAGTCAGACTGCACCCGTTGCTCCTTTGACCATTTACCCACCTGGTCCTGGGCCTTACAACTCAGACCAAGCTGTACCGTATAAGTATAATGCCACAATGATTGAGAATGGGGTAGAAGTCCCTATACCGACAAGACCGTCTTTTGTTAACATTGCTGATGTGAGTAGAGTTACGAGGAGTGGACGTGTCTTTGCAGCAGTACCTTTGAAGAGACCAGAAGTTCAGGTCAGGAGGCCCATATCGTCTGAAATTCCAGTGAGAAATGTTGAACCAAGGGTTGAGATAGGCCGATCCAGTGAACCTATCCCTCACCCTGAGGATGATGAGATTCTGAAGCTTATCAAGAGAAGTGAATATAAGATTGTGGACCAACTATTTCAAACTCCTTCCAAGATTTCCTTGCTTGCTTTACTAAGAGATTCTGGTGCCCATAGAGAAGCTTTGATGAAGGTCTTAGACCAGGCGTTCGTGGATCATGATGTGACGGTTGACCAATTTGATGGAATTGTGGGAAATATTACTTCGTGTAACAATCTTGGTTTCAGTGATGAAGAACTCCCGGAGGAGAGGAGAAACCATAATATGGCTTTGCATATCTCAGTAAGTTGTGGAAATGATACCTTATCAAGTGTGTTGGTGGATACAGGTTCGTCGTTGAATGTAATGCCCAAGACTACATTATCTCGGCTCTCATATCCAGGTGCTCCCATGAGACCCAGTGGAGTAATTGTCAAAGCATTTGATGGTTCTAGGAAGACTGTCATTGGTGAAGTGGATCTCCCTATAGTAATTGGTCCCCATACTTTTCAAATCACTTTCCAAGTGATGGATATTCGTGCTGCCTACAGTTGCTTATTGGGTCGTCCATGGATCCATGATGCGGGGGCAGTCACTTCCACGCTCCATCAGAGACTGAAGTTTGTCAGGCATGGGAAGCTAGTAATGATCGGTAGAGAGCAGGCTATGGTGGTAAGCCATTTATCATCATTCTCTTTTATTGATGCTGATGAGGATGTTGGAACCCAGTTCCAAGGTCTATCTGTTGCCAAGAATGAGGTGAAGAAGAAAGGGGCATCCATTTCTTCTTTTGAGGATGCGCGGCGAGTGGTGGAAAGTGGTTCGGCCGAAGGATGGGGCCACGTATTGACTTTGCCCGAGAACAAATCTGGGGAAGGTCTTGGTTTTCATCTAGTGTCTGCAAGAGTCAAGAAGGAGGTGGTTGTTCGTCCGATTCAAGAGGTTTTCCGAAGTGCAGGTTTTATACATCCTGAGGTTGATGCTCTCATAGAGGATGATTCCGAGGAAGATTTGCCCGATTTTGTGACGCCTGGATTGGTTTGCCAAAACTGGATAGCTGTTGATGTTCCTATTGTTATGCACATTTCCGAGTAATGTTTTGTTTTGTTTTTCTTTGAAAAAATTCGCTCTGCCCAAGGCGAAAAGTATTTTGTGTCGGGCTATGAAAAATAACTCCTTTTGCTCTGCCCAAGGCAAAAGAGAAATGTCTGGGCCCTTTGTTTCAAGTATTTCCCGTCAATGAATAAAATGTTATTTTGTCCACTACTGTTTTATTTTTCGCTTTTTGGGAAATAGTAATGAAAATTAATTGGTAGTAATAGGAAAATATAATAACTTTTTGTTTTATTTGCACAAATCAATTTCTAAAATAAAGCATAATCATATGTGCAGATTAATCCATGACTTAACCATCGAAAACAATGATCCTATGCCCTCTCCCAACTTTGAATTCCCTATGTTCAGAGCCTAAGAAGAGGATAATGAAGAGATTCCTGTTGAAATTTCCCGTTTGCTTGAGCATGATGAGAAGATCATTCAACCGTTTGAAGAACCTTTAGAGTTGGTCAATTTGGGTGATGAAGAAGATAGAAAGGAAGTCAAAGTCGGAGCATTGCTGATCCCAGAGGTTAAAGAGAAGATGTTGGAGCTTCTCAAAGAGTATGTTGATGTGTTTGCTTGGTCCTACCAAGATATTCCGGGTTTGGACAACGATATTGTGGAACATCGTTTACCGTTGAGACCTGAATGTCCGCCGATCAAGCAGAAGCTGAGAAGGACTCGTCCCGATATGGCAGACAAGATCAAAGAGGAAGTTCAGAAACAGATTAATGCAGGTTTCCTTGTTACATCGGTCTACCCTCAATGGTTAGCCAACATAGTGCCTGTTGCTAAGAAGGATGGCAAAGTTCGGATGTGTGTAGACTATAGAGATCTGAATAGAGCTAGCCCAAAGGATGACTTCCCGTTACCTCACATTGACGTATTGGTCGACAGTACCGCCAAGTTCAAAGTCTTTTCTTTCATGGACGGTTTCTCTGGTTACAATCAAATCAAGATGGCACCAGAAGATATGGAGAAGACCGCTTTCATTACACCTTGGGGAACTTTTTGTTATCGGGTTATGCCGTTTGGTTTGAGGAATGCTGGTGCGACATACCAAAGGGCCATGACTGCTTTGTTCCATGACATGATGCATAAGGAGATAGAAGTGTACGTGGATGACATGATTGCCAAATCACAGACTGAGGAGGATCACTTGGAACACTTGTTGAAGTTATTCCAGCGCTTGAGAAAGTATAAACTTCGTCTGAATCCCAACAAGTGCACTTTTGGTGTTCGTTCTGGAAGACTTCTGGGGTTCATTGTCAGTCAGAAAGGTATTGAAGTAGATCCTGATAAAGTCAAAGCCATTCGGGAGATGCCCGCACCCAAGACGGAAAAACAAGTAAGAGGATTCCTTGGGAGACTGAACTATATTTCTAAGTTTATATCTCATATGACTGCTACCTGTGGGCCGATTTTCAAGCTTCTCCGAAAGAACCAAGGATGTGTGTGGACAGAAGATTGTCAGAGAGCTTTTGATAGCATCAAAGAATATTTACTTGAACCTCCCATTTTGATTCCTCCAGTGGAAGGAAGACCTTTGATTATGTACCTGACTATATTGGAAGATTCCATGGGATGTGTGCTTGGTCAACAAGATGAGACTGGAAGAAAGGAGCATGCCGTATATTATCTGAGTAAGAAATTCACAGACTGTGAGTCTCGGTACTCATTGCTTGAGAAAACCTGTTGTGCTTTAGCTTGGGCTGCTCGCCGTCTGCGCCAATATATGATTAACCACACCACTTGGTTGATCTTCAAAATGGATCCGATCAAGTATATCTTTGAGAAGCCCGCCTTATCTGGAAGAATAGCCCGTTGGCAGATGTTGTTGTCCGAATATGACATTGAGTATCACACTCATAAAGCAATCAAAGGGAGTATTTTAGCCGATCATTTGGCTCACCAACCAATTGACGATTATCAATCCATCAAGTTTGATTTCCCAGATGAAGATGTTATGTACTTGAAAGCTAAAGATTGTGAAGAGCCGTTACCTGAAGAAGGACCTGATCCTGAATCGCATTGGGGTTTGATATTTGACGGAGCTGTGAACTCTTACGTAAATGGAATTGGGGCAATCATCATCACTCCCCGAGGTACTCATATCCCGTTCACGACGAGATTGAAGTTTGATTGCACGAACAACATGGTTGAATATGAGGCATGTATTATGGGTCTTGAAGAAGCAATGGATCTAAGGATTAAGATTCTTGATATTTACGGAGATTCGGCATTGGTGATTAATCAAATCAAAGGAGAATTAGAGACTCGTCATCCTGGTTTGATCCCTTACAGAGACTATGCTAGAAGATTGTTAACTTTCTTCAATAAGGTGGAATTACATCATATCCCTAGAGATGAAAACCAAATGGTTGATGCTTTGGCTACTTTGTCTTCAATGTTTCAAGTGAATGGTTGGAACGATGTGCCTACGATCCGAGTTATGCGCCTTGACAGACCTGCTCATGTGTTCTCAGTAGAAGAGGTCACCGACGACAAACCGTGGTTCTATGACATTAAACGTGTTCTTCAAACTCAAGAGTACCCGCTTGGGGCATCCAATAAAGATAGGAAGACGTTGAGAAGATTAGCAAGCAGTTTCTTTCTCAATGAAGAAGTTTTATATAAGAGGAATTATGACATGGTCTTGCTCAGATGTGTAGACAGACGTGAAGCAGACATGCTGATGCAAGAAGTACATGAAGGATCCTTTGGCACTCATGCCAATGGACATGCAATGGCTAGAAATATGTTGATAGCTGGTTACTATTGGATGACAATGGAATCCGATTGCTGCAAATATGTGAAGAAGTGTCATAAATGCCAGATTTATGCGGACAAGATGCATGTGCCACCGACCCTCCTCAACGTTATCTCTTCACCTTGGCCTTTCTCTATGTGGGGCATTGATATGATTGAATTGATTGAACCCAAAGCTTCAAATGGTCATCGTTTCATCTTTGTAGCGATCGATTATTTTACTAAATGGGTGGAAGCAGCATCTTATGCTAATGTAACCAGACAGGTGGTAGTCAGATTTATCAAGAATCAGATCATTTGTCGATACGGTATCCCGAACAAGATCATCACTGACAATGGTTCGAATTTGAATAAAAAGATGATGAGAGAGCTTTGTGAAGAGTTCAAGATCGAACATCATAATTCTTCTCCTTACAGACCGAAGATGAATGGGGCTGTTGAAGCTGCTAACAAGAACATCAAAAAGATTGTCCAGAAAATGGTGGTAACTTATAAAGATTGGCATGAAATGCTTCTGTTTGCTCTGCATGGATACCGTACTTTAGTTCGGACTTCAACAGGTGCAACCCCATTTTCCCTAGTTTATGGTATGGAAGCTGTACTCCCCGTGGAGGTTGAGATTCCGTCTCTGAGAGTGTTGATGGAAGCTAAACTTTCTGAGGCTGAATGGTGTCAAAGTAGATATGATCAGTTGAATTTAATCAAAGAGAACAGATTGACAGCTTTGTGTCACGGTCAGTTGTATCAGCAGAGAATGAAGAAGGCTTTTGATAAGAAGGTTCGACCACGCGAGTTCAGAGAAGGTGACCTTGTGCTCAAGAAGATATTATCTTTCCAACCTAATTCAAGGGGCAAGTGGGCTCCGAATTATGAAGGACCGTATGTCGTTAAGAGAGTTTTCTCTGGAGGTGCTTTGATTCTCACCAATATGGACGGTGAAGAGCTCCCGCGTCCCATGAACGCCGATGCAGTCAAGAAATATTTTGCTTAGGTTTGAGTTGACAGTTTGATAAGTTGAAAACCCGAAGGGGCGGCTTAGGCAAGCTTTTGGTCAGGCCAGTCTTGGCATTTGAGCACATTCCGGAATTCGAAGTTGTTAGGGAGAATAGTGATCATGGTTTTTGTGTAACCTTTTTATTTCATGTACTATTTCCCAAACTTTTGTAAACCGTTGGAGTCGCATTGTTAGCGAACTACCATATTATTAATGAAATTTGAGCATTTACCTTTTGTGGGCAAAATCTTAATTCTTATGGAAATACTTGAAACAAATTTATTTTAAAGTATTCTTATTTTAAAAATGTGTCGTGAATAACGAAAGGAATATTAACAGTTGTTCCAAGGATGGTCAAGCCATGAAATGCAAAACAATTCAGTAATTTATCCTTGCATGATGAACATGTTTTATTTCAAATCGTCATGAGGTGTTAGTTGTGTAAGCTTGCGTTTCTGGTGGTACTAAGTTTGTTGACTCCCCAAGTGTTCCAGTTAAGATTTGTTTCAGTTATCTTTATTTGAGCAGATTTCTGAAGTGTGGTACGTTTTATATCATGCCAGTGGTCTATTGGTATTGTAAGATTGGATTTGAATGTTGTTCTCCTCATAAGACTTGAACCTTGTGGTGTGTTATGCTCTGACGTTGCTCTATGGTTCCAGTTCCAGTTTATTTTTCGTCTTCTTTTAAGATTAGCCGAGTATCTATCTTTTTGTGACATCTTATCGTCTTCAAGATATTCCTTCTGTTCGTTTTGTCAGCATAACATTCATTTATTCATTCACACTTATATCACGCATACATATTCACATTTGCCATCGATTTTGGGTTGTACTTTGTTTATTCAAATAACGTAAATGTTTCTTTCCAAGAAGGTTAGCTTAGGCAGAAAATGTGCTTCCTTTCTAAATTCGCCAACTGAGCTAATCCTCATGGATGATTTTTGATTTAGCTCACCTTGTCCATTTCTGGATAGGATGAATTCCCCAATCGAGTTGCTTTCTCATTGGGTAGAGTCTTGTTTGACTGTTTTCTCTCTAGTTATTCCTGGATGAAGTTGTTGTCTCTTGCATAGGCTATCTCATTGATTTTCCCCAGTGAAATCGCGACCTAGACGAATGGTGCATTTATTTTGCACGTTTAATTATGTGATCTCCTCGGGAAGGATTGACTCATGATATTCTTTGACGAAGACTCTATTCTCTGCCAGTGTCATTGCAATTCCCTTTTGATTTATTTTTGGAAAACGACAAGCGGCAGCTCTTCACGAGCAACTTGTACGTTATAGACATCGGAAAACGACAAGCGGCAGCTCTTCACGAGCAACTTGTGCGTCATTATTATTTTTGGAAAACGACAAGCGGCAGCTCTTCACGAGCAACTTGTGCGTCATTATTATTTTTGGAAAACGACAAGCGGCAGCTCTTCACGAGAAACTTGTGCATCATTATTATTTTTGGAAAACGACAAGCGGCAGCTCTTCACGAGCAACTTGTGCGTTATTATTATTTTTGGAAAACGACAAGCGGCAGCTCTTCACGAGCAACTTGTGCGTTATTATTTTGGAAAACAGCAAGCGGCAGCCTCTTTATTTGAGAAGCTTGTATGTTATTGGTATTTTCTTTGCACGACAGCAAGTGGCAGCCTCTTTATTTGAGCAGCTTGTATGTTATTGGTATTTTCTTTGGACGACAGCAAGTGGCAGCCTCTTTATTTGAGCAGCTTGTATGTTATTGGTATTTTCTTTGGACGACAACAAGTGGCAGCCTCTTTATTTGAGTAGCTTTTATGTCACAATATTTTGGGAAGACGACAAGTGGCAGCTTCTTTATTTGAGCAGCTTGCGTATCTACAATCTTATTCTATCAGTATTAATGAGTATATCTCCGGAAATCTCGCAGAGAAGTTTTTCATGAATCATTACCTTCAGAAGTCGGTAATCCATTATCAACAAAATTGATACATCTTTTGCCTATCTTTGACCTTGAGTTACGAACTCGCTGTTATTTTTTCGGTCGATAATCTGTTTGTATGGCCTATGCAAGATGCCTTCTTTGTTAGGGTCAGAGGTCGTATTCCCTCAATTTTATTCGCCATCAAGAGTCTGTCGTTTGAAGTTGATAGCTCGTTTCCCCAGTAGTGTATAATCCATGTCTCCGTGTTTTGCTGGTGTTTGATTTCTCCAGCATTGTCTTGTTTCATACAATATCCTTCTCTGTGAATTCAATCACTGCATTCATATCAAACATAATGGCGGTATCTTAGAGCAAAATTTGCGTATTATGTATTTAAGTACCTTCAATCCCGTCGAAACGAAGATTTTAATCTTCATATCTCCGGATAGAAGAAACTTAAATAGGGGCAGCTGTTGTACCCCAAATTTTGACCTAACATACCATCTCCAATCTGCATCATTGCATTGCAAAGGTTTTTGACCTATTTTTATCAATTTTTTAAAAGTAGATTAAAATTCAAAACTTTTTCAAGTCGAGAGCTGTTTATTTTTGAACGCTAAGTTTATTAACTGATCGGGACTTAAATGATGTTTATTAATTATTTATTATCTTAAATTTAAATAATTGGAATTTATTTTCGGTTATTATATAATTGAAAGATTTATAAATAGTATAATAAATATTGGAAAGGAAGTTCATTAATTGATCAACAATGTTATTTAATTATTTATTATCCTAAGTTTAATAGTTGAAATTTATTTTTTCGGTTATTATAATTTAGAGAATTATAAATAATGAAATAGATTGAAGAAAATTTATTGATCAAATGATGGTTATTTAATTGTTTATTATTCTGAATTTAAGTAATTGAAATTTATTTTCAATTATTATATAATTTAAAGAATTATAAACGATAAAATAAATAATTATAGAGAAGGAAAGAATTAATTGGCAAAATATTGGAATTTTATTCATTTTATTCTAAATGTACAATTGTTGTGTAAATACTGTATTTATTTACAACGTATTTACAATAATAATTTTTACAAAGTTTGAAATGAAATAAAAAACTATTCTAATTTTTTTTCCTAAATTCTAAGTCTTCTATCCAATGTTTCTTTGTCTGCTCATTTAATTTTACCTGCAAAAACAATTAAAAGAAAAAGTTAGAAATAAATAAATAATTAAAAGCAGAAAATCATTTTTAGTGTTCATCATTAAAAGCAAACGGCTGGAATCAGTTTTACCCTTTTTGCAAATCGCGGGATTTCTCCCGGTTCACAAAAAGGGATGGATTTTATTTTCAAAATGAATGCACAATTTAAAAACATGCACAAATTCATTTTTTTTTCAAAACTGCATAATTAAAATCAATTGCATTTTCAAAAAGTCCACTGCATATTTCAAACAGCATATGCATCAATTCAATTGTTTGTTAAAATAGCATACAAAGAATTAACATCATATGCATAATACAACAGCACATGCATTTCCAATTCCAAAAGAAAGCCAACGTAAACTATGCAACAATATAGGAAGATGCCAAAACATGAGGCTCTTCTACTGTTACATTGAAAGACAAAGAGGATATGCAATTTTAAAATCATATATGCAAGCATGAAAACATTTCCCTTTACATCATTTTTCCAACAGTATTGCTTTTTCAGAACAAATGCATAACATATCATTTTTATGTCAAATTTTCATTGAGGAGAGAGAAGAGAGATAGAAGTTTGGTTTTACAGGTTTTGGTTTAGGCAGAAGGAGTTACAAAACAACTACCGCAGCATCTCATAAGAAAAAAGAAGCATGAAATAGGAATACAAACAAACTGTTGGAGCAGTATGGTGCAGAGTATCAAGAAAGATACCAAGATATACAACCTGTAACGTAAACAAAGGCCAAGCAGGCTGTTATAACAAGCAAACCCCTTTCAAAAACAGAGGAGAGTTCACAACCTTCCTTCAAGTTTTTTTTAAAATACTCCAAAACTGTAAAACAAATATACACAACCATAGTCTCAAACAAAACAAAAACCATAGAACCTACTGCATAAAACCGTTCCAAACCTGCCATCTCCAACATAAAACAACAACCATGGCATAAACAAAACAAAAACCATTCCTACTGCATAAAACCAGTAAAACCATCACCAAATTCAAATATCAAACCAGCATGGCCTAAACCAAATGCTAAATCTGCATACACCATATTAACCTGCATAATACCACCAAACCTACTACTATAACCATTTTCAAAACCATCATACCATATGGCCTAAAAACCATTAACCTGCTATCTCATAAACCACCAACCTGTTCCATAACCTGTTAAACACAAACCTTAACATCACCAAAATCAAAACCAATAAACATGTATCAATAACCTGTCACATAACCATGGCCTAAACCAAAACCAGTACAACTTGTAATGGCCTAAACCATCAAGCCTTAAAACCTACTATATCGCGACCAAAACCAGTGCAACCTGTAATAGCCTAAAACCATAACCCCTTGTCCATCCCACCAAAGCAAAACCCAGGACTATGCAAGCTTTATCAAACCAATGTCAAAACAGTAACATGTCTAAACACAAAGACCTCAGGTACACCATCATTGGCCATTAAAAAGCATACAGTAGTAAAGGCAGGAAGAAGAAAAGAAGCTAGTCAAAATTCATTTCAACAATAGCATCAAGGCAACCCAACAAAGCATACAGAGGCGAACCAAAGGAAGAAGAAGAAAGATACAAATACAGAGTACCAGGGTCAAGTAGCTAGCAAGCATCACCGCTGTCACCTTGCCGTCAAAGCCCTCCTACGCACTCAACCCTCCTCCTCCATCTCTAGGTAATGATCATCTTTCTTTTCTTTCAATACCTCAAACAATCATGTGAAAACGAATAAGAATCAGAATAGGCGAAAACCATGACATGCATTAATCAACAACCATTAACGATAAAAGTTGGAATTGTTACCTAATCCATCGCCATGGCACTTTCGTGGAGGGAAGAGGAGGTTGAGATGCCGGTGGCTTGGGCTGTGGAACGCAGAAGCGGACAATAGGAAGACGAAGAAGAACGCATGAGCAAGAGAACGAGCGTCGTCGCTGTTAAACCAAAACCTAATCCCTTTCTCAATGAACCAAAACGAGTTTAACCCTAAAACAAAAAATTATGAATGTGCATTGGACCGGACCCGTCTCGTTTGCCTTGAAGCCCAGTGTTTTACTTACACACCCTCCGTTTCCAGTTTTGTGTGGGCCTTCTAAAATCTTTAACCCATATATTTACTTATCTTCTTTTTCCTTTGATACACATTCTTTTTCTATTTTTGTTTTCTTTTAGTTTTTTTTTTAAATTATTATTACATTAGTTAATTAGTAAAGATCTAATAAAAAAAAAAAGAGAGATGAAATTTAATTAAAACTTTTTTTAAATAATGTGACCTACTTTAGTTTAACTTTAGGTTTAATTTAGAATTTTTTTAATACCATTTTCTTTAGATTTAAGTTAATAACCTTTAAGTTTTAACTTAGTTTAGATTTATTTATTAATTCCTAAATAAATACTTTATATTAATACTAATACAAAAATATAAAAAAAATAGAAATCTTAAGAACTTAAAAAACATTTTTATTTTTATAGATAATTCTCTTGCTTTATCCATATTAAAAAATACACATAATAAAAAACTTAAAAAAACATTTTATTAATTCTCTTGCGTTATTAATATTAAACAAAAATCCAAAATGCATATTTACACCATCTAGTCTTTTATTTAATTATTATATATCATTATCTGCATAATTTTTCTGTTCTTTACTTGTTTATTTCGTTTACGTTTAAATCCAAGGGAAAAACGATTAAATTTGGTGACTTCATGTCCTCAAATCCAATCACGCGAACATTCATATTTCATTAAAACTTAGGACAAATTTTCTCAAATATTCAATCTTTTCAAAACTTCTACCTTTTAAACAAAAACTTCGACATTAGGTCGTCGTCTCTTCAAAAACCCGTCCGTACCCCTTTTCGGCCAAAACAACTTATTTCTTAATCAAACGGTCAATTTTAATAAATAGATATTTCAAAAGGTTCATATAGAGTACTATAGATACATTGGGTGCTAATACCTTCCCATTGTATAACCAACCCCCGAACCATAGATCTCTTTTCTAAAACGCCTGGTATTTTTATTACTTTTAAAAAGTATTATTTACATTGCATATTTAGGGTTTTATTTCGCTCTTTCCCCTTTTCCCTTGGAAACAATAAAGCGCGGTGGCGACTCTTGCTTTTGTGAGATGAATTAATCAATAATTCGATCTCCGATTTACCCCGCTACATTTTTTATCACTACAGGTACAGAGTATACAATACAGAAACACAGATTGTTGAAGAGTCAATCAGTGTTCGGTTTGATGATAAGCTTGACTCTCAAAAGTCAAAGCAAAATGAATTCCTTGCAGGTATGGAAGTTGAACTCACAGGTACTGAAGACAAATCATTAGAGGTTCTCAATAGAGACACTCACTCAACATCAGAAAGAGTCACTACAAGTAATCCAGCACTTTCTATTGATCAACTCCAGAAAAGACCATCCAGAAGCAACATTGATCACCCAGAAGAAACAATTTTAGGAAGGAAGGAAGATCCAATCAGAACAAGATCTACCTTCAGAAACTCTGAAGAATCCCTCATGGGACTAGTTTCTCTGATTGAACCAACAACTGTTGATGAAGCACTTCTGGACAATAACTGGATTCTGGCAATGCAAGAGGAGCTAAATCAATTCACAAGAAATGACGTATGGGATCTGGTTCCCAAACCAAAAGGATTCAACGTCATTGGTACAAAATGGGTGTTCAGAAACAAACTGAACGAACAAGGTGAAGTCATCAGAAACAAATCACGACTGGTAGCACAAGGTTATAGTCAGCAAGAGGGGATAGACTATACAGAAACCTTTGCTCCAGTCGCCAGGTTAGAATCTATCAAACTTTTAATATCTTTTGTTGTTAATAAAGGCATCACTTTGTATCAGATGGATGTCAAAAGTGTATTTTTAAATGGCTATATAGAAGAAGAGGTATATGTGCACCAACCCCATGGTTTTGAAAGTCCCAAAAATCCAGAATATGTTTTCAAACTAAAGAAGTCACTCTATGGTATGAAACAAGCTCCCAGAGCTTGGTATGAAAGACTAAGTAACTTCTTGTTAGAAAAGGAATTCACCAGAGGGAAAGTGGACACAACCTTGTTCTGTAAGACAGTTAAGAATGACATATTAGTGTGTCAAATTTATGTTGATGACATCATATTTGGATCCACTAAACCCTCTCTGGGAAGAGAGTTTGCTAAATGTATGCAGGCAGAATTTGAGATGAGCCTAATGGGGGAACTAAAATTCTTTCTGGGCATTCAAACAAATCAAACTCCAGAAGGAACTTACATTCATCAGAGCAAATATGTCAGAGAACTTCTGAAGAAATTTGATCTCTCAGAATGTAAGCCCTCAAGGAATCCAATGCATCCCACGTGCATTCTGGAAAAAGAAGAGGTAAGTAAAAAGGTAGAACAGAAGGTCTACAGAGGTATGATTGGTTCTCTTCTGTATCTGACGGCTTCAAGGCCAGACATTCTATTCATTGTTTGCATTTGTGCTAGATTCTAATCAGATCCTAGAGAATCTCACTTAACAGCAGTTAAGCGAATTTTCAAGTATCTGAAAGGTACTGCTAATCTGGGTTTGTTTTATAGAAAATCAAATGATTACAGCTTAGTAGGATACTGTGATGCTGATTTTGCTGGAGACAGAGTAGAACGTGAAAGCACTTCTGGAAGCTTCCAGTTTCTGGGAGAAAATCCGATCTCATGGTCCAGCAAAAGACAATCCACAATAGCTCTATCAACAGTAAAAGTTGAATACATAGCAGCAGCTGGATGCAGCACGCAAATGCTCTGGATGAAAATTTAACTTGAGGACTTCAATATACTTGAGAGTAACATTCCTATCCTCTGTGACAATACTTCTGCTATTTGTCTCAGTAAAAATCCTATTTTGCATTCTAGGGCTAAGCATATAGAAATAAAACATCATTTTATTAGGGACTACATTCAGAAAGGGATCCTTAATTTAAAATTCATTGACACAAACCATCAATGGGTTGATGTCTTTATAAAACCTCTTTTTGAAGATAGGTTTAACTTCATTCTGAAACATCTCAGCATGAAGCTTTGCCCAGAATAAACTGTTTTATTTACATATCTTAACCTTCAGAATTTTGGTTATTTTCTGTGAACTGCTGATCAACCTGCCTTCAGAATTTTAGAAGTACAGATTGTATCAGAATCTATCCATAAAGATCTTAGAGTTTCATTTCAAGGATAGAAGTGTGTTGTTCACGTTAGCAAACATTTGTCATCCATTAATCAGCTACCTTCTGAGGCTGAACACGCATTCACATTTCTGAAAGGTCAAAAGCGCTGATTGGGTGCATCGAGACACATGTCATGGGTAACCGTTCCAATATCTTTCTGAATCCCCTAAAATCAGCTGTCATTAATGCTTATAATCATTACTAATTATTTCTCTCTCTTGCAGTTTATGTTTTCAAAAATCTATTTAAACATAAGTTTCACTCGTTACACTCTTTCACTTTTACTTTCATAATTCATTCTAAGTGTTTTGTGTGTACTTTCAAAACCCTTTCATTTTCTTCTCAAATCTCTTGTGTGAACATGGCTTCCTCAAGCATCCCAAATACCAGTACTCATAGAACAGAATCCATGGAACAATATGAAGAACCGTTCAGAACTCTCCTCACACCCATTGACAACCTAAAAGTGCTTTCAGAACTAATCGTGTATTTTGAAAGTCTTCAAGAAAATGGATTCAATTTCTCTGAAGAGGTAAATGCTCAAGGATGGAACAGGTATTTTGAACGTCCTCTATGTCCAACGTTTCCAATCCTTGTGAAGGAATTCTGGATTCATGCTTCATCCTCCAACCATCAAGTCACTTCGTATGTAATGGGGAAGAAGATAGTAATTACTGAAGACCTAATTGCAAGACTGATAGGTCATAATGGTGGTGGCGTAAGGTGTATAGACATGGCTGAAAGATGTGCTGATGTTGCTTCAATTGCAAGAGAAATTTTCACTCTGGGTCTTCCCTTCAGCAAGATAAGGGATCGAAAGGATCATCACAGAATATGGGCTAAGATAATTCTGGGATGCATCAACCACAGGAAGCCAACCAGCTCTCCTGACTACATAAACATTGATCAGCAGTTTCTGATCTACTTTATCTCCCAGAAGACTAAGGTGAATCTGGCTCACTTGCTATTCAATCATCTTAGGACCAGTGTTAAGGAGACTAGAGAAGATGAGCATACCAAAAGGGACTGGATACCCCTTGGAAGGCTTATATCAGATATTCTGACAGAGAATAGGCTGATAGAGCATCTAACAGAAGCACAAGAAATCAGCTCTCTAGAGGCAACTGCTGGGAAGCCCTTGAATGCAAAGAATCTGAAAAAGATGAAAATTATTGAGAACATCATAAAGGAACCCAATGTTACATCCTTTGCAACCATTACTTCCATAAGAATCCCTCTAGATGATTTCCCTATGTTCTCAGAAATTGATTCCAAGCCTGAGATTATCGTCAGATATTTGGATGCATGCAAGGTAGATGACACTACACCAGGGGTAAATATTCAGGACTTGCAACAAGCGGCTCCAGAAGTTGTGTTGAAGAAGAACAAGAAAAGAAAGGCAGCAGCAGAAGGATCATACCAGCGGACTCCAAAAGCTGCCAAAAGGAAAGGTAATCCTTCTTCTGTTAATGTTTTAGAATCAATATCTTTATCAAGATATGGACCCTTACCTACCCAATCAGAAAATCCTACCCCACAAACGTTTGATGATTTTGACATAGGGTTTGACCCCTCAGAAACTCTAAGTCTTAGAGAAACTCACTCCCTTCCTATCAATCCAAATACTTAAACAACTCAACTAGAACTTACAAAAGTTCTATCAGACATTGAATCTTTTGACCAAAATATTTCTGCTCCCACACCAGAAAATCCAAACCCTCTAATCCCAGAAAATCCAATCTCCCAAACCACCACAGAAGCTCCACAACCAGATATTCCCCTCTCTCCTCAACCAGAAATACCACTACCTCCATCTCCTCAACCAGACATTCATCCACCATCTCCACAACCTGAACAATCACAACCAGAAGTTCAAACTTCTGAGATCTAACCTTCTGAATCCTGTGAAACAGAACCTCACCATCTTATATCCAACCAATCTGAAGAACCTACTTCAAATTCAGATACAATTCCCATTCCAGGAATCACTGAACCTCTGGCCATCCGTATGCCCCTCACCATTCTGGATATTCCCCAATTCCCTCTTCGCTAGAATCAACTCCACCAAATTCCCCAACCAGTCCAATAATTATACCATACTCTCCCACTCCCTCACCAAAAAGCAATCCAGATGACAACGCTAAACTTGTCATTGACCTAACTGTTTTTGAATGTCTAGCTGCCATAACTCATAAAACTGCCATTCCAAAACCAAAACCATCTGAACCCACACCAGATGTTGGTACTAGTTTATTGATGTTTAAAACAGAAATCCAGAAATGGATAACCTCCCTGAAGCAAGCTAGTCTTGAGATGACCAATCCTGCTGCCTCAGATTATCTTTGGACAAGTTTAAGAAAATGGATATGTTCTAAAACTCATAAGATGCAAGAATAGTGCTACGGACAAGTTCAACAGAATTCCAGTAATCTGTTAAAGGTATTTGAAGACCAAGTTCTGAGCCAACTTCTCAAGGAAGAGATTCTCCCTCTGGACAATACTCCCTGGTCAGAACATCGTCCATCAGACAATGTTCAACCAGAGTCAGAAGGTCTCACTCTGACTGCTGCTCCAGATGAGATGATTTCTGCAAAGGAATTGGTTCAAAATGATCAAGTTGCAGAATGCTCTGAGAAGCATCCACTTTCTGAAGATTCTCCAGCTCCCTCCTATGAAAGGAAAACTCTGGAAGAACTGAAGAGAGCGGATATTGTTATTCAGGAAAGGTTGGATAAACAGGATGATACAATCAAGGAAATCAAGAGCATGTTAAGAAAACAAGAGGAAACCAACACCCAGATCAAGGGCTTGTTGGAAGCTTTGTTCACGCACCTTCCTCCTCCCTCTTAGATTTTCCTCTGTTTTTAAAATCTGTTTATCTGTAATATTTGGTCTACATTGCTGTTGTTCTGAACTTCTTATCATTGCTTATTATTTGTAATATAAATCCTTTTAAGCTCTGATTATATAGCCTTTTTTTGATAACTGACAAAAAGGGGGAGAAAGAATAAGATATTTTCAATAACGGATTACTGAGACAGAAGTCTCAAACATTCTGAACTACTTAACTTCTTTCTTCTGAAAAGCTTGAACAGGTACAAAACTCTGATGAAAGACGTAGTCAAATTCTGAGGCGCAAGGACTCAAAGAATTTAAGGGAAGTAATCAACTCGGGGGGGGGGGGGGGGGGGGTTCTTCTTAATTCTATACTTTTTATTCTTTATTTTTAATTGAAAAATCTGGTTTTTGTCATCATCAAAAAGGGGGAGATTGTTAGAACATAGTTTGATTCTACAACCCTTGATTAGAGTTTTGATGATAACAAATACAACGAATAAATAAATACAAAGAATATATATAAAGAACAAATATGCACCTTAAAAATATGTTTTATGTATGCAGAAGTTCTGATGGGATCAGCATCAGAAGATAAGCTAAAGTATTACACGCTGAAGCAAAACAGTTTTTACGCTGAAGTTTGATGACCAGAATCTGCGCTTAAACAAGTAAACTCTGACTCTGAACAAAGACATATCAACCAAGTCATCAACACTCTGAAGCGTCATCAGCAGTTAAAGCAAAGAAGACTCTGAAGCGTTACTGATTATTCAAGACAGAATTAAATGCCAACGACTTTCTTCAGACAAGATCTTCTACAAAAGGAAAGTGTGTTATTAACATTAAACTTGCTTTATGGACAACGCCTCTTGCTTGCCTATATAAACAAGTCTGCTTGCAAAAGAAGCACGTATGTATGCACACATCAATTTGCAGAGAATTCCAAACCACGCATATTCAAGCTCTAGTAAATTTATTCTATACTATAAGCTTAACATGTGTAATTATCACAGTTGTGATAAATTGTTTTGTTAGAAAACATCAACACATTCTTGTTCAATTATTTGTAAAATATTTCCTTGAGATTAACCGGTTTGTGGTTGTACTCAAGAATACTTTAACAGTTGTTAAAGTAGCTGTTGTAATCTTTTGAGATTAGTGGATTAAGACCTCGTTGGAGAGAGGCGAAATCACCTTGACGGGTGGACTGGAGTAGTTTGAGATCAAACGAACTAGGATAAAAATACTGTGTCATTAAGCTATTTTTGATCCAAGTTTTTCAATTCAACCCCCTCCCCCCCCCCCCCCCCCCCTTCTTGTGTTTTTCACATCTTCAGGAGTATCCAGTGAAGGGGAAGATTGTCACTATACGTGGAGAAGAGGAGTATATGGTGAGCCACCTCAACTCCTTCAGGTACGTAGATATGGACGGGGAATTCATAGAGACTCCTTGCCAAAACTTTGAAGAGGTTCCCCAGATCTTGGCATCGACTGAGACCACTACCGGAACCAAACCTCCTCTGAAGAAGGTGGGTATACCAACTGGGGACAACTCCCTGATTTTACTCACAACACTGACAAGTTTGGTTTGGGATTTACTTCAGGAGCTCAAAGGGTTGTTCGACGCACTCGAGCTAGAGGACCTCCCCTATGCATCAGCAATCGGGGAATTAATTTCATTAAAGACAGTGAGGAAAACTCTGACATTGACAGCTGGATCTACCCAACTACCAATGGTGGAACGAGTAACTGGACAGCTAGGGATTTTATACCTGTTTCTTTTATTACGCAGTAATTGTCTTACTTGTTTCTTGAGATTGTAATAAACAATTTAAACTCTACAGCCTTGTGCCTTGCCCGAGGCACATTGGTTTTGTTTGTGAGGGCTATTATGTGTCATTTCATATATCATCAATAAAACATTGGACGTTCCTTCCATACAAATTTTTCTCTCTCTGTTTTTTCTTTTCTGCTTTCACTTTATCAAAACAGTTATACTCTTACACACACTCACGTCTCATACTGCAGATCCATATCTACTCTGGATCCCATTGACAAAAGTTCTGCTACTGCCGGTTATGACTTCGAAAATCCGATCAACCAAGTCGAGGATGACGGTGAGGACGATTGTGAGGTACCGGGAGAAATTGCTAGACTGTTACAGCAGGAGGAGAGGGCTATACAGCCCCATGAAGAGCCAGTTGAGACGACAAACTTGGGCACAGGAGTGGACAGAAAAGAAGTCAAGATCGGCGCAAACATGGAAGCTAAGACCAAACAGCAGTTGATATAGATATTGCACGACTATGTTGAGATCCTCGCCTTGTCCTATGAAGACATGTCTGGTCTAGACATTGATATTGTGGTACATCATCTGCCGACCAAGGAAGACTTTCCTCCGATTAAACAGAAGGTCCTTTGTATGCTCCCTGAAATGTTAGAGAAGATCAAGGCAGAGGTCATGAAGCAGTTCGACGCATGGTTCTTAGCTGTCACCTCCTATCCGCAGTGGGTTGCTAATGTTGTTCCGGTGCCAAAGAAAGACGGTAAGGTACAGATGTGTGTGGACTACAGAGATCTGAATAGGGTAAGCCCCAAGGATGACTTCCCGCTTCCCCACATTGATGTTCTGGTTGACAACACCGCTTAGCACAAAATCTTCTCCTTCATGGATGGTTTCTCTGGATACAACCAGATAAAGATGGCTCCTAAAGACATGGAGAAGACAACCTTCATCACACAGTGGGGCACCTTCTGTTATAAGGTGATGCCTTTTAGGTTGAAGAATGCTGGGGAAACTTATCAGCGCGCCATGGTCGCTTTGTTCCACGATATGATTCTCCATGAGATCGAGGTTGATGTTGATAACATGATAGCCAGATCTCAAATCAAAGAGAAGCACCTCGATCATCTATAAAAGTTGTTCGACCGGTTGAAGACGAACAAGTTGAGGTTGAATCCGAACAAATGCACCTTCGGGGTAAGGTCTGGCAAACTTCTGGGTTTCATCGTCAGTGACAAAGGTATTCAAGTGGACCCCACAAAAGTAAAGGCCATACAAGAGATGTCGGCTCCCCGTACAGAGAAGGAAGTTAGAGGTTTCTTGGGACGTTTAAATTATATTGCCAGGTTCATTTCACATTTGACTTCTACTTGTGAACCCATCTTCAAGCTTCTGAAGAAAGATCAAGTGGTAAAATGCAATGACGAGTGCCAGACAACTTTCGAAAGGATCAAAGAATATCTCCAAGAACCTCCAATTCTGATGCCTTCGGTTGAAGGAAGACATTTGATACTATACTTAACAGTGCTAGACAATTAAATGGGGTGTGTGCTGGGGAAACATGATGAGTCTGGTCGAAAAGAGCACGCAATGCACTACCTTAGCAAAAAATTTACCGACTGTGACACACGATACTCACTGCTTGAGAAAACTTGTTACGCTTTCGTATGGGCTGCTCGCTGACTAAGACAGTACATGTTGACCCACACTACTTTGTTGATATCTATGATGGATCCAATCAAATACATCTTCGAGAAGCCCGCTCTCTCCAGAAGAATAGCAAGATGGAAGATGATCTTAACTTAATACGATATACAATATACAACCCAGAAAGCAATCAAGGGGAGTGTATTGGCTGATCATTTGGCTCATCAGGCCATGGATGACTACCAATCCATGAATTTTGAGTTCCCGGATGAGAATATTATGCTGGTGACTGACTATGAAGAAACTGGACCGGATGAAGGACCTGAGGAAGGATCCCGATGGACTATGGTTTTTTACGGAGCTTCGAATGCACTGGGTAATGGCATCGGTGTTGTAATCATATCTCCTGAAGGTTGTCATACTCCTTTCACCGCGCGACTATGTTTCAACTGCACTAACAACATGGCGGAGTAAGAAGCCTTCATCATGGGTCTCAAAGTTGCTATTGACCTCAGGATTAAGTTCTTAAATATCTTCGAGGATTCAACCTTGGTAATAAGTCGGATCAAAGGAGAGTGGGATACGAAGCATCTGAATCTCATCTCGTACAAAGAGCATGTGCTGACATTGCTCCCACACTTTGAGGAGGTAACCTTTGAACATTTCCCATGAGAGGAGAATCAGTTAGCGGACGCGCTAGCTACCATGTCTTCCATGTTCAAAGTCAAGTGGGATAACGAGGCTCCCCAAATCTCCATTGAAAGGTTGGATGAACCAGTGCACTGTTGTGAGATTGATACCGAATAGGTGGCAGACAAACCCTGGTTTCATGAAGTGAAGAAGTACCTCGAGACTCATGAATATCCCGAAGGGGCTTCTGTCAATGATAAGAAGTTTCTGAGAAGGTTCGCTGGAAAATTCTTCCTCAGTAATGGAATTCTCTACAAGCGCAATCATGACTCTACCTTACTGTGGTGTGTAGACAAGAGCGAAGTAGAGAATATTATGACAGATCTAGATGAAGGTACCTTCGGAAACCATTTAAGTGGACATAACATGGATAAGAAGATCCTACGGGCTGGATACTACTGGTCCACTATGGAAGCATATTGTTATCAGCACTCCTGAACATGTCATAAGTGCCAAATCTATGCTGATAAGGTACATGTGCCTCCAGTTCCGTTGAACGTCTTGACAGCTCTGTGGCCTTTTGCAATGTGGGGCATTGACATGATCGGAGAAATCAAGCCTACCTCTTCCAATGGACATCGCTTCATCCTGGTGGCCATAGATTACTTCACAAAATGGGTTGAGGCGGCCTCTTTTGCTATTGTGACCAAGAATGTTGTGGCGCGGTTCATCAGGCATAATCTGATTTATCGATATGGTGTGCCAGAGAGAATTATTACTGACAATGGTACAAATATCAACAACACGATGATCACCGAGCTCTGTGAGAAATTCAAGATACATCATCATAACTCATCTCCCTACCGGCCAAAGATGAATGGATTTGTTGAAGCGACTAACAAGAACATCAAGAAGATTATACAGAAGATGACTGTGACATGAAAAGACTGGCATGAGATGTCTCCTTTTGCTCTTCATGGGTACCGTACCTCAGCACGGACATCAATAGGGGCAACACCCTACTCTCTGGTATATGGCATGGAGGCAGTCCTACCCATCGAGGTTCAGATACCTTCTCTCAAGATTATGAAGGATGCGGGTTTGAACGAAGATGAATGGATCCAGACTCGACTTGATCAGTTAAATCTAATCAACGAGAAGAGACTTACCTCTATCTGTCATGGTCAGACGTGTCAAAAGCGAATGATCAAGGCTTTTAACAAGAAAGTCAGACGTCAAGAATATCAGGTCGGGGATCTAGTGATCAAGCGCATCATACTGCCGCAAGGTGACCCCAGAGGCAAATGGACTCCCACGTACGAAGGGTCATTTGCGATTAAAAACATTTTCTTGGATGGAGTCATGATTCTAACCACTATGGACGGTAACGACCTTCCTCACCCTGTCAATGCAAACATAGTGAAAAGATACTACGCCTGATTAAAAGACCCGCTAGGTTGACTGGCCTAGGCAAAAATAAGGGCTTCCCGGCAAACCAAAAGGGTTCGGGAAAAAATAAGGGATGAAAATAAAAAAATCTGTACACTCGGCAAATCGAAAACCTGAGAGGCGGCTTGGGCAAAAAAGGTTATCCCGGTGGACTGAAAACCCGAAAGGGCGGTCCAGGCAAAAGTTAGGGATGTAAAGCGTATAACTATGTCCCATTGGATCACCTTGCGATCAAACCTCATTATCAACTATTAAGCTCGAATGGCACTAATCAATCTAATCAACTTCGGACAAGTAGAAAAGTGATGAGACGCTCGAAGAAATAGGGGAAATAGCAGAGTTGGAACCCAATGGGATTGTTGCACATAGCTGTTTTTCCTTTTACATTAAATTGTATAGCTTCTATTTTTACGGCGGTGTTCTCGTACTAGAGCGTCAGTCCCCTTGTACAAAAACCTCCTATTACAGGCCAACTTCGAAAATTAATACAATTAATTCTTACAAAACTATTTTTTTTTCTTTTTCTGTTTTATTTTGAAAGAACGTCCAACGGTTTATTCTTTACATATGCATTTGAATATGATTTCTACTCATAAACATTTACATAAGAAACAAAAAGATAATTGCTCGTAACTTAAGAAACAGGGCAAAAAAATAAGAAATATCAAACCCAACGGTTACTCTGTCCACCAGGTACCAGGGCACAGACAACGTTGGAGCACAGTCATCAATACATACACTCCCCACATAGTAAAGGTATTCAAAGCATTAATATCAACTTTCCCACAACAGGGAGTAATCTCCCCAGCCAGGGTCTTTCAGAAACCTGACAGCTTTATCCCCCCAGCCAATTTTCATAATCGCGAGCGGATCATCATAATTGTTTCTCCCCAAGCAGAGTTTATTTCCGTGAATATAGAAGCTCAATCCCCGACAAAGCCTATTACTTCAGCTACGGAAATTCACCTTCCAAACTATCCCCCATAGATTTATCCTCAAGCAGAGTCTCTCCCTGACAGAATATTCACAAATAATAAGGAATAAATCTCCAGTACATTCATTTACATTAACCATCCCCAGCAGAAGTGGAAGAACCACAGTCTTCTACAACAGTCAGGAGTGCTATACCCTCCAGCAGCAGTCAGGGATTTATTTTCCCAGACTCAGACATGTCCCAACAGCATTTCATGTACATACATCATGACATGCTCATACATATCATATACAGCATAATATCATTTATTTTGAGAACATCATCTCACAAGGCATTTCATGCAACACACATGTAATTACCCCTGTTATTTTTTCAGGAAAGACAATTATCACCAACAATTCCAGCAGTTATACATGTCATATCTACAGACAGCTAATGGAAAATCAGTTCCCAAAGATCAAATGGGTTAACTAATCTATGTAACCAAACAAAGTAACCCTACTATCCAGGTTCCTTCTCATAGCCCTACTATCCAGGCTTTCATCTCGAAGTAACCCTACTATCCGGGTTCCTTCTCATAACCCTATTATTCAGGCTTTCATCTCTAAGTTACCCTACGATCCAGGTTCCTTCTCGTAGCCCTACTATCCAGGATTTCATTTCGAAGTAACCCTACTATCCAGGTTCCTTCTCATAGCCCTACTATCCAGGCTTTCATTTCTAAGTAACCCTACTATCCAAGTTCCTTCTCATAGCCCTACTATCCAGGCTTTCATCTCAAAGTAACCCTACGACCCAGGTTCCTTCTCATAGCCCTACTATCCAGGCTCTCATCTTGAAGTAACCCTACAAACCAGGTTTCTTCTCATAGCCCTACTATCCAGGCTTTCATCTCGAAGTAACCCTACGACCCAGGTTCCTTCTCACAGCCCTACTATCCAGGATTTCGTTTCGAAGTAACCCTACTATCCAGGTTCCTTCTCATAACCTTACCATCCAGGTTTCTTCTCTTTTATCTCCAGACAACAATTTACAACATTGTAAAACCTGGACCCGACCTGATATAGTCAATTTCACAAATTCCCCAGCAAGTCATTGTGCAGCCTGGACCCTAACCTGATATGCAGTTCACTTCCACTTCCTCAATCAGGAGTTAGCTCCCCAGTAGAGTAATGGACAACTGAAGCTCCTAACCTCTATTCCCCGAGACATAAATTAACATTCCCCGGTAAAGTCCTCCTCAATGGCAGGTACAGGAATTCTTACAAAGGAATATCTTATGCAACTGATATCTTTTCTGATGGCATCTTTAAGCCCATCTTCGATGATTCTCCGTCGCTTCCAAATGGAATTTGTAAGCCCATTCCCGATATCACCAATCAGTGCTACTTTATGCGAGTACAAGTTTCTGGGAAATCTAGTGTTCAATCATCTTCCACCTTCAGATCACGAAAGGCAGACCAGCCAATCTACATCCTCAGGCTTAAGAAGATTGAACAGGGGCAGCTGTTGTACCCCAAAATTTTCCCTCCTATTTTACTCAACATATGTTCATTAAGATACTCAACTTGCTCAAAGATGCCCAAGAGTTGACTAGACAAACTCTCTCCTAAAGCAATGAACCTCCAACTAGTGTTTCCATTTTCATCAAGATGGTTGAGTCCCAAGGGCCTCATATTCTCTCCAAAGTCCTAAGATGTTCTCAAGACCATTGCACAAGAAGTTTGCTCAGTCAATTGCTCAAGTGTTAAAAAATCAACTATATTAGGTCAAAAGTCAAATGTCGCCCACATACAGTCAAACTTTAAGGTTTTTGGTCAACATCAACATTTTGAAGTGATATTCATCATTTGATCAAAGGTTGATCATGATTCCTCAAGAAATGCTCCTAATTCATTAAAAATCAAAAGTTGCTAAATTAGGGTTTCTTAGGAAAAGTCAACCAAACTTTGACCAGGCATAACTTCGTCATACTTTATCAGAAATTTTTCATCCAAGGCTCATTTTTAATAGAATCCAATTCCCTACAACTCATCTTCAGCCCTCAAGTTCAAGAAATTCACTAATGGAAAGATATAAATTCATACATTATAGGTCATTCCAAAAAGTCAACAAAAACACCTTTTGGGTCAAAGCTCCTTACATGAACATGGAAGATCCACTTAAGGTGAAACCATAGAGGTTGCTTAGGGGACATCCTAAGCTTTCTAAAAAGTCTGAAAATATCCTTCTAGGATCAAAATTGAGAAAGATATGCATTGTCAAAGTTGGCTATTTTTAGAAAGTTGCACAAAGTCAACAATGCCCAAAATTGCATTTTTTTTTCACATGGGCCCATCTTTTCAAGATTGAATCTCAGTCCTAGCATGGTCCACGACCTAGAAGATCCTCCATGATTTATTTATTTGTTTATTTAATTTATTTTGATTTTTATTCATTTAAAAATCAAATAAAATCAAATAAATCCAAATAAATCATATATTTTGTTTTAGGAATGATTTTTGTATTGAATGGAGATCTTATATGTTGTCAATAATCAAGAAAAACGTGAAAGATTGAAAAGATAAGAGATCTCTATATTTAGAAATATTGGATGCAAGAATTGAAATTCATTATTCTTTGGATTCATTCCAATTTTATGGACCTAATATGATTCTCACATATATACAAGATCATTCTAACCCTAGAGGGGAGGATTTTCACACGCAGCCTGCCCTGCTAGAGCAAGAACAAAGTTCCATTTTTTGTCAAAGAATTGCATACCGAATCCCTTTCTACAAGTCGTTTCTAGTCATTCAAGTGGGCAAAACAGATCCCTGGGCATCCTCTGAAGCGATTGTAAGCATCACCAAGTCTCCACAAGCCCAGAAACATGTTGTACGATCATCACGGTTTGTCTTTCTTTCCAAAATAAATTACCATGATTCTTGCATTATAAACATGTTTTAATTATATATCTGTGCTTATTATCGTATTTGTAATGTATTGGATTGGTTTGATTGAAGCTTGAGTGCAGGAATACACATTTGCCATGGCTAGGATTTTAGAGCTCCAATTTGGGGAACCCTAGTTAGAAGAAAAATTAGGCCAAATTAAGGACCTCTTCATGTGCAGGGATTGATTTGCAATCGATCCATGGCTTTGGATGGGATTTATATTGCTTGGATTATATTTTTGATGTTTGCAGGTTTGTAGTCACGCATAAAAACTGTCACTATAGCCTATAGTGACGAGTTTGTCTGTAGGTAAAAGTTCCCTCTAAGACAACAGTCCCTGGGGAAGAGGATGAAGGCGTGTCAGTGCCTGAATGGATGATTTGAAATTCGCACTTTTTTGGGGGTAAACCACTTGGCTTGCCTTATATTGTTTTTATCTTATTATATTAACAATTGAGTAATGCAACGCAGATGTTTAAGGGAGAAGGATTTGAAGCAAGCATCCTAGGTTCGATCCCAGGCGCGCTTCTTTTGCATTTTTCTCAACATTTAATTGCAAATATGATGTCACACTACCAAGCATGTCCACCATACACCTCAGCGCCTCATCATTGGATCCATCTCCAGCCAGATCCAACGCTCAGCATGCGTAAGCTCATCGTAGACCCTCAGAAGATGATCCCACTGGATCATGCACAGGACCTTTGGGCCAAAGAATTTGGGCCTTGCACAATTTCAGTCACACCCCCAGTTTGTCTAAATACAGCAGGCCCATTCTTATTTGTTTTTTTAATTATTTCTTTAACATTCTTTTTTTATTTATTTTTGATTGCTTTAACAAAAATCATTTTTTAAATATTAATCAAAAATTACAAAAAATAAATAGGATTAGGGTTTTTTTCTAATTAAAATTAATTTAGTTGAGAATTAATTAATTTAAATATATTAACTTAATTGTTTTCATTGATTAAAATTAATTAGAAATTAGGACTAATTTGCAAATTTCAAAATTTATTTTATTTTCAATAAAAAATACAAAAAAAAAAAATTAATTAATTAGATTTTTAGGACTTTTTGACTTATTCCTATCTTAATTCTTTGCGCGTTTATTTCTTTATGTACCATTATTTTTCAATTAATGTAACTGTTGACGGTTTGTAATAGTTTCAAATTAGGGTTTTATTTACTGTTTGTCCCCTGTTTTTGGTTATGTAACCCCCTCCCCGAGGCCTTGTAATAGCTAGATTTTTCCTTTCCGCACTTTAATTTTCTGCTATTATTAATTGTTAGATGATTGATAATAGGATTGTATGCCGAAGATAAGTCCATGATTAAAATAATAGCAAACCCTAATTGTGCAAAGTTAATTAACTGAAAAAAGCACACTTGCACATGCTCACTCCTAGGGTTTGTTCCCACTTGGTTGCCTCAGAAATAATGGTCGTGTCCCTTGAATGTAGGTATACCTTAGCAATGATCCGCAATTCAAAATCGTCATAAATATCATAGTCCCTACTTATCCCTCGAGTTGCCTACGAATTGATCTTATGACGTAGTCCCTTCGAAACGCTAAGGTATCTTTACTTGTTGCCTTCAGAGACCATTTCGTCCCTTCGAACGTCCCTTTATAATTCCAACGATGAAGCTACCTACTTCTTAATAGTAGGATAGCGCTGTCTAAAGGAAACGAAAATGAATAGACTTTTTTCGGGTAGGTAGAAAATTCTTAAGTATTTGCTCAAAACAAAAGCTTTTCACACAAACTCTTTTCAAAAAATAGTTTTCAAAACAACTTCGTCACATTCTTGAGGACCGATACAAGGGTTATCACGAAGTAAACAAAACTTTTCAAAACACACAAAGCACAAGAAATTTTCAAAACATGAGCTAAGCATCTAAGAGCCCGTGGAAAACCACGGATAGAAAGGGTGCTAACACCTTCCCTTTCTATAATCTACCCCCCGTACTCATAAATATCTTGAAAAAAGGTTTTTTCTGTTCTTTTTCCTTTTCCTTTGTTGGATGAAATAAAAGTCGATGACAACTCTTGCTTACTGCAACATTTGCGAATACAAAATGCAAACCAGTATAACAGTCGGTTCTGCCACCGTATCACACCCTGGGATCACCTTGCGGTAGAATGATGCGCTTTATCACCAAGTCACCAGCCTGATATACCTGATGCTTGACTTTCTTGTTGAAGGCTTTGATCATACACTTCTAATACATCTGAATATGGCAGACAGCCGCCAATTTTTTCTCATCAATTAAATTCAACTGGTCCAGCCTATTCTAAATCCATTCATCTTCTTCTAAATCTACATCTTTCATAATTCTCAGGGAAGGAATATGAACCTCGACAGGTAGGACATCCTCCATACCATAGACTAGAGAGAATGGGGTTGCCCCAGTTGATGCACATGTAGAAGTGTGATAGCCATGAAAAGCGAATGGTAACATCTTGTGCCAATCTTTATTTATCATTATCATCTTTTGTATAATCTTCTTACTGTTCTTGTTGGCGGCTTCCACTGTGCCATTCATCTTCGGTCGATACAGAGAAGAGTTGTAATGCTTAATCTTTAATTGCATGTAGAGTTACATGATCATAGTATTGTTAAGATTAGTACCATTATCCGTGATAATTATCTCTGGGATGCCATATCGGCAGATAAGGTTATGCTTAACGAACCGGGCGACAACATTCTTAGTAACAGAGGCGAATGAGGCTGCTTAAACCCATTTCATGAAGTAATCAATGGCGAGGAGGATGAAGCGGTGTTCGTTAGAAGCCAAAGGCTTCATTTCTCCAATCATATCGATGCCCCAGATTGCAAAATCCTAAGGAGCAGTCAAGACATTCAGAGGTACTGGAGGCACATGTACTTTGTCAGCATAGATTTGGCACTTGTGACAAGTTCTTGAGTGGTGATAGCAGTCGGTTTCCATAATCGACCAATAGTATCCCACTCTCATAATATTCTTAGTCATAGTATGTCCACTGGAGTGAGTACCAAAGATACTTTCATGCATATCTTCCATAATTTTTTTTGCTTCCTTCTTGTCTACACAGCGAAGCAGAGTCGAGTCATGATTTCGTTTATACAAAACCCCGTTACTCAAGAAGAACTTGGCTAAGAACCTCCGTAGGAATTTCCTGTCGCTGATAGATGCCCCCTCGGGGTACTCTTGAGCCTTAAGGTATCTTTTCACTTCATGAAACCAATGCTTCTCTTCTCCTCTTTCTGTGTCAACTTCATAGAAATATGCCGGTTCATCTAGCCTCTCAATGGTAATTCTGGGAGCCTCGTTTTCCCATCTGACTTTAAACATAGACGACATGGTTGCTAATGCGTCTTCCCACTGATTCTCTTCTCGTGGGATATGCTCAAAAGTGATTTCCTCGAAGTACGGGATTAAGGTAAGCACATGTTCTCTATAAGGAATGAGATTCGGCTGCTTAGTATCCCATTCTCCCTTAATCTGACTGATTATTGGAGCTGAGTCTCCGTATACATTCAAGAACTTAATTCTCATGTCAATAGTAGCTATGATACGCATTATGCACGCTTCGTATTCGTCCATGTTGTTGGTACAGTCAAAGAAATATCTCGTAGTAAAGGGTGTATAGCAACCCTAGAGAGAGATAATTACATCACGAATTCTATTGCCAAGTGCGTTAGAAGCTCCATTGAAAACTATAGCCCATCGGGATCCTTGCTCGGGTCCTTCATATGGCCTAGGTTCTTCACAATCCATTACTAGCATAATATTCTCGTCCAGGAACTCGAAATTCATAAACAGGTAGTCGTCTACAGCTTGATGAGTCAAGTGGTCTACCAATACACTTCCTTTGACTGCCTTCTGAGTGGTGTACTGAATTCGTATTTTGTTAAGGCCATTTGCCATTGGGCTATTCTTCCAGAGAGAGTTGGCTTCTCGAATATGTATTTGATGGGATCCATTTTAGAGATCAACAAAGTGGTATGGGTCAATATATATTGTCTTAGTCGGAGAGCAGTCCATGCCAAAGCACAACAAGTTTTCTTGAGCAGTGAGTATCTTGTTTCACAGTCGGTAAACATTTTTCTAAGGTAGTATATTGCATGCTCTTTTTGACCAGACTCGTCATGTTGTCCCAATACACACCCCATTGAGTTCTCTAACATTGTTAGGTACATAATTAGAGGTCTTCCTTCAACTGGTGGCATCAGAATTGGAGGTTCTTGTAGGTACTCCTTGATCTTGTTAAAGGCTATCTGACAGTCGTCGTTCCACTTTACTACCCGTTCTTTCTTCAGCAGCTTGAAGATTAGCTCACAAGTAGCAGTCAAATGAGAAATGAATCGAGCAATGTAATTCAGTCGTCCCAAGAAACCTCTGACTTCCTTCTCGGTACGGGGATGAGGCATTTCTTGAATAGCTTTGACTTTGGAAGGGTCGACCTCAATGCCTTTACCATTGACAACAAAACCCAGGAGTTTACCGGATCTTACCCCAAAGGTGCACTTGTTTTGATTCAACCTCAACTTGTACTTCTTCAGTCTCTCAAACAACTTGTGTAGATGGTCAAGATGCTCTTCTTCCGTCTAAGATCTGGCTATCATATCGTCGATGTAGACCTCTATCTCGTGATGGATCATGTCATGGAATAAATCTACCATTGCACACTGATATGTTGCGTCGGTGTACTTTAACCCAAAAGGCATAACTTTGTAGAAAAAAGATCCCTACTTGTTGTACCCGAATTTTTGACCTAAGATCCCATTTTTATTTTTGCATTTTTTAAGATAAGTCAAGGTCACGAAATACGGTCGGTTTTAACCTCTTACCTTCGAGCATTGACTACGCAGAAATTGTCAAGTATTTTAAAAATCCTTAGCCTATGTATCATTAACTTCTACTCCAGCATGTGTATTTCTCGTTTCTTTGTTTTCATTTGCAGGAAACAGATCTGAATCAAGAGCATCAGGCGCCACGCCTCAATTAGGGTTCAGAATCTCTCAATCCGGAAGTACAGTTAATCGTTGGTTCGTGAAGACTGATTCATCAGGAGAATCGTGCGTTTTTTTTTCACGCCTTGTTCGACAAGTGGTCTCAAGCTTCTCTACAACTCTCTCAGAGCACAAACAAGATTTCATCATCACTGGTTCACATGCGCATCAAGATGCTTTGGAATGCAAAGAAAGATTAAGTTTGCAAGTCAATTCAAAGCACTTTGACCAAAAGTCAATACTTACACATCCAAGTTCAAACGATCGTAACTTTTTCATTATTCAACATTTTTGAATGGTTACTTTTGCGCATAGTTCTCTTTGACGTCATCTCTAACCCCTCTTTACCAGTCAAGATCTGATTATGTGCGGAGGATCATCAAAAGTTCGGATACTTTAGAGGTCACTTTGATGACTTTGGCCTAATCTCAAGTAATAATTACTCGACTTTCAAGGATCGTAACTATTTTGATTTTCATCATTTCGGGATGGTTCTTTTTTGCAACATATCACAAATGATGTCGTCTACAAGATTACTTCAAGGATCGACATCCAAATGCGTTTAGAAGGCCATGAAATTCGTTTGAACATTTTAGACTTAGAATTGATTTTGTGTTTGTTCTCCACTAAGTCAAGGGTAAAGGCAAGATGTTGAGTTTGAGGATTCATTGATTATATATTGCTTATAATACAAGTTGCTTGTATTCGAGCATTAGTAATTAGTGAATTAAGATTGGATATAGTTCAAGTTTCTTTGTTTGTTCATCAAGATTCGGTTCATGATAAAAGGTTTAGGTGTTTTATTTGGAATGCATTTCAAGGTTAAAAAAAAAACCATTCAAGGAATCCAAGTTCATTCAATTTTAAATTCAAGAGGTTATGAAAGACATTCAAGTCTTATTTGACTAAATGTTATTCAATAATTATTTCAAGTCCAAGCATGATTCAAGTTCATTTTCAAATTTAAAAGATAAGGGGAAATTCTTTTGGAAATTACAAGTTAAAGGCATCATTCGAGAGCGATTCGAAACCTCAATTTTTCATAAATGCCAAGGGACATTCCAAGAATGATCATTACAATTCTAAGCGCAAGGTGTATTCATATTCATACAAGAATTATCTTAGAGCCTGATCTTTCAAGCTTCTTAATCTTTCTCATATGCTTCATGAAACAAGAGTGTAACCATGTTCTCCCAAACTTGCTTCCCACAAATCAACCATGCGCTAGTTATTGTTCTATCATATCCAAACCTTGCTTCAATTTTCATCCAAATCTGTCCACCAAAACAACAAAGTATATGAAAACAAAATCAGTCCAATATTTTGAAAGAAAAGAGAGGGAAAATACATGTATGGTTACATAAAAAAAATCAGAAAAAATGCAAAGTAGAAAAGGGACCTTTCAATGATAATTTTACTGCTGCACATCAGTCCAAAAATAATGCCCCAAAACTGTAGTTTGCTTGCTGTCCAGAACAAACTGCTCCAAAACATTACCCAGAATGGTTAAATTTTTCCTGCATCAAGAAAGCATAAGGCAATTGACATAAACTAGAATTCAACTGATATTTGGCTCCAATTTTCCCTCTAATTCTATCATACATTCACTATAAAAACAGAAGCAAAAAGTAAAAAACAGGGGGGACACAACAAAAACCAAAAAATTATATACAGTAACTCATTTCCTGCTCACTCACCACCACCTCATCCTCCTGTTTCGGTTCATTCACCACACTACCTTAACCCCCCTTCAATTTATTCATTCACAAAAACCACAACATAAACCAATTCTCCAATCCATCCCTCTCTCCATCCGTGGGTATAATTAAACCTGAGCAAACTGTAGAGATTCGAGTACGTCATGAAGATATGAATGCCACTGAAGATGTAGTAGACGGGGTACCACAGAACTGGTGGAGTGAAGACACCAGAGATAAGGAAGTAATTTTGGTTGTTCGTGTTCAAGGCAGTTCCACAGTCCAAGGTTGCAGTCAGAAGATCCATGTCCGCCATTCCTTCTCAGCAAAGCCGGTTCGAAATGACTCAAAATCCAACAGTGCAAGAAGAAATCAAGTAAGCTAACTGCATAGAATAGTTAAAGAAATTTAGTAGTTCCACTTCCACTTATGTGGTTGATGACTTCGGATGGAAATGTTAATAGCATAGATACAAAACATTAGAAGCATTGTTCAAATTGTTGTTGAACAACCAAAAACACCTGTTATAAGTCTCAGTACAGGTTAGGCATTCCCAAGGGGTTCATAATGTAGAAGGAGAAAAGAACCATGATGCTTACTTATCTTATGATTATTTTGATGCAAGCCAATTACCCCCTCTATCCTGCTTTACGATACCAAAGGCAAATTCCGTCTCCATTCTGTCAGAGATGACGAGTCAAAGTTCAAGCTCTGCAAGGTCCATTCAGTGCAATTTAGGCAGAAAGCCATCCCATACCTGAACACCTATGATGGTCGCACAATCCGCTACCATCAACAACGTTGGCTAGTAACTTTCGTTTTCGACACGAAACAGTATCCATACAAATGTATCAAGTTGCTTCGTGAGTGTTCTTGATTCTCCTGCATTCTTGACTTGGTGTTTCTCCTGCTCCCCTCGGCTGTTCCACTTCCAGGTTAGTGTAACTTCGATTTTGTGACTCCACTGTAATTTTCAATTTGCTCTTGATTTACGTCTCACAGCTCTAATTGGCACCATCCACAACACGTAAAGCCCTAACACAGTCCATATTCTTCAAACCACGCCCTCATTCAATTGCCTTCAGCTCACCGTCGCTTGGCATTCGTTCACCTGTAGCTCTCTTTATCAATTCTGTCAAACAACATACAAGCACCCAACACTCATCCCGACCAACAGCCTTCTTCGTAGGCAACCCTGTCCAATTCCCTCCACCTCGTTCTCCTTCACCGAACCACAATCAGAATCGTTCTTCTCCTTTCACCGTAAACAACCCATGCATGATACCTCAAACCATTCACTACTGTTAAATCCAACCTTCCTTTCATCATATCCAACATTCCCGGATCCAGGAGGAAGAAGAAGTTGGAGCGGCTGTTTGTGAGGGAGGAAAACAACTGCGCCGTGAAAGAGGGACGAAAAGGAAGGAATGGTTTGTGGTTGTCTGAAGTAAAGAAAAGATGAAGCGTGAAATTGGGGAAGTTGAAGCGCGGAACTGGAAAAGAGAAGTAGTGGCCATCTCGTTCTTAACACACTTTTTCTAGGTTATTCTTGTTACAATTTGTATTTGGGCCAGCATACATTTAGCCTGATCCATTCCACTTTTCCTTGTTTTTTATTTGTTTTTTTTTTGCTTGGCAAAAACAATAGGCTTTTACACTTCAACCATTTCACTTGACCCAATACAACCTCCCTATATTCCAATGAATTGCTCAAGCATACCCCCATCCTATTTCGTACACAGAATAATTTTGTTAGAGCCTATTCATTCCAAGTCCATCTGAAATCCTACATACGCACCCCCTAATTTCTACTTCTTATTAACCAAGTCTCATTACACCCCTTTTTTCGGTTTGATACCCCCATGCTGTTTATTTTAGTTTTATTTCCTACGTTAAATTTATTTTAAATTAGGTTAGTTAGTTTCTTAGAAAGAAACATGTAGTTTCAACTAGACAAATTTTAATAATTTTAGTTTAGAATTATTTTAGTAATTTTAAGTTCATTTAGGATTATTTTAGTAACTTTAGAATTATTTTTAATTATTTTAGATTTAACTTAATAACTTTAGAATTTTAATTTAGTTTATATCTAATTTAGTAATTTTAGAATTATTCTTTATAACCTTAGAATTCGTAATTAGTTCAGAATTATTTTAGTAAGTAATCTTAGAATTTTAATTTAGATAATTGGTTCCATTCTCTTTTAAATATCTTTGTCATTTTAATTTTTTGGGGTCTTTCGATTTATTTCCTTGTGAACTTTCGAATGTTCATATTTTGACATCCATTTTATTTTGTTCGTCCGTCTAAACTCCAAGGGGAAGAATTAAATTTGTTGACTTCATGTCATTGAACATATCTCATACGATCATGCGAATACCCTCATTCATTTTTTTGTTTGGTTACTATTTTGCTAAACTCAAGATAATTTTCCCAAAAGACCCCATTTTCAAACTCACACCTTTTAAGTCAAAACTTCGACACTAGGTCGTTGTATCTTCAAAATCTCTCCAACACCGATTTTTGACCAAATAAACCATTTCAATTAAACAAACAATTTTAACCAAAAAAAACAGATATTTCAAAAGGTTCCTGCGGAGTATCGCAGATGCATTGGGTGCTAATACCTTCCCATTGTATAACCAACCCCCGAACTCTCGATCTCTTTCAAACAACGCATTGTATTTTTTATTACTTTTAAGTATTATTTTACATTGCATATTTTAGGGTTTTATTTCGCTCTTTTCCCTTTTCCCTTGGAAATGATAAAGCGCGGTGGCGACTCTTGCTTTTGTGAGTCAAGTTAATTAATAGCTTGATCTCCGATTTTCCCCGCTACAGAATTGGCGACTCTGCTGGGGACAAATTGACCTCTTGCTGGTCCATCCCTAAGTGGGTTAAGCCTAATTTGTTTTATCTGTTTTATCATTATTTGATTGTTTGATTATATGTATATATTGTGATTATTTGGGTGTTGATAATATTTACAAAGGACAAGTCCTATACCCGGACTAAGTTACACTTAGGAATAGGACGGGCGGTATAGTCATGTTAACTTTGAGGGAGTAATCCCGAAGAAGGAGGCATGAGATCCCCCACTCAGTGGAAGGCCCTTTTGAATGTAATATTTGTTTACCGAGTAATCGGGAAGACATTATTATTTTCGACCTGGGAGCCAGAGAAGCTGGGAACCGTAGAACCCTAACCCATCTTGGCCTTTTAGGTGTAGCGCGGAGATTATAACGGAGTAATCCGGAAGTAATTGTTACGCGATGCTACGCTCGGATGAATTTCTCTTGAGAATATTGCTGATTATTGAGTAATCAAGACGTTGGTAATATCTGAAGGAGGAATGTAGACTCCGGGAACTCTTAGAACCTTGTTCTACAGGTGTGATTAAACCGTTTAGTACATACCTTGGGGGTGTTCCTTACCCTGACTCCATGCTCGTGACGTTAAACCTTTCGACTTCATCTGTGACCTCGCTTGTGGTTGTTGCATAGCCATGCATTCATGCATCCATAAAACCCTTTTCACTTGACTTTGAAGGAATTTGGAGGTCTTTCTTTGTAAACATCACAAGTTTCGTCAAGCTCAATGGATCTTGGGTGTTGATAGGGCGAAAACCCTAATCCACCAAAATGGATGATTGATCTTGATGATAACTTGATCAATGTTTAGAGCCAATTTAAAATTCATCTTCTATCTTCATACTTTGATGTTTACAACTTAATATCTTGAGTTCCTTGAAAATCAAATAAAAACTCTCTTTTGCATATCATGCATCATTCTACATTTTTTGTTTCACTTTCAAAGGTCTTTTTCCAAGTCTTATTTTTCCTTTGGTCTCACCAGTACAACACTGACGCTAAGAGAACAATGGAGAATATCAAGCAAGAGGTTTCTGAACTCCGTAGAGAGGTGACTATTTTGAAAACTAGTATGGAGCACTTAACTGGTTTGGTTGAAATTCTGGTTGCCGCCCAAGTCAATCCTTCTAGGAGGAAGGAAGCAATGATAAAAGTCTTCACTGAAACTCTAAAATCATTCATTCATGAAAAGATGATAATTAATGCGCCTAGTGACTTTCCTGACAAGGTGAATGTGGGAGTGCGTCTAGAAGAAGATGTCTGGAAAGGATGTTCATATGAAGATGGTAGCTCCGCTAATGGTGTGAAGAAGTTTGATAATAACTTTTCCAAGAAGAGAACCAGAGGAAGAAATAATCATTGTCAGAATCATCATGTTTCTCCTATTCATCAACAGAATCAGCAAGTTCCTAATCAGAGGAAAACCCAGGTTGATCCAATTCCAATTACCTATACAGAGTTGTTCCCTATCCTGATGCAGAGGAATTTGGTCCAGACCCGACCTCCACTGAAGGTTTCTGTGAAGATACATTGGTACTACAAAGCTGATTTGGCTTGTACTTTTCATCAAGGTGCTCCTGGGCATGACTTAGAGGGTTGCTTTGCTTTGAAGATTGAGGTTCAGAAGTTGGTCAGAAGTGGTATCTTGTCATTCAAGGACGTTGGTTTTGAGGTTCAAATCAAGCACGTGCCGAAGAGTAAACACGATTGATGGTCACTTTGAGTTTTGAAGGATGTTTTCGGTGATTCAAGTTCAGATGGAAAGCCTTCCTAGATTATTAACTTATTCATGCTTTTTGTAATTTTTCTTGTTTATCAAAACATTGTTTACATGTAAGAACTTGTTTGCATCTGAATGATTATCTTAATACAATGAGTATGTTTGTCTTGAAGAAATTCATTTGTTTCACTCATATTTGTTTTCAAATTTTAAATTGCTTTTTGCATTATGATACTAACTTGTTGCCCATTCTCTTGCCTAGGCAGAGATTGAAGGGAGGATGATGATCTAAAAGAACACAAAATCTCTGGTTGCATGCTTTTGGATAAAATCTTGCTGATGATGTACAGGCATTGTTTCAAATCCCTAAACACTGGAGATATAAGGAAGATAATCCCTTGCTAACCCCTTTTGAGCCTTTGAAGCAGAAGTTTCTTTTCTATACGAAAAAACCTTGAATTTTAACCTGGGGCAGGGTAGTTTTTAGTTAATCTGACTGAGTGTTCAAAATTCATAAGGAAGATGTTTTTTGAAGAGAAACTACGAGGGCTATCCTTCATGTATAATGAATCTAGAGGATGTGGATTCACAATGTTATCCCTCATTCATCAAGAAACGAGGCAATCGCAATCCTCTCAACAAGCAAAGACAAGCTAATGTCACACATTTTGTTCAAAAAGTCAAAAATCGAGAAAAAAGAAAAAGCCTGCTAAGTCAAAAAACATGAAAACGTGTGACTTAGGCAAAATTAAGGCATCCCGCTGGACTATCAATTCAAAAGAATTAGTTCAGGCAAAAGTTAGGGAAAATAAAATCGCAAAGAAAAGGGCTGCAAAGAAAAGTCCTCAGCAAAGAACAAATTGGTGACTACAAACACGAAGACATGAGGGTGGTTTCTACTCCGAAAGCCTCGTCGTTTCCTTGACCGTCACAAAATCCTTTTGAGAGATGAACACTCATGTTGAATTAACTGAACATCGGGCTGGAGAACATCATGAAGAATGGGTGGGCACCAAATATTTTGAGCCTTAAATCCTTTTTTCTAAAACCATGAACTAGACCACGTTACAACCTTCAAAAGTCCTAATTGAAGCAAGGTTATTTTGAAAGCATACTTCAATGAGATAGTGTTCCTGACTCCCATGAATGTTCTAAATAGTTATGTTGGTATCATATGTTTTTCCTATACAAAAATAAATGATGCTCTAACTCGCAAAATTTGTGTGATATCTTTTCAAAATCTTCAAGACTTACATAACTGTTGCATTAGAATTTTCATTCTCATAATAAAATTTTCTAACTACAAAACATTTGTTTGATGTCAAGGAAGCTCACATATAAGCAGCAGTGATGAGTTTATTCTTTTAAGGCTTGAAACTATGTTGAGTAATTGGAGAATTATTTCAAGAAAAATTATATACAGGGGCATGTCACATGAAGACCTTAAGCACGAACATGTTGCTTCTCCCAGTTAATGCTTTTCCCAACTTGTTTGCCCGTTTGGGGCAAAAGTTCGAAGACTTTGTTGTACCGACTACAGTTAATCCGGGGCAATCACGTAAAGATTTGATGAATCTCTCTAAGAGTTTGAAGACACCAGAGCATAGTGAATGCCAGGTCTTTTGTAAAATCCTCTTGAGACGATTTCTCCTCATCAACCAGATAGCTTGAGGCATTTTAGAAGTGAAGTTATTCGCAAGAATTGTCGTGCATCACGCAGCTTATCAGCAATAAACTTGGGGCATCCAAAATTAGTCCCAGGGGCAATCCAGATTTGTCAAGATATGTTTTTCATACATTATCAGAGGGTGGTGTTCCCAGTATCTCCAGCTAAGCATGGCTTTTTCCAGCTGAAACTTTGTTTGTGTTGTTATCCTTTCAATGGATTGTTGGTGATAGAAGACTGGACTTTGGGTTTTCTACCGAAAATACTTTCCTCTCCAGAGAGATTTAAGCCTTGTAAAAGGACTCTACTCCAATGATGGCTTCTTTTGTTCTATCTCCAGTAATGTTCCCCTTTCGTTGAGGTTAGCTGAGCGTCGGGTTGTACTGGGACGTCTTATCATCTTCTGTCTATCTCCCCTGTCTGTTTTGTCAACATATACATGAGATTCATTTATTCATTCACACTTGCATCATGCATGCACATTTGTATTTGTTGATGTTTTTGAGTTTGTATACCTTGGTTATGTCTATTCAAATAGCGTATTTGATCTTTCCAAATAGAGTGTCAACTTAAACAGAAAGTGCGCCTCTTTTCTAATTCCCCACTGAGTTAACTCTCGTGGAAGAATCTTGCTTTAGCTTTCCTTTTCCATCTCTGGATAGGATAAATCCCCATTTGAGTTGTTTCCCCATCGGGTGGAGTCTTGTTTGACTATTTTCTCTCCAGTTTATTCCTGGATTGAGCTTTGTCTCTTGTGAACGATACCCTGTGGATCTCTCTAGGCTGTGAAACCTAGATGGAGAGTGCATTTATTTTGCAACATAAATACTTGGTCTCCTCAAGAAGGATGTATTCATGGTTCCCCATTGAAGATGAACTTTATTCCCCAGCAGTGTTATCACAACCTTCTTCTGGAATATCGACATGACAACAAGCGACTGACTCTTTATTTGAGCAGTTTGATTATTTCTAATTTCTCTACGACAAATGGCAGTCTCTTCATGAGCAGTTTGTCCATCCTCGATGAAATTATTGATTCTCACCTCCAGCAATATCTTCATGATATTTTATGGGTATCTTTGAGAAAACAGCAAGCGGCAGCCTCTTCATGAGCAACTTGTATGTTATTGATACTTTGAAAACATCAAGCGGCGGTCTCTTCATGAGCAACTTGTATGTTATTGACACCTTTGAAAACATCAAGCGGTGGTCTCTTCATGAGCAACTTGTATGTTATTGATACCTTTGAAAAACATCAAGCGACAGTCTTTTCATGAGCAACTTGTATGTTATTGATACCTTAGAGAAAACAGCAAGCGGCAGTCTCTTCATGGACAACTTGTATGTTATCAACACTTTTTGAAAACGGCAAGTGGCAGCTTCTTCATGAGCAGCTTGTACGTTAGTATTTTTGGAAGACAGCAAGTGGCAGCTTCTTTATGAGCAGCTTGTGGGTTTTTGGCAACAAGTGGCGGACTCTTCATGAGCAGCTTGTGTGCTTTGATATTCTTTGAAGACAGCAAGTGGCAACTTCTTTATGAGCAGCTTGTGGGTTTTTGGCAACAAGTGGCGGACTCTTCATAAGCAGCTTGTGTGCTTTAATATTCTTTGAAGACAGCAAGTGGCGGTCTCTTCATGAGCAGCTTGTATGTTATTGACACCTTTGAAAGGAAGTAAGTGGCGGCCTCTTTATGTGAGCAGCTTGTGTATCCCCAACAATAATGTCTACTCAGTAAACGGTATCCCTTTCGGAAAAGTCCCGTGGGGAAGTTTGTTATTTTATCCTTTTCAAGCGATATCTTGGTTAAAGAAGAAATGTGTTACCGTTCTTGGTAAAATTCAGAAATCAGAGATGTTTATCTCCAGTCTCAGTACTGATGACAATCATTTTCTAGTCTCAGTGCTGATGTCAATCATTTTGTTTTCCAGCCATAGTGCTGATGTCAACCATTTTCCAGTCTCAGTACTGATGTCCATCATTTCCTTTCCCAGTTACAGTACTGATGTCAATCATATGCTTTTCCAGTCTCAGTACTGATGTAAATTATTTCTTTTCCAGTCTCAACACTGATGTAAATCATTCAAGAGTCTCTCATTTGAAGTCTATGACTCTGTTTCCCCAATGGAGTTACAACCTCTTCCTCTGTGGGATTACTGTATAATGTGCTTGGTTTCTCCGGCATAGTCTGTCTCATATGGCGTCATTCCCCATAAAATTCAAAACATCACATTCATATCATATCGTAAACATAATCGCGGTATCTTAAGGCCAAAAATTGTGTATTCTATATTTAAGTCCCTTCAATCTCGTCGAAATGAAGATCCCAATCTTCATATCTCCAGATAGAAGAAACTTAAATAGGGGCAGCTGTTGTACCCCAATTTTTGACCTAAGATCCCATTTTTATTTTTGCATTTTTTAAGATAAGTCAAGGTCACGAAATACGGTCGGTTTTAACCTCTTACCTTCGAGCATTGACTACGCAGAAATTGTCAAGTATTTTAAACATCCTTAGCCTATGTATCATTAACTTCTACTCCAGCATGTGTATTTCTCATTTCTTTGTTTTCATTTGCAGGAAACAGATCTGAATCAAGAGCATCAGGCGTCACGCCTCAATTAGGGTTCAGAATCTCTCAAGCCGGAAGTACAGTTAATCGTTGGTTCGTGAAGACTGATTCATCAGGAGAATCGTGCGTTTTTTTTTCACGCCTTGTTCGACAAGTGGTCTCAAGCTTCTCTACAACTCTCTCAGAGCACAAACAAGATTTCATCATCACTGGTTCACATGCGCATCAAGATACTTTGGAATGCAAAGAAAGATTAAGTTTGCAAGTCAACTCAAAGCACTTTGACCAAAAGTCAATACTTACACATCCAAGTTCAAACGATCGTAACTTTTTCATTATTCAACATTTTTGAATGGTTACTTTTGCGCATAGTTCTCTTTGACGTCATCTCTAACCCCTCTTTACCAGTCAAGATCTGATTATGTGCGGAGGATCATCAAAAGTTCGGATACTTTAGAGGTCACTTTGATGACTTTGGCCTAATCTCAAGTAATAATTACTCGACTTTCAAGGATCGCAACTATTTCGATTTTCATCATTTCGGGATGGTTCTTTTTTGTAACATATCACAAATGATGTCGTCTACAAGATTGCTTCAAGGATCGACATCCAAATGCGTTTAGAAGGCCATGAAATTCGTTTGAACATTTTAGACTTAGAATTGATTTTGTGTTTGTTCTCCACTAAGTCAAGGGTAAAGGCAAGATGTTGAGTTTGAGGATTCATTGATTATATATTGCTTATAATACAAGTTGCTTGTATTCGAGCATTAGTAATTAATGAATTAAGATTGGATATAGTTCAAGTTTCTTTGTTTGTTCATCAAGATTCGGTTCATGATAAAAGGTTTAGGTGTTTTATTTGGAATGCATTTCAAGGTTAAAAAAAACCATTCAAGGAATCCAAGTTCATTCAATTTTAAATTCAAGAGGTTATGAAAGACATTCAAGTCTTATTTGACTAAATGTTATTCAATAATTATTTCAAGTCCAAGCATGATTCAAGTTCATTTTCAAATTTAAAAGATAAGGGGAAATTCTTTTGGAAATTACAAGTTAAAGGCATCATTCGAGAGCGATTCGAAACCTCAATTTTTCATAAATGCCAAGGGACATTCCAAGAATGATCATTACAATTCTAAGCGCAAGGTGTATTCATATTCATACAAGAATTATCTTAGAGCCTGATCTTTCAAGCTTCTTAATCTTTCTCATATGCTTCATGAAACAAGAGTGTAACCATGTTCTCCCAAACTTGCTTCCCACAAATCAACCATGCGCTAGTTGTTGTTCTATCATATCCAAACCTTGCTTCAATTTTCATCCAAATCTGTCCACCAAAACAACAAAGTATATGAAAACAAAATCAGTCCAATATTTTGAAAGAAAAGAGAGGGAAAATACATGTATGGTTACATAAAAAAAATCAGAAAAAATGCAAAGTAGAAAAGGGACCTTTCAATGATAATTTTACTGCTGCACATCAGTCCAAAAATAATGCCCCAAAACTGTAGTTTGCTTGTTGTCCAGAACAAACTGCTCCAAAACATTACCCAGAATGGTTAAATTTTTCCTGCATCAAGAAAGCATAAGGCAATTGACATAAACTAGAATTCAACTGATATTTGGCTCCAATTTTCCCTCTAATTCTATCATACATTCACTATAAAAACAGAAGCAAAAAGTAAAAAACAGGGGGGACACAACAAAAACCAAAAAATTATATACAGTAACTCATTTCCTGCTCACTCACCACCACCTCATCCTCCTGTTTCGGTTCATTCACCACACTACCTTAACCCCCCTTCAATTTATTCATTCACAAAAACCACAACATAAACCAATTCTCCAATCCATCCCTGTCTCCATCCGTGGGTATAATTAAACCTGAGCAAACTGTAGAGATTTGAGTACGTCATGAAGATATGAATGCCACTGAAGATGTAGTAGACGGGGTACCACAGAACTGGTGGAGTGAAGACACCAGAGATAAGGAAGTAATTTTGGTTGTTCGTGTTCAAGGCAGTTCCACAATCCAAAGTTGCAGTCAGAAGATCCATGTCTGCCATTCCTTCTCAGCAAAGCCGGTTCGAAATGTTAATGACTTCGGATGGAAATGTTAATAGCATAGATGCAAAACATTAGAAGCATTGTTCAAATTGTTGTTGAACAACCAAAAACACCTGTTATAAGTCTCAGTACAGGTTAGGCATGCCCAAGGGGTTCATAATGTAGAAGGATAAAAGAACCACGATGCTTACTTATCTTATGATTATTTTGATGCAAGCCAATTACCCCCTCTATCCTGCTTTACGATACCAAAGGCAAATTCTGTCTCCATTCTGTCAGAGATGACGAGTCAAATTTCAAGCTCTGCAAGGTCCGTTCAGTGCAATTTAGGCAGAAAGGCATCCCATACCTGAACACCTATGATGGTCGCACAATCCGCTACCGTCAACAACGTTGGCTAGTAACTTTCGTTTTCGACACGAAACAGTATCCACACAAATGTATCAAGTTGCTTCGTGAGCGTTCTTGATTCTCCTGCATTCTTGACTTGGTGTTTCTCCTGCTCCCCTCGGCTGTTCCACTTCCAGGTTAGTGTAACTTCGATTTTGTGACTCCACTGTAATTTTCAATTTGCTCTTGATTTACGTCTCACAGCTCTAATTGGCACCATCCACAACACGTAAAGCCCTAACACAGTCCATATTCTTCAAACCACGCCCTCATTCAATTGCCTTCAGCTCACCGTCGTTGGCATTCGTTCACCTGTAGCTCTCTTTATCAATTCTGTCAAACAACATACAAGCACCCAACACTCATCCCGACCAACAGCCTTCTTCGTAGGCAACCCTGTCCAATTCCCTCCACCTCGTTCTCCTTCACCGAACCACAATCAGAATCGTTCTTCTCCTTTCACCGTAAACAACCCATGCATGATACCTCAAACCATTCGCTACTGTTAAATCCAACCTTCCTTTCATCATATCCAACATTCCCGGATCCAGGAGGAAGAAGAAGTTGGAGCGGCTGTTTGTGAGGGAGGAAAACAACTGCGCCGTGAAAGAGGGACGAAAAGGAAGGAACGGTTTGTGGTTGTCTGAAGTAAAGAAAAGATGAAGCTTGAAATTGGGGAAGTTGAAGCGCGGAACTGGAAAAGAGAAGTAGTGGCCATCTCGTTCTTAACACACTTTTTCTAGGTTATTCTTGTTACAATTTGTATTTGGGCCAGCATACATTTAGCCTGATCCATTCCACTTTTCCTTGTTTTTTATTTGTTTTTTTTTGCTTGGCAAAAACAATAGGCTTTTACACTTCAACCATTTCACTTGACCCAATACAACCTCCCTATATTCCAATGAATTGCTCAAGCATACCCCCATCCTATTTCGTACACAGAATAATTTTGTTAGAGCCTATTCATTCCAAGTCCATCTGAAATCCTACATACGCACCCCCTAATTTCTACTTCTTATTAACCAAGTCTCATTACACCCCTTTTTTCGGTTTGATACCCCCATGCTATTTATTTTAGTTTTATTTCCTTAGTTAAATTTATTTTAAATTAGGTTAGTTAGTTTCTTAGAAAGAAACATGTAGTTTCAACTAGACAAATTTTAATAATTTTAGTTTAGAATTATTTTAGTAATTTTAAGTTCATTTAGGATTATTTTAGTAACTTTAGAATTATTTTTAATTATTTTAGATTTAACTTAATAACTTTAGAATTTTAATTTATTTTAAATCTAATTTAGTAATTTTAGAATTATTCTTTATAACCTTAGAATTCGTAATTAGTTCAGAATTATTTTAGTAAGTAATCTTAGAATTTTAATTTAGATAATTGGTTCCATTCTCTTTTAAATATCTTTGTCATTTTAATTTTTTGGGGTCTTTCGATTTATTTCCTTGTGAATTTTCAAATGTTCATATTTTGACATCCATTTTATTTTGTTCGTCCGTCTAAACTCCAAGGGGAAGAATTAAATTTGTTGACTTCATGTCATTGAACATATCTCATACGATCATGCGAATACCCTCATTCATTTTTTTGTTTGGTTACTATTTTGCTAAACTCAAGATAATTTTCCCAAAAGACCCCATTTTCAAACTCACACCTTTTAAGTCAAAACTTTGACACTAGGTCGTCGTATCTTCAAAATCTCTCCAACACCGATTTTTGACCAAATAAACCATTTCAATTAAACAAACAATTTTAACCAAAAAAAATAGATATTTCAAAAGGTTCCTGCGGAGTACCGCAGATGCATTGGGTGCTAATACCTTCCCATTGTATAATCAACCCCCGAACTCTCGATCTCTTTCAAACAACGCATTGTATTTTTTATTACTTTTAAGTATTATTTTACATTGCATATTTTAGGGTTTTATTTCGCTCTTTTCCCTTTTCCCTTGGAAATAATAAAGCGCGGTGGCGACTCTTGCTTTTGTGAGTCAAGTTAATTAATAGCTTGATCTCCGATTTTCCCCGCTACACTACTGTGTGACAAAGGTAGTTTTCTCCATGTCTTCAGGTGCCATCTTGATCTGATTATAACCCGAGAAACCGTCCATGAAGGAGAATACCTTGTGTTGAGCGGTGTTGTCAACCAGAACATCAATATGTGGAAGTGGGAAGTGATCTTTGGGGCTCGCCCTATTCAGATCCTTGTAGTCTACATACATACATACCTTGTCATCTTTATTTGGTACCGAAACAACATTTGCAACACATTGAGGATACCATGTAACAGCCAAGAAACCTGCATTAAATTTTTTCATAACATCGACCTTGATCTTCTCTGACATCTCAGGATGCATGCAACGGACCTTTTGCTTTATTGGAGAACAAACCTCTTTCATTGGCAGACGGTGAACCACAATATCAGTATTGAGCCATGGCATGTCTTCGTATGACCAAGCAAAGATCTCAACATATTCATGCAACATTTGTATTAACCTGTTCTTAACAGTGTCCTCTAAGTTGGTGCTTATCTTGACATTCTTTTTTGTCTGCTTCAGTACCCAAATTTACAATTTCAAATGGCTCTTCATGTGGTTGAATAGCATTTTCCTCTTATATTAACAGTCTGGAAATTTCTCCAGGTATTTCACAATCTTCCTCATCTTCTTCCTCGACTTGGTAGATCGGATTTTCAAAGTCATAAGTGGTAATAGCAGAGTCGTTATCAACGGGATCTAGAGTGGATGTAGATCTGCAATTTATTATGTGGGTGTGTGTAAGAACATATATTTATTTGAAAATAAAAGTAAAAAAGAAAGACAGAGAGCACAAAATTTGAATGCAAAACGTCTAATGCTTTATTAAATGAAAATATGTTTATGAAACGACAACCCTTAACAAATGAACCATTATGCTCCGGGTAAGGCACAAGGTTTAAAGTCATTGTTTAAAAACTACAAAATCGAAACTTTGAAAGAAATAAAAACAAAAATGTAGCTATTACTCCTGACTAAAGGAGATAGAGATAATGTCTCGTGTCTCCCAATTGTTGGGTCTGTTGCCGATGGTAGGAAAGATCCAGCTGCCAAGGTCATAATCACTGTCAGCATCTTATATTACGTTGACTCAGTTTTTGCTAACACGTAATGGTGGTCTTCCAGCAAGAGCATGACGAACATCCCTTTGACCCTTTGCAGTGAACCCAAACCAAATTTTTTAGATTTATATGGAATGTCATCAAGCTAAACCCAAGTAGTACAACCACCTTCTTCTACAACAGCTTTAGCGTCTTTTAGTGAAGCCATTCTGGGCGGAACCCTGGTAACTTTGGGAATGGCAGAGACGTCTTTAGTTAATGTAGGAGGGATGACTTCAAAAGTCTGACAAGGAGTCTCGATGAATTCGCATTTTATCTCTACATACCGGAAAGAGTTTAAGTGGTTAACCATATACTCTTCTTCACCACAGACAGTAACAATCTTTCCGTTCACAGGATATTTTAACTTCTGATGTAGGGTTGAGATAACAGCGCCTGCCCCATGGATCCAAGGGTGTCCGAGTAAATAAGAATATGATGGCTGGATATCCATCACATAGAAGGTAGATTCAAAGACTTGCGAACCTACCTTGACCGGAAGATCCACTTCTCCATGCACCATCCTCTTCGAACCGTCAAAGGCTCTCACCATAATATCATTAAGTTTCAGTATAACCCCTTCACAATCAAGTCTGTTAAGGGCACCCTTCAGTAGCACATTCAATGAAGATCCAGTATCAACCAATACATGATCCAGAGTAGTTCCCCTGCATTCGATGAAGACATACAGGGTCTTGTTGTAATTTCTTCCCCCAGGAGTTAGGTCAGCATCAGAAATACCTAACCCATTGTCAGTAGTCAAACTAGCAACATAGTTCTTAAATTGATCAGTAGAAATCTCTTGTGGCACATGAGAAGACTTCAATAATTTCACCAAAGCTTGCGCATGGGCTTCAGAACAAATTAGCAGAGATAACATGGAGATTATGGAGGGGGTCTACCCCAGTTGTTCAACAATCTTGTAATCGCTCTTACGAATAATCTTTAAAACCTCCTCCAACTCCTTCCTAGAGGTGTCTTCAACTGCAACTTCTTTAGGCGCCTTCATCTGGGAAGACTCGGTTATTTGCTCTTTGCCTCGAGCCTCAGCAGTTGACTCGTTAGCATAAACTAGAACAAGTGTAGCAACAGTCTTCGGAGAGAATTTCAGGGAGAAAACCCTTCCGCTTCTAGTAACCTTACTGGTCCCAGCGATATTGTCAATGTTGGGATCAGTAGTTTTAACACTTTCATCTTCAGTAGTTGGTAGTTCTTTCTTGACGCCATGGTAGTAGACGTCAGATCTATAATTCCACGGGATAGCTTTGTCCGAAGAGTATGGAATAGGTCCAGGTGTAGTGATGATTAGAGGAGCAACTTTTGGATTGGCAGTAATCCTTACAAAATGTTTGGAGGTGATCCTGACAAGAGGGTCGTATATTATGGATAAGTCTTAAAATAGATTCTCAGCAGATGAAATCTTCTAAACTAGAATTATATTATTGTCCATTAGGCGTTGAATGCCTTCCTTCAGTAACTTGCAGCCATTGGGTTGGGCTGCACAGCAGTAACATCTTTCAATACAACCCAGAAATAAATCGACCTGCAACAGATTATCTTTGATAATTGGGAGGGGAGTAACCAATTCACTTACAGTAGCAACATAAATAACATCATCAATATCACTTACGCCTTTGTCATGCTTCAACATTGGTGAAGTAGTTACATTCCGAGTCTCTGGAGGATCAAACTCAATCTCTTTGTTGTCAATCATATCCTAAATCTTATTTTTCAGGGCCCAGTTGTTGTTGGTGTCGTGCCCAGAACTTTTGGAATGATAGGCACACTTCGCATTTGGATTGTAGCGGGGAGAGGAGGTGTTGGGATTCTAAGGAGGCTCCCTTAATGTTATCAACTCCTCTTTCAGTAAATGTTGTAATTCCTGATATAATGGCATATTGATCTTCATAAATTGTCTTCTCGGAGCGTCTAACCTACTTTGATTGCCCTATTGTTATTGTTGAACAGACGCATGATTAGAGATTAGCACAACTCCTACAGATTGGTTGTGATCACTTTTAACACAGCCCTTCTGGCCATATACAGCATTGGTATCCTTCTTACCAATGAATGTCTTCTTCACAACCCTTGAAGACGCAGCCACTAGAATTTTTCTGCTCTTGATACCACTTTCGAAATGTTCTCCAGTTAGAATCAGCTCAGTGAAACCAGATGAGGAGCTTCCAATCAGATGGTTAAAGAATGGCCCTGTCAAAGTTCCCATGAACATATCAACCAGCTCCCTGTCATACAAATAAGGTTGTACTCTTCTGGAAATAACTCTCCATTTTTGGGCATATTCTTTGAACCCTTCATTCGAGCGCATGGACATATTTTGTAATTGCACACGAGTTGGTGCAAGGTCAGCATTGTATTGATACTGCTTGTAAAAAGTAGTAGCCAGGTGTTTACCGTGAAAAATGGTAAACAACCGCTGATCTTCCAAAAGGTAACTTATTTGGTGACTCGCTGGATCGATCAGATTGATCCTAAGACATGGCTGATTTTTATCGTTTAAATGCTTTAAAATAGAGAGTTTCGACTAATCCTAATGGTGATTAACGCAAGTAAGGTAGAGACACTTTAAGTAAATTGCATGGAGAAAAGCTTGATAAAGTAAATAAAAGAATTAAAGGCTTGTTAAATAAATGACTTCGACTGAGATAAATAAGTGAAAGCGATAAATTGCTTGAATGTAAAAGATTTCGATTAAGGTAAATGGTGTTTCACACATACATTCTCAATGATTCTTTCTCTCACGCTGGGTACTTGAATCTAAATGAGTGACTTGTATACAATGATGAACACACTTAATAACTACGTGAACACTTAGTACTTATACTAAAAATCCTAAGTAACTGCTGGGCAATTACATCGCTTCCTGGTGACACCACATGGCACGTTCACAACCCCCGACGCCTACTTCCACGCCACATTGCGCTTGGTAACTTCTAGGAACCGTTTTCCCTCCAACAATTCGAAATTCAAACCGTTCGATCTTGGGCATCAGGTACCTTGGTCGAAAGGTTGCTCCTTCGACATCGAAAACAACATGATTCCAACTTAGAGAAATTTCTCTAAGTATCTTGTCATTCTTTGATAAGCCTTCGATGTGATCAGCTGATCGAAGCCTTCTTGTGTAGGAAACTCTTCTAACTCATAATTAATGATCTATATGATAATAGAACGTGGGTGTCGAATTTAGGAGCCAACAAATTTCCCCCCAAGAATGTCTTATTTCGACGCTTAGAAGAAAGAGGCATTCTTTGATATTCCATTCGACACCTGTCCTTCACTCTCAGCCACAAATTAGTTTTTGCGCTTTTCGTCTCCTACCAACCATCTGACAGTCTCAAAAAATCATCATTTCAACTTTTCTCAAGATGTCACTTCAGTAAGGCACTTCGCACGCACGATGGCCTTTCATACGCTGTCATCATGACCATTCTCTGAAATCGAGGAAGCATGCTGCAACGTTTCCGTTTTTCAGAACGGTTACAGCGCCAATGCGTGCCACGTGCCCCACTCCCGTCTGTGGCATTAAATGACCTCGAGCCCTATGATTTTCCAATCACTATAAATATCACTAAGTGCTTCATTTGGAATCTTTACGCTTTCTCGCATCCAAACCTTCGATCGAACGAAATCTTCTGCAAACAGCCCTTTGCTTCTTGTCGAAGGCTTCTTGTTGCTCTTGCCCCCACTCGAACCCTTCCTTATTCAATCGAAGTAAGGGTGAGAAGGCTTGTTCTTTTCCACTTAGGTTAGATATAAATCTCCTTAAGAAGTTTATCTTGCCCAGCAGAGATTGCAGTTCCTTCTTGTTCGTTGGCGCTTTCGCTTCCAAGATTGCCTTCGTCTTGTTCTGGTTGATTTCGATTCCTTTCTTGTGGATGATGAAGCCTAATAAATCTCCAGCTTTCACACAGAACGCACACTTCAAAGGGTTCATCTTCAGACCATGCTTTCTCATTCTTTCGAATGATTGTCGAAGGTGGTCTATATGGTTCTTCCTGGAAACAGATTTTACAACAATATCGTCAATATATACTTACATGAAAGTGTTAATAAAATCATGGAAGATAGAGTTCATTGCTCGCTGATATGTTGCCCCAGCGTTTTTTAGGCCAAAAGGCATTACTACCCATTCGTAAGTGCCTAAGGCCCCAGGGCATCGAAAAGCTGTTTTCGACACATCTTCTTCAGCAATGAAAATTTGATTGTATCCTGAGTAACCGTCGAGCATGCTCATGTACTCGTGGCCAGCGGCAGAGTCGACAAGCATTTCCGCCACAGGCATAGGATATTCATCTTTGGGTGTTTCAGCATTCAGATCTCTCAAATCTATGCACACCCTCAATGTACCATTTTTCTTAATAACTGGCACAATGTTTTCAATCCATTCGACGTACCTCGTAGTTCGTATGAATTTTCACTTCAGCAGTCTTTCGACTTCTGTTTTGATCTTCGACAGTATTTCTGGAGCGAAGCGTCTTGGAGTTTGTTTGACAGGCTTTTTCCCAGGTTTGATTGGCAACTGAAGTTCTACCAATCTTCTTTCGAGACCAGGCATCTCGTTGTAATCCCATGCAAAGCAGTCCTTGAACTCCTTCAGTAATTGGATCACTTCAACCCTGAGCTTTGGGTCTATTTTGGCACTGATGTAAGTGGGTCTTTTATCTAACCCTTCGCCCAAGTCGATTTCTTCTAAAGGATCTTGTGCTAACATTTTGATGTTGTTCGCCAGGGGGTCCTTTTCGAAACCCAAAGGCTCATCGTCGTAGATGGCGTCGAGCCTCTGTCCCTGCATTCCTTCTGTCGAGATATCGGGAGGTTCTGGGTCGAAATCTTTTCTAGGACCTATATCTGGTGGCTTTGGGTCGAAATCTTTTCCAGGACCTGCAGAAGGTAGTACTTGGTCATTGGCCTTGGTGGCCATATATTTTACTTCGGCTTCGAGAGCCACTATCATTCTTGTTTCGGCTATGTAAGCCGAAATTCGCTGTAACGCTTGCGACTCAGTCATTATCACTGAATTCGCTTCCCCAACCAGTTGGCTGGATGTCAGTTAGCCCACTGAAATTAATGTGAGACAAGTCTTCTTTATCCCATTGAAACCCATGATCAGGATGCAGGTACAAGGAACAAAAAGCATTTGGCACTGGCGCCATGTCGAAGTCAGGTGCTGGACATGGCCCAATGTGAGCCAAATTTTTGTCGAAGTCAGCTCTCCCTAGGTGATTAAATTCACCTAAGTAGTAGCTCTGATCTGCTTCTATATTCTCGACAATCCCATCGGGATGCCATAATATCACCCTTTGGTGCATCGACGATGGTACTGCTCCGACACCATGTATCCATTCTCGGCCTAACAGTAGGTTGTAATTTGGTTTAGCCGATATGACCATGAACATGGTTGGTCGAAGGATGGATCCCACTTTAAGGTCTAGTTAAATCACACCCATGGTGGTCCCTATTCCGCCTTCGTAGTTCGATAGGACCATATTATGAGGCTTAATGTCTTCATCAATTTTGCCTACTTTTCTTAGCATGAAGTGGGGAATTATGTTGATAGTCGCCCCACAGTCAACCAAGGTTTTGTTTACAGTGGCCTCTTCGAGCTTTGCCCTTATGAATAAAGGCTTGAGGTGACTTTTCATCGCCTCAGTTGGTGGTTCGAAGAAACCATTTTGCTCTTCAGTGCAGCAATTACCCATGACAAAGTAGCATACTGGCCTATGCTTGGCCATCTCTTGTTCGACTTCCCAATCGTTTGCTTCGACTTCCATTTGGCGGTCGAATTCTCTTGGCAAGACCGAAACTATATTTATCATGATGTCTAATGTGTCGTCGGACTCGGAGCTATCTTCGTCACCAGCTTCGTCTTGATCAGGCCATACCAATCTATTGGCCACTGGTTCCCTCTCCAAAGGCTTTCTTTGCTTTCGCTGGGGGACATTTGAGCTCGACTCTGGTTTTGGTTTGTTGGCAGCCTCTCTCTCAACCTTGTGCCGCCTTTGGTACCTTCTCCACTGGGATCGAGACATTGGGTTATTTCCCTTGTAGTTACTCGATACTTGAGCAACTTTGGTGGCACCTACATGAGGTTCTTTCTTGAGTGTCAAAGATGAACCTCTTGGCACTTCAAAGGAATGCCACCTTTCTTCGTTGGGTCTCTTTCGACTCGATGTTTTGAGCCATGTATCGACTGGCACATTGGTTGGAGGCATGAAAGTTAGAGGCCTCTTTTCCTGACTTGAACCCTTTTGACAGGTTCTTCTAGGATCGTGTCGAACATCAGAGCCTGCACTTGTTTGGGCATTTCTGCTCCATTTTTTGTTTCCTGCTCTCACACCTTCAATGTGTTCAGCAGCTTTCTTGTAAAAAATAGAGCTGCATCGAGGACACATCATTACTTCTGATTTTTTCTTCTGGCATCGTTGCAAGAATTCTGCCAAATTTTCGTTCTCTCGGGGGAACGCTGTTCTGTTTGCTTGCTCTTGCCTGATGGATTCCTCTGAAACTTTTGATTCAGAGATTTTGACCATGTTGACATTCATGTTGTCTTTAGTAGTAAGAGTCATTTGCTTCATTTGAGCCTCCAGGTCTTTTGTTTGGCCTTGCACTGCAGCCAAGTAGGAAGTGGGTTTAGTTCCACATTTTGAGACTCCACCTGTTTCCAGTTTTGGGCCCTCAGCGGCCTTTTGGACTTCTTCGATTGTTTTTCTAGAAAGGTTCCCAGAAAAACTGCCAAATATTGGCATATTGATATGATCTTTGGTGACTTCGACCATAGTTATCCCTGGCCTTTTCACCTGACTCCTGGAAGCTTCGATCATATTTACCCCTGAGGGTTCAGCATAGTGGGCTTCCGCCTGCAAAGGGCTCGAGTCCACATTCACGGGGGCCTTGTCAGCGAACTTCAGCCTCCCTTCTTTGATAGCATTTTGCACGAGATCCCTGAAAAGAAAACATTGAGATGTTTTATGGCCCAGAAAGTTATGATATTTACAATAGCCTATTTTCTTTCTTTGATCAAGAGGAGGCACTTTTACACCTGGGGGTATTATCATTTGGCCATCTTTTACAAGTAAATCAAAAATTTCATCACATTTCGTAATATCGAAACTGTAAGTCTTTTTAGGGAACCTATCATTGGCCTTTTCAGACTCAGTGGGGTTTTTTCCACTTGAGGGGACTAGTAATTTGCAAGAGTATGGTGGCCCTCATTTTAACTCAGCTAAATCGACCTCACTCTCCTCGACTGCTATAAGTTCGTCGAATGTTTCTGGATCTTCATCGTCCATTTCGACATATGCTATCTTTTCTCTTTTATGAGTTTTCGTCGCCCTAGCTTTTTCAGCTTTAAGGCGTTCTACCTGTCGAACCCTATCGGCCAATTGGGCCATGTCCCTCAGGTACTGAGTGTCTAATTTCTTCCTAATGGAGTAATCTAGACCTCCAGCGACTATTTCGACTAACTCATGCTCTGGCACTTGTGTAAAGCATCTTACCTTGAGCAATCTAAACCTATTTAGGTATTCGTCTATAGGCTCAGTGAATCTCCTCTTTACACTAGCCAACTCTTTCAAGCTTATCTTGGTTTATCCCATGTAGAATTGCTCATGGAACAATCTCTCCAACTGGGTCCAATGGTGGATCGAATTGGGGGGGAGAGTTGTGAACCAAGTAAACACATTCTTTGTTAGGGAACTTGGGAAATACTTAATCCTTAGGTTCTCATTGTTTGAGATTTCTCCCGCTTCGATTAAATATATTGCCACATGTTCGACAGTGGATTCTGTCGTGTCCCCTAAAAACTTAGTGAACTTAGGGACTTTGCATCTAGGAGGCAAGTCCGTTTGTAACACATATTCTGACAGCGGGGATGTGAAGTTGGGCCTACGGAAGCCCGTATTCATCCCGTTTTGCATCATGATTCTTTCAATCATGTCTGTCAAGTTATTCTCCAAACCAACATTCTGGTATTGGATTTTCTGAACCACTTCGTCAGCGTTTTGGTTTCTATTAACCATCCTTATTTCCGAGGCTACGACTCTCGACTCTTCGACCCCGGGTTGTTCCATTTGTACCCTAAGGTTCTCTTCGACAGGCTGTTGGACTTGGTTAATAATGGTTTCTTCCTCTAGAAGTATGCCTTGGTTTCCCCTTATCTGTGCCCTTTGGGGCTGTCGAATGGGTTGGGGTACCCCAAAAAAGTCATCCAGACGCGACATTTATGCTGCCATTTGCTGATTTGACTGGGTGGTATTCTGTATTAGAGGATTTAGCACTGTACTTAAAGTTTGTGCCAACATTTGAACCATGTCGTGGTTGCTTTCGTCCATTTGCTGTCTCAAGACTGTTGTCGAGGCATTCGTAAGGCCAGGCATTACGTGGGACGTTCCTCCTAAGAGTTGGTTCCTACCCATGTTCTCCATACCAACTCCAAAGCCTTGGAGTGGCGAAGAGGCGCTCACTAAAGGTTCTGAAAAGGTGGACGTAGCGTTCGTCAGGCTAGTCAATTCAAAAGTTGGCATGTCGTAGGGTGGTTCTCGATTTAACCAGACTGTCGAAAAACCTGGGGGAACATATGTGTTGTACCCCAAAATTTGTCCTCCCATATTCTTCAAAGTTTTGACAAGCATCATCTCAATTTGCTCAAGGGTTGCACAGTTCAAACACCCTCCTAAGCCAGTCAAATTAGGGTTTTGGTTCTTGCAAGGAAGTTGAGGTTTTCAAGGGCTCAATCAAGTCACATATGCCTATACACATTGTCAAGCACCTACATGTCAAGTTTCAAGGCTCACAAGGTCAAGTTGCACAGTCAAAAACCCTAATTGCTCCACAATCAACTGTAGGGGCAAAATGGTCATTTGGCAGTCAAAAGTCAAAAATTTTGGTCAACATCTTATTTTGAAGCCACAATCATCATTTGGTCAAATCTTGACCATGATTTCACAAGAATGGCTCAAAAATCATCAAGGTGTCAAAAGTTTCTATTTTTGGACAGTTGAAAAGTCAACTGTAACTTGACCAAGGCATAACTTTTTCATGGTTCATCAGAAAAATCCCATCCAATGCTCATTTTGAAGGGGATGACATTTCCTACAACTCATCTTCACATTCCAAGTCCAAGAAATGCTCTCACAAAAAGTTATCAATTTCAACATTATAGGTCATTTTCAAAAGTCAACAAAAAGGCACTTTAAGTCAAAGACCATAACTTGAGATTGGTAAATCAAAATGACATGGGACTAAAGGCATTGGTTAGAGTACTTCAAGACCTTTCCAAAATGTCCAAGAACATGTTCATATGATCAAAATTGAGAAAGATATGTATTGGAGAAGTTGGGAAATTTTTGTGAAATGGCCAAAGTCAACTATCCTTGAAACTTCAATTTTTGACAAAAGGGCCCATTTTTTTCCACTTGGTTCATCCTTTTCATGCCACCCACGTGTCCCATGATTAATTTCAAGATTAAACATTAATTTTTCTATTTTTTATTTAATTTTATTGATTTAATTCATTTTAAATCCATAAAATTCAAATAAAAATCAAAAAAATTAATTCAATGATATCTTGTGGTTTGAATGACCTTGATGAAGCATAATGCACCTACCAAATTCGTGTAAGGTCCATTTTAAGCATAAAATTCAAATTTGAACAAAATTGGCAAATTGCTTTAATGGTGGTTATGGAGAAATCCAAAGTTTAATTGCAATGGTTAAGAGCTCATAATAGTGACTGATTCTCACTTATTACTATATATACAAGCCTTGCAAGCCTCATTCATAAAACGAAAAAAAGTGCACAAACGGCCAGAGCAAAGTTCAAAATTTGTCAAAAAAAGTGTGAGATCAAAAGGAGTTTTGCAAGCATTTTCAGGCCAAAAGGAGAATGTGACTCTCTTCTTTGCCATACCCTGAAGCTAAAGCAACCCTTGCCACGTCCTAAGGTCCATTATCAAGCACTGTAAGTATTCCCAGGTCCCCTCAAAATCCCATATTATTTTTTCTTACATACTTGTGTGCAGGCTTCAAAGAAGGCTTATCATGCGCCTCACAAATCCAAAGCGCCAAGTGTCTCCAAGTGCAAATCCAATGGCCACAAGGGAAGGAGCATCATGTTCTCATGTCAACACAGGCGCAGGCAATCTCCAAAGTCAAACCAAGCTGGCTTCTGAATGGGCCTCACAATTCCATTAACACCCTCCAATCTGGCCCAAAACCCCCTTGGGTTTGCAATTTTCATTTTTTATATTTTATTTGTCTTATTTTTATTTTTCTCTTTTATTAACTATTAACATAATTAACATTTTTATATAAAAATAAAAAAAAAAAGAACTAATATTATTATTATCATTAATTTCATTTTATTTTCGTAAATAAATACTAATAAATTGAATTAATTTTAATTAGGCAACTTTAACTTTTTTTTCTTAATAATTAAAATAAATTTAGAATTAGGTTTTAATTAACTTTTAATTTTAATTCCTTTATTTTTTTTTCATAAAAAACATAAAAATACAAAAAAAACTTTTATTTATTTTTTTATTAATTAATTAATTAACTTGATTATTAGTTTTAATTTCATTTAATCACAAAAAAGACAAAAAAATTCATTTCTTTTCTTAAAAGGGTCAAAACCCTTAAGGCATTCCCGATTAATTTTTATTCGCGCGCATTTATTTTATTTTAATTATTATGTAACTGCTTCAAGAATGTAATAGTAATTAGGTTTATTGTTTTCTTTACTTTCCGCACTTTATCAAAACGGGTCTTTGTTTTTTGGCGATGTATAGACCCGCGCCTTGTAATAGCGTAGCTTTACATTCCCGCACTTTAATTTTCCGCACCCCTAAATGTTAACAATGTATGAAAGAATGTATGTAAATAAAATTAACCCGTAGCTCACAAATAAACAAAGACGATTAACTGAAAAACAACACGCAGAGCACATGCCACTCCTAGGGTACGCTTCACTCGTTGCCTCGAAACGTGGTCATCAAGTATAGGACGTCTTAGAGGTCACCCTTTGTCTAAAGATCCAGTTGCCTCAAAACGGTTGCCTCGGATAAAAAAGGATCTAGGACATTAGGGTTACTTCTAAGGTGTCCTACCGTTGCTTTGGTGACCACACTGTCCCGATAATCGAATTGACCCGAACAACTCCAACGATGGTGCTACCTACCTCTCAATGGTGGGATAGCACTATCTAAAGGACTCTTACACAGCTTAATTCCTTAGGGTAGGTAGATGACTCATGGGTACTTGCTCTTTTCAAAACAAAACAAAAACAACTTTTCGCACCTTACACTTTCAAAAAGTTTTCAAACAATACTTCATACACTCTTGAGGACTGATACAAGAGTTACCTAGAAGTTTTCAAACGAACTTTTTTCAAAACCCACACACACTTGAAAAGCAAACATTTTTGAAAACATAAGAGCAAGTACCTAAGAGCCCGTGGATAACCACGGATAGAAAGGGTGCTAACACCTTCCCTTTCTATAAATCTACCTCCCGAACCGAGAAACATTCTCGAATAAGGAATTTTGTTGTGCTTTTGTTATTTCCATGTTGGAGAACATAAAATACGGTGGCGACTCTTGCTTACCGCGACATTTCGCGAAACCAGCTAAAAAACAGTCAGTTCTCATTCCCACTGATCACAGAACTGGCGACTCTCCTGGGGACATAAAAGTGAGGTGTACCTTAGGATTAGATCATACTTATGTTTTCAATTGCTTTGCTTTGATTGCTTTATGTTTGTGGGCTTTGCATCGGAGTTTCATAGATCCTAACCCGGATCTGGGGATACCCATTTAGGTAGCATAAGCTGTGAGGGACCTGTCCGGCGTAGACCGACACGGGTGAAGCAGTGGCTACGTTGGTGTGGCACCTTGGTCTGTACCGATATCCCTTGTGTTGCAACGAGGAGAATATGGGTCTTCTGAGGAGTCATTAAGCACCAACCGACCTTAGAACCCTAATGTGACCCAACTTGGCCATAGAACAGTAGCAGTATGCTACACCCATTGAGGCTAAACTCTCGCGATGGTTCTAGCCGCAAGAAAAGATTGCGACGCTGGAGTTATGACCGATTGAGGGTAGTCAGTGATATTGGGATCCTCTAGAACCCGATTACTTTTGATAGGACAGGTCTTAACCAACGAAACTGAAATAGGGTAGTACCTGAACTTCATGCTGGCCTAAACTCTAAGGGCTCTGTATGACTTGTGTGCCTTCATACTTGAATTACTTGCACACATGTTATCTAACAACACGAGTTCCTTGCAGGTTTTGTTTACAGTCCTTAATTGGGACTCATTACAGGGCCTACTTACATCACTCCATGCATAGCATAACATCATACCATCGCATACATCCTACATAAGGACTAATCCATTTCAAGGATCTTAAGGGCTTGTGATGCAGGTCATGATGAATCAAAGTGTCTAGCAAAGGGAAAAGGGGATTTATTTTCCTCTAGCCGAGGTTGTCAGGGGCTATGACCCACTAGATATGGTGAGCCTTGACTCTTGAAGAAGGACTCTCAATAACACGAAGTTCCTTCAATCAAGCTACGAAATTCAAATCCTAACAACTTTTCTTGTTTCCCCCACGAGATCCTTGAAAACATTGCATGCATACATACATATCATTACATTGCAGGTACCCTTTTGACAGGTCACTTACCCTCTTTGCTGTTTATTTCAGCAGTCATCATGAATCCTGAATCCTCCAATGGACAAGCTATCAAGGCCCTCCAGGCCCAGAACGCCCAGTTCCAGGAGCTGGTCATGAGCTTAGTCCAAGGACAACAGGAATTGAAGACTCTGCTTTTGAAGAAAAAGAAGAAGAGGATTGTTTTGTTCAATCCTAGACGCAAATCTGGGAATACACTGCAGAATGAAGCTGAGCGGACTACTCCATCTGTTGGGGAAGGCAGTCACCAAGAGGGAAGGGTTCCTAGTCCTGTAGTCTCTGACACCGAGACAGATTTCAATGATGAACAGTACCCTCTTGCTAAGGACAGGTACAGACAGCTGGAGGACCGGATAAATGCTATGGATATCCAACGTGTGCTTGGGTTGGACTTTGGGGACCTAGGTTTATCTTCTGGGGTGGTGATCCCTCACAAGTTCAAGGCACCTGCCTTTGTAAAGTACGACGGGGCTTCCTGTCCTAAGTTGCACCTCCGTTCATACGCAAGGAAGATCCAGCCCTACACGGCAGACAAGAATCTATGGATCCATTTCTTCCAGGAGAGTCTTTCAGGGACTCAACTCGAATGGTTCTATCAGTTGGATGGAACCAATATTCGTAACTGGGAGGACTTGGCAACTGCTTTTTATAAGCAGTATCAGTATAATGCCGACCTCGCTCCTACGCGTACCCAACTCCAGGGTATGTCACTTGGGACGGGTGAAGGTTTTAAGGAGTATGCGCAAAGGTGGAGAGATCTGGCTGGAAGGGTGCAGCCGCCTTTGACTGACCGTGAGCTCGTTGACATGTTCTTGGGGACCCTGTCTGGTCCCTTCTTCAACCATCTGATTGGGAATTCTTCTGCTGGGTTCACAGATTTGATTTTGACCGGGGAGAGGATTGAAGCCGGTATCAAGGCTGGAAAGATTTAAGAAGTTGCACCTGCTGATGCTCATAAAAAGCCTTACAGTGGGAAGAAGGAGTCCAATGTTGTGCATAGTAAAAAGGGTCGCCATGATCAACATGTAGGGGCAACCCAGATCTCTAATCCTAGGCCTGCTCAACAAGGACAGGGGCAGCAACGTAAGGAGGTCGCACCCAAGAGACAGTTCACTAAGATCAACATGTCACTGGATCAAGCGCTACAGCAAATGTTGAAGGCAGGGTTGATTACCTTAAGGGCTCCTATCCGGAATCCAAACACTTCTGCTCCTAACTATCATCCCAACGATAGGTGCACATACCACTCTGATAGCCCGGGGCATACTACGGAGAACTGTTGGCCTCTGAAGAACAATATTCAAGACATGATTGACGTCGGAGAGATTCAGTTTGAAGCACCAGAGACTCCAAACATAATCACTGCTCCTTTGCCCAATCATTGAAGGCTTTTGTTTATTTGAATTTCCGAGTTGTAATTTTTGCTTATACAAACAATTAATGTCATAGCAAACTCTTTTATTTCATTAATGCACTGCATACGTCTGTTTTTCAATTAATCCAATTATTTTCGCTATATTCAAATTGCTTTCATATTTTTTTGTGATGATCAACGCTCGGTTAATAATTCTAAGCCTCTTGAGGGAGGATGACGAAAACGATACCACAATCTACAATATGCTTTTGAACAGACCCCGCTGATAAGGTACAGGCATTGTTTCAATTCCTAAACACTGGAGTTATAAGGAAGATAATCCCTCGTTACCCCCTTTGTTGAGCCAAAGAAGTAGGAGTTTTCTTTTCACAAAAAAATTAAACCCTTAATCATAACCTGGGGCAGGGTAGTTCTCTCAGTTGATCCAAGTGCCAAACGAATGGCACCAAAAAAGTCCTTACAAAACAAAAGACAGTGATGGTTCCAATAATCATAAGGACGGGCAGTCATTATCTCCCAAAAATGAAAGCCCATATAAGTCAAAACCTATGAAGGAGACTTACAAAAACTGGGGCATCCCGCTGACTGTAATACAAAAAGAAACAGTTCAGGCAAAAAATAGGGATAACGAAATTTAAAAAAAAAAAGAGAAAGAGGTCCTACAAACCCTCAACACAAAAGGAAATGACTGTCTATTCAAAATAAATTGTCAATATCCGAACCATCACTGGAATGTCAGAGCAAAGACTCAAACAAGGTCTAACGTACGATCAGCTGAGTTTAGGTTTGAAGAACATCACGAAGAGCAGGTGGGTACAAATATAATTTGAGCCTTTATCCTTTGTTTCTTAAACCGTGAACCAGGCCACGTTACAACCCTTAAAAGTCCTAGCTGAAGCATGGGTTAGTTCGAAAGCATGCTGTTACGAAAGGTATCCTGACTCCTTAAGGCTTGCGGTAAAATAACGAGTTGACATCACAGTTTACAAAATTCACTTGTTTTTACTAAAAAATACATTTGCAAAAAAACTTCGAGACAGGCATACGCTTTGCATTCTTAAAATAATATTGTTTGCATATGACTATTTGTTCAACAGCAGAGAAATTCGCACGAAGAATATCTAGCGAACAAAAGCACTCCCAACCAAGGGGCAGGGCATGATCATTTTCCATCATCTGGGGCAGTTAAGTCAAGATTCTGAGAATCTCTCAAAAGGCCAACCAGCTAGGGGCAAATCTCCGTCTGGATCACTTGGGGCATTGGACGATCAAACGAAGATCTTCTGGTGGCATGGTAACACTGCACTACTGACAGTGACAACTCCCGGCATCCTGAGAGCACGGACATAGTCGAAAAAAACACTACGCATAAGCAAAGACCCGCTAGGTCGACACACCTAGGCAAAAATAAGGGATGAAATTAAAAAAATCTGTACACCCGGCAAGTCGAAAACCTGAAAAGGCGGCTTGGGCAAAAATGGGTATCCCGGTGGACTGAAAACCCGAAAGGGCGGTCCAGGCAAAAATTAGGGATCAAAGCGTACGACTATGTTCTGTCATCTCGTCACTTTCCTACCAGAAGAAGATTTGTCAATCGGCAGTCATCAAGCACCTCCACAGGTATCTTCTCCCACAGAAACAAGGGCAATAATGAGTTGTCCAAGCGATTTGGTTGCTCTGTCCACAGGTGCAAGGTAAGTTCAGCTAAAGAACCTGACCAAGTTACCTCCACTCCCCTCAGAGTAAGACCAGAATCAGCAATACTCTCCCCGAGCAGAGTTGGTCTCCCATCAATCCTGACAAGGCACAGTATCTCCAGCAAGTCAACAACGCTCTCCCCAAGTAGAGTTAGTCTACTGTCAGCCTTTAGGAAGTTGGATATCCCCAGAAAAATCTCAATATTCTCCAGCAGAGTATATAGATATTCCTCAGCAAGCATCCCCGGCAGTCTTAATATAAGATTGTTCCTCGGCGGAATACCAGACACCCCAGTGGAGCCATTCCCCAGTGCAGTTCAAAAAGTTTCCCCAGGAGAGTTGAATCATACTCCCCAGTAGATTCTGGAAGCCAATCCCCTGCAGAGTGCAAAAGCATCTCCCCGGCTTTATTCAAAGGTCATTCTCCACCGGAGCCTATAACTGGGTTATCCTCAGCTAAAAACCACGGAAAGATCGTCCTCGGCGAAGTTCTTCCTATTCCCCAACGGAGTTATCATCAAACCTCAGCGAAGCATCTCTTCCCACAGAGTATTCCCCGCAGAGTAATCTCTCCAACAAGTTTATTCCCCAACGGAGTCATCTTCTCCTACCGGTTTGTTCTTGCAATCATCATCCCCAGCGGAAACGAAGAACTCTATTCTTCAACATCAGCCCAGGATTCAACTTCCCGGCATGCGTCAAGGATTTACTTTCCCAGACGAAGATACATTCATAAACATCACATCATGATACATGCATATGCGCATCGTGTCATACAATCTCGTTTATGTCGAGAGCATCATTGCTTGATCCATATCATGCATTGCATACGACTGACCTTTACCTTTCAGGAAGCATACAGTTAAATAATCAGCTACGTCAAAGTAGACAAATACAGTCAAAAGAGACCAATCCAGTCAAAAAAGACAAATCCAGTCAAAGAAGACAAATCCAGTCAAAGAAGACAAGTCCAGTTAAATCCCAAGGGTTTTTCTGATGCTCATCCAGTCAAAGAAGACAGGTCCAGTTAAATTACTTCCTAAAGTCAAAGAAGACAACACGTCGTTATAGACACCCGTCATTATAGACAACTCGTCATTGAAGACAACTCGTCGTCATAGACACCCGTCATCATAGACAACTCGTCATTGAAGACAACTCGTCATTGAAGACAACTCGTCATTTAAGACAACTCGTCATTTAAGACAACTTGTCATTTAAGACAACTCGTCATTTAAGACAACTCGTCATTAAAGACAACTCGTCATTGAAGACAACCCGTCGTTATAGACACCCGTCATTATAGACAACTCGTCATTGAAGACAACCCGTCGTTATAGACACCCGTCATTATAGACAACTCGTCATTTAAGACAACTCATCATTGAAGACAACTCGTCATTAAAGACAACTCGTCATTTAAGACAACTCGTCATTGAAGACAACTCGTCATTGAAGACAACTCGTCATTTAAGACAACTCGTCATTAAAGACAACTCGTCATTTAAGACAACTCGTCATTTAAAACAACTCGTCATTGAAGACAACTCGTCATTGAAGACAACCCGTCATTATAGACAACTCGTCATTTAAGACAACTCGTCATTTAAGACAACTCGTCATTGAAGACAACTCGTCATTGAAGATAACTCGTCATTGAAGACAACTCGTCATTGAAGACAACTCGTCATTGAAGACGACTCGTCATTGAAGATCACTCGTCGTTGAAGACAACCCGTCCATGAAGACAACCCGTCCAAAGAGACAACTCGTCAAGAAAGACAAAACCTCCTCTGGTTCAGTTAAATCCTAAAGATTTTTCTGAGATAACCTGTCAGTAGAGACAACCCATCAACCTTTTGAAGTTCCAGATTCGATACCTGTATCTAACCAGGGCATGTCTGTGAGTGACTGAGTGAGGATCAACACCTATAACAGGCTAGGAAATTATATTTCTCAGGTACGCAAGTTCTCGCTAAGGAATCTCTTACGCGATCGACACCTAGATGGCATCTATAAGCCCATCCACATACCAACAGTCTCCAAATGGCATCTATAAGCCCATTCCCGACAAGATTCTGTCACATCTCCAGATGTCATCTATAAGCCCATCCTCCTATCCACCATCTCTCCAAATGGCATCTGTAAGCCCATTCCTGACATCACATTGCTGACACTCTACTATGTGAGTGCAAATTTCTGGGCACTCTAGTGTTCAATCATCTTTCACCCTCGGATCACGAAAGGCACACAATCCAATCTACATCCTCAGGTCTAAGAAGATTGAACAGGGGCAACTGTTGTACCCCAAAATTTGCCCTCCCATATTCTTCAAAGTTTTGACAAGCATCATCTCAATTTGCTCAAGGGTTGCACAGTTCAAACACCCTCCTAAGCCAGTCAAATTAGGGTTTTGGTTCTTGCAAGGAAGTTGAGGTTTTCAAGGGCTCAATCAAGTCACATATGCCTATACACATTGTCAAGCACTTACATGTCAAGTTTCAAGGCTCACAAGGTCAAGTTGCACAGTCAAAAACCCTAATTGCTTCACAATCAACTATAGGGGCAAAATGGTCATTTGGAAGTCAAAAGTCAAAAAATTTGGTCAACATCTTATTTTGAAGCCACAATCATAATTTGGTCAAATCTTGACCATGATTTCACAAGAATGGCTCAAAAATCATCAAGGTGTCAAAAGTTTCTATTTTTGGACAGTTGAAAAGTCAACTGTAACTTGACCAAGGCATAACTTTTTCATGGTTCATCAGAAAAATCCCATCCAATGCTCATTTTGAAGGGGATGACATTTCCTACAACTCATCTTCACATTCCAAGTCCAAGAAATGCTCTCACAAAAAGTTATCAATTTCAACATTATAGGTCATTTTCAAAAGTCAACAAAAAGGAACTTTAAGTCAAAGACCATAACTTGATATTGGTAAATCAAAATGACATGGGACCAAAGGAATTGGTTAGAGGACTTCAAGACCTTTCCAAAATGTCCAAGAACATGTTCATATGATCCAAATTGAGCAAGATATGCATTGGAGAAGTTGGGAAATTTTTGTGAAATGGCCAAAGTCAACTATCCTTGAAACTTTAATTTTTGACAAAAGGGCCCACTTTTTTCCACTTGGTTCAGCCTTGTCATGCCACCCACGTGTCCCATGATTAATTTCAAGATTAAACATTAATTTTTCTATTTTTTATTTAATTTTATTGATTTAATTCATTTTAAATCCATAAAATTCAAATAAAAATCAAAAAAAATTAATTCAATGATATCTTGTGGTTTGAATGACCTTGATGAAGCATAATGCACCTACCAAATTCGTGTAAGGTCCATTTTAAGCATAAAATTCAAATTTGAACAAAATTGGCAAATTGCTTTAATGGTGGTTATGGAGAAATCCAAAGTTTAATTGCAATGGTTAAGAGCTCATAATAGTGACTGATTCTCACTCATTACTATATATACAAGCCTTGCAAGCCTCATTCAAAAAACGAAAAAAAGTGCACAAACGGCCAGAGCAGAGTTCAAAATTAGTCAAAAAAAGTGTGAGATCAAAAGGAGTTTTGCAAGCATTTTCAGGCCAAAAGGAGAACGTGACTCTCTTCTTTGCCATACCCTGAAGCTAAAGCAACCCTTGCCACGTCCTAAGGTCCATTATCAAGCATTGTAAGTATTCCCAGGTCCCCTCAAAATCCCATATTATTTTTTCTTATATACTTGTGTGCAGGCTTCAAAGAAGGCTTATCATGCGCCTCACAAATCCAAAGCGCCAAGTGTCTCCAAGTGCAAATCCAATGGCCACAAGGGAAGGAGCATCATGTTCTCAGGTCAACACAGGCACAGGCAATCTCCAAAGTCAAACCAAGCTGGCTTCTGAATGGGCCTCACAATTCCATTAACACCCTCCAATCTGGCCCAAAACCCCATTGGGTTTGCAATTTTCATTTTTTATATTTTATTTGTCTTATTTTTATTTTTCCCTTTTATTAACTATTAACATAATTAACATTTTTATATAAAAATCAAAAAAAAAGAACTAATATTATTATTATCATTAATTTCATTTTATTTTCGTAAATAAATACTAATAAATTGAATTAATTTTAATTAGGCAACTTTAACTTTTTTTTCTTAATAATTAAAATAAATTTAGAATTAGGTTTTAATTAACTTTTATTTTAATTCCTTTATTTTATTTTCATAAAAAACATAAAAATACAAAAAAACTTTTATTTTTTTTTATTAATTAATTAATTAACTTGATTATTAGTTTTAATTTCATTTAATCACAAAAAAGATAAAAAAAATTCATTTCTTTTCTTAAAAGGGTCAAAACCCTTAAGGCATTCCCGATTAATTTTTATTCGCGCGCATTTATTTTATTTTGATTATTATGTAACTGCTTCAAGAATGTAATAGTAATTTGGTTTATTGCTTTCTTTACTTTCCGCACTTTATCAAAACGGGTCTTTGTTTTTGGGCGATGTATAGACCCGCGCCTTGTAATAGCGTAGCTTTACATTCCCGCACTTTAATTTTCCGTACCCCTAACTGTTAACAATGCATGAAAGAATGTATGTAAATAAAATTAACCCGTAGCTCACAAATAAACAAAGACGATTAACTGAAAAACAACACACAGAGCACATGCCACTCCTAGGGTACGCTTCACTCGTTGCCTCGAAACGTGGTCATCAAGTATAGGACGTCTTAGAGGTCACCCTTTGTCTAAAGATCCAGTTGCCTCGAAACGGTCGCCTCGGATAAAAAAAGGATCTAGGACATTAGGGTTACTTCTAAGGTGTCCTACCGTTGCTTTGGTGACCACACTGTCCCGATAATCGAATTGACCCGAACAACTCCAACGATGGTGCTACCTACCTCTCAATGGTGGGATAGCAGTATCTAAAGGACTCTTACACAGCTTAATTCCTTAGGGTAGGTAGATGACTCATGGGTACTTGCTCTTTTCAAAACAAAACAAAAACAACTTTTCGCACCTTACACTTTCAAAAAGTTTTCAAACAATACTTCATACACTCTTGAGGACTGATACAAGAGTTACCTAGAAGTTTTCAAATGAACTTTTTTCAAAACCCACACACACTTGAAAAGCAAACATTTTTGAAAACATAAGAGCAAGTACCTAAGAGCCCGTGGATAACCACGGATAGAAAGGGTGCTAACACCTTCCCTTTCTATAAATCTACCTCCCGAACTGAGAAACATTCTCGAATAAGGAATTTTGCTGTGCTTTTGTCCTTTCCATGTTGGAGAACATAAAAGATGGTGGCGACTCTTGCTTACCGCGACATTTTGCGAAACCAGCTAAAAAACAGTCAGTTATCATTCCCACCGATCACAATATGGTCTGGTTCCTTGGTTTCCCCTTGGTGGGGGAGTTCCCAAAGGCATTTTGGGGCCTGTAAATGAAGGTATTGGCCCCGTTTGTGTAACCGTTACTGCTGGCGTTGAACCAGCGGTTACCACTTCGCTTATGGTTGGGATAACCGTCGCTCCCACGTTTGTTTGTGGGTTTTCTCCATTGTTTGGCGGATTCACCATTTCTCTACTTCTTCTCCTAGTATTGGTTTCGTTGGTGTATATTCTACCACTTCTCAATAACATGCAATACTCTCGAAAAAGGAGTATTTTATAAAAAACGATTAAACTCATAAAATCAACACAAGGTCCCACCAGGTGTGCCAATTTGTTTACCGTGAAAAATGGTACACAACCATTGATATTCCAAAAGGTAACTTATTTGGTGACTCGCAAGATCGATCAGATTGATCCTAAGACATGGCTGATTTTTATCGTTTAAATGCTTTAAAATAGAGAGTTTCAACTAATCCTAATGGTGATTAACGCAAGTAAGGTAGAAACACTTTAAGTAAATTGCATGGAGAAAAGCTTGATAAAGTAAATAAAAGCATTAAAGGCTTGTTAAATAAATGACTTCGACTGAGATAAATAAGTGAAAGTGATAAATTGCTTGAATGTAAAATATTTCGATTAAGGTAAATGGTGTTTCACACATACATTCTCAATGATTCTTTCTCTCACGCTGGGTACTTGAATCTAAATGAGTGACTTGTATACAATGATGAACACACTTAATAACTACGTGAACACTTAGTATTTATACTAAAAATCCTAAGTAACTGCTGGGCAGTTACATCGCTTCGTGGTGACACCACATGGCACGTTCACAACCCTCGACGCCTACTTCCACGCCACATTGCGCTTGGTAACTGCTGGGAACTGTTTTCCCTCCAACAATTTGAAATTCAAACCGTTCGATCTTGGGCATCAGGGACCTTGGTCGAAAGGTTGCTCCTTCGACGTTGAAAACAACATGATTCCAACTTAGAGAAACTTCTCTAAGTATCTTGTCATTCTTTGATAAGCCTTCGATGTGATCAGCTGATCGAAGCCTTATTGTTTAGGAAACTCTTCTAACTCATAATTAATGATCTATATGATAATAGAACGTGGGTGTCGAATTTAGGAGCCAACACCAGGTCTTCCCAAGTACGAATGTTGGTTCCTTCTAGCTCATAGAACCATTCAAGTTGTGTACTAGACAAACTTTCCTGAAAGAAGTGAACCCATAACTTTCTGTCAACAGTATGGGATTGAATCTTCCAAAAATAAGATATCATATGAAGCTTAGGGCAAGACACACCATCATACTTGGAAATGGTAGGAACCTTGAATTTATGAGGGATAACAACCCCTGAGATAAGACCTAACTCTTTAAAGTCCAGCCCATAAACTTTCTATAGTTCCATAGCATTAAGTCGATCTTCCAATTGCTTATATTTATCATCAGTCGGAGGATACTTCTCATCAGAATAGTCTTCATCCTCAGGAATTTTACCAGAACCATGGTTGCTTCCGCCTTCAGATTTAATACTTCTACCATCTTCCTCCTGATTGTCATCTTCACCAGAGGAAATAACACAGTTTTGAGCTTACTTGGGGAGGTTTTTGAACTATCTCCCCATGTTAAGGATGACCGGTTTCTGATTCTTCTTCTTTTTGGCGATGAGCGCCATCATCTCATTCTACCCTTGGGCTAAGTTCAAGAGCATTTCCTGGAATTGGGCAGTTTGTGCTTGGAGTTCCTTGACAGTCTATTCTAGAGTCATCATTTACTGAAATAAATAGCAAGAAGATGAGAAAACCTGCTTATAGAGTACCTATTATGTGATGATATACATGATGTGCAAATGCAAGTGCAATGTTTTCAAGGACCTTTGCGGGATTTAAATTTGTTTGAACAAAAGGAAACAAAATAAATTTTAGTAACAAGCTCAAATTATAATTGCTTTCAATAAAAAGATTTACAAAAAAGCAAAATGTTAATTCAAGTCTCCCATGGGCGCTTCCTCTTTGTGTTGACATATTCATTAAGGCTTTGTTATTCATAGATTCGTTTTGTCAGCTCCAGTACTTTCTTCTTGCTAGCATAGAACTGAGCCTCGAAGGTATCTCTTTCCTCCTTGAGTTGAATCCATGAATTCTGCAGTTCTTAGAAGTCAGTAGGCATATTGGGATGAAGAGCGGTATAAGAAACATCTCCTTCAACAACAGGCTCTATGACCACTGCTAGGATAGCAGGATATGGCATTTTAAGATTCTTAGCATGAGACCGCACCCATCTGAGGTAAGGCTCAAGATTAATGGAATTCTTGTATTCTAGAGTCTTGCTATCAATCTTGTTGAACATGCCCCGAGCACGTATAAACCTTTGATGGTAATTTTGAGGATCATTCTCATAGTCGAACATAATACCTTGGATGAGCATATCATGAGGATCGTACCTTCGAGCATAACAAAACTAAAGCAGAGCTAGAGGAGGGTTGTAAGTGATGCCCCTCTTATACCAAGGAGTGGTACATTAGGGAATTCCCCACAGCGATCAATAATAGTGACATCTGCCTGAGATCGAGAATACCAATGGATATTTGCATGAGTGAGTGACATCAACCTTTGAGACCACCTCAAACCTTGTTCATTATTTATCACTGATCGAGGAAGGTGTGAAATAAACCACCTGGACAGTATAGGTATGCAACATATAAGAGTTCATCACTTCTTCATAGTACGAGTGTGGATGGAATGCAAGACATCTCCGAGCAAAGTATGTACCAGATTATGAGTGAGAAATATTTTGATGGTATTCACATCTAGGAATTGGTCCGGATTAGAGAACAATACCAAACCATATATCATCAAAGCCAAAATATCCTTAAAAGCACAAAAATTCATGGCATCTAGAAACCCATGAGCCTTCTCTATTAGAAATTTAGGAGAAAAACCCTTGACTCCGTTCCTTGTTTCCTAATTAGATACAATGTCCGATCGTTTCCCAAAAGTTTTAGCAATCCTCTTAAGAGTCAGATTACTGTACTCTCGTTACAGTATTGCTTTGAATTAACTCATGATTCAGTTAGGACTTTCAAGGGTTGTAACGTGGCTTGGTTCACGGTTTTTAGAAAAAAGGATTTTAAGGCTCAAAAATATTTGGTGTCCACCCATTCTCCATGATTTTCTCCATTCCTATGTTTTGTTAACTCGATACAAGAACTCATCTGTCACAAGGAGTTTACAATGATTGAGGAACCACTGAGATTTCTTGGATACGACAATCACTTTGCCCTTTTTTGTTTTGGTATCTGATCACACAACTTTGTTCCTTTGAGGATTTTTATTTGTAATCCTTTTCTGCCTTTCAGGATTTTCATTTTTCTTTTCGTTTTCCCTAACTTTTTCTTAGAAAAATTCTTTTGAATTTTGTTTTTAAGTCCAATGGGGTACCCTAACTTTTGCCTAAGTCACTTGTTTTCAAGTTTTCGACATAACGAGCTTTCTTTCTTTTCTTTTCTTTTTTCAATCACTTTTCTTTTTGAACCAGTCGTGTGACGCTAAGTGTTTTGAATTTTTGGAAGGGTTGTAACTAGGGGTGCTCGCGGTGCAGTTTGGGCGGTTTTGAAGCAAAAATTCACCCGAACCGCAAGAGAAAAAAACATGCGGTTCGGTTTGGTTCGGTTGACTTTTAAAAATAAATCTGAACCAAACCAAACCAAACTAATGCGGTTTGGATTGGTTCGGTTGGTTCGATTTTTTACAAAAATATTATTAAGCCATACATACACATATAGATGAAAACATAATTTTGTGTTTAATTGTTCATACATTACCATAAAAAAATTTATAATTTCCAAAATAAGTTTATAATTTGATACATAAAATTGTGTATTATAATTTTATCTAAATCTAAAGAATGATATAGACAAGATTGCATTCCTAAATAAATATTATACAAAGAATACGATAAAATATATTTTGTGAAAATAGTATTTATAAATGAATAATATTTTATTTTTTATGATTTGTAAATTAAAATAAGTATCATACAAAGTATGATAAAATATACACATAATACATGTTGATTTCTCTAAAGAATTAAAGAAATATATATTGGTTAGTAAGATTTTATAACATAATGTGGTTTTGTTTTGTTTGGTTCGGTTTGAAAAATACAATCCACAAACTAAACCGAACAGCGCGGTTCCGTTAAAAAATGACTCAAATACATCCAAACCAAATGCGGTTTTTTACGGTTTCAGTTTGGTTCAGTTTGATTTTGTGATTTTCTATTGGATCAGTTTGGTTTTGAACACCCCTAGTCGTGACTATCTCATTTCTTGGTCAATGAGGGATAACCATTATGATATCGTCATCTTTTGTCCTCCTGATGGGTGAAGGATAACCATTGTGGTTGATCCTTAGATGCACACTCCATATGAGATTTGAGCAATACCCTGCCCCGGGTTTAAAATGAGGTTTTTTTTTCTGAATAGAAAAGAAACTCCTATTTCAAGGCTCAAAGGGGTTAACAAGATTTTCACTCCCTTATATCTTTGGTGTTTAAGAATTTGAAACAATGCATGTACATCGTCAGCAGGGTTTTATTCAAAAGCCTACCGTTTGAGATTCTAGGTATAATTCTCATCATCCTCCCTCTAGAGTTATTTTTTTTATTACAAGTGTTGAGTATCGAAAGCAAAAAAAAATTTAAGGGTGAATACAAAAATGGATTGATTCAAGACAAACATATTCAATGCATTATGATTAATATTCTAAAATAAGCCAGTTTTGCATACAAGAAAGTACCGAACAAAACAAGAAAAATTACAAATGAGAATGCAAATTGTTGTACCCCAAAATTTTCCCTCTCATTTATCAAGATTTTTCTCACAAGACTTCTTGGACTCAAGACAAGATTAGGGTTTGGTCAGCTCAAGACACCTCATCTTGCACTGATAACCTGAAATTAGAGTTTGAGTTTGCATAAGGATTTTTGGACCATCAATGCTTCATGTGACTTTCATACACCATCTTGGACCCCTAAGATTGCTCATGTTAAGTTTCAAGCCTTGAACCACATTTTTGCTCAGTCAATTGGACAGTTGACCTAAAAATCAGTTGTATTAGGGAAAAAGTCAACCATGGCCAATTTACAGTCAAACTTCATAATTTTTTATCCACAACAACATTTTAGACTCATACGTACCATTTGATCAAGTTTGGACTACAACTCCTCAAGAAATTTGATCAAATCATCAAAAGGGCAAAATGGTCAAAATTAGGGTTTTGACTGAGAAAGGGAAATTTCTGATTTTTAACCTAGTCAATGACCATTTGGGTTCAAACATGATTTCAAGGGTTCAATGGCATCATCTTGAACTAATTACATGGTTCAAAATATCTCAAGTTCATTGGATTGATAGATGAATTTTGTAGTCAACTAATCAAAAGTCAATTGTACACTGAAAAGTCAAACTTTGACTTTTTGGTCAAAATCAAGTGCCAAGGCTCATAATTCATCAAGATATGTCAAAATATTAAACTTGTTCACCAAGAAAACCAATTTTGAAAATTAGGGTTTTGAATTTGAAAATTTTCATAACTTAGAATTTTTCTAAGTATGGAAATTTCCTTATTTTTTCCCAACTTTTCACAACTTTTTCACTATGATGAAGTTTGATTCAAATAAAATTTACAACATGAAAGTTGTAGTCCTCCATGAAATATACAACTTTGCTTCACAAACTTTTTCCAAAAGATGCTTGGATCTCAAGTTATGAATTTGTGAATAGAGGTCCATGAACTAAATGACTTAGTGAAAATTTGCCCTAATTTAGGCAGGTTTTTGACCCAACTTCATGGACATTTTTCACCTAGTTCCAAGAGGTATATTAAAATTCATTTCAAATATGGATTATATATCACATTGTAAGCTTTCCGAAATGTCCAAGAATTCTCCAAGATCATTTGTGGTTAGGGAGAATCGAAGAAGAGAAATTGGCATTTTATCACTTTTGTTCATGCCATTTTCACAAAGTATCAAGTTGCAAATCTGATCTTGGATGCTTGTACCTTGCATTATAGGTCCTAAACTCATTCTACACTCCATAATTAAATGCAAAATCGGAAGGTAAAGGCTTTATCTTGGCTTTTGGAGCATTGTACAAGAAATAATTCCATTTTAAGCATAAAGGTTACAATACCATTTTCATAAAGTGAGTTTTTGTAACTTTATCAATCTTGAGCCTTGGACCTGTTTCTTTGAGGCAAGAAACTTCCACAGATATCAAGCAATGTGTACCAACTCCTAACAGCTCACAAGCCAGCCAGTACAAGCATGTTGCACAAGTCATCTCACTTTTCTTAAAATGCAAGAAAGTTGGCCAAAAGTTCAGAACTGGTACAACTAGTGAAGAGTGGACTTTGTATCCATTCTATACAAATATACAAACTTATCACAAGCCAGGACATAAATACTTAACATCTGAAACATTCCAAAACTCAAAAACACCATATTTCTGCCCAAACTCAGAATTTCTGCAAAACCATATCCATTTCATTTTTGGCTCGTACGTTTTGTGGCTTGACACTTCAAACACCTTCTACACATCATACTAAAGTTATCCAAGCCTTTACATTATTGTTGTAACCCCTGTTTCAGCCATTGCCATTTTCAAACTTGGAGCTTGCAGCTTGACTTCTACAGAGAGTTTTGGCCATCCACAAAGCAAGCTAGGTATTGGAATAGTTTGAAGGAAGTTCAAGAAAGCTCACACGATCCTCAGGCCTTCCTCAAAGTCCCCACATTGTCATATCCAAATCCAGCTGAAGGAGGTATTTTTCTCAAACTCTATCTCTGTATTTAGGCATCCTCAAGCCACGATTTGTGAAGCAAAAATGTAGTCCTTAACATGGTGAAGCTGTACATATGCATACTTGTCATTTATATTAACTGAGCAGTGAGAATTTGAAGCTTGAAGTTGCTGAAATATTTAGGTCACGAATTAGGGCTGATTAAATTCTCTCTGATCTTTGAGAGTTAGGTTACAAATTTTATATCATTGGAATCGTGAGATAAAATTCTACATGTTTTGTGTTATAAGTTTTTGTTTTTATGTAAGCAATAGCAAGTTACAGATTTGAAGAAGAAACGCGCGCAAGAGGAGAAGCTGGAGGACAGGGATGACTGGCTTGGGCTTTTTTGCAGCTTTGGCCTTTTTGTTTTTACTTTTCACACCCCCTAACTTACTTTTGCACCCCCTGACTATTTTCTTATATTTTAACATTTTTCTTGCATATTTTTATATTTATTGCTTGCATATATTTTTTCTAATGATAAAAAATGCCCAAAAATAATTTATTTATTTTCACACTTTTTTTTTTATATTTATTTTCTCACATAAAAATAGTTTATTAGGTTTATAGATTTTATTTTCTTAAGTAAATTTGTAAATACAATTAAAAAAAATACTATACATTTTTATTTTATTATTTTACACATAAAATATTCATTTTCTCATACATATTTAATTTTTAATATTGACATAATATTATTTATTATTTTCTTGTACAAAAATGGATAAAATAATAATATAGAATATATATTTTTCTTTAATCAAAAAAATTAGGGTTTTCCCCTTTCAAAAATAATACTATTATTTTTCCTTTTTTCTAGGGTTTACATAAATCATTTTCTCATACCTTAAACAAATACAAAACATTTTTTTCCATAAATACATTGCATTGCATATTTAAATATTTGTACATTTATTTAATTTGCACAATATTCAATTGAGTTGTAATAGTATTTTTAGGGTTTATTTTGTGCAATATCCCCATTCAAAAACTTGTATCCCCCCTCCCATAATAATTGTTATAATAGCTTAGTTTACATTTACACAATTTATCGAATTTATACCATGTTTAATAAACTAGGGTTTGCATGATAAGACCAAAAACAAACAAATAGACAAGACCTAATAAAAGACAAATCAAATGCATGAAAAATGACACACATTGCACATAAGCACCCTTAGGGTTTCACCCACTTGGTTGCCTAATTTAAAATGGCCATGTTACGCATGCGAAGTATCTTGGTAAAACAAAACAAATAAGATCATAGTCCCTCAATGACGCTATCAAAAGACTGCCTAAAACAAAATGATCTTGGTCCCTCAAACATGCTAAGATACTCAGCAACATTGCTATCATGGTCATACGATGACCCACGTCCGTCCCGTTTAACATCCAAAGATAGGGTTGTTTACCAAATCAATGGTAAATCAACAATGTCAAAGGAATAAAAATGCACAAGAAAGACATTTGAGTAGGTAGATAGCTTCTAAGTTACTTGCTCCATTTCAAAAAACAATCCTTTCTATTTTCAAAAAAACAAACACACACACATTTCCAAACAACTTTCAAAACATTGAAACATTTTTCAAAAGACAGACATCTTTATATACATTCTTATAAACAAGAATCATTACAAAGATTTCCAAAACGATGGCCTCTTTTCAAAATACTTTCAAAATCACACCGAACACAAAGCACCATTTCAAACAATTTCAAAAGCAAAGCAAGTGATCTAAGCAAGTAACTAAGAGCCCATGGAAAACCATGGATGAAAAGGGTGCTAGCACCTTCCCTTTTCATAATCTACCCCCCGAACTCAAGAAAACATCTCAAAGGTCTTTCCTGTTCTTTTTTACCTTTCCTTTTGGATAAAATAAAAGTCGGTGGCGACATTTGCGACAAAACGCAAAACCTCAAGTCAGTTCTCCCACCGTATCACAGAACTGGCGACTCTGCTGGGGAGATTCTAAAAGTGGGGTTACCTTAGGGTTTAGATCACATTTATTTGCTTACCTTGTTTGACTTGTTTGCTTTACATTTTGGTTCTATTGTTTGGGTTTGAATCCTCCACCCAGATTTGGGAAACATTATAGGTAAATAGCAATACATTATGGAAACTGTATGGGGTATACCGACACAGTCTAACAATAGCTATGTTAGTGTGACATATTTGTGGGTACTGGTATCCTTTGAGTCAATCAAAGAGAATATGGGGCCGCTGAGTGATGTCATGAAGCACTAACGAACTTCTAGAACCTTTACTTGACAAACTTAGCCTTTTAGGATGTAGTGAGATGACCGGCTTTGGTGCAGTCCGAAGCTGGTAGATACTCGATACTACACTCATTGAGGGTTGGTTCCTTGGAATATTTCGGTCGCCAGTCAAGAGGCTTGAATTGAAACAATGAACAAGGAAACAATCCAGTGATATTGAGCTCCTTAGAACCCGGTTACTATTTCTAGGACAGGTTGAGCCAACTAAACTTCAAGAGGGTACTTACCTATGAAACCCCATGCAAGCCTAAACTAGGAACTTGTGTGATTTGCTTGTACATATATACTTGTGCATAACATCATGGACATCATGAACATCATTTTCATCCACTAACCATTTCAAGGATTTTGGAAATTCATCTTTGTTCTTGTTTTGTAGGATATGGATTCACTTCGCAGGAAAACTATCCAAGTCAACCTTGTAAGAATTCCTCCACAACTCAAGGAGCTAGCTTCAAGGATTCCTGAGAACTCTCCATTCACCGAGAGGCATGGTCATCTACTCAACTTAGTCACTTCCAACACAGAGGAAGACATGATGAAAGTTATTTTCCAGTTCTTTGATCCTTTGCATCAGTGCTTCACATTTCCTGACTATCAGCTTGTGCCCACTTTGGAGGAATTTTCTCAACTCTTGAGGATTCCCATTATCAATCAACTACCTTTCAACGGTACGGAAAGAGATCCAAATCCAGAAGAGATTGCTCAAGCCCTGTACTTGCACTCATCTGATGCCACAACCCATTGGGAAACTAGAAGTGGTGTCAAAGGCTTCTTGGCAAAGTTCTTGTTTGAGAAGGCCCAAACCTGTTGGAATTCCTTGGACTTGCAAGATTTTGAGGAGATTGTAGCCCTTCTCATTTATGGGATGGTCTTGTTCCCTAATCCTGACCAACTCATAGATGTGAGTGCTATCAAAATCTTTATGTCACGCAATCCAGTGCCTACATTGCTTGGAGATATATTACACTCTTTTCACACTGGTACAATGAGGAAAGGAGGTGTTCTCATGTGTTGAACTCATCTACTGGCAATATGGTTTATTTCTCATCTTCCCTAATCAGTTTTAAAGAATGAGCAAGGTTTGAGGTGGTCACAACGATTGATGACTCTTACACATTCAGATATTCATTGGTGTTCTCGATCTAAAGAGAATGTTACCATCGTCGACCGTTGTGGGGAATTCCATAATGTCCCTCTACTTGGCATTAGGGGAGGCATCACCTACAATCCCTGCTTGGCTCTAAGACAGTTTGGTTATGCCCAAAGGGATGGCCCACATGATATGCTGATTCAAGGCTTTGTTTTCGACTTCGACAACGACAATCAAGGACTTCGTCAAAGGTTCATCCGAGCTTGGAGGATGCCAAACAAGGTAGACAGTAAGACCTTGGGACACAAGAATTCCATCCCTCTTGAGCCTTACCTCAAGTGGGTACGAACACGCGCCCAAAGTCTTATGATGCCTTACCCCTCCATTCTCCCAGTGATTATAGAGCATGTTAAGGAAGGAGAGGTTCCATACACCCTCCTACATCCTGGCATGCCAACATCACTCGAAGATCTACAAAGGAGTTGGATACAGCTCAAGGGAGAACGCGATACTTTTGAAGCCCAATTCTACGCAAGTGAGAAGAAGGTTTTAGAACTTACTCGGTTACTTCACGAAGAGCAGACTCTCAACACCTACATTGCACCAAAGAGGATGCACAATGTCTTTTTATCTTAGCATTTTGTTTTATTTTTCCCTAGGGGCATTGATGTATTCAAATTCTATTTTATTAATATAACGTATGTTCCTTTTTGTTTGACACAAATTTGAATTTTCAAATCCTTGAAAACATTGCATGAATACATATCATTCATCATGAGCATAAACAGGTCTTTGCAAGAAGTTTCCTCATCCCTCTACTGTTTATTTCAGCAAAATAGATCTTGAACAAATAGTTAAAGACTTGCAAGCTCAGAATTCATAATTTCAACAGCTATTCTTGACCTTAGCCAAGGGGCAGGATGAGCTCAAGACTCTGCTAGAGAAAGAGAAAGAGAAAAAGAAGAAGAAGCCAGCTGGTGTGGTTATCATGGGAAGAAGGTTTCAGGGACAAGCCAGACGGACCTTAGAATTTCCAACAACCTTTGAGGAAGGGCAAAGAAAAGGAAAATAAATGGCAGTTCCATCTGATTCTGAAGAAGAAGAAGAGGAAGAAGAGGACTACTCTGAACAAAAATACCCTCCGGCCGATGACAAATACAAAAACTTGTAAGAACGTCTAGCTGTTATGGAGATACAAAGAGTACCGGGGCTAGACTTTGAAGAGTTAGGGTTGGTATCTGGAATAGTAATCCCGTCGAAGTTTAAAGTGCCACTATTTTCCAAGTATGATGGGGTGTCTTGTCCCAAAATGCACCTACGATCTTATGTCAGGAAAATTCAGCCACATTCTGCTGACAAAGACTTGTGGGTCCACTTTTTCCAGGACAGTTTGTCAGTAATGCAGCTTGATTGGTTCTACCAGTTGGAGAGGGGAGATGTCCATAATTAGGAAGACTTGGCAGAAGCCTTCTATAAATAGTATCAATACAACGCCGATTTTGCACCAACCCGTACTCAACTCCAGAGTATGGCCATGGTATCCAATGAGGGATTCAAAGACTACGCCCAAAAGTGGAGGGATTTAGCCGGAAGGGTGCAACCACCTTTATCTGAAAGCGAGCTAGTGGATATGTTCTTGGGAACTTTATCAGGCCCTTTATTTAATCATCTGATTGGAAGCTCCTCTGCAGGATTCACTGAATTGATTCTAACTGGCGAGAGGGTGGAAGCCGGTATTAGAAGCGGGAAAATTCAGAAGGACGCGTCTGCCTCTGCTGCTGTGAAAAAGCCCTTCACTGGAAAGAAGGAAGTGTCTGCTGTCTATGCACAAATGAAATTTGAAGTTTCCATGTTGAGGAGACTAAACTCTGTATGGACTTATTTCTTTAGAAGATACTCTGGAAGTCTTGACATTCACTGAGTCAAAGGAGACTTCAAATCTGACCACCTGGTGTGATATTGATAACTTTTGCGTCAATCAAGTCTTACACCTTGTCTTTGAATGCCTTAAAATCATCTATGGAATGGCCTGTTGCCCCGGTGTGATAACTACACTTGACGTTGGGATTAAATCCCTCGGGATAAGGAGAACACACAGGATCCACTGCTTGGTTTCCACCAAGGAAAGTTCAAGTAATTGTGGGAACAATTGATCATAAGGCACAGAAATGGTGTCAAACACTCTCTTTGACTTCCGGTCCCTCTCCTTTCCTTGTTGTTGATGTTTCTGTCGATAGGTTTGCGACTACAGCGTATCTTAAGTTGGCTGGGCATAAGGGTGATACTGATTCTAATTAACCATTTAATTCTCACAACTTGGAGTAGGAAAAGATTGTTGGAGAGGAGCCTCTGGAAGCACAGGCATTAGGCAATATGACTTAGGACGCAAGGCAGAGCCTTGAACGTGAGAAAGCATAACCACCTTCCCAGCAGAAGTTGGGGTAGGATTGATTTGCATGCTTAGACCCTTAGAAGTAAACAGAATTATATCTGCATCAAGAAAATCTCGTACCTTATGCTTAAAATCCATACAGTTTTCAGTATCATGACCAGGTGCCTCAGAATGGAACTCACACCTAGCGTTACCATCATACTTCAACGAAACCTTTGTAGGAGTAGTCCAAATTCGGAGCTCAACCAGCTGAAACCCAAGCAATCGAGGAAGTAATTGAGCATACAATATTGGAATAGGATCAAATTACCTCTCGGTCTTCTTTGGTTTTTACTGACAAGCCTTACCCTTTGGATTCTCTTGGGGATCAGCAACTAACTGCTATCGAGAAGACCTTGAGACACAAGGTTGTGGAGAAGATCCATGAGGTATTCCATGACCTGAAGGAGTCCCCAAAGTATGCAGAAGATGTATGAGTGGATGCAATTACATATTCAATCATTTTCAAGGCCGCGTGCTTTTAACTTTGATTTTGATCTAGTAAGAGATGGACAAACACAACATAAGGCTCACAAGCATGATTCCTTGGAAATGGTAAGAACATGTGTGTTAATTTTTTTTCATGCATACATTTTTTTATACATTTCTTTTTTGTAAAAAAATATGCCATGATACAAGGACAACAAAATAGAATCAAGGTTTCCACAATGCTGGTTGTTATACTGTACTATCTCTGAACACACCAAGAATACCAGAGTCAACAATCCGGAACATAACCATAGAACCATATAACCATAGTCACCAACAGAATAATACGATCACCATCAGAACATAGTCACCATTTGTAACTAAAGATATTACATCCCTACTCACGGGTAAAGACTAGGTCAGGGTAAGGTCAATGGTAACTCAAAATCACAGGTTCGCCTGAAAGCACTATCATCAAGCCACAGACGTGGATGACGATAACATCCCATTTGAACCTCATCTGAGCATAGACAACATGACCCCGCTAGTAGAAACTTCGTCCAATAGCCTTCATGTTCTACTATATTCCTAAGTTTCCTAGATAGTACACTCTGGCTTGGGTACTAAGCCTTTTACCTCAATAGTAACACCCACCCAACATAGAAAACTAGCAGAACCAGCACAACAGATAGACAATATGGAAAGCAATAAATATGCAATGCAGACATATGCTCAGATAAACATGTACAAATGAATAACTATAAAGCATAAAAATAAACAACCAAAGAAAAGAAAAATAAGAGCTAGGAGAGACTCTGGGATGGACCAGTATTTGGTTAATTTTTATCCTCAGTGAAGTCGCCAGCTAAAACAACCGGCTGAATAAATCATCAAGATGAAATCAATGAAGTCGACATCAAACATTTTTATCCCGCGGAAAGGAAAAGGTAAACATCGAGTAAGTCTGAGAAGGATGAAATCATGATCAAACGACCGAGAGATACGAGTAGGGGAGTCAATTACATAAGGGAAAGGTATTAGCACCCCTCAGGTCTGTGGTACTCCATGGAATCCACTCTGATTGTTCTAATCAAAGGGTGTGTTCAAATCTAAAGCTTACGAGCTAAGGAGAAAATGCAAAGAAGGAATGCATGCAAAAGAAAACATGGGGAAAAGAAGGAATATTTACAAAGTTTCGCTTGGCTGAGCCCCGTGATCAGATGTCTGCGTATCGCTTTTAAGGAATTAGAGCGATGTAGTTTGGCTCAATAGATTCTATTTGTTTTGTGTTTTTTATGGATAATTCCACATTCGCATCCTTACAGTTAGGATTTCAATTCGTGCTTGGCGTTGCAGCTTGTAAAGAGACTCGTGCTCGACCCCTTGCATACTTATCATTTCTAAGTTGTTCGAATTTGAAACAACACATTCTTATTGAAAAGGTATTAAAAGAAAAATAAAGTCCGAAGACAAAAAGATTTGCATTGGTTAGTGTTTTTTTACCTTGAAAAAGGATTTGAAAGTTTTTAGATGTTTTATGCATTTGCCAAAGAAAAAGGTTTTACTTTTAATGCAAGGATGCAAAAAGGGAAGAAAAACATCTAAGGGAGACTAACCTATCTATATTCCTAATGTTATCATACAATGATGACACTATGATTCAGATTAACAAAATGGGAAATATCTACCTAATGTCAGCATGCATAGTTTAAAAACCTAATGTATATCCCGATTCAACCCTCTAGCTAAGAATGAACCGAGATGCCCTAAGGTAACATGGTATATACAAGGATAAAAAAACAAGCAAGCAATCAACAAGCTCAAGAGAGCACATGCATGGCATGAGTAGTGCATACTAACTCAGGTCAAAAGTCCTAACCAAGATATAAGTAATCAAGGTAGGTAAAGGGGGGAAGTTCCTAACCATAGATATTATGCCATCTAGGCAAGAAGGGGTCATGAAAAATACTCTTAACCAATGTATCATATCACTGAGGCAAGAAGTGAAAAGAGGGGGGAAGTAAATGTCCAAAGCGACTAAGCACCTAACCAGGATATCAAGAATCGAGGTAGGAGATAGAAAACAATATGAACAAGCACAGAGCGTCAATGTTGCCCGGCGCGAGATTAAGACATAGTGTGGGGGTTTGGTTACAGAACCCTTTTCCACTCGACTGACTCGATACAAGAATAAGCACACTCCAAAGCATCGATATACAATGCGAGTTAAGGATGACACTGGCTATAAATTATGGGGGTCGATTATGAACCCTTTCCACTTGCCTTCTTTGAGGACTTATTAACGGGGAATGGGAATGGGACGCCTTCTCTGAGGTATTTAGCACAAATGTAAACATATAATAGTATAATCAAACAGACCTGGGAATTGCCTGTTACATGTCTTTTAAACAGCGACTTACCTCAACGGGACTCCTAGAACATGCATATCTATCCTACTTATCATGGCATCATAAAGCGTAAAGCATGCATCTCTATTCGTACTTCTCATGGAATCGAAAAAATAAAGTGCAATACAGAAATTAAACTAAGCTGGGGAGTAATGCCAAAGAATGATAGTTCGTAGCAAGCAAGCAAAAGAAGAAATACTCCGAAAAACTTCGCGCAAGCTAGCATCAACAACACAATAGTTAAAATATGAGTCAATCAATAAAGCACAACAGGAATATGTGTCAGACACATTCGTGATAAATAGAATACCTACACACAAATTCACGTCCAGACAAAAACACAAACAATGCATACTTCTCATGCACAGAGAATCAAAGTAAATCACGTCAGAAGTGAATCCACAAATCAAATTCTTTTCAATCAAATAACCAACACTTTAGTTACATGATTAAAAGCTCTCAGAAAGTACATTGCACAAGTCAACAAACACATTAGTGATAACAAGAAATCGCAATCAGAGTTATGCATTCTCAACACAATTCAATTTATGATTAAATCATGAAGAGATAGAAATTAAATTCACATTGGAAGCACAAAAACAAACTCCAAGCAGCATTACGTCATAATCATGAGTGCATAAAAAGTCGGAACAAAATCACACGAAAATGACACGGTAGCCTCCAAACATACTAACAAGATCAACTATGCATCTACCATGAATTAAATCCAAGTGCAAGTGCAACTTACCATTCCCGGACAGCAACATCGTAAACATGTAAACCGTGCAAACTTTTGATCCGAAATTGAGAGAACTCAACACAATCATCCTCTAAGTACCAAAACCAAGTTCCATGAGTATTAACCATCAAATAAATGTCACCTTATGCTCAACTTACCATATTCGAGCAGTATTGTGCCTTAACAAAGGAGTGCTCGGAAAACCGTGTCTGAAACAGTAAAACTCAACTGTAATGATCCACAAACACAAAAGAAAGAATGAATATGCATCAAGAAACTTTAGAAAACCATTTGTAATGCACTAGTTTCCGGGCTGCAACACGTACATGTACCAGTATTAAATAGAAATGAGTTTAAAAACTCATAAATGGATGCAAAAGCGTTAATGCAACTCATTGGATTTGAAGTTTTAATATCGAAAAATTGAATTCATCAACAAATCAATAAAAAGTTGCATTAACTCATGAAAGTACAACTTAATTCTCATAAAAATTCCATAATCGATATATAGATCTAAAATTCGTTGTTCAAAAATCAACATCAATTTACCGAATAAAATTCAAGATCCATATCGATTATGTAATTACTCAACCAATTCCAGATTTCAACATCATATCCAAAATTCAAGAATCAAGTCATAACAAAAATCAACAATTCAATTTAGCACAAATTCAACTCATGTCCAATTCAAGAATCAAGTTACAATCACAATTCAATTCAATTTAATGTAATTATATCTCAAGCACTAACACAAACACTTAAGCTACAGATAAATATTCAACTCATGCTTATAACACAAATTCAATTTAAGTAACTAATATCATGAATTAATTCACAAATTAAATCAAGAAAAGAGGAATAGTTACCGAAAATGAAGAGTTGGAGAAGGTGAACGATCAGAGAAGAGAGAACTAGCCGAGATTTCGTGATGAAAAATGGAGAGGACATGCCGGATTTTCTTGCGATTTGACGGAGGGAGAGGCAGTGGCTTCGGTCACCGAAGGCTGATCGGAAAGGAGGTTTGTAACTTTTATGAGTTTTTGTTTTTTGGATCTTGAACTTATTTGAAGATTGTTGAATGTTCTTGAGAATATTTAATAGAAAGTTGAATTTGATTCTTGAGAGAATAGAGAGAAGTTTGTGAGAAATTTAGAAAATAATTTATGTGTCCTTGATTTGTGAAGAGAAAGCCAATATATAGTTTCACCCTTGGATTTGGATTTGGATTGGACCTTGCATTGACAGTGTCAGCATATTCTATGCACAACACAAGTTAAAAATACAAAGTCATTGTTCAGTGTAAAATCTCGACTCGAGACCTGAAGCAAAATCGAAGATGAAGAAATTTAAAACACGATGCCAAAAGAACGGATGCGATACGATAAAAATTGAGCGAGTTATGAATTTTCAAATCGGCTTTGACACTGTCTCTTTTGATTTAGCAACGTATTTCACTGTTCCGTTTGCAAAATGGACCATAAACGGAAGCCTTCGGAGCACCGTTCGAACTCGGGGTCTGTGGCAATTTTGTAGTTAACAAAATTTGTGATCCAATGCTTCGAGAACCAGCCCAATACGATAAAAACGGAGAGAGTTTTGATTTTTTGAGTGCCACAGATGCAAGTATTTGTCAATCTTTTTTCACTGTAAAAATCTCTGGTAATTCACACTTTCGGAGATCTTTTGCAAGGAATCAGCTCTCGGCCTGAACTTACAAATTAAAGATAAAATAAAGAAGAATTTTTTTTCCCAAAGAACCACTCAAAAACCTTGAACTGGGTGAGTTATGAATTTTTGAACGTCTGAAAAATAACGGTTCAGCATAGTATTTTCACTGTTTTTCACTGTTTAGCTTCAAAGTACTCGCACGTTCGGAGATCTTCCTCAAAGAATCGGTTTTTGAGCCGAACATGAAAGCCTGAGGAGATGACAAGACGGTTCAAATGCTCCAAGAGGAACTCAAAGATGATGTTTCAGTCATAAATTATGAATTTTGAGCATCCAAAAACCAGAGAAACGTAAGTCCACTGTATATTGTAGATCAAGTATTTTGCGCTTTAGAAAATTTTCCTCACAAAATTAGACTTCGACATGAATAAATGAAATGAAGAAGACTTCAAGATGGTTCTAATGACTGAAGAATGAATCCCCAACCATTCTATGGACTTGAGTTGTGAATTCCTGAGCTTGAAACGCACCATACTGAATTTATGTATGCACTGTCTCAAATCAACTGAAACGCTTGACTTTCTGCATAATTAAGAGCGTGTTGAAACACATAAGGGCTTAATATGATGGTGATTTCTTGGTTGTTGATTGGATAGCTTGGAAACCGTGAAGAGTGCATTAAAATGCAAAAAAAAAACCTCAAGTTCTGCTTCACAGTGCAGCTTAACAGAACAGTCAATTTTCGCAATCTTTTCTTGCAAAGAAATGCCTCGATTCCATGAGTATAGAGCCAATGACATGTATGTACGCATATGATGATGAAGTATAAGACAATTATAATTAAAATAAAGAGGGAAAATTTTGGGGTACAACACTATGATAGGCTTTGAATCTCCCGACTCATAAAACCTTTTCAACAATCACCAAACACTAAGACGATCCTCACAAAAATTAGAAAATATATCACTTTCTCTTTACAAACACCTTTCACCAATCCATTATGATGAAGAATATAAATACTTAAACTTTGATAAGAAATGAAGAATATAGTAGACTATTGAATGTCAAATTTGAAATTATATACTTTATTTTCTCAATATTACAATTTAAAGTATATCACATAATTGCTTAGATTCTTTTTTGGTTTTAAAACTTTTGTGATTTATGAAAGTTTACAAGTTTCAAGCCAATTTGAAAGAAATTTCTTTTTGAAATTGATCTTTGGATTGTGTAAACGATTATGTAAAAAAATGGTTATTTCAATTTTAATGATAAACCATTATTTATACATACTTAGAAGCTTCTATGAGTGGATACATAAGTTTGAAAAGGTTCCATGAACTTTTCCATTAAAAACAATGACATTGGTTGATGAAAAATTGTCTTCTTTCATGCGATAATCGATTACCATAGGGTGGTAATAGATTACTGTTGTTGCGGTATATAGCGGCAAGCAAAAAGTAAAGTATTATTTTACCGTGTGATTTTAGGTTATATTGTATCGTATCTACAGAGATTGGTTATTGATTCGCCATTTGAAAATTCATTCATTAATGAGTTTGGGGGTTGAATGGTATAGAAAGGAAAATAAGTGAACATAAAAGTTATACACACAAGAAGAATTTCATCATTCGAATAGGATAGGACTCTTGAGTTTGTATTTCGTCTACCCTATCACATACTTAAACTTACTACCCAGTTGCACTTAACCTTAACTACTCGTCAATGTCATTATGTATCGCTCACACAGAGGTCATTTCTAACACAGAGCAAGATATCAATTGTGTCACTCCATGTCGACAATCTCTCGGTACAACACAAAACAACATGGAAGCATTAAGAGTCGATATATAAGTGATTATTAAGCCTAAATCTATCTCTAGAATCTAATCCCAATAGATATTCATCCAAAATCCGGATTCAATTCGTCCATCTCTGCGAAGACTCAAACCCAAGCACTTAGCAAGCTAACAAGGATAAACATCAACAAAGATTTGTAAATAAAGTTTCATAAAACACCATGAGCAATAAATATACATATAATCAAGGTAAAGTTACATACAAAATCCAATAAATAATGGTTACAAAGAGAGGGAGAGGAGAAGAAACCAGATTTCCCGCGGTGTCAAACACGATCCATCAAGCTCACGACCCTGGATCATCCATTTACAAGCCACAAATGTTGTTGTCTAAGCTCTAACTATCAAAAATGAAGGTGATGGAATTTGGGAACAAATACCCCAAAAACCATCCACCCAAAATGAAACAAAATGAAAGTATAAAGAAATGTGTTTCGCGAGAATTGAACGACGATATAAAGCATCGTCCGGATACATCTCTTATTCACTTGGCCCAAGATAAGCCACGTGCTCAGCAGGTCAAAAATATCCTCCATCGCCCGACGCGGAAATTTCGCCCGGCAGCATAAGACAGAAGCAACAAGGAAATTTGGCCAACAAATTTTGCCCGACGGTGTAAGACAGAAACAATAAGGAAATTTGGCCAACAAATTTTGCCCGGCGACAGCTTCTTTCGCCCGACGATCCATGACACTCCCGCAACTTATGTTACTTTCCTGCATAACTTCCAATGGCTCCAATCTTTCACCTTATTCCTTTATTGATCCAAAAATGCATCTTGGAGCTTTATTCCTCTTGCTCCACAAAGGCTCGAATACCTACAAAACATATACAAATCTTAATCAAACGATACAATATATACACAAAAACTCGATTAAATACAATTTATACTAATTGTACAAAAATAGGAGAATTATTCAAGGATATTAACAACAAAGAGTCCATAAGTGCAATAAAAAGTATATACAAAATAACTACAATTTTGCACTTATAAAACTCTCCCCAACTTGAAACATTGTTTGTCCTCAAACAAAGTCTAATAACCCAAAGAACAAAGAATGATAAATCAAAGAATCACGAATCAACAGGTTTTGAAAACGAAAAACAAATGCAATGGTTCAAATGAAAATCAGTACACACAAAGTAAACCCTTACCACTAAATTATGACTATAACATAAACATGAAACAAATGCTAAATACAAAAATCATGCCAAACATTCTAAAACAATACTAGTTCACAAATGAATCACACCTAGAAAATAAAATCACCGGTAGATGAAAAACACACAAAAATGGGGTATTTTCACTCATCCACCAATCTTGCAAACAATAGGCTAAATTATGTATTCATCCAAAAATTTACATTGAAAATGTAAAAGCCAGAATCTCAAGGACTTTTCAAGGTTGTAATGTGACTTGGTTAACAAACAAGTGATAAGTCCTAAAACTAATCGAAACAAAAAATTTCCTAAACCTAAGGGAGTAACTACTTCCACAAAGTTTCAAACAATAAAATTTCAATCAATCTTCTTCTTTATCACAAGTTTCACACCAACACACTTCACTTATTAACACAATATTATTCCATACTTTTTTTTCTTTTTCAAAGCTTTTCTATTTTTTTCCTTTCTTTTTCTTTCTTTTTCTTTCCTTTTTACATTTTATTTTCTTTCTTTTCTTTTTCTTTTCAACCTCATAGAAACCAACCAATAAATACACAATATTTTTTCTCCCAACTTGAATTCAACTAACATCTTAGTGAATACTCCCTACTTTCTAAGGCAAGGTAAAAATTTAAACCAAAACAATGGTTGAGGGTTCAAGAAAATAACGAATCAACATCCATGCAAAAAGGGGAACTAAACACTCATAGACAAGCATTTATCGAATACAATATTGATATCGACAAAAAGCTCAAAGGGGTTACTATTGATCACACACTCACAAGGTGAATTGGCTATTTGGTTAGATAGTTATGCTCAAAATGAAACAAGAAAATGCCTTGATCCTTTTCTTGCATTCCTACAATCAACAAAACCAAAATATTAAGCATAATAAAATCCAGTTAAAAAAAGAATTGTGGCCTCCAACATATGTGAACAATGAAAGCTACCTCACAAAAAAGGGTGGGAACTAAAGCGATTCATAAATGAACAAGTATACAAAAGAATGAATGGCATAAAAATTGCAAAAAGTATAAGTATCATGAATATGCTAAAGTATAGAAAGTGATAAATACATACCTCGAACGTGTACAAAACTTTAACAAAATCATTAGCATGCATTCGCAAGTCGAAACGATCAAACTTAACAAATCACCTCAATATTCTACAAGTTACCAGACCAAAACTTGAGTCCAAATAACAACAAAAGAATTAGAAAAATAATACTAAAGCTAATTACTACATAACTACACAAAACATACAATATTTATAAACTTTTAACAAACTTCCTCAAGCTAAACACGACAAGATTTCAGAAAAACTCAACTGACATAACGAAACAAACGGGTGAAAGTGAATTAACAAGTTGAAAAGTAAAGATTTGAAATTTAAAAACTAATCTGAGTTCAACTTGTTAAAACACAAGTCACCACACTACCTAAACTAACAAAAATAAAAACAATACAACATGCTTGTTTTACGTCGTAAGCTCGACGCCTTTATTGTACAAGCTAGTAACCTCCTCTCGTCATGCCATGGTATTGTCACACTGCGTAAACCTAAAGACAGTGTCCTAACAATCACAAAACAAATGTTACAAAAATGAGATAATTCACAACAATATGTGAAAACACATATACACAAATATCATATACAAGTTAATGTACAATTTCTACACAACATATACATTAATTACAAAACTCAAAAACAAAAGAATTATCGCAATGCAAAATCAATAGAACCAATCCCCGGCAATGACGCCATTTTGTTGTCGCGGTATATAACGACAAGCAAAAAGTAAAGTATTATTTTACCAGGTGATATTTAGGTTATATCATATCGTGTCCACGGAGATTGGTTATTGATTTTCCGTTCAACAATTCATTTGTTAATGAGTTTGGAGGTTGAATGGTATAGAAAGGAAAATAAGTGAACATAAAAGTTATACACACAAGAATAATTTCATCATTCGAATATGATAGAAATCTCGAGTTTTTATTTCGTCTACCCTATCACATACTTAAACTTACTACCCAATTGCACTTAACCTTAACTACTCGTCAATATTATCACGTATCGCTCACACATAGGTCATTTCTAATACAGAGTGAGATATCAATCGTGTCGCTCCATGTCGACGATCTCTCAGCACAACACAAAATAACACGGAAGCATTAAGAGTCGATATCTAAGTGATTACTAAGCCTAAAACTATCTCTAAAATCTAAGCCCAATAGATATTCATCCTAAATCCGGATTCAATCCGTCCATCTCTGTGACGACTCAAACCCAAACACTTAGCAAGCTAACAAGGATAAACATCAATAAATATTTGTAAAGAAAGTTTCATACAACACCATGAGCAATAAATATACATATAATCAAGGTAAAGTTACATAAAAAATCCAACAAATAATGGTTACAAAATGAGGAAGAGGAGAAGAAACCAGATTTCCCATTGTGTCAAACACGATCCATCAAGATCATGATCACATATCATCCATTTGCAAGCCACAAATGTTCTTGTCTAAGCTCTAACTATCAAAAATGAAGGTGATGGAATTTGGGAACAAATACCCCAAAAATCATCCACCCAAAATGAAACAAAATGAAAGTATAAAGAAAATAGGTTCTGCGAAAATCGCCCGGTGATATAAAGCATCGCCCAACGACGTCTCTTATTCACTTGGCCCAGGATAAGCCATGTGCTCAGCAGGTAAAAAATATCCTCCATCGCCCAGCGACAAAAAATTTTCCCGACGACGTAAGACAGAAGCAAGAAGGAAATTTCTCCCGACGATGTAAGACAAAAGCAATAAGGAAATTTGGCCAACAAATTTCTCCCAGGGACAACTTCTTTCGCCTGACGATCCATAACAGTCCAGCAACTTCTGTTACTTTCCTGCATAACTTTCAATGGCTTTAATCTTTCGCCTTATTCCTCTATTGATCTAAAAATGCATCTTGGAGTTTTATTCCTCTTGCTCCACAAATGCTCAAATACCTACAAAATATATACAAAACTTAATCAAACGATACAATATGTACACAAAAACTCGATTAAATATAATTTATGCATAATTATACAAAAGCGGAGAATTATTCAAGGATATTAACAACAAAGAGTCGATAAATGCAACAAAAAGTATATATAAAATAACTACAATTTTGCACTTATCAATTACCACATGTCCAACAATAATAATTTTGAATTTTGAATATTAAAAATCGACTACAAGGATGTGGTAATCGATTACCGCTGTATTTTGGCATAAAATCACTGATTTTCCAGCTAGGCTTTAATAGTTTTCATGCAATTTGATTTAAGAAAATTGGAGATAAAGTTTGAATGAAATTTTTTGAGCTTTTTAATGATATAAGAGACGAATCATGATATTTTAAATATCAAGACATTTAACCTAAATTTTAAAGATCTTTGCCAATTGTCTTTGATCAATATTGTCTTAATATTTTACTTTCTGTGTTTTCGTTGTTTTATTTTTTTTTCTTTTTATTCTTTTGTTGACGTATTTGTCTTTAAAAAAATCCTAGTCAAGGTCAAAAGAAGCTCTTCTTCACAATTTTATCGATGACAATAATCAAAATATATAACAATTGTTAAGATTCTTAACAGAAATTATAAAAATTATAGAAGAGAGTAAAAAAATATAATAAACTTTGTATTGATCAAAATGAGAGCTTCTTTTATTAAAATGATACAATGATACTTATATAGACTAAGAGTATAACTAACTCTCACAAACCGGTGGCAAGAACAAGTCGCACAAGGTCTTCAAATGATATTAAGCTCTAACATTTCTAGAAAACTACATTAATTTCACTAATACAAAATAATTGATTAAACCTTCATCCAGAAACCTTTAAGCAGCAACATCACTTCAAATCAACAACTTACATTGTAAAGTGTCACAACACTAATAAAAAATAAGTCAAAAGCATCGCAAATCTAACATCTCAAAATTTATTAAAAAATGTGTTTTTCTTTTCCACAAAATGCAATAGACTATCTCTCTTCAAAGTGTAAATCACGACTCTTAATACTATATTAAAATTTTTGATAAAACCTATAAAAACTACGAAAGAGAGAAAATAAAAAATATAATAAACTTTGTATTGATCAAAATGATAACTTTTTATTAAAGTGATACAATGATACTTATTATATAGAATAAGAGTATAACTAACTTTAAAGGCATATACCTAACCATGTATATATTCGACTATGAGCTTCAAAAGTATTCACCTAACCATTTATATGTGTATAATTTTCTTTTTTCCTTTTGGTTTTGAACATGTATAATTTTCTTTTATAATTGCATGATCAGAAAACACATGCCTGTCGGTGCCCTCATTCATTTCACACGGGCCCTGTATAATTATCTTCCTAAATATGGGCCAGCCTATTCAGCCCAATACAGTTTTGTCTATCTGGTTCACTATTATATGTTGGGTTCAGTTATTCTTTTTTAAGCTAAAAAAAGTATAATAGGTTAAATTAAGAAAAATGACAACAAGTACTCCAAAGTCATTGATTAAAGAATAAAGCAGATATTTCTTATAAAGAAAAATAATGCAATAGTGTTTGGATTTATTTATAAGACTAACTTTCTTTTTCACATAAAAATATAGTTTTGAATCAAATTTAATGTGTTTTAATTTAAATTGACTTTCACTTATAAATTTTTTTCAACTAATATTATAAAAATACATTAAACTTATAAGTTTTATGTAAAATATAAGGTAAAATTAATTTTAAAGGATAGAATTGATTGTATATTTTGTTAGAAATCCACCAAATATCTATGTTGAATTTCTATCAATTTTGATGAACAAGACTGATATCACCACACAATGGCAATGAATTATGAGGGAAAAAGAAAAGAAAAGAAAGAAGACAACTATTTTCTGCAGAGTTTCTCTCTGTCTACAAACTGTGAAAAACTTTATTAATCACTTGCAGCTGCAAATTCTGTGATTACAAAGAATTGACTTTATTACAAAATTAGGGATTACTCCCTCTATTTATAGATTTAGGTTAACTTGCTCCCTAAGCCAAAGCCCAAAATTATAAAAGCCCAAAATGCATATTTTGGTACTAAATCAAATTTATCTATTTTAGATCTAAATCAAATTTATCTAAATCTAAAACCAATCAAATATGTGTGTAGCTTGCTTCGATCCACAGGCTCTTCGATTGGGCAACCTTCCTTCGACACACACATTGTTTTGACACAATCGAATTACAATTTAACGCACCGCCTAATTTATTGTGTCTAAACTATCTACATTCATCATAGCTTTTAGTCTTCTAAATACTTCGACCTGCACACTATTCGTCATGATGTCTGCAATCTGATTCTCAGTTTTGCAGTGTTCCAAATTTATCTCCCCGTCTGCTACCTGCTCTCGAAGATAGTGGAACCTCATTTCGATGTGCTTCCTTCGACCATGTGCTATCGGGTTCTTCGCCAGATTGATAGCTGACATGCTGTCGATCTTCATGCTAATTGCTCCATGATCTTTCCATTTTATCTCTTCGACCAAGTTCACCATCCAAGTTGCTTGACATGCACAAAGAGAAGCAGCTATGTATTATGCTTCTCATGATGAAAATGCCACTACTGGTTCCTTTATTGAACTCCAAACAACTGGTCCACCACCTAACATAAACACATATCCTGCTGTTGATTTTCTATCTTCAGCATCATTACACCAACTCGAATCAATGTATCCCACTAACTTACATTCTTTTTCTTTATCAACTGCAGGAATCAAAATGTCATAGTCGAGAGTTCCTTTGAGATACCTTAGTATCCTCTTCACCGCTGCTAGATGTGATACCTTTGGCTTCTGAATGAATCTACTTACCATACCTACACTATATACTAAGTCAGGCCTTGTATGACAAAGGTATCTCAATGACCCAATAAGTCTTCTGTATTGGATTGGGTCGACATCATCTCCATCTGCATCTTTCGACAGTTACAGTCTTGGTTCTGCAAGTGTCGAAGTTGAGTTGCATTCTTCCATCTCAAATCCCTTGAGAATTTCTCATGTATATCTTCTTTGATGCATCATCAAACCTCTATTGCTCTTGTAGAATTTGATGGCAAGGAAATATGAAATCTCACCCAGATCAGACAATTCGAATTCCTTGTTGAGATCACCTTTGAAGTCTTCGATCTCACTTTTGCAGCTACCTGTTATCAATAAATCATCGACATAGAGACATAGTATAAGAAATTCACTATTGCTTCTTCTTACATATACTCCATGTTCAGTTGTGCACTTCACAAATTCCTTCTCCCTTAGAAAACTATCAATTTTCTTATTCCAAACTCTTAGAGCTTGTTTCAATCCATACAGGGCTTTATGCATCCTGTACACCTTTCTCTCTTGGTCATGTTCCACAAATCCTACTGGTTTTTTAACATAAAATTCTTTGTCTAAGGGTCCATTCATGAATGCACACTTCGCGTCCATCTGACATATGCGCCATCTGTTTATTTCTGCTAGACTAATAACCAACCTAATTGTTTTGATTCTAGCAACAAGTGAAAAAACTTCATCGAAGTCTATTCCTTCTTTTTATAGAAATCCTTTTGCCACAAGCCTTGCTTTCTGTCGAGTTACTTCCCCTTTGGAATTCATTTTCAATTTGTATACCCACTTGACATCAATTGCCTTCTTGCCTTGAGGCAATTCGACAAGTGACCAAGTGTTGTTGTCTTTGATAGACTTTACTTCTTCGTTCATCGTTTTCACCCACTTTGAATCCTTTGATGCTTTAGTTGCATTGACAGGTTCGACATCTGCATAAAAAGCATAATGTACCAAATCACTTTCATTATCTATCACAGCATCTGATGTAATCACACAATCTTGCAATCTTGCAGGCACGCGTCTTATTCTTTGAGGTCTGTTTGTACTTGGTTGATCTATAAATGTTGGTTTCTCTTGTCTAACTTCTTTTTTGACTTGAGTTTCTGGTTCTTCAAGTAGGATTCCCACTGAATTTTTCTTGATATTTTCAGTCCAATCTCATTCTTTAAGCTCATCTATGATCACAATCTGCTTGTTCACTGGTTCAAACAACTTATAATCTTCTATCGAATAATATCCAACTAGAATCATTTAACCCAACTTGTCATCAAGTTTTCTTCTCAATTGATCTGACACATGTCTATGTGTAATAGATCCCAATACCTTCAGATGACTCAAGCTAGGCTTCACACTAGACCAAAATTCTGATGGAGTAATTCCTTCTAGATTCTTTGTAGGACATCTATTCAAAATGTATGTTGCAGTCGACACAACTTCACCCTAAAACTCTTTAGGTAAATTCTTTCCTTTCAACATACTTCTCACCATATTTATGATGGTTCGATTCTTCCTTTCTGCAGTTCCATTATGTTGTGGAGTATAGGGTGGCACCACCTCATGCACAATCCCTTCCTTTTCACATAACATGTAAAAGTCTTTCGACACATACTCTTCACCACCATCAGTTCTCAAAATTTTGAGTTTTTGACCACATTGTCTTTTGACCATAGACTTAAACTTGGCAAATACCTTGATCACTTCACTTTTCTTATTGATCAGGTAAGTCCACAGCTTTCGTCTGAAATCATCTATGAATGTAACAAAGTATTTGTTATCTCCCATCGGATCCATCTGGATTGGTCAACATACATCAGAGTATATGACTTCAAGAATAACATTCGACCTGCTTCATGCATCCTTGCTGAATCTATTCTTGTTCTGCTTCGCCTACACACATTCCTCACATACCTCATTTGGAATGTCGATTTCTCGAAATCCTGAAACCATATTTCTTCTTTTCAAATCTCTAATGTCTCTGAAGTTGAGATGGCCTAGTCGATAATGTCATATCCATTCATCTCTGCTAGCTGTAGTCGAAAGGCACTTGTGCGGATCACATTTAGTTCGATCTTGAAGGTTCTATTCTGAGACATAGGAGCCTTCAAGATTAATCTTCCATTTGCGTTAACGACTCTCATCATCTTGTCTTTGATCGACACTTTATAATTCTGTTTTACCAACTGCCCTATACTGAACAAATTTCTCTTCATGCATGGTATGTACAACACATTGGAAATTACTTACCTCTTACCATCTTTCATCATAATCATAACATCACCAATACCTTCAGCTGCTAGGGTATTGTCATTTGCGAATTTTACCATATTTTTCATTGAGGGCTTTATGCTGACAAACTAGTCTTTCCTTCCAGACATATGTGATGAGCATCCTAAATCCAAGTACCATTGGTCCTAAAATCTATCTTCATCTCTTGTTGTGACCATCGGTATCATCTCTTCTTCTTCATGTTTTGCAAACTTTGCATCACTTTCTTGGTTCTTTCACTTTTCTGGACAATCACTCGAATAGTGACCATACTTCTGACAATTGTAACATTGAATATGACTCTTGTTAGGTTTTCGACCACCACCTCTTCCTCTATTTACAACACCACCTTTTTGGTTGTCTTGGTATGATCTTCTCTGATTCAACATGTTTCCTTCGTTCTGGTTTCCTCTACCAGTCGATTTGTTGTAGCCGCCTCTACCTCTATCAAACCACTTTCCTTTGCCTTTGGTTTCTTTTGCTGAATGTGTCTGCAAAGCCACATCACTCTTCGACTTGCCTGCAGCTCTTTCAGTCATTCTTTGTTCATGAGATTCAAGCGTCCCTTGAAGCTCTTCCTTTGTCAATTTCGACAAGTCTTTCCCCTCTTCTATAGCCACCACCACGTGGTCGAACTTAGGATCCAAAGATCTCAAGATCTTCAAAACAGCAACTCATGTTGTTAATGTTTCTCCACATACCTTGATTTGATTCACTAGTATTATAACCCTAGTGAAGAAATCAGATATGTTCTCACTATCTTTCATCTGAAGCAATTCATACGTTCTCTTGTGAGTTTGTAACCTCACTTTTCACCTTTTCGGCACCACCAAAAGACTTCTCAAGAACCTCCCAAGCTTCTTTTGCAGATTTTGAATCACTCACTTTTTCAAAATTATATGGACTCAGACATTGATGAATTATAAAGAATACTTAATAACTCAGCTTCTCTGATTTTGTGTGTTTATTCTTTTCTTTTTCTGAAGCGTTTTCTCCAAGCGCTTCCAATCCATCCTTTACAAGATCCCAAAGACCTTGACACCTGAATAAAATTTTCATCTGTTTACACTAATTCTCATAGTTGTCTACTTTCAGAATTGGTAGAGTTGTTGGATAATTTGCATTCCCATAACTCGCCATCGTGAATTCTTCTTCCTCAATCATTCTTGATCGATACTTCCCTTGAATCGATTAACCGAGCTCTTGATATCAGATGTTGGAAATTCACCAAATATCTATGATGAATTTCTATCAATCTCGATGAACAAGATTGATATCAGCACACAATGACAATGAATTATGAGAAAAGAAAAGAAAGAAGACAATTATTTTCTGCAGAGTTTCTCTCTGCCCACAAACTGTGGAAAACTTTTCTTAATCACTTGCAACTGCAAATTCTGTGATTACAATGAATTGACTTTATTACAAAATTAGGGGTTACTCTCTCTATTTATATATTTAGGTTAGCTTGCTCCCTAAGCCAAAGTCCAAAACTATAAAAGCCCAAAATATCTATTTTGGTGTTAAATTAAATCTATCTATTTTAGATCTAAATCAAATTTATCTAAATCTAAAACCAATCAAATTTGTGTGTAGTTTACTTCGATCCACAAGCTCTTCGATTGAACAACCTCCATTTGACACACTGTTTCGACACAATTGAATTACAGTTTAACATATTTGACTCATAGAAAATAGTAAAATATTGTATTAAATTAACAAGTATCGTTAATTTTTTTAAAATATCAATAAATAATAGATTAATATATCACATTAATAGAAAAATAAATATAAAGTAATATATATGCTATTTGATTCAAAAATTTTTTTTTAAATAGTCTGAAACGTGATCATAGTAAATTGAATAAAAAATATTCAAATACATCTCACTAATATTCAATTTTATATAATTTTTTTAAAATATAATTAATTAATTATTTTAATTTGGATCTATTTAAGTTTCAATACTTCTATATATAACTTAACACATAAATTAAAATCATAATACTTCAATAGCAAGCATTCTCGTACTCTTTTAAAAAAAAAAGTACTCTCTTACTCCACAATAATAGTCACATTAATTTGCAACAATTATTTACATTACATTTAATTAAGTCCTTATTTTCATTTATATTTATAAATGATGAACATACTAGTGCTACGTAAAATCACTATCCTATGTCTTTTAAATATATTGTTTTTAAGTCATGAAAATAAACAACTGTGATATAATTGTGGGATGGCAACTAGTATATAAATAATTTCATAAACAATATTCTATGATGGAATGTTTCAAAATTCTACTAGTTCATATTCTCTGTCATAATTTCATTCTAAGTTAGGTATCTATATATGTCAATACCAATAATTTATTTTGCAAATTTATGATTTTTAAAATTTTAAAATATTAAAATCATGGTTTTGTTATTACTGAAATAAATTGATTGGGTCTAGATTCTCTAAATAATTACATTAATATTTTATTGCCGGCATTAGTAATTTAGGAATGGTAAAATAGATGAATTAAATGGATATAGATTAGATTGTTAATAGATGGATCAAAACAATTCATTAATTCATCCAATCTAATTCATCTATTGAGAATTAAATCCATTCAATACATCTATTAGCAATATTTTAATGGATGAGTGTTGTTAATGGATGATATTTATCCATTCAAAAAAATTAATTTAAATATATCTATTTATTTTTAAAAAAAAATATTTTGTATTTTTGAATAAACTCGTTTTTTTTTTGTATTTTCGAAAAAAAACTCAATCTTTTGAATTTCTGAAAAAATTCGATTTTTTAATTTTCTAAAAAAAACTCGATATTTACGTTTTTTTCAATTTTTTTCAATTTTCCCAAAAAACTCGATTTTTTTTTTTATTTTTCGAAAAAAAACTCAATTTCCCAATTATTCGAAAAAAAACTTGATTTTTAGATTTTTTGAAAAAACTCGATTTTTGGATTATCCGGAAAAACTAGACATTTCGATTTTCCGAAAAAACTTGACTTTTTTATTTTTCGAAAAAAACTCGATTTTTTTCGATTTTCTGAAGAAAAAAAAACTCAATTTTTTTTATTTTCTGAAAAAACTCGACTTTTGATTTTTCGAAAAGGCTCAATTTTTTTATTTTCTGAAAAAACTCGACTTTTGATTTTTCGAAAAGGCTCAATTTTTCTATTTTCCTAAATAACTCGATTTTCTAAAAAAAAACTCGATTTTTCCAAAAAAAACTCAATTTTCCGAAGAAAAAAACTCAATTTTCCACAAAAGCTAGATTTTTCCATTTTCTGAAAGAAAAAAAAAACTCGATTTTTTGATTTTCTGAGAAAACTTGATTTTCCGAAAAAAAAGACTCAATTTTTTTGTTTTCTAAAAAAAACTTGATTTTTCAAAAAATAAAAAACTCGATTTTCCGGAAAAAAAAATCAATTTTTTTGAAAAAATACGGTTTTTCGATTTTTCGAGAAAAACTCAATTTTTTTATTTTCTTAAAAAAACTCGATTTTTCAAAAAAAAAAAAACTCGGTTTTTCGAAAAGAAACTTGATTTTTTGATTTTCCAAAAAACTCAATTTTTTTTTATTTTCTGAAAAAACTCGATTTTTCGATTTTCTTAAAAAAACTCGATTTTTGATTTTCTTAAAATACTTGATTTTTGCATTTTCGGGAAAAACTCGATTTTTTGAAGAAAAAAATGACTTTTCTAAAAAACTCTATTTTCCAAAAAAAAAGAACTCGATTTTTTGATTTTTCAAAAAATTTGACTTTTAGAAAAAATTTGATTTTCCTAAAAAACTTGATCTTTCAAAAAACTCATTTTTTTTTACTTTTTTGAAAAAACTAGATTTTTCGAAATTATGAATAACATTTTTTTCTTGATTTTTGAAAAAAAATAATTATTTATTAATTTTTAAAAAATAAATTTATTAAATTTAAAAAATAATATAAAAATAGTTTATAAATCATTAAAATGTATTGGATGGATTGGATTCATGCATATTTATAAATGGATGAGTTTGATCTAATATATTAATTTTTTTATTTTAATGAAAAGATTAGATTAATTTTTAGGGGATAAATTAAACGAGTAGGATGGATTGGATTCATTCATATTTATAAATGGATGAGTTTGATCTAATATATTAATTTTTATTTTATTTTAATAGAAAGATTAGATTAATTTTTAGGGGATAAATTAAACGAATTTTATTTTAGTGGATTCAATTGCAATTTCTATATAGTTACTAGTATTTGGAATGTACTATGTACTACAAAAGAAAACAGGCAAAGGCAACATTATTATTATGGAGGTGTAAAGATATTTAATTCCCACCGCGTAACAAGGTAAATTCAGTAGTATATTTTATTTGTTTTAAATATTATCACGTACACGAGTACACCCATTTACAATTAATGCCACGTTACATTATTGACATATTATACATCTATGCTGCCCCTGCAATGCTGACCAATTTATTTAATATTTGGCATGGGAAGCTACCATACTGAATCATATCAATCACATACAACACAGTCCAGACAATAAAAACTTGATAAAATCCAAAAATGAGATGTATTTATTGAAGAAAAAAATAAGAGTTAGAAGTTAATGTACGAAACAAAAACAAGATAAGAGAATTTAGTAAGAGAATTTCTTTTTCTACTTTGTAGTGTTGAGTTAAATTTTTGAAAATTCAAAAATATCTTTTTAATATGTACATTTGAACGTACTTTTGAGTATATGTTTCGGATATATACAACTGAAAACTTTTTTTTCTTCATATTTAATACTTATATGTTGGATTAAAATTTTAGAAGTAGTTTCAGATATGTATATTTGAAACAGCCTGCGATTATGTCAACGGATGTTTCGGATATACATATCTGAAATTACATCTGTTTGTGTCATTTTTGTTTAAAACATCATCATTACCTTTGTTTAATAAATGGACAGGACAAACATAAAATGATACGATTTGGACGAAAAATGAAACGAATATAACAATTAGATTAGGTGTTCAGAAATAAGGAAACATAAGATGTCATAACATATGATGTTCAAAAAGTGCGCAATGTCAAAATATTACATCAGTAAAAGAAACAAAACATAACATAGGCTACTGCTACTGCATATGCCTAATTCTAACCCCCCATGACCTCCTCTCCCTCCTATGTTGCGCCGCACTGGATGCCTCCGTAACCATTCTCCCAACGAAGGCAACCGTCTCAGGACCTCCCCTCTCAACAATCCCAGAATCCAATGCCTCGTGCCCAAGGAGGTGTATCCGCTGACAGATCGACAAGAGATCAGTAGCATAGTCATCCTCGGCTTGTTGGTTATCTAAGAGCTCCTCATGAGCTGGCCTAGGTGGACGCCCTGGACCATCCGGTGTCATGATAGGGTGTGACACGTTAAAGGATATGTCACCTATCCCTCTATACAATACCAACTCTGGGATATCAGCATCATCTGATACTCCAGTGGCACCAAATGATTCTCCCAATGCTGGAAGATATCATCGAGTTCCCGACGGACAATGGTGTCGGGAGCAGCCTGACAAGGAGATTTCAGTATCTTCTGCACATAGCCAAACTATCGGATGTACCGCCCTGGAAGATACCTGACTATAATATTCGACCCACATGCTAGCCACTTGGAGTATAATGAGATGGGATTGAATGGGACAACATCCCTATAATCCCCGATTGGCGTCTATAAGATGTCATCATGATTAGTACGATCAAGATACACCTGGTAAGACATCACTTTATGATTCCCTCTGTGGAGGACATACTTTGCAGCCCTCAACATGTTATCAGTATACGTTGGATCACGCTCGAAACCATGAATGCGGTGGAAGAGAGAGATTATCCAGCTCTGAAACACAAATCAGAGAATATGTATGTACAAATTATAAAAAAAACAAATTAAATGTATTAGTTGGAATGAAAGGTACCGGGAGCACTGTGCAAGAGCAAGTGAGCTGCCTCGTCCTCCAGTTTAAAGCTTCATTCAGCTTCTGATGAGGTATACCAAAATGGCGACCCCACAGTTCCACTCACGAACTGTACTTAAATCCATAAAATACCGGAGATATGTCACATCTACGTAGGTTTCACTTTTGTTCATAAAGAGGGACTTGTCAACCAAGAACGTGAAGTAACACCGTAAAACACAATCTCAGTGGTACTAAAGAATTTTACATGCGCCCCATTAGTTGTTCTGCAGTTTTCAGCTGTCTGAAATGGATCAACTCCAAGATACTCAACCATCCATTCAACCTCCTCAGCTCGTGGTACCTTGTGGTTGTTAAGTAACCTTCCTCTGATAAGTAGGTGGAGCAAGCAAGCTATGTCATCAAGTGTGATCGTCATCTCCCCAATAGGAAAGTGGAAAGACGACATCTCCTTGTGCCACCTCTCGGCAAATGCCCCTTGTATGTCGTGGCTTATAGTATTTTAACTAGTACAATATAGTCCGATAAGTCCAGATCCAACAACGACCTCATGGAACCAAGTCGTCGCATGTATAAACAATTCAAAGATTTTCCGCGAGTGGTTCATGGCCTTAATGGGAAACCGTTCCTATAAACAAAAAAGAAATAATCGTTAATATAATATTGGTGAGTAAACATTTAAAATGAAAAAGTGCAATAAAAAATATACCTCTCCATCGCAAACATGTCGAGCGACATGATTATTATAGTAGATCAAGAGGAAGGTGTCAGAAGGCCCTCCTAGATAGCCGAGGTTTGCCTCCTCGGGTACCTCAATATGCTCGGGTACCTCAAACTCCTCAGACACCTCCTCCTCATTGGGTATTTACTCATGCGCATGAGGTTGACGCCTGAGACAGGCGACTCCTCGGTGCAAAAGTAGAACCTCCAATTTCTCCCGTCGTACCCGACCCTGTCCTCGAGACCTGTTAACCTGCTGCTCAACTCTCTCTCGCGGAGCAGAGGCAGTCTTGCTTGGCCTGCATTGTCTCAATCGATTGTTCAGGTCCTGGTTGTCAGCCATCTTTCTAAAAAAATGATAATTGTTAATATGTTGGTTTAAAAAAATCAACTCAGGCAAGAATTCAGATGTGCACATCCAAAACTGGTCAAGGGGAAATTCAGATGTGCATATTCGAAACCACCTACGAATAACCATTTTCGAATAACTTCTTCTTCTAGCCCTAAATTATCTAAAAACCTTATTTTATCACCAACATTTAACTACTCTAACATCAACCTACAAAATGTATTTGATTCTAACTAACCTAATATGTTATTATAGCATTGTAAAGTGTATCAAATAGAAATGAAGAAAACTTACTCAAATATGGAGCTTTGGATATCAGTTGGAATGAGTATATGAGTTGGAATGAGTAAAAATGAGTTGAAATGAGTTGGAATTTCAAGTTTGAGTAGAAATTTTGTGTGGGTGGTTTGAGGTTTGAAATGGATTTTGTGTGGGGGATTTCTGATGTTCTGTCAAACAATAAAACAATTAAATTACTTTGGATATGTACATCCGAAATGTTAAATTATGGGATGGATTCGGAGATGCACATCCGAAGACACCCTTTCTTGAAAAAATAAAATGACTTTGGATATGCACATGCGAACACATTTTTCTTGACAAATACGGTGCGTTCGGATATGCATATCTGAATTCTGGAGATATTTTGAATTTTTTTTCCAGAGGCCTGCAAGAAGACTACTAGGTGTAAAAATAAATTCTCATTTAGTAAAGTTTAATAAATCAGATGAAAAAATTGGGCCAACGACCCAAAAGTAAAGCTCAAAAATGGGAATTTAACCTGTCACCTCTACTTATATCTAACACTTCTACATTTTAGGTCGTTTAATGCTATAACTTTTATTAAATATCAAAATTTTCAAAAATTATTGAGGTGTATCGAAAATTTGGATTATTCACCAAAAATTTGTGAAAAATTATATTTTTTACTATTACAAAGGTGAAATTTTCGTCATTTTAAAATTTATCGTATACACATATCATAATTTCAGAAATTTCTAATAAATACCTAAATTATCTTATCAGAAATTATGGAATTTTTGTTATGTACACAAAAAATTCTGGAAAATGACATTTCCTCGAATAATGACCTCGATAAAAGAATTACTCGATAATATATATATATATATATATATATATATATATATATATATATATATATATATATATATATATATATATATATATATATATATATATATATATATATATATATATAAATTATGCTACATATAAGAATACAAAATAAATTAGGATTACTTTCTAACTTCGTCTTCCTGGTGCCTAATGCGTCCCACATATGCTGATTCTCAAGCCTTTGTTTCTTCAGTACAATTTTGTCTCCAACGGTCAGTGACGGGAAGCAATGAACAATCAGGTTTCAACTTGATCTGAATCCAATGATTGTTATTAACAAAACCAACAACAATAATTTTATGTCTCCTCGTATACATAAGTGGAGCTAAGGCAAGAGAGAAAAATGTGATGTTAAGTTTTTTTGGGAAAGGGAGACAAATACGTCACTATATCTACAAGCAATAGGGTAACCCATATCAGGAATCGTCATTCATTTATCCATACCCTGCACACTCAAGTGTTCTACTTGTAACATATTCCTAACTGTAGAGACCGTGTCATAAAGCAAATTGGAAAATAATAAAAGGTGTTGATAAACTTGAGTATCTAATTGCGTCAGAGTCAAAAGCCATGACTATTCGCCCCATCCAAGTAGAGCTGCAATAGCACGAAAACCACAATTTCCATCTTTACCAACATCAATAATGTCATCGATATATGGATGTAAGAAATCAGGAAACTAGGACAAGTAACACATTTCTTGAAGATTCGATGGACGGTTGGGTGCCAGCCGACGTACTTGACAATTGACTTCCAGTTGGTTTTATGCATAATCTCTTCGTAGTCTAACTCCTCTGAGAGCCCTTAGCAAAATATCATTGTGATGGATCACGATGAACATCACTCTCTTGACCCTTTCTACTTTTCTTAACTCCCCTATTTATCTTGTACTTCACCGACGGTGGACACATAAAAGTTCTGGATAGATGTGTTAGTTCTTGAACCTTTTTCTTCAACACCCTTTGACCTACAATATCCAAAGTAGTGAAATATGTCTACAACGCTTCACACCCGTTTCTAAATCCAAATGTGTATCACTTTATTCATGACTGATCTCATGCTCTTCAATGTGTAATTTCTTCCAAAATACATGAATTGATTCTAAAGGAACAATGTTACTTTGTATTTAGAAATCGACAAGTTGACACGCACATGGTAACCCATGTGTTATTGTAATGAAGCAACCACATGCATCTTGGATTGCCCCAATAAATTTAACTTTTTCTAGTTCTTTACCAATGTATTGTATACATTTTCTTGAAATAAAACTGTGCAAGTTGAAACAGGATGGAGTGTTATACCAATGCTCAATATTCATAATATTTTTTTAAAATGACACTCTGATTGAACCTAGTTACAACTTCAACATAATGTTCATAACATCCCAACTTCGGCATAAATCTCCTCAGCTTGAAGTCAACATGTTTTTTAGTCTCTAATGAGCAGACTCCACCCTAAAAATCATAAATATAAATATATGTTAAATCATGTTTAGTAATGTGATAACATCAAACTAACGTCCGTGTATCTGTTTGTTGTTGTATTCACTAAATGAGTGACTTTGTTAGTCCAAGTAGCAATACACATTTTTTATAAGGTGTCAACCATGTTTCACTCATATACTTAACAAATAAAGGTATGTCATCACAAAAAGTCTAAAAGTGCTTCAAGTGTTCAAAAAACTCGGTTTCTCTATTTGAATACATGAAGTTGTTCCATAGATCCATGGTGTGTTCTTTGTCTTTCTAATTTAACACACTCTTTACATTTCATACAAAGTTTTTTGAAATATGGAACAAACACAACAGATGAGTTGAATTTGAGAGCACAACACCCATGTCATTCATTAACGTAAGTTCCCAGTCCGTCATCACAACCTTCGTTAGCGAATTCTCGGAAGAGACAACTCTTTGAGCTTCCCCAGTTTCTATTTGAAGTTCTCCTCCCTTTCATGTTCCAAATAGGCAAAGTCAAATTTGTTGACGTAATACCAACAATCTTAAGCAGTGGTAGCTGATATCTACATGTTCATAATGCACATAATAAAAAATATACTCATTCAAAACCTGCATTTTTTAATGAGTAGTGATCGTTACCTATTTGTCTTGTATGTATAATAAAAAATCAACACTAATTGAAACATATCCAACAATTTCACTGAATATGGATATGTCCAAAAGATATCAACAACAACATTTGAGTTATTTCTATTTCTAGTCTAGCACGTGTATTTTTCTATATGAATAAGACTAAACAACATCCGCATTTTCGTCAATAGACCTCTCTTGCTCGTATTGTATGTAGCTCTAGCTTTATACATCTGGGTAATACTCGTAAGATTTTCTGGATATTTGTCTTTCAAAGTAGCAATTATGTACCTTGGAGTTATATTGTATTTTATCATGTCATTCACAAATTGTCTTTCATAATATTTTTGACGATCCAATATGTCATGGTCTTCTAAATCCTTATATAGTTTATGATTGTTCAACATGCACATAACATTCACCTTTCAACCGCTACCTTAAGACACATATCTCAGTTTAAAAGGATATTTAACTTTCATACTATAAATGCCTTCTGATAAATTATTGTTTTCATATGTATTCTTCCTTTTATAGTTTCCTCCTCTCTCACAATCCATAATCAATTTATCTTTCCTCCCTCGCTTCCTATTAGTATCATAACAAACATGGACAACAATAATGCCATGCTTTTTACCAGCAATTTGTGCTCATGCTAATACTTTAGATCGAGACTGGAGTATCTGTCATTTACAACATATAAAGAGTAAACTATCAATATTGTAGGGAGGGAAAAACTTTTAAATTTTGAAATTGTTACATAGAAAATATATAACATCAATGGTGAAGAATTGCGTAAAATATGTACGGGAATTTGTAGAAAACACTATTGGTTCTGGACCACATAAGTAAAGCATTATTCTACAGTACTACCGGAAATTTGGAAAATAGTCAACATTTTCGGTATACCAAAAAATTTAAGATTTCTGGTAGTTTTAGTTGCTCACTGGAAATTGCTTATATGAGACAAGAGAGAGTATTAGATTAAAAGATTGTCTATGAATGATCTATTTAAAAATTGTTATTTTTTTCTCTAATTTAAACATGACAACATAACTCGTACCCGCGAATACCCACTAGAATCCACCATAAAGTTGACGGAGAAAATCCGCTTTAACCAGTTTGAGTTCGGGTTTGAATTTTTTTCAATTACAAAATATATGGACGAATCGAGTAATGAGGACACTAGTATCCCCCAAATCAGTCCTGAATTCGTCTCGTTTATTCATTATGTACATTATTATTTGGTTTTGATACTTTATAATATTAAATATGTGATCAATGTTTTGATATTTCGGTTTGTATTTATTATTTAAAATATTTGAAATATATGTATGAAATATTTAGAGATTATTTTATTTTATTATTTGTAATGTAATTTAATTTTGGAAAATATAATATTTTTATTAAAAATTAATTTTATTAAATAGATAGCAGTGGGGTGAGAATATCCAAATCCAACACGATTTTGATTAGGACGGTTTGCGTTTTAATTTTCCATCCCCATTAAATTTGGGGCGAGAAAAATAGATTTTTTTAAAGATCTAGATTTCGGTTTGAGGGACTGACTCCAGCATGCCGCATTGTCATGCCTCAAATTGATACCTCATCATAGATAATTTTAACCATCTTAAATGAGTGTTTATTCCATTTTAGATTTAAATTTTAATTTATGGAGAATACTTAAATACAATTTCATACGTGTGGTTTATATTTTTCTCCAATAAAAATATGACAAATATATCTAAATATCTTTTAAAGAATAAGAATAGGAAGAAATTACATATATGTAAGAAAAAATTATACACTTGTCACATTTTCATTAAAAAAAATATGAATCATACCTAAGGAAATACACTTAAATTTTTTTCTTAATTTATCATATTAGAGAATTGAGAGGTCATCAGAGCGTAAAAAAAAATAGAGAGAAAAATGAATTAAGGAGAAAAAAAGAAGTAAAATAGAGAGAATTAAGTTAGTGAAATAACATGGATTGTATGACTTTGTATATGCTTTTGAGAATTTTAAATTCTTTTTGATTATTAACCTTTATTTTATCAAAAAAAAATTAATTTTAATTATTTAAAAATTGAAAATATAGGTTTAGTGAGACGATTTGATGGGTTGGGTCAATTTTGACCAAGAAGACATTGATCACCTAACTTTGGGCCTTATTTATCTTTCTGAATATATTTATTTATTTATGGTCCACACACCAAACCTCCTGCATTGCATGTCTGAAATTCCTTTGAAATCTTCTTCTCATAAACTTAGGATTGTGTTTGTGAGAAATGTAGTGGTCCACAATTTGATTAAGTAAGAAAAAAAAGTAAATTTGTTACAAGGGCAAAGCATTGTTGTGACTGTTGTGGTTCACACAACAGAGATAAAATATTTCAGAAAGGTCACATCTTGCTAGGGTCAAAAGCATTAAAAGGAAGTAATTATGAATGAATGATTCACAATTCAGACTCTTTAGGATAAAGATAAAGTCACACTGACACTATCTATTGACCACTTTTGTGACCACCCACCCTCCCTCTTAACTTTCTAAAATGCTACTTTGGTCTTCACAATTTCATTTTCATTATAAATGAAAATTATTTTATACCGACCGGACATGAAATGGGCCTGAAAAAGTGATTTTGAGTTTCAGAATAAGATGTAAATGTTTTGATGGATAAACTAGGTTTGAGTTTTTGTTTTTATATGTTTATCATGAGAATAATTTTGACCAAAAATGAAATAATTGGATACTTATGTTTGATAGATCGGTGTTAGCCCAGCCCAATTTTCATAGAGATGGTCTCATTTGGAATTCGGTCAAAGTCAATTTTATTCTAAAAAGTTGAATGACATAAAGCATTAATCTAACATAAAGCAATTGAAATGGGCCATAAATTTCCTTACATTATAAATATTGGTTATTCATATCCTGAATTTAAGAACTAGATATCAAATGATCTAGAAAAGATCTATTCTTTTAAGTGTTGGTGATGATAATGACAAACTCCGCTATGGAGAACCTTTATATATAGAATTAATTTATATCTAGTTTCACTTTTGGAATATTCATAATCAATTTTAGGGATATGAAATTAATTTTGGATGATTTTGATGTGTTTGGTTTATCAAAAGTAGAATTGATTTTATCTTCAGAATTGATTCTACTTGAAACTATAATTTGTAACTTTTACCTTTAGAATTTATTATGGGTGATTTTTATCATAAAATTCATTGTTCGACTCACTTTTATATAAATGTATTCAAACATAAATCAATTCCGATAAACTTAATTTTATTAAAATCAATTCTACCAAACTCAGTTCTTCTAGAATCAATTTTGTCTACTGTTAATCCAAACACATCCTAAGTGACATTTGCAAAAGAGTATGCCTCTATATTATAGATGTCAATTTGCATCTGTTAACGGGGATCTCTGTGGAGATTATCTGTTCGAAGCACTGAAGTTGGAGATTTTTCTCTCGCGGAGATTGAGATGGAGGAAAAAGTTCTCCGATGACACTTCGGGACGGGGAATGAAAAAATACCCCTGCCCCGTGGATTCCCCGACTCCGACCATATTATTTAAATTTTATATTTTATATATTATATAATATATAATTTTATAATTTTACATAAAAAATATTAATCTATTAGAAAATAAAGAGTCATTAGTGGATTATTTTATTTTTATGTTTTATTGTATAATATATTGTTTCACTAGTCAAGTATGCAACCCTAGAAAAGTACATCCAATATATAGAATATACACATTGTCTCCTCCTTTTCTTTTCTCAACTATATTTGTGTTATCCATTTATCATTTCCTCTCTTCTCATCATCACAACAACCACTCTTTTGTTGATTGTATTTATGGTAATTACTTTTCAAACTCACTCACTTTATATCAAATAGTAACATATTTTTCATTCAATTAACAAATTAGTAGTATGGATTTGCCACACTCACAAATAATCAACCATTTACGCTGCACGACAACAATATTGTGGTAGTAAATTAGTGGAAGCATGGTAGTAATAAGTTTTGTTAATATTTATTTTTTTGTACAAGTGCTTTTTTTATTATTGATGCAAAATGTATTTTTATTTTTTTAAAAAGAAAGATGTAAAATATATGTGTTTTTTTAAGGAAAATAAATAAAAAATACTAGTGTCATAGTTTTGATCGAAAAATATAAAGTTTTTCTTAAGATTCGATCTCTGAATCTTTGTGGAGATGGGGATGAGAGAAAATATTCCACCGTGATGGAGATTGAAAATGGAGATGGAGAATAAATTTGAGAACAGGGCAGAGAGTGGGAAAACATCCTCCGAACATTCTCTGTCCCATTAACATTCCTACTCTGCGTTAATAACAGACTTAAGTGTTAACTTTAGAATTTATATTAGTGTAATAATTTTGTAATTAAAAGAAATTAGTATTTTCTAAATCCAAGTGAACTTGACTAAAAATTCCAAATTTCAGTCCCACTAAGTCAGTTTAGATAGGAACTCAACATATACATCAAATGTAGAGGTATGATTTCGAACTCATGATATTTCATTTATTTACTTTTAAATAGTGAATTTCAATCATTAAATTATTTAACTAACCAAAAAAAATTTTCAAACTCAATTAATAATAAAAACTAACAAAAATCTTTTTTCAATAAATATAAAAACAGTATTCTATAAAATATTCATGGATTGACAAGAAGGTCAAGATGTAGTAGTTAGAAGAAGCAAGAAGAAGTTGATTAAGAGTAATTGAGATGCAGAGGAAAAGTAGCCCGGGTTGAATGGTGGGCAGACAAAGACTAGAATAGGGCTTGAATAGAAGAAGGAAAGGAAGTAAAGTCACAATCATTCTCTCTCCTGCCCGAACTGCCCGCAAGATGTGAAAGGACAAACCTGCATCCTCTCTGATGCTACAACGACAGTGCGGTTTCATTGCCATGTGGTCAGAGATGCGTCAATCATAAAGCAATCCATTGCAAAATCATTTTTTTACCTCGTTCTCTGTGTCCTCTCCATGGATTATTATTCAAAAAATTAAAACTCTTTTTTATTTTTAACTATTCACTACTTGTGTCTTTGACCCTAGTATATTTCTTTTTATTCTATTTAGATTGACATGTCTATTCCATTGTCACGTGCTATCAAATGAATTTCAATTTCAAATAACAAAACATCCCTCGCAATTTTCTCTCATCGATTATATTTTATCCTCTTTGTTCTCTTCCTATCTCTCTCTCTCTCTTGAAAAGTTGTAAAATGCTTTTACCTCCCGCGAGAATCTCGCCTTATTATGCGTAATACTAACACAACAACACGCTCTATTTTTGTTTGTCTTTTCTATTTTCCAACGTTTTTTTCGCTCTTTTGTTCTTTATTCTCTTGTCTAACAAATTCTTCTATGTCTACATCTACTACATGTTTATTTGTTTCACTTCTTCAAATTATAATTACTATTCAAGTAATTACAAATGTTACTATTTAATTATCTCTAATATTATAATTGAAATAAAAAACTAATATAATTATTTTAATAATTAGCTTAACAACTTAAGATAATCATATGAATGGTTGGAGTAGGTAATGATTTGATAGATATTTATGTAAGTTAGGAAACGAAAAAGCAGAAGGCTTAATTATTCTTTATGTCTTTTTGAAAAGCATTAGCCAAATGACATACACCTTCATGATTAATGAATACATATATGTTAATAGTATTAATCAATTTTATTATTTTTTCCGTCTCATAATAAGTGATTCAGTCTATAATTTTTTATATATTAAAAAATATAGAAAAACTAAAGAAAATAATATTTTTATTATGATACTTCTAATTATATATTGTAAATGATAAAATTTTAATTAATTAAAAGATAGAATTAAAAAAGTATATTAAAAATTGAAATAATTATTTATTTTGGGACATTATTTTATTTTAAATAAGTCATTCATTATTATATTCTTTAGTGTTGTATTCGTGTGTGTTGTATTCTTCAGTGTTGTCTCACATCCATGAAACTGAAATGTTACTTATCATGAAGCAAATAAATTCTATGGTGCATGAAGCTCCATGCTTCCTTCATATATCTATGTCATTTAATTAGAACCTTCTATTAAAAATATTCATATTGTTTATTCTATTAAATTAGCTCAATTGTTAGTGTGCAAAGATATCTGATTACAAGAATATATATTTTAATATACGATAACTTACTTATTTATTTTTAAAAATTAAAATTTCAGTTAATAAATTACTCTCTCTGTTTCAAAATGATTGTAGTTTAAGGTTTTTACACACAAATTAAAAAATATAATAATGTTATTATAAGACATTAAACTTTTACAAAATTAACCATATTAATGTATTAAAAGTAGTGTAGAGAATAAAAAGTAAATGACACAATTAGAAAACTAACAATCATTACTACTATATTAAAAAACAAAAATGACAGTCAATTTGAAACAAATTTTATTTGTTAAAATGATATTCATTTTGAAACAGAGGGAGTACATGTAGGAATGTTCATTGGTTCGGGAAAATCTGAACCAAACCGGAATCCAAACCAAATCAAGGTGTTTGGGTCGGATATTTTTTAATTCGGGCAAAAACCGAACCAAACTAATGAAACTTGATGTTAATTGGTTTGGAGATTGAATTAAAAAAATATACCTGACAATGACTAGAATATTCCCAATCCGCTTCCACCGCCAACATGGTCCAATCATTCTGGCCCATCAGTTATGGTCCTCCGTCGAGCACGCTTGATCAATCGCTCCCCAAGCGCAGCAACGCCAACACACCCCGAGCCTTACACTAGCCCGTAACGGTAACTTCTTCTCCGACCTGCTCGTTACACGTCGAGCAGACAATTAGACTAGCGCTCATAATGCGTCTGCCCGTCATCTCTTCCTTGCTCGGAGCAACGGCTAATTACGGGTACGACTGCCCATTTTGACCAGGTCCTGACAGTTAACTATTTTTGCGGATTTGAAAATCCAAGCCCAAAAATAGGGACCAATGGCTACGCGCTGGGGGAATTTATAAACCTCACACTTGTGAGGTCCAGATATCTAATATTCACACTAAAAAAATCCTAATTTATTTCTTGTATCTCTTTGTGCTCCTTCCGACTTTAGCATCAGAGTGCCTTGTGTAACACCTCAAATTCTAGATTAATTATTAGTTAATTAATTTAGCATGAGTATATGAGTCATTATGAAATGTTTAGTATATGTGATATTTTGGTGCTTTGTGTGAGTCCTTGTGACAATTTATGATGTGTATTTGTGATATATTTGTGATGCAATAATGATGACTTAATGAATATGATGTTTAAGATGGTGATTTGTATGGTGTAGGATGGGATAATAAGAGTGTTTAGAATTTAAATAATTAGTTTGGAATTATTTAGATTTAATAGTAATTATTTAGAATTATTTAGATTTAAATAAATAGAATGGTGGTGTAGAGAAAATAAGGGCAAAATGGTCAATTGGAAGGAATAAGTGAGGGCAATATCGGAAGTTCATTATTAGGGGTCCAAGAGGGTAAGTTTGGTATAACGAAATTTTTTGGAAATTTACACGATCATTTTGTACGATTGTTTTGGAGGAACATTGTGAAGAGGCAAAGTTAGGGCATAGAGAGACAAAGAGGAATTTGTAGAACACGAAGAGGATTTGATTGCTAGCAATAATCTTAAGATAAAGGGAGTTTATCTTGATTATTATAATTGATCCATGGTTTAGATGGTTGTGAATTGTAGCAGGTTTTTGGTTGTGATGAACATGTGATGATTCAGTGAATTAGGCGATGCTTTGTGGTCTTAGATTGTAAGCAATTGTACCAATAATATATAATATATTGGATTGTTGATGTTTGGTGAAAATATGTGATTAGATGATGTTTTAAGACCTATAATATGTAGAAATCGCAAGATTGAGACTGGTTTTTATGCAGGAAATCACAACAGGAAAACCATGTTCGCGTTGTGTCGTCGGGCGATGGGGTAGTATCGTCGGGCGATGGTGTTGTCGCGTGGCTGTGGCTAGGAAAAAATGGGAGCGACGAAGGGTAGAAAAGAGTGATGTTACTGGAGTATCGCTCCAAGCATCGTCGGGCAAAGGCGGAGGCGACGAAAGCGTCGTCGGGCGATAAAGGTATGTCGTCGGGCGATGGTGTCCAAATTTGATTGGCTGTGTTGGATTTTCTTAAAAGAGCCGTAACTTGAGTTTTAGAACTCGGATTGAGGTATCGTTCGAGCGTTGGATAACTAACACAATGAACTTTATTTTGATGGAATAAAAGAGGTAAAATATGTATTTTTTTCCCAATACATAGGCTAGGATGAAGTTAGGTTCCTCGTGTTGGATTACCATTATGATTTGTTTAATTAAGATGATGTGACGATATTATGTGATGTTTTTTTAATTATGACGGTAATATGATTATGTGTGTATTTAAGATGATATGATGGTGTTGTGATGAAATCGTGAATGATGATGTTTCTTGACTAGTCGTGGTCATTTTTATTATGTTGTTACACATCATGTATTCATGGCATAATTTAAAACTTTGGTCCAATGATGTTATTAGGACTTCGGTCTAGTGAATATGATATGACAATTGTCTAGTGAAGGCTTTAATACTATAGTGCGGATTGAGTGCAAAATTGTGAAGTACTCTGGTTCCAAGTGGGAATTGATCCTATTAGTGTGGATCTTTGGAGATAACGATGACTGAGTCATTAGTGAAGTTTTGGTACCATATGTATGAGTCTACGATGATGCATTTCATTTTAAGTGACATTGCATAATGATGTGATTAAACGATGTTTTTCGATAAATGATGCTTTGATAATATGTTGTCATGATTTGATGATGCTGTGAATGTGTGAGTATAACATGAGGTTCTTGCGATGTTTGGTGCCTTGCCTATATGCATGTCTGCTATATTTAATTCTTATGTCTTTTATAATAATTTCGATTTACTCACCCTTTCTGTTCGAATGTTGTCTCCACATGAGTAACACACAGGTGCATTTATTTGCTTTTGTTAAATAAAGGGAGTCTTGCTCTGATATGTAATATCGGGGTTGGAATTGATTGGTTGCGAACATTGCATATTTTGTTATCTTGAGGTTTTGTATTTCTATCATGACTTTTGCCATGTTTTAGGTTATGATATTATAAACCGTAAGTGTGAAGATGTTATTAACCTTTGAACTACCTTTTATGGTATTGAGATTATTTTATGAAGAGATTTAAGACTCATTAATTCCGCTGCGAAGTTCAAAATGAATTAGTTGTGATTCTAGAGATGATATCTAAAGTGTTTTCCTGACAACTCGTGTTATGGACCAGGATTAATCATTATTTGATATTTTATGAAGATGTGATGCCCTTCTATGGCGTTTGTTTGATTTTATATTTTCAAGAAATTATATGGAAAATATATGTGGGTTAAAAGGGTGTTACACCTTACAGGTACATCCCCTCCTCTCCTAAGATTTCCATCCTAGAAGACGTCATCATCCAGGTCCACTTTCAGGTTCTGGAAAACTTCTATGTCATACGCATCCTGGTCGACCAAGGCAGTTCGGTCGATATAATGTATTCCCAGCTATTCACCACCTTGGAGCTAAATGAGGCACACCTGACCCCGTATGTGGGCTCTGATATCCAAGGATTCAATGGTTCTTTCACGAAACCTTGGGGATATGTCGAATTGATAGTTACTTTCAGGGTGGGAGTGACATTCAGATCCATCAAGACCCAATTCCTCGTGATAGACTGTCAGTTGTTATATCAATTCATCTTTGGAAGACCCACCTTGGTCGAACTAATAGCAATGCCCTCCACGGTGCACCTCAAAATGAAATACTACATCGTCGACCGCCTCGTCGCCACTTTGCACGGGGACATTCAGGCTTCCAAGAGATGTTTTGAAGCAGCTACAAAAGGCTCTAGCCCCATCAATACTCAACCCAGAACAGCCAACAGACCTACTCTCCCTGACATCTTTGAAGAAACAAAGCCCCTACCCCATGTGTTGACACGGTCGACCTAGACAGTCTCTTTACAAAGGAGGACCTCAGAGACCAGAAGAAGAAGGGGAAATAACCCATGCTCGACGTAGAAGGGCCTTCAATGAGCATGGGTGAATCTACAGGTCATGTGCATCTAATCCCAGATAGATAATTCGAGACCATTCCCCTGAGCGGCAACCCCTCTAAAGGAGTTAAGATCGACGCCGACCTCTCTGACTTAGCGAAGAGGCATCTGAAGGCATGCTTAAAGGAGAACGCAAATTTTTCCACTTGGAGCTCAAAAGAGATGTCTGGCCTAGACCCGGAGATATCTTGTCACCACTTGATAAAAGATCTTGCCCTCAAGGTAGTTGCTCAGTGTAGGCAGCGACAGTCCCTAGAGAAAACAGAGGTTGCTGAGCAGATCGTCAAAGACCTCCTAGAGGAAAAATTTATTTCTGAAGCCCAATACAAAACCTTGATCTCTAATGTAGTTCTTGTAAAAAAGAGTAATGGAAATTGGCGCATGTGCATTGATTATACAGATCTCAATAGGGCTTGCTCTAAAGACGCTTACCCCCACCTCAGTATACATAAATTGGTCGACAATTCCGCAGGTTTTAAATTGCTTTCATTCATGAATGCATATTTTGGGTACAACCAGATCCCCATGTCTAAAACAGACAAAAATATATACCGCCTTCATCACCGAATCGGGCAACTATTACTACAATGTAATGCCCTTCAGTCTGAAAAACGCGGGCACTACTTATCAGTGCATCATGAACAAGGTTTTCCAAGGAGAAATAGGAGACATGCTCGAGGTCTACATGGACGACATGATCTTGAAATCCCAAGAGGAAACCGATCATGCACTTCACCTTTGAAAGGTCTTCGACCAAGAAAGAAGAGTCAAAGTATGGTTCAACCCGAAAAGTGTACCTTCGGCGTGCAGGCGAGCAAGTTCCCCGGCTTCTACTTAAAAAAATGAGGAATCGAAGCCGTGTTCGAATGGACTTAAGAGTGCGAGCGCGCCCTCCTCCACCTCAAACATGCATTATCTCAACCACCAGTCCTTTTAAGACTGGACAAGGAAGAAACTCTCTACCTCTATCTGGCCGTAGCTTCCGAGGCGGTCAGCGCTGCCCTCATTCGGGAAACCCCCAAAGGGTAGAGACCTATCTACTTCATGAGAAAAGCCTTACAGGTCCCCAAAGTAAGGTATCAGTAGATCGAGAAAGTAGCCTTGGCGCTCATCAATGCAAGGAGGAGGCGAATGCACTATTTTCTGGCTCACACCATTATCATCCGGACAGAGAAACTAATAAAACAGTTAATCGATCGACCTGATATGGCGGGAAGAATGCTCAAATGGACGTTAGAGCTATCCTAATTTGTCATCAAATATGAAAGCATGAAAACCCTTAAAGCGCAAGTGCTGGAAGATTTTGTGCTGGAAAACAAGGAAGGAATACTAATCGAAGTCTCCCTCGCGTTGTCCTTCCCAACCTCGAACAACTAAGCAGAATATGAGGCTCTTCTCGTTGGACTCCGCCTGGCCGAAGACCTAGACGCCGAGGAAGTAAAGATCTTCCCGGACTCCCAGCTCATCGCCTCCTAGGTACAAGGAGAATACCAGGTCAAAATTTATCAACTCTCGGAATACTATACTCTGGTCCAAGAAAGAATCAAGAAATTCAACTCCGTGGATGTGCATCATGTTCCCCACGAACATAATTCTCGAGCAGATATCCTGTCAAAATTGGCCAGTACGAAGAAGAAAAGAGGGAACAACTCCGTAATATAGGAAATACTCCCTCGACCAAGCATAAAAAAAAACCCTCCTCAGCTCTAGAAGTGTATGCCAAGGTGACAACAGCTGTTGGATGACCCCTGTATACAACTACCTCACAAAGGGAGAACTACCATCCAACCAGAAGGAGGTCATCATGGTAAGACAAAGAGCCTTCTCCTATGTCCTAGTCGAAGAAAAACTGTATAAAAGAGGATTCTCCATCCCCCTTCTCAAATGTGTTGAAGAAAACAAAGTAGCCCATATCTTACGAGAAATCCACGAAGGAATCAATGACCAACACCTGAGCGGAAGATCCCTGGCTAGAAAAGCATTACGAGCAGGGTACTACTGGCCTTCCATGCAGCACGACATCAAAGAGCGAGTAAAAAGGCGTGACAAATGTCAATGCCACGAGGACATGCCCTTAACACCCCCAAGCAAGCTCAAGTCTTCATCATCCCCTGGTCGTTCACGTGGTGGGGCCTAGATATCCTCCGACCATTCGTAGTAGGATCAAACAAAAACAAATATCTTATAGTACCTGTGGATTACTTCACCAAATGGATAGAAGCAGTAACTCTAGCCAGAATAATCGTACAAAAAATTCTCCGCTTCTACAAAAGGAACATTGTTGCTCGGTTCGACATTCCCCAAGCGATTGTCACCAACAACGAGACGCAATTCATGCACAAAAACTTTCAGGAATTCGTCACCAAGTTGGGCACCATTCTACACTTCGCCTTCATCGAACTTCTGCAGACAAACGGGCAGGCCAATTATGCAAACATGGTCATCCTATGAGGCTTCAAGCGAAGGTTGGACGAAACCAAAAAGAGATGGGTCGATGAGCTACATAGTGTTCTCTTGGCCTACCAGGCGACAACTCACTCATCCACCGGGGAGACCCCTTTCCGTCAAGCTTACAGAACTTAGGCCGTCATCCTGGTCGAGATCAAAGAGCCTTATAGACGGAAAAAAGCTCCCCTCAACATAGAGATGAACGACGTATAGTTAAGAGAGGAGCTCGAACTCGTTTAGGAAATGCAAACGAGATCGCCCTTACGAGAAGCCTCCCTTAAACAAAAAATCGCCATACAATATGACACTAAAGTCATACGATGTGAATTCGAAGTCGGCAGCCTAGTCCTAAAGAGAAATCACAAAGAGTCTCGCGAAGGCAAGCTCACCGCAAACTGGGAAGGCTCCTATCGCGTTCATGCAAAAACGGGGAACATGGCCTACTACCTGGAAAACCTACAGGGGAAAACTAAGGCAATATTACAATTGAGACACTGGTACAGTCAGTATGCTTCGTTGAAATAACGAACACACCTTGCTCGACCACCCATGCATGACTAGGTACAAGCATGGCACTTAAAATTAAACAAAGAGGCGAGTATTTACTCAGTTAACGGGCAGATTCTTAGTCCGATGTGGAAAACTCAAACAAGCTCCACTGTCATCGTACCACGGAGGTAGAAGACCCAGCTCATGATGGGAAGTTCATGTTGTCAAGCTCAGGTTTTTAAAATGAGGTATAATTTCGACCCACACCCGAAAATTACCCTGGCCGTTTGGCCAATTCCCCACACTGGAGAACTCAAAAACTCACGAGCAAACCCCCAAAACTCTTAAATCAAAATAAAATATCTCAAGCGAACGATCATACAAACATGCAAACATTTCACAAAAAATGATTAATAAATCATGCACAAAGTAAAGTTAAAAACAGTTGAGCGATGAAAATTGAAGCAAACGACCACCACGGTCGGAAAATTTAAAAGAAGACCATAAGGGTCGCGATTGTCGAGGATATTACATAAGGAGGCCCGGGGCCCCCACCCAAAAAAAAGACAAACATGTGGCCACGAGGACCACAATTGTTTGAATATTACATAAACAGGAAAAAGCCCATAAAACAAATTACATCAAATACGAGACCCATGCCAGAACAAAAAAGGGCAGTAAAGCAGACAAATATCAAGTTGGGGTATCTCCTCGGGAACATGCTCTCTCTAGGAAGGCTCCCCCGACCAAAGCTTCCTCAATACCCTTAAGAAACTTAGGGACCACAATCTTACTGTCAACCACATAGTAGAGGACAACTAAGCTGTGCCACAACATTTTTGAAAGACCCCTCAACATTGGCCGCACCATCATCGACGCCCAACTGAAGGCGGACAACTAACTCTGCATGAGTTTTCAAAACACTGGCTTCCTCCGGCACATCCTCACCAGGAGCTACCTTAACCCTCAAGGAAGTAACCATTCTCTCGAGAGTTGTTTTCTCCTATAAAAGAGTATCGTGCTCCTTAGTCAACTTGGCTAAGTTCTCTGCCCATGCCTTGTTGACTGCATCTGTATTGACAAGCTTCTCCTCGAAAGTCGTTACCTTAACTTGAGATTTTCTCAGTTCAGCCTCTAAGGAGCTTCCTTCCTCGGCGTACGCCACAACCATTCTCAATACCCTCATAATGGCACCGACATCCCTAACCAATATCACCCTTTTGCTCGGATGATCCATCTCTTCAAGCCTAAGAGACTCAGCCCGAGGAAGTTGCAAGGCGTAACCTTCTAAGAAAGCCTTGTCATGAAAACAAGGAGGCAACACAAACTTCACCTTATACTGCTCACCAATCAAATCGATGGTACCCTCGATACGCAACCTCTTGAACCTCAAAGACACCTATTGAGGAGAAAGAGGCCTGACATCCTAGATAGTCGACGACATCCCAGAGCATGACTGAGGAGCCATCCCCTCCTCAGTTTGAGAACCTCTAACAGACTTTTGTCCCTTATTTGCCTTTTGAACAAACGACTTGGCCATGCTCTCCTGGACAACATTCAATTTTCATGCACAGTAATAAATTAGAGTTAGTGAATAAAATAAAGAACCACACATTTAAATCAGGCCGAAATACAAGACAACTACCTAAGTACGCTGCAGGGTCCTCGCTTTCGAGGAGCTCCTTGACACTTATAAGAGTAGGTTTAAAAATCAAATTCCCATCTTCATCAACTAGCAGTCCCCCCCTTTACCCAAACATTGGACCGGGGAAATCCCCACTGTAAAGGTCGACAAATGGTCATGGCTAGCATGGTCCTCAGGACCCAGCTGGCCCTTCTTCCAGATGTAATGGTCGATCCCTTCAGCATAATGCTTCCTCGACCAATGAAAATAAAACTTCGGCACCAGTTTCATCACCGGGTCCCCTTCCTCATTCAGTGCGGGTCCCCTAACTTCGTCGACCGATAGGACGCTCCTAAAAACGTTCTACAACACCCTCTCAGAAACTGGCTGGATCAACATATACCTATCTTTAAAATCTCAGACTGATTCAAGATAAGCTTTGAACAACTTCCCTTTTCCTTCTTTAGAGAAACCCATCGGAACTGAGTGTCAGAAGTGCCCCGCTGGAGATGAAAGCAGTAGAAGAACAAAGGAAAGGTGGCCCTTATCATTAAGTAGTCACATACTATCTCGAAATCCCGAAAGAAGACGATCGAGTTAGGATGAAGCTAGGAGGGAGAAAGATGAAGATGTCGAAAGACAACCACATGAAGGTCGGTGAAAGGAAGCCGAAAACCCAACTCCCAAAAGAGAATCTCGTACATGGGAAGGTGGTTCGAATCAAATTTTGAGCATATGCAATGGTCCTTCCCGGTGTCGTAAATCTTCCATTCCTCCATAACTTACTCCCGCTCTATCCTTGGAGCTACCATCGTGAAAACTTCATCAGGATTCTCTTCAAAATAGGAGACCCATTCTCAAGGACCTGACGTGACCCAAGCCAAAGGATCCGCTAGGGGCGCGGGCACATCCTGCCCAACTGCACGCTGCTCTGGTGTGCCCGACTCAGAATTATGTGCCCCTGGGGTGCTCCCCTTGATGGAAGCGATCTCATATATACTTGGTACAAAATTGTTGCGCTCACTCAGAAGCTCATCCTCGGTGCTGCTGGCCATGGTACCTAAAAAGAAGAGGATAAAAGTGAATTTGACATCAGAATAATATCAACCCTTCTAGCTCTAATCAAGTGAAAGGGAGTTCAAAGGAATGAGGACCCTGTCCCCGACCAGAGCCCTCACTTGGCATCCAAAAGCAGGCACCACGACCCTCTTTCTCATCAGGTACACATATGCCAAGTAGGAGCACCTACCACACATGCATCTACCTCCCCAACGCTTCTGGGTTGGACCACTTTTAAAGATTCATCGTTTATTATGAGAGTCATAGCAGAAACCCAGAAACGACCCTAATGCCAATGGAAAATTCATCACAAACCATTGTCATTAACCCTATGTCCAAAACATCTCTAACAAGCTCACAGAGGAGCCACCCCCTCAGGCGACGAAACCACAATCAGAGGACGGTCAAACGTTTGGAATCTTCGCACTAAGCTACTATAAACCCTAGCCACATGCATTTCTAGGAGAATAAATAGAAAATTTAACCTAGAATAGAGACAAATTCCATTGGAATAGGGAAAACTCGAGAAACTTACCAGGTTGGTGAAGATTAACAGCGAAGCCAACAAGAGCTTTGGCGAAGAACATCGATGTCGGGAAGAACTAACAATAATGATCAGAAAAAGAGCAAATGAAAAGTACAAATAAAACTCCCTCTCCACCTTTAAGAAATCAACTTGCTGGCACGTGGACAGACACACGCCTAGGGAACCCTAAGAGGCGTCATCATTGCTCCATAGTTCATAGACTAGCCATCATTACAACTTTATGACAACATGTGGCTCGATGCGAGCGCAACACGCTAACCCTTCAAGATCTAATCAACTGTTCTTCTCCTCGCTAAACGGGCACACCAAGCATTGCTCGAACTCCTCGCACGCAGTTGCCCACGAAACGTCTCTTGTCACAAGCATATCTTAAGTCGTCACTCCTCTAACCAAAAGCAACGACTTGGGGGGCTCCTGTTATGGACTGACCCAATGAGTAGAATTGACCTAATCTGCTTCCACCGCCAACAAGGCCCAATAACTATGGCCCATTAACTCTGGTCCTCGATCAGGAACGCTTGGTCGATCACTCCCCAAGCACAACAATGTCAGCACACCCCGAGCCTTACACTTGCTCGTAACGACAACTTCCTCTCTGAGCTGCTCGCCACACGCCGAACAGACAACCAAACTAGCACTCATAACACGTTAGCCTGTCATCTCTTTCTTGCTCGGAGCAACGAATAATTATGGGCACGACTTCCCGTTTTGACTAGGTCCTGACAGTTACCTTATTTGGCGGACCCGAATATCCAGGTCCAAAAATAGGTACCAATGGCTACGCGCCGAGGACACACTAGTGCAGAAATGACTTTTTTACATCTGGCGAATCTGACTTTTTACATCGGTTCTGGGTCCGATGTAAAGTCAGGCGATATAGTAAATCAGGGACTTTTCACATTGGTTCTGGGTCCGATGTGAAAAGGACAGTTAACACATCGGTTATAAGCTAAGCCTGATTTAAAAAACATTTATAACATTATTTTTTTAAAAATTGATGCAACATTTTACATCGGTGGACCGTGTGGACCGATGTAAAATATACCATTTTTACATTGGTTGTGCTTTACGCCCGATGTAATAGATACAATTTTGACAGTTTTTACATCGGTTGGAAGTAATGACCGATGTAAAATGTAAGTAATTTTTTTTTGAATAAATTATTTATTTTCTAGATGATTCCCTGTAAAAAAAATTTGTACACATTTTTTCATATTTTTCCAATATCACACATACTATATTTAGGTTGCTATATATATATGTCATAACTTTCCAACATCACATAGACCACCTCTAGATCGATATTTTCATATTTTTCACAACAAACTTACAAAATGAACAATTGTATTGCAAACTTGAATTGTATCACAATAAACAAACCCACAACAAACTTACAAATATATATTCTTCACAAAACATACAAAAATATTCAACTATTTATAAGTCTTTTTCCAAACTTGAATTACCAATATAAAATCCACAAGTAGATGAGTTATAGCTTCGGTAGACAACACCAAAATCACATTGCCTGACAATAAATAATAACAATTAACATCAGCAAAAAAATCAAGAAACTCAATACATGTGCAAAAACTACATGTAATGTGCAAAAACTCAATAATAACAATTATGTGCAAAAACCACAACTTAGACAATTCTATAAAACTCACCAGATAAAGCTTAGTTTTTATATAACTCAAAGAAACATTTTGCCCAACGGAGTCACAAATCATACAAATCATCTTGTGTTAATTCTGTTGGGTCATCAAATACCTATAATACATAAATATAACAATATAGAGTTATTCTTTAAAAGTTCATATTAAGTTGCAAAACAAAAAGTAAATAACAAAGTAAAGTTATTTTTATTACCTGCATCCAATTCTCGGTTATATTAAACTAAAATGGTTGTTTTGGGCCCGATATCATGATCGATAACATAATATATTTACGCTTCATGCGCAGCCTAGGAGATAGGTTGTAAATCATCAGGAGAACATGCCAAGAACTATGGTTAATACTCATATTTCCAAACGGATTCATTCCATCAATAACAAGTCCAAGTCTAAGGTTTATCGACTCTTTGCCAAAATTTAGAAACAAAGAATCTATTTTCTTCCATTACAAAGAATTAGCTACATGATGAATTTGTCCATCATATTTTCTTTCTTCTGCATGCCATCTAAGATTCTTTGCGTCATCTGCATTGGCGAATAATCTCTTGAACCTTAAAATTATTGGTAGGTACGATACCACTTTCGCAGGAGGACCCTTTTTGACCACCTCATCATCAATTTATTCGCCATCTTTCTTTTTGTAGCGTGACACCTTGCACTTCCGACAATGATTATAGTTTACATACTCTTTTCTGTATAATATGAAATCATTTGGGCATGCATGTATATTTTCATACTCCAAACCCATCGGACACAATATTTTCTTCGCCTCGTAATAACGACTTGGAATTACATTACCTTCTGGAAGCATTTCGGTCAATAATTCAAGCAACTCAGTAAAACTTTTGTCAGTCCACCCATTCTTTGCCTTCAGATTAAATAATTTTAATACAGATGACAAACGTGTAAATTTTTTACATCCCGGGTACAATGGTTTATCCTTGTCACTGCATAGAGTTTCATACGCATGTGCCCTCTTAAACGAATCTTGTCCAACAACATGCATCATGTCTTCTAGATGATCATCCATTTCTACACTAACATCATCTCTTTGAGACACATTTGACTTTGCTACTACTTCACCGTGCCATACCCATTATGTATAACTTTGACAAATCCCTACACAAATTAGATAATCCATGATTTCTTACTTACTATGTTTTGGTTCTTTATTTGCACAACGAACACATGGACAGAGAAAATGCGCAGGAAGACTTTTTTCAGCATTACTTTCAGCAAACTGTAGAAATTCCATCACTCATTGTTCGTACTCGTCACTTAATCGATTAGCTCTCATCCAACTACGATCCATAACTATGTTCACACGGAGGAAGGTCTGACGAAGGGTGTGCCCGCGGCTGCGCTACTTCACGGAGATTCCAAGATCGCAAGTTACGCTGCTTCGCGGAGAAAGAAAAATAGAATCAAATTTCAATGGCAAGGTGATAACTCTATTAAGTTTGATAGGTTAAAGATAAACTGTGTGTTTCTGAGAGGACCATTAATATTTCTTTCGGAGGTTTCTAAGGAGACAATTTCTCTAATGAAAAAGAATGACATATACACAGCATGTACTATATTTTTAACTCTATACAAAATATATACTATTTATAACTAATTAGACTTAATTATCCTCTCTAAGAATAATAAACTGTTTAGTAATTAAAAAACAGATATGAACAAAGGAATGGATTCACCAAGTCACTGAGTTAGTATCTAGTATAATCTTCTAATTGTTTTTATATGTACTTCTAATTTTTTATAATGTATCTCAGTAGCAAGCAAAGCAACAAGAATATCTTAAAAACTTTTTTGTATATATACCTCTTAGAAATCTATAGATATACAATGAAGTTGAACAAAATAGAAAATTTCTTACCAGAATCGTAGTTGGACGGCGGAGGGGGTTTCGAAGACGACGACAGGCTGTGACGGCTGGAGATTCGAGGTCGTCTTCGTGCACGGCGGTAAACGGTTGCCTGTGACGGACGTTTGTAGGCAGAGACAGACGGAGGGCGGAGGGCGTTCGTAGGCAGAGACGGACGGTGTAGGCGGAGCGGAGGGCGGAGACGGACATACAAACTGTGTAAGCGGAGCGGAGAGAGGAGACAGACGAACTGTGTATCAGTGAGGGTTTTGAGGAGAAAAATAACGAAATGTACAGCAGTGAGAGTTTATTTCTTAAATATATATTATAGTTTTTACATCGGTGGAAATCAATAACCGATGTAATGGTTACGTCAGAATCATGTTTTTACATCGGTGCTTATCAATAACCGATGTAATGGTTACGTCAGAATCATGTTTTTACATCGGTGCTTATCAATAACCGATGTAATGGTTACGTTTTGAGGTTTTTTACATCGGTGTAACGCAAGGCCCAATGTAAGGGTTTTCTGGTTTTTTACATTGGTGGTACGAAAGGCCCGATGTAAGATTTTGCGTGTTTTTTATTTACCAATCTACCACCTAGTTTTTTATTTACAAAACTGCCACCGTGTTTTTTTACAAAACCTTTTACATCGGTTGATTAATTGGACCGATGTAATAGCCAGCGAAAAATATTTTTTTAATAATTTTTTATTCCATTGCAAATAAATATCTGATGTAAAATCTTTTTAATTTTTTTTTTACATCATATATTTTTATACTTGATGTAAAGACCTTTTCTCAAATGTCATTTTTTTAGTAGTGACATTATATAAATCGTCACACTTGTGAGGGTCAGATATCTAATATTCATACTAAAAAAACCTAATCTCTTTCTTGTATCTCTTTGTGCTTCTATTGACTATAGCATCGGTGTGTCTTGCAGGTACATCTCCCCTCCTCAGATTTTCAGCCTAGCATACGTCATCGTCCAGACCCACTTTCAGGTTCTGATCAACCGGTAAGATGAAAAACTAATATAAAATATTCAACTTCAAGAAAAAAAAGATGAAACACCATTTGTGACAATTACAATCTATATGGAAAAATGGAGAAAATAAGAGTTTATATTATTATAGAAAATTAATTGATGTAAAATATATATTTTTTGAAATATTTTCGCACATTTATTTTTAATGTATCCGATCAATCCAATTCAAACCAACTAATTATTTTTTAGTTAAGATCAGTTTAGATTTTCTCAAAAATAATATGAAAATCAATCCAAACTATTTCATATATTTTTGATCGGTTTAAAAATATATCAATACCTATTTCATATATTTTTGATCGGTTTAAAAATATATCAATACCGAATAAACTGGCTCGTGAATATCCTAAATATATGAAAAAAAATAATACTCACGTCATCAACATTTATATATACAAATTATTTAATCAAGAGCATTAAATAAAAAGACCTATATCATCATATTTAATCACTAATGTGCATTGCATTACCCTAATAAAAATAATGTCTGACAAGAACAATAAATTGATTGCATGAAAATTGGATGCTACACAGTGATAGGCACAGAGCTAACATGGACCCTCCCACTGCAACATTTTCATGCAAACAAAGTCTCGAGCTACTCAAAGAGAAACAAATTCAAAACGACGACGCATGAGTATGAAAACAAGGGCGTCATCTCAGTAGTCGTTTTCTACGTTCTGAATACGGCAGATCTGACGGCTGACACAGTATTCAATTGTTGTCCATGATCGACATTGACATGACACGTGTACAAATATCTTGTAACGAGGATTGAATCATAACGTAATGATGAATAAATTATTTGAACTGTGTCTCTGTGTGTGTGAGATTTACTATGTATTATGCGTGTCTAGCTGTCTACTCCTACCTATTGCCTATTGGGCTATGTCTACGTCTCTAGTGTAAACCACACACTCTTGCCCTTTAACTTTACTAGACCTCTTTTATACTCTTGCATTTCATCTTATAACAATACTATAAATTGTCTTACTTTCAATAATATAATTGACACAATTCAAACTCTAAAATTTGGTTTTCTAAATATGAGTTATTAATACTATTTAAAATTTAAATAAAGTTGTCTTGAAAATTGTACTTGTTTATCTGCTGTTTTTTTGTTATTACTATATTTTTTACTTGTTTATAGTAATCACTGTTAAGCTAGAGTTTCATGTGAGGGACTTGTTTCCTTTAAAGGATTGTTCTCTACCTCCTTCAGTTACTACTATTATTTTGACTCTTATATGTGATCAGCTATGTAGATTACGTACTGCTAGTATACCTATGCTAGACAATTGTTCTGAACCTATATTTGTTTACAAACCCAATTTTTTCGATAAATGATACTTTCCTTGTTTTATACTACCACTGTACTGTAAATTTTTTAATATTTTTTTGTTCAATCCTAGTCAATAAATATTAAATGGTCTTGTGTCTTCTTTAATTTAAATGTAAAATAATTGATCTGATAAAATAATAACTAAAATATATATTTTTCGTCTTATAAAAAATGTCATATTTAAACAAAAATTCACTTGTATGTCAGAAATCGATGCATTTTTAGTATAACATGTAGATTAAACAGACAATTGAGAACAAGTAGTATTTTTTAAAATATATTTTAAAGTTTAATTAGGTATATTTAATTGGATATGTGTTGTATTTTGGTCAGAGATCAAGTGGGTTTTAGCTTTTTTTTTGAATGAATAAAATAAGTTGAAGGTACATTTCTGAAAGGGAGGGTCCTCTTAGTACCGAAGTGACGCTGCCAAATTGAAACACTTGCATGGCAAGTTTTCAAAAGTGAAAAAGCAACACACTGATGGAAAATGAGACTACGTCAAAAAAGATACTTGAAACAAAATGTTGCCAACTTTTTTTTTCTGCGCAATTACTTTACTTTTTCTTTTTTCTTCCCTCTCTTTTCCTTTTAATTTTAGGATTAGAATATATTATAAAAATATTGCTTTACACTGTGGCTTTATTTTTTATTTATTATCATTATATATTGTTGAATATGTACAACTTCATGATTGGTTTAGTTGATTTTAAGCTCATTATAGAATGTTCAACACAATCAATCATTATTTAAGTTTTTGAAGTAATATAATGTACCAAAATCAAATGATGAGTTGCATGGCTTTGTTGTAAAGATGGGAGGAAACAAGAAAACTATACATATGTGTGTTCAATGCTTTGAGTGTGTGTCCATGTCTGTCTAGAGTAATTTAGAAGAGTGCCGTTTACTTCCCTTTTAAGTAAAGAATTTCACCTAAAAAATTATGGAAGTTTGCATGCAAGTCTAATACATGTCTTAAATCATGACTTGTGGGACTTGTTGTAGATCTATAATAAACTTTAAGTATATTAATCAAAGTTTGGAATAATAAACTTACCAAAACAAGCTGCTTTAATATGTTAAAGCCCATTTGGTGCTCCAATCGATCTCAAAATATTTGAAAAACAAAAGTGGTAGGCTTAAATATAAATAAATTTAAACTAACTTTAATATTTTTAGTGTTATCATTTTTAGAATGTCATTAAAATTAAAATGATATTTCAATTCAATATACTTTTCTTTTACATTATATATTATATTATTGTGAGAACAAAAATCTCAAAGATTTAAATACAAAAAATGATGTGTGAGACACAAAATAATGATAATTAATTAAAACCATTTTAGACAATAATCAATCTACTAATTAAGTGTTTGTAAATCATAAACTAATTAATAAAAACAAGACAAAAGTATAACATCAACACACACAAAAAATATTTATCGTGTTCAATTTAAATTGATATACTTTGAAAAAAAAACAACTCTCAATCATGAATTAATCAATGTTATGGTGTTTAAACGTGTTTCTCAATCATTATACTACAAGTGAAGATCACTCCAACTTTTAAAATTTAAAATCCTAAGAACTTCTTTCTTTGTCTCTCTAAACTTCTACTCTAGACATCACTTGTCTTGGAAAAAATGAAAAAAGAATTGCTTAACTATAGCAAGTGTTTTAAGACACCCGCCCCATGCATGTACATACCACCTCGTGTATGCCCGATGTGAATTTAAATGCCTCACGTTCATTTTATCATTTTCAAGAATAAGGCATAAGCACATTTCTTGATATGTAATTTCTCATCCGCTTAACAACATGTGTTGGACGCCTCACGAGTGAGGCAGAAGCAAAGAGACAATATGTTGTCCCTCATTTTTGTGTGACAGAAGCAAAAAGGCCAAAAGTACGTAGGTGTGATTTTTAGCGTCACTATGACCTAAAGTATTCGTTGGTCACCACTTTCTTCAACAATTTGTGATGGCATGCTTATGACCATTTTGTAGAATCTTGTTTTTAAATGTATCCCTTACAATAGAGCTGGTCATGTCGACTTAGTAGGAATCTTCTTTGTATTTTTTATATGCTTTTGAGCACGTTTAGTTAGAGTACCTTATGTATATTTTAAGAGTTAGTGTAACATTTTTAAGTCAATCACACAGTTACATGTTACCACTACAAGAAAACTTTGTTTTTCTAGGGGAAAATTTTCAGGGCTTAAGCCCGTAGCTAAATTAATATGTTATTTGGGGTTAAACTCATCGTAACGAGAAAGTAAAAAAAATTTAAAAAAAAAGTAAGATGCATGAGGACGCCCCTCGCAAAATCAACAATAATTATTGGTTTAGGATATCCCCTCACCTCTGGTTCTGTTATCTCATCACATCCCCACTAGCTTGATCAATATCTTTAATGATTCGCATGCTGTAACAGTCTATAGTGACTCCTTTGTGATGGGTTATCCCAAACAAAATATGACTGTTTATATTGCGAGGGGAGTCCCCTAACAAAAGCCACCATAAATAAAAATCAACGCTCCTTCCCCTTCTCATTTTCTAGAAACATTTCTTTCACTCTTTTTTTATCCCCATGTTTTTTCATTCTTCATCCCCAAATCTCATCCCTTTTCATAAATCTCATCTTTCAAATCTTTACAACATATCCATTATAAGGTAATTGTTCACATTTTTTTATTATTAATTTTCTCTTTGTTTTATATTTTTGAGTTTACATCAAATCTCTAATCACCATTTTTTTGTTATTCTTTTTTGTTTTTATGCACCATTTTCATTATCTAAAGGTTACAAAATTTTCAAGGGGATACAAATCTAATGTGCTTGTTGGTGAGACTGTAATCCCTTGTATCGAAGCATCATGTTATTCGACAAAAACAAGGTTGTGTCGAAATAATAAAATGTGTGTTAAGTTGTATTAGATGTCAAAGTATAGAAGTAGGTTGCTTGACCCATGATTTCGACTTAGACCAAAATAGCTATTTTGGACATTTATAGTTTTGAACTTTGGCTTAGGTAACAAGTTAACCTAAAACTATTAATGGAATGGGTAACCCTTATTATTAAATTTTTTTTTGAAAATTGCAGCTGCAAATAAAAAAGATCACAATTTGCGAGCAGAGAGTTTACTCTCCAAAAATTAGCCTTCTTCTCCTTATTTTGTTAAAACCCTAAACTTCTTTTTCCCCAATTATTTTTTTCTTCCATTAATAATTACTGCACAAAATCATCTTGCAACCAAGGTTGGTTGAATCACTCAAGTGAAGAGTGAAGAACAAGAGATTTTGATTGGTGTGATTAAATCTTGTTCATCTAGATTGATTGAAATTCTCCATAGGTTTGGTGTAAGTCCCAACATCTGGTATCTAGAGCTCTAGCTGAGCGTTTCAAGGCAAGCAATAACGATGACAGTGAGTCATCCAAACAGACATTTTCCGGTGAGTCTTCTAATTCTAAAGAGTCGAAATTATGAAAATTGGTGTAAGCAGATGAAGGTGGTTTTCTGTCATCAAGATCTCTAGGATCTTGTGAAGGAAGGGGTATCATCGCTTAAAGACGATGCAATGAATGAAGAAAAGGTTGAATACAAAGAATTAAATAAGAAAGATTATAAAGCTCTCTTTATAATTCATCAATGTGTTGATTTAGACAATTTTGAGAAGCTGAGTGATGTTGAATCAACAAAAGAAACATGAGAAATTATGGAAAAATCGTTTGGAGGCACAACAAATATGAAAGAGGCAAGGTTACAAACTCACAAAAGAACGTATGAATTGCTTCAGATGGAAGAAAGTGAAAGCATAACTGATTTTTTTACTAGAGTTACAAAACTGGTGAACCAAATCAAAGTATGTGGAGAAGTGCTAACAACGAGATCAGTTGTCGCAAATATCTTAAGGTCTTTGGCTCCAAAGTTCGACCACGTGGTGGTTTCCATAGAAGAGTCAAAACATTTGTGGACATTAACAAATGAAGAGCTTTAAGGGGCTCTTGAATCTCATGAAAAAAGAATGGATGAAAGAGTTGTAGAAAACATGAAGAGTGATTTGTCTATGTAGGCTCAATCAACAAGAGAAAAATAAAGGGACAGGAAAGTGGTTCGAAAATAAAGGTAGAGAAGGCTACAACAATTCGATTGGTCAAGGAAACAAGCAAGAAAGAAACGTGTCAAACTAGAGAAGGCCACCATACCAAAGTAACCAAAGAGGTGGTGCTGGAAGTAGAGGAAGAGATGGTGATTGAAAACCTGATGAAAATCAAATTCAATATTTCAATTGTCAGAAGTATGACCACTACTCTAGTGATTGTAAAAAAAAAATATCAAGAAAGTGATGCAAAGCTTGCAAAACATGAAGAAGATGAAGAGATGATGATGATGATGGTCACAACTAGAGATGAAGAAATATTCAAGGATCAATAACACTTGGACTCAGGTTGCTCATCACACATGTCTGGAAGGAAAGATTGGTTTTTCAGCATAAGTCCCTCAATGAAGAACATGGTGAAATTTGCAAATGACAATACTCTAGAAAATGAAGGTATTGGTAATGTTCTAATTATGAGGAAAGATGGAAAAAGGTCAGTAATTTCCAATGTGTTATACATACCAGTCATGAAGAGAAATTTGCTCAGCATATGGCAATTGGTAAAAAAGAATTATAAATTGTCGATTAAAGACAAGATGATGAGAGTTGTCGAATCAAGAGGAAGGTTAATATTGAAGGCTTTTATGTCTCATAATAGAACCTTCAAGATTGAACTTAATATGATGGAGCACGAGTGCCTTGCGATTGCAGCTAGCAAGATGAACGAGTATGGCACTATCGACTAGGCCATCTCTACTTCAAAGACATCAGAGATTTGAAAAGAAGAAATATGGTTTCAAGATTTCCAAAAATTGACATTCCAAATGAGGTGTGTGTGCAGGAAAAGCATCACAAGAATGGCTTAAGTAAGGATGCAAGAAGCAACTCGAAGACAAGTCTTAAAATGATATAATTTGATGTATGTGGTCCTATCCAGGTGGATTCGATTGGAGGTAACAAACATTCTGTTACACTCATAGATGATTTTAGTTGAAAACTATGAACTTACCTGATCAAGAAGAAAAGTGAAGTGATAGAGGTATTTTCCAAGTTTAAGTCTATGGTCGAAATACAAAGTGGTCGAAAGCTCAAGATTTTAAGGACTGATGATGGTGGAGAATATGTAGCAAAAGACATCGACATGTTATGTGATAAAGAAGAGATTATGCATGAGGTGGTGCCACCCTATAATCCACAGCAGAATGGAACTGTAGAAAGGTTGAATTGAACCATTATGAATATGGTGAGAAGTATGTTGAAAGACAAGCATTTACCTAAAAAATTTAGGGTGAAGCCGTGTCGACTGCAACACACGTTTTGAATAGATGTTTGTTGTACCCCAACATTTTCCCTCCCATTTTTCATTCAAGATACTATCCTAGGGTTTCTCGTATACTCAATTTGGCTCAAAAGTTAATCAGACAGATTCCCTTCCTAGGCAGTAAGTCAACAATTAGGGTTTGGCATTTCTAAGAGAAAATTGAGTTTTAAAGGTTTCAAATGGTCTTCATAGGTCTTCCTATCTCCTCATGGATGTTTATGCCACTTTTCAAACTTTGCATTGCAAGTTTGCTTAGTCGATGGCTCAGATAATTGAAAACGACTACATTGACCCAAAAATCGACCTTTTGCGAGAGCAAGTTCAAACGATTGTAACTTCTTCATTATTCTATATTTTTGAGCGGTTATTTTTGCGTATGATTCTCCTTGATGTCATCTCCATTTTCTCTTCACAAATCAAGAGTTGATCACGTGTAGAAGATCACCAAATTTTGAATACGTTAGAAGTCACATCATAGACTTTGACCTAATTTTAAGTAATTGTCGTCTGATTTCTAAGAATTATGATTTCCTCAAATTACAAGATCTTGAGACGATTATTTCTGCATATGGTCATAAGTGATGTCGCTCACGAGTTTATCTTCAAATATTGAAAGAAAATTGTGTTTGGAAGACTTTGAAAGTTATCGAATCCTCGCAAGTCATTTGTTTGATTTCGAATATTCTTAATCACAATTTGTTTTTCTCAGGACTGTGTTTCTCAGGTTGAAGTTCGTTAATTCTACAAGATTGGTGAATGTTCTTAAGGAATGTTTGTTTGATAATGAAGTCCCATTTTAATCTAGCGTCGCATGCGAGTTCATTTTAAATGCAAATTTGATTTGGACAAGATGTGAAGATTAAGGCTTTCATTTAAATGAGCATAGTTTTGGGTTTGAGTTAACCAAATTGGATTTGAATTCTTAGACATTTATTTTGTTTAAGAATTTTATTGGAGTACAAGGCACATGGTTTATTTGATCACTTTGTGATTGCTTGAAGTTCAAGTTGCCAAACCAAGATGTTTTATTCAAAGAATTCAATTGAGAATTGCAAAGTTTAAATTAAAACTCAAAGTTTCATACAATAAATTTCATCATTTACAAAGTTATTCAAGGCTTTATGTTTATTACATTACAATTGAAATAAATTACAAATTTTTGTCTTGTTTACAAAGAATTACAAATTTCTTGTTTACAAAGAAAGAAATTTTGTTCTATTTCTTTAAGTCTTCTTTGCTACATCTTCAAGCAATCCATCCAAACTTCGCTTGCCATCCACGCCTCATGTTCATGAAACAAAGAAGAAGAGAATGTTAGCAAGCAATTCAAACAAAAGTGATATGTAAAGAAAGGAAAAAATCATCATTAGGGTTTGTATTTAGGAATCATATTTTAAGGTTTGTTTTATCATAATCCCTCTTTTACTATTTTGCAAATCACAAGGTTGGCCCTTGGTTCACAAAAAGAATAGGAAATTGCAATCATAACCTAAAGCCCAAGGTTGTCTAACAAGCAGCAAAGTATTGCAACAAGCCAAAACAACAACCCAAAGGCAGGCTGCAATACAGCAGGGTCCAAGCAAAGGCAAGGGAAAATCTGCAAGCTGCAGCAACAACAAAACAGGCTGCAAGAAGGCAACAACAAGTAAAACAAAAACAGACAAGGAAAAACAGCAAGCTAGCTTGCTCAACAAACAAAATGCATCATATTTTTCCCTAATATATACAAACCCTTCAGAAAATATAGAAAAATAAGAAAAATTACTTTATTTCATTGAAAGATGAAAAAGGAAAGATGAAAGAGATATCACCTAGCAATATAGTCCAAAATCCTGCAATATGCCAAAGTCAGTTGTCTCAAACCTGCTGTTGACAGCCCAAGGTTTACACACAAATAGAAATATGAAATCTGTGCTCAAAAGCCCCAAGGTCAGCATACCACAGCTTGTTCAAAACCCTAAAATCCCCCCCCCCCCCCCCCCACTTTGGACCCTGATTTTCAATATAACAAAGCCACTGTTCCATAAAACAAAAAAAAAGAGGAGAGAACATTTCGACATCATAATAGCCAACTGTTGTACCCCAAAATTTTCCCTCCCATATTTCTCAATACATGTCAAGTGAGGTCCCCAAATTGCTCAAGGAAGTCCAAGAGTTGACCAGACAAACTCTCTCCTAAGGCAGTCTACCTCAGATTAGGGTTTCATTTTGCATCAGGATGCTTGAGTCCAAAGGATCCCAAATGCTCACCTTTGTCCTAATATGTTCTCAAGATCATCCATGTCAAGTTTCAGGCCTTGCAGAGGAAATTTGCTCAGTCAATTGTTCAAATACCTAGAAATCGACTATGCTAGGTCAAAAGTCAATTGTGGCCCACATACAGTCAAACTTCAATATTTTTGGTCAATGTCCTAATTTTAAAGTATCATTCATCATTTTATCAAGGGTTGATCATAATTCATCAAGGATTGCTCACAATTCATCAAAGCCCAAAAGTTGCTAAATTAGGGTTTTGCAGGAAAAGTCAACTCAACTTTGACCAGGCATAACTTTCTCATACTTTATAAAAAATGACACATCCAAAGCTCATTTTGAAGAGGATGCAATTACCTACAAGTCATCTTCAGCTCCCAAGTTCAAAATATGCACTCACAAGAAGATATGAATTTGGACATTATAGGTCATTTTGAAAAGTCAACAAAAACACCTTTTAGGTCAAGGCTTCATACATGAACATGAAAGAATTAATTGATATGGGACCAAAATGGTTGCTTAGAGGACATCCTAAGGTTTCTAAAAAGTCCAAGAAAACCTCTCTAGGGTCAAAATTGAGAGAGTTATGCATTGACCAAGTTAACCTTTTTTGCAAAATTACCAAAAGTCAAACATGCTCAAATTTGCATCTTTGGCTAAATGGGCCCAACGTTTTATGCTTTCATCTTATTCCTAACATAGTCCACGACCTATGGGACACTCCATACTTTATCTACTCATTTATTTAATTTATTTTGATTTTTTTTTTCATTTAAAATTCAAATAAAATCAAATAAATCCTATTAAATCATATATTTCATTTTAGGAATGATCTTTTGCATTGAAAGAAGATATTATATGCTGTCAAATGAAGATCAAATCGTGCAAGGCCAATGTGGTTGGAAAAGATTGGATTTGAGCAAAATTGGAAGGGAATCATATGCATTGAAAAAGCAAATCAAATCTCCATAATTGATAAAGATACGATGCTTTTTTATTGACCTAATGCCTTCCACTACATATAGAGAAGAGATCCAATGCACAAGAGAGGGTTGTAGAGGTTAAAAAAGCTGCAAGCAAGAATTGAAAATTGTCAAAAAAGTGATAAACTGATTTCCAGTTTAGAGGCCAATTCACATACTTTCAAAGCCACCAATCGTTTCCTGGAATCTCTCTGAAGCTAGCACGACCGGTTACACGCCTCTACACGCCCAGAATCGTCCCCTGGACGTCACACGGTTTGCATTCTTTTTCAGATTTCATTGCTACGATTCTTGCATCATGAACGTGTTTCAATGATATATTTGTGTTTATTGTCATGTTTGCATCATGTCTGGACCATTTAATTGAAGTTTTATCACTTGTATGAACATCTGCCATAGCTAGGGTTTTCCTTGTTGTTTTGGGGATTTCAAATGCAGGAACAATTGGCCCTAATGAAGGATACCATTGTGGTCAGAGGGTCAAACCCAATTGGTCCATGGTCTTGAATCTTATTTATATTGCTTGTATGCAATTTTTGATATGCAAAGGTTTATAGCTACATCACCATGTCCGTAGGTAAAAGTATTGCTATCTAAAGCGACAGATGGGAGGAAGAAGATGGATGCGTGGCAACCCCCTGGTTGGGTGATTTGAATTTCGCACATTTTAAATCTCAGCATTTTGTTTTCATTATATAATAATTTTTTTATTGTATATACAAACGAATCACATAGCTCAGTTGGCAAGCGTGCAGGGGGAAAGTGCAAAGGACCTGGGTTCAATCCCCAGGTCCCAACCTTTATTCATGTTTTTCTTCAATAGGCAATCTAGCGCATTACACGTCAAGGGGTCCACCATGTACTATCAGGATCTGACCATCCAATTCATCAATGCTTCCGATTTAATGCCTTCCTCCTGGAGGACCACCATGCACCTGAGTCAAGCATGCATACTGGATTAGGGAAAAGTCAAACAGGCCTTAGCCTTTTTGGGCCCAGAAATTCAGTTTTCACCCCCTTTTCCAGCAAAAACCACCAGGCCCATTTATTTCTTTTCTTATTTCTTTTTCTCTGTTTTATTTAATTCTTTTAATTTTTCTTCAATTAACAAATTAATCTTTTTTTCACAAAAAAACATAAAATCAATAATTCATCAAAAATTAGGATTAGTTTTTATTTTATCAAAATTAATTTAATTTAGTTTAAAATAGGAAAATTATATTTTGTTTTCATGAATAGAAATTAGGTTAAACTTTTGATTAAATTTAATTTTGCTCTTTCTTTTTCTTAAATAAATAAAATACAAAAATAGGTGGTAGATTAAAATTAATTTATTTTTCGTAATTTAAAATTGGTTAGACTTAGGATTTTTCTTTAATTTAACAATTCCATTATTTTCTTAAAAACATAACAACAAAAACATTTTTTTCAATCACAAGTAGGATTAGTCAAAGGGTCAAAACCCTAATTATCTCGTGTTTAATTCGCCGCGCACTTATCATTTATTTTGTCAATATTTTGTAACTGCTTACTGGTTTGTAGTAGTTTAATTTAGGACCCTTTTTTTATCATTTATTGTCTTTTGCGGTTTTTTTGGCTATGTAATTGATCCCCGAAGCCTTGCAATAGCGTAGATTTACTTTCTCGCATCTTAATTGCTACCAATATTTAACTGTCTAGATGTATGTTAATAGGATTGTATGACAAGATTGCATGATAATTTAATACAGTCAGAAAACCCTAATGTGCAAATATAAATAATCGAAACAAATCACTCGCACATATCACTCTTAGGGTATGCTCTCACTTTGGTTGCCTTCGGTAAACGATCATTAATTATAGGATGTCTTAGTGGTTACCCTTCTGTATAAAAATGATCAAACTTCCCATTCGAATGTTGCCTCGGAAATGTTTCCTCAGAAATGTTGGCTCAGAAATGTTTCCTCGAATATGATTTTAAGTCTTTAGGGTTATTACTAAGACGTCCTAGCATTGCTTTAGTGATCGTACGTCCCTTTCGAATTGACCCTTACAACTCCAATGATGGTGCTACCTATTTCTCAATAGTGGGATAGCGCTGTCTAAACGAAACAAGAATAGAACGATCTTTTTTCGAGTAGGTAGATGCTAGTAGGTACTTGCTCAAATTAAAGCTATTCACACTTACACTTTTCAAACAAATTTTCAAAACAAACTTCGTCACAACTTTGAGGACTGATACAAAGGTTATCACGAAGCAAGACATTTCCAAAACAAAGCACATACACAAGCAATTTTAAAAAGATGAGCAAGTACCTAAGAGCCCATGGAAAACCATGGATAGAAAGGGTGCTAACACCTTCCCTTTCTATAATCTACCCCCGTACTCAGAATATCTCGAAAAAGGATTTTTTATGTACTTTTTTCCTTTCCAATTGGATGAAATAAAAGTCGGTGGCGACTCTTGCTTACCGCGATATTTTGCAAACACAAAACGCAAAATGCAAACCAGCATTTCAAAACAGTCTGTTCTGCCACTGTATCACAGAACTGGAGACTCTGCTGGGGATTTAATAAGTGGGGTATACCTTAGGATCTAGTTCATCATAATTGCTTCTCTTGATTGCCTTGATTGCTTTACTTTTAAGGGTTTTGTTTGAGAGTTACTATAGATCCTAACCCAGATCTGGGGACACCTTTTAGGTAAGTAGCAATAAACTATAAGGGAAGTGTACGACATAGACCGATACGGTTGAAGCAATAGCTACGTTGATGTGACACATTGGTTGGTACTGGTATCCATTATGGAGAAACGAGGAGAATACGAGGCCGCTGCATGGTGTCGTTAAGCATCAAATGACCTTAGAACCTTTAATCAACCAACTTGGCCATTAGGAAGTAGTGAGATAGTCGGCCTCAGTGTAAAGCTGTGAACTGGTTGATACTCGATGCTACACTCATTGAGACCATACTCTTGAGATAGTTCCGGCCGCAAGAAAAGATTGCGTGATATGAAACCATGACCGATGGAGGATGGTCAGTGATATTGAGATCCTCTAGAACCCGGTTACTTTTTCTAAGACAGGTTGAAACCAACTTAACTTCAAGAGGGTACTACCTTTGACTTCATGCAAGCCTTAAACCTAAGGGTCTTGTGTGATTTGACTGTGTTTGCAATACCTGTTGTTTGCTATACCTGTGGTTTATCATGACATCATGCATCATAACATGGCATTCATGCTTCATTTCACTAACCATTTCAAAGACCAAGGGAATTTATCTTTGTTCTGTTTTGCAGATCATGGCTTCCGGACGCAGAAATACCATCCGAGTCAACTTTGTGCAGATACCTACCCAACTTAAAGAGCTAGTCTCAAGAGTTTCCGAGACTTCTATGTTCATTAAGAGACACAGTCAACTTCTCAGCCTGATTACCTCAAATCTTGATGAGCAGATGATGAGTGTACTTTTCCAGTTCTTCGATCCTGTGCATCATTGCTTCACCTTTCCAGATTACCAGCTGATCCCCACCTTGGAAGAGTTCTCCCATCTATTGGGCATATCCATACTTGAACATGTACCTTTCACAGGTATGGAAGAAGTTCTTAAACCAGGAGACATTGCCTCAACTCTGAATTTGAAACGGGCTGATGTAGTATCCAATTGGGAAACACGAAGCGGGGTCGAAGGTTTTTTAGCCAAATTTCTGATATACCAGGCTCAGCTATTCTGGGATGATTTGGATTTTCAAGCTTTTGAAGATGTGTTGGCTCTTCTTATCTATGGTTTGGTTCTCTTCCCGAATTCGGATTCCTTTATAGATGTGAATGCTGTCAAGATTTTCCTTTCTCGCAACCCTGTGCCTACCCTGCTGGGTGATATCCTGCATGCCCTCTATACTCTTACTGTGAGGAGAAGAGGGACTCTTATGTGTTGCATGTCGCTGCTGTCGAGGTGGTTTATTTCTCACCTCCCTAAGTCTGTGCTGAAGAACGAAGAAGGTTTGGGTTGGTCCTACAGGATAATGTCACTTGCCCATACAAATATTCTTTGGAGTTCCCGGGCTATGGAAGACATTGCTTTTATTGACCGTTGTAGGGGATACCCTAATGTCCCATTGCTTGGAATCCGAGGAGGTATAACTTACAATCCTTGTCTAGCTTTACGACAATTTGGTCATGCTCGGAGAGATGGTCCCCATGAACTGCTTCTCGAGGACATTGTATTTGACTACAAGGAGGATGTTAAGGAGCACCGCCAGAGGTTTATACGAGCTTGGGGCATGGTGAACAGATCTGACCCCCAAGAGTTGGGACCAAAGACTTCCCTTCCTATACAGCCTTACCTCCAATGGGTCCGAGCTCATTACCAGAAGCTTATAATGCCCTATGAAGCCGTATTACCTGTGATTGTTGAGCCCACTAATGAAGAAGGCATTCCTTACACGGTTCTCTATCCTTACATGCCCACCAATCCTGGGGAGTTGCAGAGGTCTTGGATTCAGCTGAAGAATGAGCGGGACACTTACCGGGAGCAGTACCATGAGCAAGAAATGAAGATTTTGAAGCTCACCAGGAAGCTCGAGGAAGAAAGAGTGATCAATGACTACATCAACACAAAGAGGAAGCGTCCATGGGATTTTTGATGTTGATTTTTCTAGTTTTAGATTTTATTTTATTTACTTCTTTGTAACTCCTTAAAGGCATTGTTGAAACTTTCAAAGTTAATCTAATAAAGTTTGTTTATTCTTGGTTTGCAAATTTAAATTTCCCAAAGTCTTTGAAATTATTACATACGCATCCCATTATCATGCACATCATTACAGGTACCCTTACAGGTTTCTCATCTTCGTCGCTGTTTATTTCAGCAAAAATGTCTTCCGATCAAGCCATCAAAGATCTTCAGGCACATAACACCCAATTCCAACAGATGTTCATAAGTCTGGCTAAGGGGCAAGAGGATCTGAAGACCCATTGTGATCGGTGGATCTGGAACTGACTGTTAAACGCTGGTTCGCGAAATGTCGCGAAAGCAAGAGTCGCCACCGTCTTTTATTTTCTCCAACATGGACAGGACAAAAGCACAGAAAAATTCCTTAAAGAGATTGCTCTCGGTTCAGGAGGTAGGTTATAGAAAGGGAAGGTGTTAGCACCCTTTCTATCCATGGTTATCCATGGGCTCTTAGATACTTGCTCACTTGTGTTTTCAAAAATGGTTTGTTTGCTTTTCAATTGTGGGTTTTAAAAAGTTTCTTTGAAAATTTCAGTTCGACTCTTGTATCGGTCCTCAAGAGTGTTTGAAAAGTTGCTTTCGAAAGCTTTTCGAAAAGGTGTCGGTGTGGAAAGTATTTTTTGATTTGTTTTTGAAATTAGAGCAAGTATCTAGAGTCGTCTACCTACCCTAAGGAATTCGTCTGTGTAAATGTCCTTAAGATAGTGCCATCCCACCATTGAGAGGTAGGTAGCACCACCGTTGGAGGTGTTCGGGTCAATTCGAAGGTTCGGGACATGGTGATCACCAGAGCAATGGGAAGATACCTTAGAAGCTAGCCTCATGCCAGGTTCCCGGATCATGAGGACTTACTAAGACATCCTCTACTCGACGATCACCTTTCGAGGCAAGGCAACAGTGAGGCGTACCCTAGGGGTGGTGTGTGATTTGTGTGTCATGTTCATTTATTTTTGTTTTGTCATGTCATGGGTGATCTACGCGTTTGTTTTTATTTTTGTCATTCATTCTTGCATGCATTTATTAACAGTTAAAAAGATGCGGAAATTAAAAGTTCTAAACTATTACAAAGGCGCGGGTCCACATCGCCAAATTAAAATCCAGGACCCGATTTGACAGAAAAATAAAGAAGAGTGCGAGAAATATAAATTGTCCGAGGTACATGGCTTTGGGAGAATTACATCAATATTATACGAAATAAAATAAAATGCGCGAATCAAATTCAAATTGAAAGCGAGGGTGTTGGACCCTTTTTAAAGGAATTAAATTATTATTATTAAATTAATGAAATTAAAATGAAAAAATAAATTATTTTTGAGATTTTGGTATTTATGATTTTAATGGGAATTAAATGGAATTGAAATATTAATTAACCCTAATTCTAGCTATTTTTTAATTTATTAAGAAAATATGAAAATTACCTAAAATTAAATCTAATTAATTAATGCAATTTGATTTATAAAAATAAATAATTAATTATTAGTGATGAGAAAATAAAAAAAAAGTAATTAAACTAATTAAACCTAATTCTACAATTTTTTAATTTATTAAGAAAAGATATTAAAATTAACCCTAGAATAAAAACTAATTAATTGATACAAGACTTTATTTACAAAAATATTAGTTAAATAAAATATATTTAATTTTTTTGTCTTTTCTGATTTTTCTATTGTTTTTATATTTTTATGAAAATAAATTGGTTTAAAGAATTAAATTAAAAAAACTAATTAAAACAAAAATAGAAAAAAATGAGAAAAGAATGAGAAAGGCAAACCATGGGGGGTCTGTCCCCAAATTGGAGGGTTTATTGTAGCAATTCTAGCCCACTTGTCTATGGCCTTATTTGACTTTTATGCCAGCGTGTGACTTCTTTGACTCATGCCCATGGTATTCACCAGACCTGGGCCTTCAGATTGTCTCCAGTGGCCAAGTGGCATAGTTGGATCAGGGGTTGTATGGTGGAACCCTGGAAACGAACTACACACAAGCGTGATTAGAAAAATAATATGGAAAGGGATGGGGACCTGGGATTCGAACCCAGGTCCCTGAGGTTACCAGTGCTTCGCTTGACCAGTGGAGCTATTGATGCGCTTTGAATATATAATAACAAACAAATAATATAAGATAAAACAATGGTTAGTGGCTGATTTAGCGCGAAAATTCAAATGCTCCAACCAGATGGTGCCACCTAGCTTTCTTCTTCATTGGCTTGCTGCATCTGAAAAAAATACAAAGAATTAACTGGGGTTTTGAACCCCCCCAAAATATGCCTTTCTCAGGAATAGCGAATAGCTCGTCTTGGATCAGAAATTAGGCGCGACCATGGCAATCGATTCGTCCAAGTGTCCTGATTTTGATCATGGTATTGGGAAGTCCCAATTTTACAGTATATAAAAATACCCAATTCGAAGCTTGAAGAACCCTAGTTGGCATCAATGGTGAAATCTCCAATAGTGCACAAAAACTCAATTAAAGTATGCAGTTAGCTTTAGAATCCATCAATTAGTATGAATCCATAAAAGAAATGCAATGAAAATGCTTGAATATTAACATACGAATATGCATAAAGTTGGAAACAGTTTGAGTTTTGTATACCAATTCTGGGCGTGTAAGGGTTGAAAAACAATGCAGTAAGCTTCCTTGACACTTTTGCAAGCTATTGGAATCAAAGTTTTCCTCTGAATCGTCCTCTAAGGCCACTTTCAGTTTTCAATTTTTTTGATAAAAACTCAAACTTTGTTACGGATGTATGGCGCAGCTTGCCGGTCATGAGCATTAGGGTTGGCATGTATATATGTACTGGAATGATTAGGGTTGAAAAATTGATCCAAAGAACCTTTGCATTGATGAAGAGATATTTGATTTTCATGGCAAATATTTTTCAATCTTTTTCACATGTTTTTGATGCCAATCATATCCAATTGCCTTGATTATTTCCAAATCTGATCATGCACGAAATATTGAGTGTATTTTATGCATAAAAAGATTTAAAAACTTAGGTTTGGTATTTTTCATATATTTTGATTAATTAAATGAATTATTAGCAATTAAAAATTCAAATAAATAAATAAAAATGATGAAAAACTTCCCTTTGGGCCAAATGGTCGTGCACATGCCTTGGATGATGAATCTTGGAAGAAAAAGAGGCCCATTAGCATTTTTAAGACTTTTGAAGCAATGTTGACTTTTCAAAATATCCAAACATTTCCCAACTTCCACAAGGCATAACTTGCTCAATTTTTAAGCTTTGCTCATGTTCTGGGACATTTTGGAAAGGTATTTGAGTCCTCTAACCAATGTCTTTGGTCCCATGGCATTTTGATTTACAAATATCAAGTTATGGCCTTTGACTTAAAGTCCCTTTTTGTTGACTTTTGAAAATGACCTATAATGTTGAAAATGATAACTTTTTGTGAGAGCATTTCTTGGACTTGAAGTGTGAAGAGGAGTTGTAGGAAATGTCTTTCTCTTCAAAATGAGATTTGGATGGAATTTTTCTGATAATCCATGTGGAAGTTATGCCTTGGTCAAGTTACAATTGACTTTTTCAACTGTCCAAATATGGAAACTTTTGCATCTTGAGACTTTTTGAGCCAAGCTTTGAGAACCATGATCAAGCATTGATCAAATGATTTTTGTGGCTTCAAAATGAGATGTTGACTAAAAATTTGAACTTTTGACTGTCAAATGACCATTTTGCCCCTACAGTTGACTGTAGTGCAATTAGGGTTTTTGACTGTGCAATTTTGTGCTGTAAGTCTTGAAACTTGGTATGAGGATGCTTGACCATGTTTATAAGCATGTGGGACTTGATTGGACCCTTGGAAACTTCAATTACTTTGCCAGAACCAAAACCCTAGTTTTTGACTGTTAGGAGGCCCTTGAACTGTGCAACCCTTGGGGAGATTTTGAAGCTTTGACTTGGCAAATTTTGAAGAATATGGGAGGGAAAATTTTGGGGTACAACAGTTGCCCCTGTTCAATCTTCTTAAACCTGAGGATGCAGATTGGCTGACGTGCCTTTCGTAATCTGAAGGTGGAAGATGATTGAACACTAGAGTGCCCAGAAATTTGCGCTCAAATAGTAGTGTGATGGTGGAATGGGCTTATAGATGCCATTTGGAGATTGATAGATAGGATGATGGGCTTATAGATGCCATGCTAAGAGATGATGGGAGGTGGATGGGCTTATAGATGCCATCTGGGTGTTGATCGCGTAAGAGCTTCCTTAGCGAGAAGTTGCGTACCTGCAAAAGAAAATGATTACCTGACCTGTTACAGGAGCTGGTTTTCAAACTCTTTGTATGGATGTGTCCTGACTGGTTACAGGAGCTGGATCTGGAGCTTCAAACGGTGATGAATGAACCAGGGATGGTTACTACCTCAACGGGACAGTGAGAGAACCTCAGACGATTACTACCTCAACAGGAACGCTGAGAGAATCTTGGACGACTTCAACCTCAACAGTAACACTGAGAGAATCTGGGGAAAATTACTACTTCCGCAGTAACGGGGAGAGAACCATAGGCGACTTCAACCTCAACAGTAATCATTGAGAGAATCTTGGGGATGATTACTACCTCCGCAGTAACGGGGAGAGAACCATAGGCGACTACAACCTCAACAGTAATCATTGAGAGAATCTTGGGCGACTTCAACCTCAACAATAATCATTGAGAGAATCTTGGGGATGATTACTACCTCCGCAGTAACGGGGAGAGAACCATAGGCGACTACAACCTCAACAGTAATCATTGAGAGAATCTTGGGCGACTTCAACCTCAACAATAATCATTGAGAGAATCTTGGGCGACTTCAACCTCAACAGTAATCATTGAGAGAATCTTGGGCGACTTCAACCTCAACAGTAATCATTGAGAGAATCTTGGGCGACTTCAACCTCAACAGTAATCATTGAGAGAATCTTGGGTATCTTCTACTGAGTCTTTATCAGGAAAATCTGTTAGGGGTCGATTTAGCTGGACTAGAGAAGGCCTTGGACTGGATAAGAAACAGAAAAATCTTAGGGTTAATTTAACTGAACCGGTCTAGGTCTTGAAATCTTCAACTGGATAAGAAATAGGGAGATCTTAGGGTCGATCTGACTGAACCAGAGAAGGCCTTTGACTGGATAAGAAACAGAAAAATCTTAGGGTTGATTTAACTGAACCGGTCTAGGTCTTGAAATCTTCATCTGGATAAGAAACAGGGAGATCTTAGGGTCGATCTGACTGAACCAGAGAAGGCCTTTGACTGGATAAGAAACAGAAAAATCTTAGGGTCGATTTAACTGAACCGGTCTAGGTCTTGAAATCTTCAACTGGATAAGAAACAGGGAGATCTTAGGGTCGATCTGACTGAACCAGAGAAGGCCTTTGACTGGATAAGAAACAGAAAAATCTTAGGGTCGATTTAACTGAACCGGTCTAGGTCTTGAAATCTTCAACTGGATAAGAAACAGGGAGATCTTAGGGTCGATCTGACTGAACCAGAGAAGGCCTTGGACTGGATAAGAAACAGAAAAATCTTAGGGTCGATTTAACTGAACCGGTCAAGGTCTTGAAATATAGCTGAGAACTTAACTGGATCTTTCCTGAAAGGTAAAGGTCAGTCATATGCAATGCATGATATGGATCAAGCAATGATGTTCTCAACATAAATGAGATTTGTAAGATATGATGCGTATATGCATGCTACAATGATGTATGTGATCTTTATGAATGTATGTTTTTCGTCTAGGAAAGTAAATCCTTGACGGGTGCCGGGAAGTCACTCCTGGGCTGATGTTGCAGAATAGATTTTTGCTTCCGCTGGGGATGATAGTTGCAAGAATACCGATAGGAGAAGATAACTCCGTTGGGGAATAAAATTGGCGAATGGATTACTCTGCGGGGAGAAAAGTACTCTAGCGATCTTGCTGGGAAGCAATACTCTGTGGGGAGAGAGGTACTTTGTTGAGTTGTTGATAATAACTTGCTGGGGATACCCTTGTTGTGTTGGAAGTGTTAATAGACTTCGCTGGGGATAAGAAGACTTCGCCGAGAACGATCTTTCCGTGGCTTTTGGCTGAGGATAACCTAGTTATATCCCAGTGCGGAAATAACTCTTTGAATAAAGCCGGGAGACGCGTTCGTGCTCTGTGAGGATAAGCTTCCAGAATCTACTGGGGATAAGCTTACTGCTTGGGGAGATGAATTCCAACTTTCCCGGGGAACTAGATTGGACTCTCCTGGGGAAGCTTTGAACTGTATCAGGGAAGTGACTTCATTGAATGTCTGATATACCGCCGGGGAACAATCTTTAGACCAAGATCGCCGGGGATGCTTGTTAAGAATGTCTGTATATTACTGGGGAGTGTTGAGATCTGCTGGAGGATACCCAACTTCCTTAAGGTTGATAATAGCTTTGCTTGGTGAGAGTGCACTGACTTGCTGGCTCACTCTCTGGGGAATTAAGATATCCGGTTATGTTCTTCGGCCGAACCTACCTTGATACCTTGGAGGACAGAACAATTAGATCGCTTGGCCAACTCGTCATTGCCCCTGTTTCTGAGGTGGGAGAGGAAGACCTGTGAGGTGCTGATAGTTGTTGATGGACAAACCTTCTTCTGGTAGGCAAGTGATGAGATGACAGGATATAGTCGTACGCTTTAATCCCTAATTTTTGCCTGGACCGCCCTTTCGGGTTTTCAATCCACCGGGATACCCATTTTTGCCCAAGCCGCCTTTTCAGGTTTTCGACTTACCGGGTGTACAGATTTTTTTCATTTCATCCCTTCATTTTGCCCGAACCTTTTTGGTTCGCCGGGAAACCCTTATTTTTGCCTAGGTACGTCAACCTAGCGGGTCTTTGATTATGCGCAATATTTTTTCGACTATGTCCGTGCTTTCAGAATGTAGGGAGTTGCCCCTGTTAGAAGTGTTTTGTCATGCCACCAGAAGGTGTTTGCTCAGGCAAGGTTCGTTGTTGGAATGCCCCAAGTGACTCAGGCGGGGACTTGCCCCAGGCTGTTTGGCCTTTGAGACATTCTCCACATCTTGATTGAACTGCCCCAGATAGTAGATCATGGTCATGTCTGCCCCTTGATTGGAAGTGCTTTTGTTCATTAGGCATTCGTCGTGCGAATTTCCATGCTGTTCAAACGAAAAGTCATATGCAAACAGAGTTATATTAAAAATGCAAAGCTTATGTCTGTCTTGAAGATTTTGAAAATGCATTCTTTCTCATAAAACAAGTGATTGTTTGTAAAACGTGATGTCAACTCGTTATTTTATTGCGAGCCTTAAGGAGTCAGGATACCTTTCGTAACAATATGCTTTCGAACTAACCCATGCTTCAGCTAGGACTTTTAAGGGTTATAACGTGGCTTGGTTCACGATTTAAGAAACAAAGGATAAAGGCTCAAATTTTATTTGTACCCACCCGCTCTTCGTGATGTTCTCCAAACCTAAACTCAGTTGATCATACGTTAGACCTTGTTTGAGTCTTTGCTCTGATTTTCCGGTGATGATTCAGATGTTGATAACTTATTTTGAATAGGCAGTCATTCCTTTTTTGTTGAGGGTTTGTAAGACCTCTTTCTTGTCTGATTTTTTGTTATCCCTAAATTTTGCCTGAACTGTTTCTTTTGTGATTACAGTCAGCGGGATGCCCCAGTTTTGTAAGTCTCCTTCATAGGTTTTGACTTATTGGGTTTTTATTTTTTGAGATATAATGACTGCCTATCCTTATGATTATTCGGAATCATCACTGTCTTCTTTTTTTTGTAAGGACCTCTTAGGTGCCATTTGTTATGCACTTGGATCAACTGAGAGAACTACCCTGCCCCAGGTTATGATTAAGGGTTTTAATTTTCGAAAATAAAAACTCCTACTTCTTTGGCTCAGAGGGGTTGACGAGGGATTATCTTCCTTATAACTCCGATGTTTAGGAATTGAAACAATGCCTGTACCTCATCAGCGGGGTCTGTTCAAAAGCATACTGTAAGGATCGTGGTATCGTTTTCTTCATCCTCCCTCAAGAGGCTTAGAATTATTAACGGAGAGTTGTCATCAGAAAAAATATGAAAATAATTTGCATATAGTGAATACGAATATATTGCTTCAAAACAGACATATGTGATGCATTAATGAAATAACAACGTTTAACATGAGTAAATGTTTGAACAAAAGAAAATTTCAACTTGAACATTCGAATGAACAAAAGTTTTCTAGTCTCAGGGATTGTCACTTCAAATGGTGAGCCTTGGAGGGATGGTAGAAAAATTCAGCCTGACCATCTTGTGTGAACTCCAATGCCCCTTCATCAATCAGGTCCTGGATCTTGTTCTTCAGAGCCCAACACTCATTTGTATCATGTCCTGGACTGGAAGAGTGGTAGGCACACCTTTTATTGGGATCATAGACAGGAGATGCTGTGTTGGGGTTCCGGGGATGAGCCCTTAATGTGATCAGGTTCAATCTCAACAGGCGTTGCAAATCTTGAAACAACGACATGTTGAGCTGGGTGAACTGCCTCCCGGGCTTGTCTTGCTGAAGCTGGTGAGGTTGATGCTGAATTTGTGACACTTGAGCCATTTGAGGAGCTCTCCCCTTATTTCCTTGTCTCAAAGGTGGTTGAACGAGGACTGGATCTTTACCCTTAGATGTTTGCCCTAGTTGGTTACCCCGAAGCAGTTGGTTGACGAGAACCCCGAGCTCATCTTGTCTTTGAGCTAAGCCTTGAATGATAGTCACCTGCCCCAGCATCTGGGCTCTCATTGCATCCACTTCAGCTTGCAGATGTTTTAGCCGTTCGTCCTCAGCGCTGTTCCTGACCAAAGTCTCCATGAGAAGTGTCCTTAGCTCCTCCTGCCCCTTGGATAGATTCAGGAGGATTTCCCCAAACCGAGTCTCTTGAGCAAGAAGGTCCTGGTTATCTTGTTGGGAAGCCATTGCTGAAATAAACAGCGAAGGAGGTAAGTGACCTGTACAGAGGGTACATGTAATACAATGATATGCATGATATGTATGCCATGTTTTCAAGGACCTCGCGAGGTAAACAAGAAAATTGTTAGCATTGGAAACTGGTGGCTTGATTGAAGGTACTTCATATTGTTGAGAGTCCTTCTTCAAGGGTCAAAGCTCACCATATCTAGTGGGTCATAGCCCCTGACAACCTTAGCTAGAGGAAAATAAATCCTCTTTGCCCCTTGTTAGACATTATGGTTCATTTTGACCTGCATCACAGACCCTTGAGATCCTTGAAATGGGTTAGGATGTATGCAATGGTATGATGTTATGTATACATGGGGTAATGTAAGTAACCCTGTTAGGAGTCCCCATTAAGGACTGCAAACCAAAACCTGCAAGAAACTCAAGTAAAACCTGTCATGAGTCCCAATTAAGGACTATCAATAAAACCTGCAAGCAGTTTAATAAACCCTGTTGTGAGCCCCAATTAAGGACTATAAACAAAACCTGCAAGTAGTTCATGTGTCAGATAACAAGCATGCAAGTAGTCAAGTTGGAAGGCACACAAGTCACACAAGAGAAACCCTTAGAGTTCAGGCCAGCATGGGGTCGGGGTAGTACCCTCTTGAAGTTGGTGGGCTCAACCTGTCCTATTAGAAGTAACCGGGTTCTAAGGGTCCCAATATCACGGGATTGCTTTCATTGTTCATCGTTTTGATTTAGCCACTGAACTGGCGACCGAAATATTCTAGGAAAGCAACCCTCAATTGAGTGTAGTATCGAGTATCAACCAACCTCGGACTGCACCAAAGTCAGTTATCTCACTACCCTAAAGAGGCCAAGATAGTTCAATTAAGGTTCCTAAGATCTGTTGATGCTTCACGACACCACGCGGAGGCCCCGTACTCTCCTTGACTGAACTCAAGGGTTACCGGTACACACCAAAGTGCCACATCAACGTAGCAGACTGTTTCAACCATGTCGGTATACCCCGCACAGTTCCCTCACAGCCTTGTTGCTACTTTCTAAGAAGGTATCCCCAGATCCGGGTTAGGATCTATAGAACTCCCAAGACAGTCCCACAATTTAAAGCAAGCAAAGAAAACAATTGAAAACACAGTGATCTTAGTCCTAAGGTACACCACACTTTAAGTTAAGTCCCCAGTAGAGTCGCCAGTTCTGTGATCGGTGGATCTGGAACTGATTGTTTAACGCTGGTTCGCGAAATGTCGCGGAAGCAAGAGTCGCCACCGTCTTTTATTTTCTCCAACATGGACAGGACAAAAGCACAGAAAAATTCCTTAAAGAGATTGCTCTCGGTTCGGAAGGTAGGTTATAGAAAGGGAAGGTGTTAACACCCTTTCTATCCATGGTTATCCATGGGCTCTTAGATACTTGCTCACTTTTGTTTTCAAAAATGGTTTGTTTGCTTTTCAATTGTGGGTTTTAAAAAGTTTCTTTGAAAATTTCAGTTCGACTCTTGTATCGGTCCTCAAGAGTGTTTGAAAAGTTGCTTTCGAAAGCTTTTCGAAAAGGTGTCGGTGTGGAAAGTATTTTTTGATTTGTTTTTGAAATTAGAGCAAGTATCTAGAGTCGTCTACCTACCCTAAGGAATTCGTCTGTGTAAATGTCCTTAAGATAGTGCCATCCCACCATTGAGAGGTAGGTAGCACCACCGTTGGAGGTGTTCGGGTCAATTCGAAGGTTCGGGACATGGTGATCACCAGAGCAATGGGAAGATACCTTAGAAGTTACCCTCATGCCAGGTTCCCGGATCATGAGGACTTACTAAGACATCCTCTACTCGACGATCACCTTTCGAGGCAAGGCAACAGTGAGGCGTACCCTAGGGGTGGTGTGTGATTTGTGTGTCATGTTCATTTATTTTTGTTTTGTCATGTCATGGGTGATCTACGCGTTTGTTTTTATTTTTATCATTCATTCTTGCATGCATTTATTAACAGTTAAAAAGATGCGGAAATTAAAAGTTCTAAACTATTACAAAGGCGCGGGTCCACATCGCCAAATTAAAATCCAGGACCCGATTTGACAGAAAAATAAAGAAGAGTGCGAGAAATATAAACTGTCCGAGGTACATGGCTTTGGGAGAATTACATCAATATTATACGAAATAAAATAAAATGCGCGAATCGAATTCAAATTGAAAGCGAGGGCGTTGGACCCTTTTTAAAGGAATTAAATTATTATTATTAAATTAATGAAATTAAAATGAAAAAATAAATTATTTTTGAGATTTTGGTATTTATGATTTTAATGGGAATTAAATGGAATTGAAATATTAATTAACCCTAATTCTAGCTATTTTTTAATTTATTAAGAAAATATGAAAATTACCTAAAATTAAATCTAATTAATTAATGCAATTTGATTTATAAAAATAAATAATTAATTATTAGTGATGAGAAAATAAAAAAAAAGTAATTAAACTAATTAAATCTAATTCTACAAGTTTTTAATTTATTAAGAAAAGATATTAAAATTAACCCTAGAATAAAAACTAATTAATTGATACAAGACTTTATTTACAAAAATATTAGTTAAATAAAATATATTTAATTTTTTTGTCTTTTCTGATTTTTCTATTGTTTTTATATTTTTATGAAAATAAATTGGTTTAAAGAATTAAATTAAAAAAACTAATTAAAACAAAAATAGAAAAAAATGAGAAAAGAATGAGAAAGGCAAACCATGGGGGGTCTGTCCCCAAATTGGAGGGTTTATTTTAGCAATTCTGGCCCACTTGTCTATGGCCTTATTTGACTTTTATGCCAGTGTGTGACTTCTTTGACTCATGCCCATGGTATTCACCAGACCTGGGCCTTCAGATTGTCTCTAGTGGCCAAGTGGCATAGTTGGATCAGGGGTTGTATGGTGGAACCCTGGAAACGAACTACACACAAGCGTGATTAGAAAAATAATATGGAAAGGGATGGGGACCTGGGATTCGAACCCAGGTCCCAGAGGTTACCAGTGCTTCGCTTGACCAGTGGAGCTATTGATGCGCTTTGAATATATAATAACAAACAAATAATATAAGATAAAACAATGGTTAGTGGCTGATTTAGCGTGAAAATTCAAATGCTCCAACCAGATGGTGCCACCTAGCTTTCTTCTTTGTTGGCTTGCTGCATCTGAAAAAAATACAAAGAATTAACTGGGGTTTTGAACCCCCCCAAAATATGCCTTTCTCAGGAATAGCGAATAGCTCGTCTTGGATCAGAAATTAGGCGCGACCATGGCAATCGATTCGTCCAAGTGTCCTGATTTTGATCATGGTATTGGGAAGTCCCAATTTTACAGTATATAAAAATACCCAATTCGAAGCTTGAAGAACCCTAGTTGGCATCAATGGTGAAATCTCCAATAGTGCACAAAAACTCAATTAAAGTATGCAGTTAGCTTTAGAATCCATCAATTAGTATGAATCCATAAAAGAAATGCAATGAAAATGCTTGAATATTGACATACGAATATGCATAAAGTTGGAAACAGTTTGAGTTTTGTATACCAATTCTGGGCGTGTAAGGGTTGAAAAACAATGCAGTAAGCTTCCTTGACACTTTTGCAAGCTATTGGAATCAAAGTTTTCCTCTGAATCGTCCTCTAAGGCCACTTTCAGTTTTCAATTTTTTTGATAAAAACTCAAACTTTGTTATGGATGTATGGTGCAGCTTGCCGGTCATGAGCATTAGGGTTGGCATGTATATATGTACTGGAATGATTAGGGTTGAAAAATTGATCCAAAGAACCTTTGCCTTGATGAAGAGATATTTGATTTTCATGGCAAATATTTTTCAATCTTTTTCACATGTTTTTGATGCCAATCATATCCAATTGCCTTGATTCTTTCCAAATCTGATCATGCACGAAATATTGAGTGTATTTTATGCATAAAAAGATTTAAAAACTTAGGTTTGGTATTTTTCATATATTTTAATTAATTAAATGAATTATTAGCAATTAAAAATTCAAATAAATAAATAAAAATGATGAAAAACTTCCCTTTGGGCCAAATGGTCGTGCACATGCCTTGGATGATGAATCTTGGAAGAAAAAGAGGCCCATTAGCATTTTTAAGACTTTTGAAGAAATGTTGACTTTTCAAAATATCCAAACATTTCCCAACTTCCACAAGTCATAACTTGCTCAATTTTTAAGCTTTGCTCATGTTCTTTGACATTTTGGAAAGGTATTTGAGTCCTCTAACCAATGTCTTTGGTCCCATGTCATTTTTATTTACCAATCTCAAGTTATGGCCTTTGACTTAAAGTCCCTTTTTGTTGACTTTTGAAAATGACCTATAATGTTGAAAATGATAACTTTTTGTGAGAGCATTTCTTGGACTTGAAGTGTGAAGAGGAGTTGTAGGAAATGTCTTTCTCTTCAAAATGAGCTTTGGATGGAATTTTTCTGATAATCCATGTGGAAGTTATGCCTTGGTCAAGTTACAATTGACTTTTTCAACTGTCCAAATATGGAAACTTTTGCATCTTGAGACTTTTTGAGCCAAGCTTTGAGAACCATGATCAAGCATTGATCAAATGATGTTTGTGGTTTCAAAATGAGATGTTGACCAAAAATTTGAACTTTTGACTGTCAAATGACCATTTTGCCCCTACAGTTGACTGTAGTGCAATTAGGGTTTTTGACTGTGCAATTTTGTGCTGTAAGTCTTGAAACTTGGTATGAGGATGCTTGACCATGTTTATAAGCATGTGGGACTTGATTGGACCCTTGGAAACTTCAATTACTTTGCCAGAACCAAAACCCTAGTTTTTAACTGTTAGGAGGCCCTTGAACTGTGCAACCCTTGGGGAGATTTTGAAGCTTTGACTTGGCAAATTTTGAAGAATATGGGAGGGCAAATTTTGGGGTACAACACCCATATTCTGAAAGAGAAGAAGAAAAAGAAGAAGGTCGGTATTCTGAACATGGGTAGAAGATTTGGAGAAAGGATAAGACAATCATCTGATCTGACCTCCTCATCCAAGGACGGGGAGAACCAAGAAAGGACAAAGGACCCTAGTCCAGCAGTTTCTGATAACGATGCGGATTACGACGACGAGCAATATCCTCCTGCTGAGGATAGATACAAGCAACTAGAAGACCGTCTGAGTACTATGGAGATTCAGAAGATCCCTGGTTTGGATTTCAGAGAACTAGGACTGGTATCGGGAGTGGTGATCCCTCATAAGTTCAAAGCTCCAGTTTTTTCCAAGTAAGATGGAGTATCCTGTCAAAAACTCCATCTCCGCTCGTATGTCAGGAAAATTCAACCACACACTGCTGATAGAAATTTGTGGGTGCACTTCTTTCAAGATAGTCTGTCAGGGACTCATCTTGAATGGTTTTATCAGTCGGAAGGAGCCAATGTCCGAAACTGGGAAGACCTTGCTGCTGCTTTTTACTAGCAGTATCAGTATAACGCCGACCTTGCTCCCACTCGTACTCAGCTCCAGGGTATGTCTATGGGTGCAAGTGAAGGTTTTAAGGACTATGCTCAAAACTGGAGAGACCTGGCTGGAAGAGTCCAACCCCCTTTGTCTGATAGGGAGTTAGTTGACATGTTTCTAGGGACGCTATCTGGTCTATTCTTCAATCATCTGATCGGCAGTTCGTCGTTTGGGTTTACTGAGTTGATTTTGACTGGAGAAAGAGTAGAAGCTGGTATTCGAAGTGGTAAAATACAGAAGGATGTTTCGTCAAGCGCAGAAAAGAATCCTTTCACCGGTAAGAAAGAAGCTAGTGCAGTCTATGGCCCGAGGGGCCAAAACAGACCTGAACACCGTCAAGCGGTAAATGCTGTAATGATACCAAGACCCACGGTTGCTCCGCAACACAACAATCAGAAAAGGGTGGAAAGACCACAACGACAGTTTACCCGCATCAACATGACTCTGGATGAAGTTCTGCCTCATCTGTTAAAATCCAACTTGGCAACCTTGAAAGAGGCTCCCAAGAATCCAAACACTGCTTCTCCCAGATACAATCCCAACGCGCGGTGCGCCTACCATTCAGAGAGTCCTGGCCACGACACAAATGATTGCTGGGCTCTGAGGAATAAAGTGCAAGATTTTCTGGAAACTAAAGAGATTGAGTTTGATGCTCCAGAAAAGCCCAATGTCATAACTGCTCCTATACCCAAACATGGTCATGGAGTCAACGCTATGGACACCGATTCGTTTGTGACTTTTGTGGAAGAAATTTTTACTCCTTTGATGACGATTAAGAAGAATTTGTTGTTGGCCGGTTTATTTCTGGGCTGTGGTAAGGATTGCCACATGTGTTCAATTCTGCCTTCCGGTTTCCATTTATTGAAGTCAGGTGTTCAGCACCTGATGGATAGAAAAGAAATTTTGTTTGAGAAGACTATGATTCCGTTTGAAGATGTTTCCGTCATAACCATTTCCGCCAATCCTTCCAAGGTTTCCTCGAGAAAACCTGTTAGGATTATACCCGTTCCGAGAATTGCTCCGTTAATAATCACCGTTCCTGGTCCCATCCCATACACTTCAGATAAGGCTATCCCATGGCATTATGGTGCTGACATATATTACCATGGTGTTAAACAAGATCTGAGGACTGAAGAAGCTGATACTGATATCAGTAATATTGTCGGGACTAGTAGGGTTACCTGAAGGGGAAGGATCTTCTCTACTGAGATTTCCCCGAAGACCATCATCAAACCTACTGTTATTCCAACTGCTGTCCAACCAGAACTCCTGGCATTTCTCATGTTCCTACCCCAGTTAGTACACCTGCAACTATTCCTCCTCTTCCTCCAGTTACCACCCCTGCTGCTGAGCCATCTGGGACTCGGGGCAAAGAAATCATAGGTGAGCCTTCACGGATGGAGGCACCTAAAAAGATCATTGTAGAAACCTCGAAACAAGAAATAGAAGAAATTTTGAAGATTATCAAGAAGAGCGACTACAACGTAGTCGAGCAGCTGGGGAAGACCCTGTCTAAGATCTCCAGGTTGTCCTTGTTGTTGTGTTGTGAAGCCCATGCGAAGGCTTTGATTGCGTTTCTCAAGACTGCACATGTGGCGCATGAAACTTCTGCAGATCAATTCAAAGATTATGTGGCTAGCCTAACTGCTGATAATGGGTTAGGGTTTTCAGATGCGGATCTGACTGCTAAGGGGAGAAATCATAATGATGCTCTGCATGTCTCGATCGAGTTCAGGGGCACCACTATGGCCCATGTGCTAGTAGATACCTGGTCCTCACTGAATGTTCTACCAAAGAAAGCGCAAGACCGTTTGGATTGTGAAGGTTTGATTCTAAAGCCGAGTAATATTGTGGTAAGGGCTTTTGATGGATAAAAAATAATAGTGCACGAGGAGGTGGACATCCATGTCAAAGTGGGTTCTCAGACCTTTGGGTCCACCTTCTAAGTAATGGATATCAGACCATCATATTCTTGCTTGCTGGGTCGTCCTTGGATTCATAAGGCTGGGGCAGTGACTTCCATGCTCCATCAAATGCTGAAATATCTGGTGAAGGGAAAGATTGTCATGGTACAAGGTGAAGAGGAGTACACGGTGAGCCATCTTAATTCCTCCCGCTACATGGAGATGGACGGGGAATTCATAGAAATGCCTTGTCAAAATTTCGAAGAGGTCCCTCAGTTCTCGGCATCAACTGAAGTTGCTACCGACAAACCTCCATTGAAGATGGCTTCTCCCAAAGACGTCAGGGTTGTAATTGAAGAAGGTGGGTATACCAATTGGGGTCAGCTCCCTGATTTCACTCACAAAACTGAAAAATTTGGTTTGGGCTTTACTACAGGGGCTCAAAGGGCTGTTAGGCGCGCACGGATCGGAAGACCTCCTCTACACATCAGCAATCGGGGGGTTAATGCAATTGAAGACAATGAAGAAGATTCAAACATCGACAGCTGGATCTACCCAACAACCAATGGTGGACTGAATAACTGGACAACGAAAGACTTCATACCCGTTTCTTTTATTCTGCAGTAATTGACTTTTGTTTTTAAGATTTGTAATAAACAGTTTGAAACTTTACGGCCCGGTGCCTTGCCCGAGGCACCTTGGCTTTGCTTGTGAGGGCTATTATTTGTCATTTCATTTATCATTAATAAAGCATTCGACGTTTCTTGCATACAAATTTTGTGCTCCTTGTCTTTCTTTTTTGTTTCTCACTTTATCAAAAACAACTATTCTTTTACACACACTCACGTATCATAATGCAGATCCATATCCACTATGGATCCCATTGATAACAACTCTGCTACTGCCAGTTATGACTTCAAAAATCCGATCAACCAAGCCGAGGACGAAGGTGAGGATGATTGTGAGGTGCCTGGAGAACTTGCTAGACTACTACAGCAGGAAGAAAGGGCCATACAACCTCATGAAGAGCCAGTTGAGTCAGTGAATTTTGGTACAGAGTGTGATCGGTGGATCTGGAACTGACTGTTTAACGCTGGTTCGCGAAATGTCGCGGAAGCAAGAGTCGCCACCGTCTTTTATTTTCTCCAATATGGAAAGGACAAAAGCACAGAAAAATTCCTTATAGAGATTGCTCTCGGTTCGGGAGGTAGATTATAGAAAGGGAAGGTGTTAGCACCCTTTCTATCCATGGTTATCCATGGGCTCTTAGATACTTGCTCATTTGTGTTTTCAAAATTGTTTGTTTGCTTTTCAACTGTGGGTTTAAAAAAAGTTTCTTTGAAAATTTCAGTTCGACTCTTGTATCAGTCCTCAAGAGTGTTTGAAAAGTTGCTTTCGAAAGCTTTTTGAAAAGGTGTCGTTGTGAAAAGTATTTTTTGATTTGTTTTGAAATTAGAGCAAGTATCTAGAGTCGTCTACCTACCCTAAGGAATTTGTCTGTGTAAATGTCCTTAAAGTAGTGCCATCCCACCATTGAGAGGTAGGTAGCACCACCATTGGAGGTGTTCGGGTCAATTCGAAGGTTCGAGACATGGTGATCACCGGAGCAATAGGAAGACACCTTAGAAGCTACCCTCATGCCATGTTCATGGATATGAGGACTTACTAAAACATCCTCTACTCGACGATCACCTTTCGAGGGGCAAGGCAACAGTGAGGCGTACCCTAGGGGTGGTGTGTGATTTGTGTGTCGTTTTCAGATATTTTTATCTTGTTCATGTAATTGGTGATCTTCGCGTTGCTTTTATTTTGACATTCATTCTTTCATGCGAATTAATTAACAGTTTAAAAGATGTGAGAATTAAAAGTCCTACGCTATTACAAAGGCGCGGGTCCACATCGCCAAATTAATCCAAGACCCGATTTGAAATAAAATAAAGTGCGAGAAATAAATGTCCTAATTGATTTATTACATGGCTTTGGGAGAATTACATTATATTCACAAAAAAGAAATAAAAATGCGAAGAGAATTAAAATCGGGAATGCGAGGGCGTTGGACCCTTTTAAAGAAATTGAATTAAAATTACGAAATTAATTAAATTAAATGTGAAAGGAAATTATTTTTGAGTTTTTTGTATTTATGGATTTTTAGTAAGAAAATTAAATGAAATTAAAACCTAATTCTAACTATTTTTAATTTATTAAAAAAAAAGGTTAAAATTAAACCTAGAATTAACTTAATTATTTAATGGCAAATTTATTTATAAAAATAATAATTAATAATTAATATGGTAAAAAAGAAAAAAAAGGATAAAAGTATAAACCCTAATTCTACATTTTTTAATTTATTAAGGAAAACATTTAAAATTAAACTTAGCATTAAAACTAAATTAATTAATAAGATTTTTACAAAAAATGTTAAATAAAATATATTTTTGTTTTTTGGCTTTTCTGATTTTTATTATTTTGTTTTATGTTAAGGAAAAAATTAATTTATGAATCAAATTAAAAAAGAAATAAAACAAATAAATAGAAAAGAATAAAAGAGAAAGGAAAAAATTAATGCAAACCAATGGGGGGTGTTGACCCCAATTTGGAGGTATCTGGCCAGCAATTAGGCCCATTTAATTCCTGGCCTTGTTGACTTTTCTGGGACATGAGTGGCACGTTTGACTGATGCCCATGGTGTTCTTCAGATCAAGACCACTGGATTGACACTCTGGGACATGTGGCACGCTTGGATAGTGGGCGTATGGTAGTCTTCTGAGGGGAACGCTACATGTTAGCATGGAAATAAAAATAATATGGAGAAAGGAGGGGACCTGGGAATCGAACCCAGGTCCCAGAGTTTACCAAATGCCTTGTCCACCAACTATGCCATCTGCGCGTTTGTATATAATATGACAAATAAATAACATAACATGAAACAAGGGTTAGTGGTGTTTTTTCGCGCGAAATTCAAACGCACCAACCGTTGGCCTACACATCACCTTCTTCTCCAATTGTTCTGCCTTTTTGCCTGAAAAAACAAACTAAATAGCGGGGGTTTTAAACCCCCACTAAGTGATAAGCATAAAAATAGCGAATAGGCCCTGATTGCTCATAAATTGAGCGCGACCTATGGATTGAATTCGTGTGAAGCGTCCCGTTCTAGTGGACCTGGTCTCGTGTCACAATTTTTCCAGAACAAAGAAGCCCCAAATTTACAGTCATGAAACCCTAGCAAGCTTCAATGGTAATTTTGCATATAGGACAAGAAAACTCAATTAAAGTACATGGTTAGCTTTAGAATGAATAAATTAACACAAATCAATCATTAGAAATTGAAAACAACGCATGAATCATGAGACACGAATATGCAAAAAGTTTGACACAGTTTGATCTCCATATACCAATTCTTGATGCTGGAAGCGTGGAAAAGGATTCAATTAGGTTCCTTGGTGTCTTAGGAAGCTTTTTCAATTGGTTAGAAGCCTTGAATCGCTTTGGAATGGTGTTTTCAGTTTTGATTTTTTTCACAAAAATTGCAAAGTGCATAAGAGGTTTTGGGCGCAGCTTTCTGGTTTTTTTCATTAGGTTTGCATTCTGACTTATGTATGGGATGGATTAGGGTTGAAATTTGAATCAAAAGATCAATGCATTGATGTATGAGATATTTGATTTTCCATGAATATTTTTCAAATCTTTTTCATGTGTTTTTGATTCCAATCATGGCCAAACCTTCCTTTTTTGATGTGCACGAATCTTGAATGACCAATGGGAGCAAATGCTGCATAAAAAGATTCACATACATTTGTTTTTAGTATTTTTTCCATATTTTATTTAATTAAATGAATTAATTGTGATTAAAAATTCAAATAAATAATAAAAATGATGAAATAAATCCCCTTTGGGCCAAATGGTCGTGCATAGCCTTTGGATGATGAATCTTGGAAGAAAATGTGGCCCATTAGCAATTTTGAGGCATTTGAAGTAAAGTTGACTTTTCAAAATTCCCAAAAATTTCCCAACTTCCACAAGGCATATCGTGCTCAATTTTTAAGCTTTGATCATGTTCTTGGACATTTTGGAAAGGTCTTGAAGTCATCTAACCAATTCCTTTGGTCCCATGTCATTTTGATTTACCAATCTCAAGTTATGGCCTTTGACTTAAAGTCCCTTTTTGTTGACTTTTGAAAATGACCTATAATGTTGAAATTGATAACTTTTTGTGAGAGCATTTATTGGAATTGAAGTGTGAAGAGGAGTTGTAGGAAATATATTTCTCTTCAAAATGAGCTTTGTATGGAATTTTTCTGATAAACCATGTGGAAGTTATGCCCTGGTCAAGTTACAGTTGACTTTTTCAACTGTCCAAATATGGAAACTTTTGCATCTTGAGACTTTTTGAGCCATGCCTTGAGAATCATGATCAAGAATTGATCAAATGATGTTTGTGGCCTCAAAATAAGATGTTGACCAAAAATTTAAACTTTTGACTGTCAAATGACCATTTTACCCCTACAGTTGACTGTTGAGCAATTAAGGTTTTTGACTGTGCAATTTTGTGCTGTGAGTCTTGAAACTTGACATGAGGATGCTTGACCATGTTTGTAGGTATGTGGGACTTGCTTGGACCCTTGGAAACTTCATTTTCTTTGTCAGAACCAAAACCCTAATTTTTGACTGTTAGGAGGCTCTTGAACTGTGCAACCCTTGGAGAGATTTTGAAGTATGCTCTTTGCAAATCTTGAAGAATATGGGAGGGCAAATTTTGGGGTACAACAGTTGCCCCTGTTCAATCTTCTTAGACCTGAGGATGCAGATTGGCTGACGTGCCTTTCGTAATCCGAAGGTGGAAGATGATTGAACACTAGAGTGCCCAGAAATTTGCGCTCACATAGTAGTGTGATGTGGGAAATGGGCTTACAGATGCCATTTGGAGATTGATGAATAGGATGATGGGCTTATAGATGCCATGCTAAGAGATGATGGAAGGTGGATGGGCTTATAGATGCCATCTGGGTGTCAATCGCGTAAGAGATTCCTTAGCGAGAACTTGCGTACCTGAAAAAGAAAATGATTACCTGACCTGTAACAGGAGCTGGTCTTCAAACTCTTTGTATAGATGTGTCCTGACTGGTTACAGGAATTGAATCTGGAGCTTCAAACGGTGATGAATGAATCAGGGATGGTTACTACCTCAACGGGACGGTGAGAGAACCTTGTACGATTACTACCTCAACAGGAACGCTGAGAGAACCTTGGACGATTACTACCTCAACAGGAACGCTGAGAGAATCTGGGGACGATTACAACCTCAACAGTAACGCTGAGAGAATCATAGGCGACTTCAACCTCAACAGTAACGCTGAGAGAATCTTGGGCGACTTCAACCTCAACAGTAACGCTGAGAGAATCTTGGATGTCTTCTACTGAGTCTTTATCAGGAAAATCTTTTAGGGATCGATTTAACTGGACTAGAGAAGGCCTTTGACTGGATAAGAAACAGGAAAATCTTAGGGTCGACTTAACTGAACCGGACAAGGTCTTGGAATCTTCAACTGGATAAGAAACAGGGAGATCTTAGGGTCGATCTCACTGAACCAGAGAAGGCCTTTGACTGGATAAGAAACAGAAAAATCTTAGGGTCGATTTAACTGAACCGGTCTAGGTCTTGAAATCTTCAACTGGATAAGAATCAGGGAGATCTTAGGGTCGATCTGACTGAACCAGAGAAGGCCTTTGACTGGATAAGAATCAGGAAAATCTTAGGGTCGATTTAACTGAACCGGTCTAGGTCTTGAAATCTTCAACTGGATAAGAAACAGGGAGATCTTAGGGTCGATCTGACTGAACCAGAGAAGGCCTTTGACTGGATAAGAAACAAAAAAATCTTAGGGTCGATTTAACTGAACCGGTCTAGGTCTTGGAATCTTCAACTGGATAAGAATCAGGGAGATCTTAGGGTCGATCTGACTGAACCAGAGAAGGCCTTTGACTGGGTAAGAATCAGGAAAATCTTAGGGTCGATTTAACTGAACCGGTCTAGGTCTTGGAATCTTCAACTGGATAAGAATCAGGGAGATCTTAGGGTCGATCTGACTGAACCAGAGAAGGCCTTTGACTGGGTAAGAATCAGGAAAATCTTAGGGTCGATTTAACTGAACCGGTCTAGGTCTTGGAATCTTCAACTGGATAAGAATCAGGGAGATCTTAGGGTCGATCTGACTGAACCAGAGAAGGCCTTTGACTGGGTAAGAATCAGGAAAATCTTAGGGTCGATTTAACTGAACCAGACTAAAGTCTTGAAATATAGCTGAGAACTTAACTGGATCTTTCCTGAAAGGTAAAGGTTAGTCATATGCAATGCATGATATAGATCAAGCAATGATGTTCTCAACGTAAACGAGATTGTATGTTTATGATGCTTATATGCATGCTATAATGTATGGAAATGCGATGTTTATGAATGTGTCTTTTTCGTCTTCGGAAAATAAATCCTTGACGGGTGCCGGGAAGTCACATCCTGGGCTTGTGTTGAAGAATAGGTTTTGCCTCCGCTGGGGATGATAGTTGCAAGAATACCGGTAGGAGAAGATAACTCCGTTGGGGAATAAACTTGGCGAATGGATTACTCTGCGGGGAGAAACGTACTCTAACGATCTTACTGGGAAGCCATACTCTGTGGGGAAGAGGTACTTTGCTGAAATGTTGATGGTAACTTCGCTGGGGATAACATTGTTATGCTGGAAGTGTTAATAGACTTCGCTGGGGATAAGAAGACTTCGCCGAGAACGATCTTTCCGTGGCTTTTGGCCGAGGATAACCCAGTTATAAGCTCTGGTGGAGCATAACCTTTGAATAAAGCCGGGAGACGCGTTCGTGCTTTGTAGGGGATAAGCTTCCAGAATCTACTGGGGATAAGCTTACTGCTTGGGGAGATGGATTCCAACTTCTTTGGGGAAACTGGATTGGATTCCCCTGGGGAAATTTTGAACTATATTGGGGAAGTGACTCCGTTGAATGTTTGATATACCGCCGGGGAACAATATTTAGGTCGAGACTGCCGGGGATGCTTGTTAAGAATGCTTGTATATTGTGCTGAGGAATGTTGAGAACTGCTGGAGGATACCCAACTTCCTTAAGGTTGACTGTAACTTTGCTTGGAGAGAGTGCATTGACTTGCTGACTCACTCTCTGGGGAATTAAGATATACTGGTTTATGTTCTTCAGCTGAACCTACCTTGGTACCTTGGTGGACAGAATAATTAGATTGCTTAGACAAACATTATTGCCCCTGTTTATAATGTCACCTGTAATTAATCCTTTGTTTTGCATGCAAATATTTATGAGTTAGCAATTAGTGTCAAATGCATATACCACAAGTTGAACCTTGGAGGTTCTTGGCAAAACAAAACAAAAAAAGGAAAAACAATTGGCAATTGATCTGAAAAATGAATTTATATTGATTTTTGAGTTTGCCTATAAATAGGCGTTTTATATACAAGAGGCTGACGTCCTAGTAAGAGAACGCCGCCGAACAACAGAGTTTATACAAATTTGTACAAAGGAAAATAAAACAGCTGTGTGAAATGAATGATCCCACTGGGTTCCAACTCTGCTATCGCCCTTATATCTTCGAGCGTCTCATCACTTGATGACCTAGTTTGAGGATGAAGCTGATCGATCGATGCCGTATGAACTTGATATAGATACCGAATTCTGGATGCAAAGTGATCCAATGAGACATAGTATTACGCTTTATCCCTAACTTTTACCTGGACTGCCCTTTCGGGTTTTCAGTCCAACGGGATACCCATTCTTGCCCAAGCCGCCTTTTCAGGTTTTCGACTTGCCGGGTGTACAGATTTTTTCAATTTCATCCCTTCATTTTGCCCGAACCCTTTTGGTTCGCCGGGAAGCCCTAATTTTTGCCTAGGTATGTCAACCTAGCAGGTCTTTATTATGCGTAGTATCTTTTTACTATGTCTGCATTGGCGGGGTGAGGAAGGTTGTCACCATCTATGGTGGTCAGAATCATGGCTCCTCCTGAGAACACATGTTTAACCACAAATGGCCCTTCATACGTAGGGGTCCATTTGCCCCTTGGATCACTCTGAGGAAGGATGATACGTTTGATTACCAGATCCCCAACTTGATATTCTTGTGGTCTGACCTTTTTGTTAAATGCCCTGATCATCCGCTTTTGATACGTCTGACCGTGACAAATAGCAGTAAGTCTTTTTTCGTCAATTAGATTTAACTGATCAAGTCGTGTCTAGATCCAATCATCTTCGCTCAGATCTGCATCCTTCATTATCCGGAGAGAGGGTATCTGCACTTCGATCGGTAAGACTGCCTCCATACCGTAGACCAAGGAGAAAGGAGTTGCCCCGGTTGACGTCCTTGCTGAGGTACGGTACCCATGTAGAGCGAACGGTAACATCTCGTGCCAATCTTTATAAGTCACTGTCATCTTCTGCACAATTTTCTTAATGTTCTTATTCGATGCTTCTACAGCCCCATTCATCTTCGGCCTGTAAGGAGAAGAGTTGTGGTGCTGTATCTTGAACTGCTCGCAGAGCTCAGTGATCATCTTGTTATTGAGATTGGTACCGTTGTCTGTAATGATCCTTTCCGGGACACCGTATCGACAGATCAGATTATGCCGAATGAACCGTGCCACGACATTCTTGGTTACCGTAGCGTAGGAAGCTGCTTCAACCCACTTTGTAAAGTAATCAATCGCTACAAGGATGAAGTGATGCCCGTTAGATGTCGTAGGTCTGATCTCACCGATCATATCAATGCCCCACATTGCAAAAGGCCAAGGTGCAGTCAGGACATTCAGAGGAACTGGAGGAACATGCACCTTATCAGCGTAAATCTGGCACTTGTGACACGTCCGAGAATGTTGGTAACAATCAGCTTCCATTGTGGACCAGAAATACCCTGCCCGAAGGATTTTCTTAGCCATAGTGTGTCCACTGGAATGTGTTCCGAAGGTACCCTCATGTAGCTCCGCCATAATCCTTTCTGCTTCAGTCTTATCCACACAACGCAATAAGGTTGAATCATGGTTTCGCTTGTACAGAATGCCGTTGCTAAGGAAGAACTTCGCTGCGAACTTTCTAAGAAACTTCTTATCGTTGACAGATGCACCTTCAAGGTATTCTTGAGCTTCCAAGTATCTCTTCACCTCATGGTACCAAGGCTTCTCAGTCACTAATTCGGTCTCAAGATCACAACAGTATGCCGGTTCATCCAGTTTCCAGATGATGATCCGGGGGGCCTCATTGTCCCATTTGACCTTGAACATAGAAGACATCGTAGCTAATGCGTCCGCCAGCTGATTCTCCTCTCTCGGGAAATGTTAAAAGGTTACCTCTGTGAAGTGGGGGATCATTGTCAACACACATTCTCTGTAAGGAATAAGATTCGGATGTTTCGTATCCCACTCCCCTTTGATCTGATTGATCACGAGAGCGGAATCTCCAAAGACACTCAGAAACTTGATCCTTAAGTCAATTGCAGCTTTGAGTCCCATGATGCACGCCTCATACTCCGCCATGTTGTTGGTGCAGTTGAAACATAGCCGGGCGATGAGTGGAGTATGAGTGCCTTGAGGGGATATGATCACAGCGCCGATACCGTTACCCAAAGCGTTTGAGGCTCCGTCAAAGTGCATAGACCATCGGGATCCTTCCTCAGGTCCTTCATCCAGTCCAGGTACTTCACAATCAGTCACTACCATGATGCTCTCGTCTGGAAACTCAAAGTTCATTGACTGGTAGTCGTCTACTGCCTGGTGTGCCAAATGGTCTGCCAACACACTTCCCTTGATAGCTTTCTGAGTCGTGTACTAGATGTCATATTCCGTCAAGATCATCTGCCACCTTGCTATTCTTCCGGACAGAGCAGGCTTTTCGAATATGTACTTTATTGGATCCATTTTTGAAATCAACAGAGTAGTGTGAGTCAACATATACTGTCTCAGCCGGCGAGCAGCCCATACCAAAGCGCAGCAAGTTTTCTCGAGCAGTGAGTATCGGGTCTCACAGTCGGTAAACTTTTTGCTAAGGTAATAAATGGCATGCTCTTTTCGGCCAGACTCGTCATGTTGCCCCAACACACACCCCATTGAGTTGTCAAGTACTGTCAGGTACAATATCAGAGGTCTCCCTTCAACCGGTGGCATAAGGATTGGTGGTTCTTGGAGATACTCCTTGATTCTGTCAAAAGCGGCCTGACATTCATCATTCCAACGTACTACCTGATCTTTCTTCAGCAGCTTGAAGATTGGCTCACAGGTAGCAGTTAGGTGTGAGATGAACCGAGCAATGTAATTCAGGCGTCCTAAAAAGCCTCTGACCTCTTTCTCTGTCTTAGGAACTGGCATCTCTTGAATAGCTTTAACCTTGGCAGGGTCCACTTGAATGCCCTTATCACTTACAACGAAACCTAACAACTTTCCAGATCTAACCCCGAAGGTGCACTTGTTCGGATTCAACCTCAGCTTATACAATTTCAGACGGTCAAACAATTTCTGCAGATGATCTAAGTGCTCTTCCTCAGTCTGGGACCTTGCGATCATGTCGTCAACATGCACTTCTATCTCATGATGGATCATGTCATGAAATAAAGCAACCATGGCACGTTGGTAGGTTGCCCCGGCGTTCTTCAGTCCAAAAGGCATGACCTTGTAGCAGAAGGTACCCCACTGAGTAACAAAGGTAGTCTTTTCCATGTCTTCAGGAGCCATCTTGATCTGATTATAACCTGAAAAACCATCCATGAAAGAGAACACCTTATGCTGAGCAGTATTGTCAACCAGGACATCAATGTGAGGTAGAGGGAAGTCGTCCTTGGGGCTTGCCCTGTTCAGATCCCTGTAGTCGACACACATTCTGACCTTTCCATCTTTCTTAGGTACCGGAACCACATTAGCAACCCACTGAGGGTAAGAAGTCACTGCAAGGAACCCGACGTCAAACTGTTTCATAACTTCGGCTTTGATCTTCTCAGACATCTCTGGACGCATACGGCGGACCTTTTGCTTGACCGAAGGGCAGTCTTCCTTGGTAGGCAAATGATGGACCACAATGCCGGTATCCAACTCGGGCATGTCTTCGTAGGACCAGGCGAATATTTACATGTAATCATGTAGCATCTGAGTCAACCGTTGCTTCACGCTGAGCTCTAGGTTGGCACCAATCTTAACTTCCTTCCTGTCCGTCTCAGTACCCAAATTTATTGTTTCCACTGGCTCTTCATGTGGTTGAATTGCCCTCTCTTCCTGGAGTAACAGTCTTGCAAGCTCGCCAGGCACTTCGCAATCATCTTCACCTTCGTCTTCGGCTAAGTTGATCGGATTTTCAAAGTCATAACTGGCGGTAGTAGAGTCGTTACCAGTGAGATCCAGAGTGGATCGAAACCTGTATGAGTGAGTGTGTGTAAATACAGCTGTTTTGCAATATATAAAGAAAGGAAATAAAAGGAGCGCAAGATTTGAAATGTGAAAAACGTCCAATGCTTTTATTTATGATATATGACAGTGACAAACAAAAGCCCTCACAAATAAAACCACGGTGCCCCGGGTAAGACACCGGGCCATAAAGTTCAAATTATTGTTTATTACAAATCTAAAACAAAGAAGTTCATTACTGGGTGACAAAAGTTATGGGTGTAAAGTCTTTAGCAGTCCAATTGGTCAATCCACCATCAGTCGTCGGGTAGATCCAGCTATCAAACTCTGACTCTTCCACTTCGTCTTCCTCTCCAATAGCATTCACTCCTGAGTGGGTGATGAGCACAGGAGGTCTTCCAATTCTCGCCTTGCGTACAGCCTTCTGAGCCTCTGCAGTGAAACCCAACCCAAACTTGTTAGTTTTAGGAGTAAAATCAGGGAGCTTGCCCCAGTTTGCACATTCACCTCTTTCAATCACAGCCCGGGCGTCCTTTAAGGAGGCCATCTTCAAAGGAGAAACCTCTTCGACCACTGCTTCTGCTACTGCCAATGTTTGTGGCACCTCTTCAAAATGTTGAAAGGGGGTCTCAATGAACTCCCCATCCATTTCCACGTACCTGAAGGAGTTGAGGTGGCTGACCATGTATTCCTCTTCCCCTTGCACTGTGACAATCTTCCCTCTGACGGGGTACTTGAGCTTCTGGTGTTGGGTAGAGGTCACTGCCCCAGCTTTGTGGATCCAAGGTCGACCCAGTAGACAAGAATAAGATGGACGGATATCCATCACATAGAAAGTAGAGTCGAATACTTGAGAACCCACATGAATAGGAATGTCTACCTCTCCATGAACCATCCTTTTAGAACCGTCAAAGGCTCTGACGATGATATTGCTAGGTTTCAGCTCGAGGCCCTCACAATCTAAACGGTCTAAGGCCTTCTTGGGTAGCACATTCAGGGAAGAACCAGTGTCCACCAACACGTGTGCAAGAGTAGTGCCCCTGCATTCAATAGAGACATGCAGGGCGTCATTGTGGTCCTTTCCCTTAGCAGTAAGGTCAGCATCTGAGAAACCCAAACCATTGTCCGCTGTCAGATTTGCTACGCAATCAGTAAACTGTACTGCCGATGTCTCCTGTGGCACATGGGCCGTCTTGAGGAATGAAATCAGGGCCTTAGCATGGGCCTCTGAGCATAGCAGCAAGGAGAGCATAGAGATCTTGGAGGGGGTATGCCCCAGCTGCTCAACAACATTAAAGTCACTCTTCTTGATTATTTTCAGGATTTCCTCCGTCTCTTGTTGGGAGGCCTCAGCATTCACAGATTTTGGCGCCTCCATCCGGGCAGGCTCATCTTCAATCCCTTTACCCCGAGCATTAGATGACTCGGCAGCAGGGGAAACAACTTGATCAGAAGTGGGAACATGTACACTTGCAGGTGTTATAGTGAGGGGTCTTTGGATAGCGGGTGGCGCAATGTCAGGCGAGAAGAGCCTGCCACTGCGGGTTACTTTGACTGGACCAGTGATATTGCTGATGCTGGTGCCAGTGTTGAACTCTTGCTTGATTCCATGTACATACACGTCTGCCCCATAGTGCCAGGGGACAGCCTTATCAGATTCATAGGGGAGAGGCCCCGGAACAGTAATAACAACAGGTGCGACAGTCATGATTTTAACCGACTTCCTTGGGAGAGCCTTGATCGGATTATTAAAGATTGTAACAACAGAAACTTCTTCCACCGGAACAAACTCAACAACAGTCTTCTTGAACAGAATCTCTTTGCTGTCCATCAGGCTTTGGATGCCCAACTTTAGCAAAGGACAACCAGAAAGGGAAACAACACAGAAAAGGCAACCTTCACTACAACCCGGAAATAAACCGGCCAACAGTAGGTTCCTCTTAACAATCATCAACGGAGTAGCTACATCATTCACAGAAACGGCATATACCTCTTCATCAACAGCATTTACTCCATGCTGGGGCATAGGAGCAGTCACCACATTTGGCCTCTCAGGCGCTTCAAACTGTATCTCTTTTGCGTCAATAAGGTCTTGCACCTTATTCCTTAAGGCCCAACAGTCATCAGTGGAATGCCCCGGGCTATCGGAGTGATAAGCACAGCGGGCATTTGGGTTGTACTTGGGAGAGGCAGTGTTTACCACCTTCGGGGCCTCTCTAACAGTCACTAGGTTGGTGGACAGCAACTGTGGCAAGATTTGTGATAGAGTCATACTTAGCCGGGTGAACTCTCTTTTGGGTCTTTCACCCCTTTGAGGATTGGTTTGTCGAGGAGCGGCAGCAGGCTTAGCAATCATCACCGCGTTGACAGATTGGAGGCGCTCAGGTTTCTCTTGTCTTCTAGACCCATATACAGCACTGGCCTCCTTCTTAAAGGGCTTCTTCTCAGAACTTGACGATGCGCCCTTCTGAATTTTGCCAGACTTCATTCCAGCCTCTATTCTCTCTCCAGTCAGAATAAGATCAGTAAACCCTGCAGATGAGTTACCGATAAGATGGTTGAAAAATGGCCCAGATAGGGTCCCCAAGAACATGTCTACCAACTCCCAGTCAGTTAACGGAGGCTGCACCCTGCCAGCCAGATCCCTCCACTTTTGTGCATACTCTTTGAAACCTTCGCTTGACCCTAGCGACATACCCTGGAGTTGGGTACGTGTAGGAGCAAGGTCGGCATTATATTGATACTGCTTATAGAAAGCAGTAGCCAACTCCTCCCAGTTACGAACTTTGGTCCCATCCAGCTGATAGAACCATTCGAGATGAGTCCCTGAAAGACTCTCCTGGAAGAAGTGGATCCACAAGTTCTTGTCCACTGAGTACGGTTGAATCTTCCGCACATAAGATCTGAGGTGTAGCTTGGGACAAGACGCCCCGTCATACTTGGTGAAGGATGGTGCCTTAAACTTGTGGGGAATAATCACACCAGTAGATAAGCCCAAGTCTCCGAAATCCAGCCCAGGCACTTGTTGGATCTCCATTGCATTCATTCTGTCTTCCAACTGCTTATACCGGTCTTCAGCCGGAGGATACTGTTCCTCATTGAAGTCAGTCTCGTTGTCAGAGACTACCGGACTAGGACCTTTTCCCCCTTGGGGACTGCTCTTGCCTATAGAAGACCCAGCCTCTTCATTCTGCAGAGTGTTGCCAAACCTTTGGCCCGAGTTGAAAAGAACAGTTCTCTTCTTCTTCTTCTTCTCCTTCTTCAGGAGCAAAGCCTTCAGCTCTTCTTGGCCCTGAGCCAAACCCATGATCAGTTCCTGAAATTATGCGTTCTGCGCCTGAAGAGCCTTGATAGACATCTCAGTTGATGATGAGTCAGGATTCATGATGCTGAAATAAACAGCGAAGAACAGTAAGCAACCTGAAAAGAAGAAAACCTGCTATGCACATGATGAATGATATGTGTTTATGCAATGCATTCAAGGGTTCGAAAGTTCAAATTTATTATAGACAAAAAAGGAACACACGTTATTTTTAAGGAAACAATTGTTTGTTACATCAAAGCCTCATGGGAAAAATAATACAAAAGCAAATCAATCCCAAAAGACACTACGCATCCTCTTTAGAGCTATGTAGGTGTTGAGATTCCTCTCCTCGTGCAATAGGCGGGTGAGCTCCAAGACCTTCTTTTCACTAGCATGTAGACTGGTCTCAAGAGAATTCCGTTCTTCCTTAAGCTGGATCCAGCTCTTCTGCATCTCTTCCCAGGATGTGGGCATGTCAGGATGTTGAATGGTGTAGGACACCTCTCCTTCCGAGACTGGCTCTTTGATCACATGGAGCATATGAGGATAAGGCATTATTAACTTCTGGGAGCGGGCTCGTACCCATTTGAGATAAGGTTCCAACGGGATGGAGTTCCTGTGCCCCAGTGTCTTTCTATCTATCCTACTTGGCATCCTCCAAGTTCTGATAAATCTCTGGCGAAGTCCTTGTGCATCGTTGTCGAAGTCAAAAACTATGTCAGGAATTAACATGTCATGAGGGCCGTCCCTCCGAGCGTAACCAAACTGTCTCCAAGCCCGGCACGGGTTGTAAGTAATACCTCCTCTGATTCCAAGTAAAGGAACATTAGGGTACTCCCTGCAACGATCAATGATAGTGACATCCTCTCTGGACCGAGAGCACCAATGTATATCAGCATGTGTAGGAGTCATCAATCGTTGTGACCATCTCAGACCCCGTTCATTCTTCAAAACTGATTATGGAAGGTGCAAAATAAACCACCTTCCCAGGAGAGGAGTACAGCACATAAGAACACCTCTTTTTCTCATGGTTCGAGTGTAACATGAGTGAAGGATGTCCCCAAGCAACGTAGGTATAGGATTCCTGGACATGAAGATCTGGACAACACTGATATCTATAAGCTGATCTGGATTAGGGAACAACACCAAACCATAGACAAGGAGGGCCACAACTTCTTCAAAAGCTTGTAGGTCAAGGGAGTTCCAACATTCTTGGGCCTTCTCAAACAGAAACCTGGCTAAGAACCCTTTGATACCACTTCTAACTTCCCAATATCCCTTGAGGTCAGATGGTTATAGGCGTAGTGCTTTAGCAATCTCTTCAAGTTTGGGTTCCTTTTCCGTACTGTTGTAGGGTAGTTGATCAAGGATAGGGATCTTCAGAAGCCGGGAGAACTCTTCCAATGTAGGCACCAGTTGATAATCCAGGAAAGTAAAACAGTGGTGCAGAGGGTCAAAGAACTGGAACGGGACCTTTATCATATCTTCCTCAATGTTGGTGTTGACCAAGCTGATGAGTCTTCCATGCCTCTCACTGAAAGAAGAGCTCTCGGGGATCCTGGATATAAGCTCCTTAAGCTGAGGAGGGATCCTTACAAGGCTGATCTGAATTGTCTTTCTGCGAACAATTTCCATGTCCTATAAAACAAGAACAAAGATGAAAATTCGAACCCCTGAAATGGTTAGTCAATGCATATGATGCTGTATGATGTCATGATGCTATGATTAAGCACACTACAGATATTTACAAAGGCAAACATGTAAGGCACACAAGTCACACAAGACAAGCCCTTAGAGTTTAGGCCAGCACGGGGTCCGGGTATTACCCTCTTGAAGTTGGTGGGCTCAACCTGTCCTATTAGAAGTAACCGGGTTCTAAGGGTCCCAATATCACGGGATTGCTTTCATTGTTCATCGTTTCGATTTAGCCACTGAACTGGCGACCGAAATATTCCAGGAAAGCAACCCTCAATTGAGTGTAGTATCGAGTATCAACCAACCTCGGACTGCACCAAAGTCAGTTATCTCACTACCCTAAAGAGGCCAAGATAGTTCAATTAAGGTTCCTAAGGTCTTTTGATGCCTCACGACACCACGCAGAGGCCCCGTACTCTCCTTGACTGAACTCAAGGGTTACCGGTACATACCAAAGTGCCACATCAACATAGCAGACTGTTTCAACCATGTCGGTATACCCCGCACAGTTCCCTCACAGCCTTGTTGCTACTTTCTAAGAAGGTATCCCCCAGATCCGGGTTAGGATCTATAGAACTCCCAAGACAGTCCCACAATTTAAAGCAAGCAAATCACTACAATTGAAAACACAGTTATGAACTAATCCCAAGGTACACCTCACTTTAAGTTTAGGTCCCCAGCAGAGTCGCCAGTTCTATGATCGGTGGATCTAGAACTAACTGTTTAACGCTGGTTCGCGAAATGTCGCGGAAGCAAGAGTCGCCACCGTCTTTTATTTTCTCCAATATGGAAAGGAAAAAAGCACAGAAAAATTCCTTATAGAGATTGCTCTCGGTTCGGGAGGTAGATTATAGAAAGGGAAGGTGTTAGCACCCTTTCTATCCATGGTTATCCATGGGCTCTTAGATACTTGCTCATTTGTATTTTCAAAATTGTTTGTTTGCTTTTCAACTGTGGGTTTAAAAAAAGTTTCTTTGAAAATTTCAGTTCGACTCTTGTATCAGTCCTCAAGAGTGTTTGAAAAGTTGCTTTCGAAAGCTTTTTGAAAAGGTGTCGTTGTGAAAAGTATTTTTTGATTTGTTTTGAAATTAGAGCAAGTATCTAGAGTCGTCTACCTACCCTAAGGAATTTGTCTGTGTAAATGTCCTTAAAGTAGTGCCATCCCACCATTGAGAGGTAGGTAGCACCACCATTGGAGGTGTTCGGGTCAATTCGAAGGTTCGAGACATGGTGATCACCGGAGCAATAGGAAGACACCTTAGAAGCTACCCTCATGCCATGTTCATGGATATGAGGACTTACTAAAACATCCTCTACTCGACGATCACCTTTCGAGGGGCAAGGCAACAATGAGGCGTACCCTAGGGGTGGTGTGTGATTTGTGTGTCGTTTTCAGATATTTTTATCTTGTTCATGTAATTGGTGATCTTCGCGTTGCTTTTATTTTGACATTCATTCTTTCATGCGAATTAATTAACAGTTTAAAAGATGTGAGAATTAAAAGTCCTACGCTATTACAAAGGCGCGGGTCCACATCGCCAAATTAATCCAAGACCCGATTTGAAATAAAATAAAGTGCGAGAAATAAATGTCCTAATTGATTTATTACATGGCTTTGGGAGAATTACATTATATTCACAAAAAAGAAATAAAAATGCGAAGAGAATTAAAATCGGGAATGCGAGGGCGTTGGACCCTTTTAAAGAAATTGAATTAAAATTACGAAATTAATTAAATTAAATGTGAAAGGAAATTATTTTTGAGTTTTTTGTATTTATGGATTTTTAGTAAGAAAATTAAATGAAATTAAAACCTAATTCTAACTATTTTTAATTTATTAAAAAAAAGGTTAAAATTAAACCTAGAATTAACTTAATTATTTAATGGCAAATTTATTTATAAAAATAATAATTAATAATTAATATGGTAAAAAAGAAAAAAAAGGATAAAAGTATAAACCCTAATTCTACATTTTTTAATTTATTAAGGAAAACATTTAAAATTAAACTTAGCATTAAAACTAAATTAATTAATAAGATTTTTACAAAAAATGTTAAATAAAATATATTTTTGTTTTTTGGCTTTTCTGATTTTTATTATTTTGTTTTATGTTAAGGAAAAAATTAATTTATGAATCAAATTAAAAAAGAAATAAAACAAATAAATAGAAAAGAATAAAAGAGAAAGGAAAAAATTAATGCAAACCAATGGGGGGTGTTGACCCCAATTTGGAGGTATCTGGCCAGCAATTAGGCCCATTTAATTCCTGGCCTTGTTGACTTTTCTGGGACATGAGTGGCACGTTTGACTGATGCCCATGGTGTTCTTCAGATCAAGACCACTGGATTGACACTCTGGGACATGTGGCACGCTTGGATAGTGGGCGTATGGTAGTCTTCTGAGGGGAACGCTACATGTTAGCATGGAAATAAAAATAATATGGAGAAAGGAGGGGACCTGGGAATCGAACCCAGGTCCCAGAGTTTACCAAATGCCTTGTCCACCAACTATGCCATCTGCGCGTTTGTATATAATATGACAAATAAATAACATAACATGAAACAAGGGTTAGTGGTGTTTTTTCGCGCGAAATTCAAACGCACCAACCGTTGGCCTACACATCACCTTCTTCTCCAATTGTTCTGCCTTTTTGCCTGAAAAAACAAACTAAATAGCGGGGGTTTTAAACCCCCACTAAGTGATAAGCATAAAAATAGCGAATAGGCCCTGATTGCTCATAAATTGAGCGCGACCTATGGATTGAATTCGTGTGAAGCGTCCCGTTCTAGTGGACCTGGTCTCGTGTCACAATTTTTCCAGAACAAAGAAGCCCCAAATTTACAGTCATGAAACCCTAGCAAGCTTCAATGGTAATTTTGCATATAGGACAAGAAAACTCAATTAAAGTACATGGTTAGCTTTAGAATGAATAAATTAACACAAATCAATCATTAGAAATTGAAAACAACGCATGAATCATGAGACACGAATATGCAAAAAGTTTGACACAGTTTGATCTCCATATACCAATTCTTGATGCTGGAAGCGTGGAAAAGGATTCAATTAGGTTCCTTGGTGTCTTAGGAAGCTTTTTCAATTGGTTAGAAGCCTTGAATCGCTTTGGAATGGTGTTTTCAGTTTTGATTTTTTTCACAAAAATTGCAAAGTGCATAAGAGGTTTTGGGCGCAGCTTTCTGGTTTTTTTCATTAGGTTTGCATTCTGACTTATGTATGGGATGGATTAGGGTTGAAATTTGAATCAAAAGATCAATGCATTGATGTATGAGATATTTGATTTTCCATGAATATTTTTCAAATCTTTTTCATGTGTTTTTGATTCTAATCATGGCCAAACCTTCCTTTTTTGATGTGCACGAATCTTGAATGACCAATGGGAGCAAATGCTGCATAAAAAGATTCACATACATTTGTTTTTAGTATTTTTTCCATATTTTATTTAATTAAATGAATTAATTGTGATTAAAAATTCAAATAAATAATAAAAATGATGAAATAAATCCCCTTTGGGCCAAATGGTCGTGCATAGCCTTTGGATGATGAATCTTGGAAGAAAATGTGGCCCATTAGCAATTTTGAGGCATTTGAAGTAAAGTTGACTTTTCAAAATTCCCAAAAATTTCCCAACTTCCACAAGGCATATCGTGCTCAATTTTTAAGCTTTGATCATGTTCTTGGACATTTTGGAAAGGTCTTGAAGTCATCTAACCAATTCCTTTGGTCCCATGTCATTTTGATTTACCAATCTCAAGTTATGGCCTTTGACTTAAAGTCCCTTTTTGTTGACTTTTGAAAATGACCTATAATGTTGAAATTGATAACTTTTTGTGAGAGCATTTATTGGAATTGAAGTGTGAAGAGGAGTTGTAGGAAATGTATTTCTAATCAAAATGAGCTTTGTATGGAATTTTTCTAATAAACCATGTGGAAGTTATGCCCTGGTCAAGTTACAGTTGACTTTTTCAACTGTCCAAATATGGAAACTTTTGCATCTTGATACTTTTTGAGCCATGCCTTGAGAATCATGATCAAGAATTGATCAAATGATGTTTGTGGCCTCAAAATAAGATGTTGACCAAAAATTTAAACTTTTGACTGTCAAATGACCATTTTACCCCTACAGTTGATTGTTGAGCAATTAAGGTTTTTGACTGTGCAATTTTGTGCTGTGAGTCTTGAAACTTGACATGAGGATGCTTGACCATGTTTGTAGGTATGTGGGACTTGCTTGGACCCTTGGAAACTTCATTTTCTTTGTCAGAACCAAAACCCTAATTTTTGACTGTTAGGAGGCTCTTGAACTGTGCAACCCTTGGAGAGATTTTGAAGTATGCTCTTTGCAAATCTTGAAGAATATGGGAGGGCAAATTTTGGGGTACAACAGTTGCCCCTGTTCAATCTTCTTAGACCTGAGGATGCAGATTGGCTGACGTGCCTTTCGTAATCCGAAGGTGGAAGATGATTGAACACTAGAGTGCCCAGAAATTTGCGCTCACATGGTAGTGTGATGTGGGGAATGGGCTTACAGATGCCATTTGGAGATTGACGAATAGGATGATGGGCTTATAGATGCCATGCTAAGAGATGATGGAAGGTGTATGGGCTTATAGATGCCATCTGGGTGTCAATCGCGTAAGAGATTCCTTAGCGAGAACTTGCGTACCTGAAAAAGAAAATGATTACCTGACCTGTAACAGGAGATGGTCTTCAAACTCTTTGTATAGATGCGTCCTGACTGGTTACAGGAATTGAATCTGGAGCTTCAAACGGTGTTGAATGAATCAGGGATGGTTACTACCTCAACGGGACGGTGAGAGAACCTTGTACGATTACTACCTCAACAGGAACGCTGAGAGAACCTTGGACGATTACTACCTCAACAGGAACGCTGAGAGAATCTGGGGACGATTACAACCTCAACAGTAACGCTGAGAGAATCATAGGCGACTTCAACCTCAACAGTAACGCTGAGAGAATCTTGGGCGACTTCAACCTCAACAGTAACGCTGAGAGAATCTTGGATGTCTTCTACTGAGTCTTTATCAGGAAAATCTTTTAGGGATCGATTTAACTGGACTAGAGAAGGCCTTTGACTGGATAAGAAACAGGAAAATCTTAGGGTCGACTTAACTGAACCGGACAAGGTCTTGGAATCTTCAACTGGATAAGAAACAGGGAGATCTTAGGGTCGATCTCACTGAACCAGAGAAGGCCTTTGACTGGATAAGAAACAGAAAAATCTTAGGGTCGATTTAACTGAACCGGTCTAGGTCTTGAAATCTTCAACTGGATAAGAATCAGGGAGATCTTAGGGTCGATCTGACTGAACCAGAGAAGGCCTTTGACTGGATAAGAATCAGGAAAATCTTAGGGTCGATTTAACTGAACCGGTCTAGGTCTTGAAATCTTCAACTGGATAAGAAACAGGGAGATCTTAGGGTCGATCTGACTGAACCAGAGAAGGCCTTTGACTGGATAAGAAACAAAAAAATCTTAGGGTCGATTTAACTGAACCGGTCTAGGTCTTGGAATCTTCAACTGGATAAGAATCAGGGAGATCTTAGGGTCGATCTGACTGAACTAGAGAAGGCCTTTGACTGGGTAAGAATCAGGAAAATCTTAGGGTCGATTTAACTGAACCAGTCTAGGTCTTGGAATCTTCAACTGGATAAGAATCAGGGAGATCTTAGGGTCGATCTGACTGAACCAGAGAAGGCCTTTGACTGGGTAAGAATCAGGAAAATCTTAGGGTCGATTTAACTGAACCGGTCTAGGTCTTGGAATCTTCAACTGGATAAGAATCAGGGAGATCTTAGGGTCGATCTGACTGAACCAGAGAAGGCCTTTGACTGGGTAAGAATCAGGAAAATCTTAGGGTCGATTTAACTGAACCAGACTAAAGTCTTGAAATATAGCTGAGAACTTAACTGGATCTTTCCTGAAAGGTAAAGGTCAGTCATATGCAATGCATTATATAGATCAAGCAATGATGTTCTCAACGTAAACGAGATTGTATGTTTATGATGCTTATATGCATGCTATAATGTATGGAAATGCGATGTTTATGAACGTGTCTTTTTCGTCTTCGGAAAATAAATCCTTGACGGGTGCCGGGAAGTCACATCCTGGGCTGGTGTTGAAGAATAGGTTTTTGCCTCCGCTGGGGATGATAGTTGCAAGAATACCGGTAGGAGAAGATAACTCCGTTGGGGAATAAACTTGGCGAATGGATTACTCTGCGGGGAGAAACGTACTCTAACGATCTTACTAGGAAGCCATACTCTGTGGGGAAGAGGTACTTTGCTGAAATGTTGATGGTAACTTCGCTGGGGATACCATTGTTATGCTGGAAGTGTTAATAGACTTCGCTGGGGATAAGAAGACTTCGCCGAGAACGATCTTTCCGTGGCTTTTGGCCGAGGATAACCCAGTTATAAGCTCTGGTGGAGCATAACCTTTGAATAAAGCCGGGAGACGCGTTCGTGCTTTGTAGGGGATAAGCTTCCAGAATCTACTGGGGATAAGCTTACTGCTTGGGGAGATGGATTCCAACTTCTTTGGGGAAACTGGATTGGATTCCCCTGGGGAAATTTTGAACTATATTGGGGAAGTGACTCCGTTGAATGTTTGATATACCGCCGGGGAACAATATTTAGGTCGAGACTGCCGGGGATGCTTGTTAAGAATGCTTGTATATTGTGCTGAGGAATGTTGAGAACTGCTGGAGGATACCCAACTTCCTTAAGGTTGACTGTAACTTTGCTTGGAGAGAGTGCATTGACTTGCTGACTCACTCTCTGGGGAATTAAGATATACTGGTTTATGTTCTTCAGCTGAACCTACCTTGGTACCTTGGTGGACAGAACAATTAGATTGCTTAGACAAACATTATTGCCCCTGTTTATAATGTCACCTGTAATTAATCCTTTGTTTTGCATGCAAATATTTATGAGTTAGCAATTAGTGTCAAATGCATATACCACAAATTGAACCTTGGACGTTCTTCGCAAAACAAAACAAAAAAAGGAAAAACAATTGGCAATTGATCTGAAAAATGAATTTATATTGATTTTTGAGTTTGCCTGTAAATAGGCGTTTTATATACAAGAGGCTGACGTCCTAGTAAGAGAACGCCGCCGAACAACAGAGTTTATACAAATTTGTACAAAGGAAAATAAAACAGCTGTGTGAAATGAATGATCCCACTGGGTTCCAACTCTGCTATCGCCCTTATATCTTCGAGCGTCTCATCACTTGATGACCTAGTTTGAGGATGAAGCTGATCGATCGATGCCGTCTGAACTTGATATAGATACCGGATTCTGGATGCAAAGTGATCCAATGAGACATAGTATTACGCTTTATCCCTAACTTTTACCTGGACTGCCCTTTCGGGTTTTCAGTCCACCGGGATACCCATTCTTGCCCAAGCCGCCTTTTCAGGTTTTCGACTTGCCGGGTGTACAGATTTTTTCAATTTCATCCCTTCATTTTGCCCGAACCCTTTTGGTTCGCCGGGAAGCCCTAATTTTTGCCTAGGTATGTCAACCTAGCGGGTCTTTATTATGCATAGTATCTTTTTACTATGTCTGCATTGGCGGGGTGAGGAAGGTCGTCACCATCCATGGTGGTCAGAATCATGGCTCCTCCTGAGAACACATGTTTAACCACAAATGGCCCTTCGTACGTAGGGGTCCATTTGCCCCTTGGATCACTCTGAGGAAGGATGATACGTTTGATTACCAGATCCCCAACTTGATATTCTTGTGGTCTGACCTTTTTGTTAAATGCCCTGATCATCCGCTTTTGATACGTCTGACCGTGACAAATAGAAGTAAGTCTTTTTTCGTCAATTAGATTTAACTGATCAAGTCGTGTCTAGATCCAATCATCTTCGCTCAGATCTGCATCCTTCATTATCCGGAGAGAGGGTATCTGCACTTCGATCGGTAAGACTGCCTCCATACCGTAGACCAAGGAGAAAGGAGTTGCCCCGGTTGACGTCCTTGCTGAGGTACGGTACCCATGTAGAGCAAATAGTAACATCTCGTGCCAATCTTTATAAGTCACTGTCATCTTCTGCACAATTTTCTTAATGTTCTTATTCGCTGCTTCTACAGCCCCATTCATCTTCGGCCGGTAAGGAGAAGAGTTGTGGTGCTGTATCTTGAACTGCTCGCAGAGCTCAGTGATCATCTTGTTATTGAGATTGGTACCGTTGTCTGTAATGATCCTTTCCGGGACACCGTATCGACAGATCAGATTATGCCGAATGAACCGTGCCACGACATTCTTGGTTACCGTAGCGTAGGAAGCTGCTTCAACCCACTTTGTAAAGTAATCAATCGCTACAAGGATGAAGTGATGCCCGTTAGATGTCGTAGGTCTGATCTCACCGATCATATCAATGCCCCACATTGCAAAAGGCCAAGGTGCAGTCAGGACATTCAGAGGAACTGGAGGAACATGCACCTTATCAGCGTAAATCTGGCACTTGTGACACGTCCGAGAATGTTGGTAACAATCAGCTTCCATTGTGGACCAGAAATACCCTGCCCGAAGGATTTTCTTAGCCATAGTGTGTCCACTGGAATGTGTTCCGAAGGTACCCTCATGTAGCTCCGCCATAATCCTTTCTGCTCCAGTCTTATCCACACAACGCAGTAAGGTCGAATCATGGTTTCGCTTGTACAGAATGCCGTTGCTAAGGAAGAACTTCGCTGCGAACTTTCTCAGAAACTTCTTATCGTTGACAGATGCACCTTCAAGGTATTCTTGAGCTTCCAAGTATCTCTTCACCTCATGGTACCAAGGCTTCTCAGTCACTAATTCGGTCTCAAGATCACAACAGTATGCCGGTTCATCCAGTTTCCAGATGATGATCCGGGGGGCCTCATTGTCCCATTTGACCTTGAACATAGAAGACATCGTAGCTAATGCGTCCGCCAGCTGATTCTCCTCTCTCGGGAAATGTTCAAAGGTTACCTCTGTGAAGTGGGGGATCATTGTCAACACACATTCTCTGTAAGGAATAAGATTCGGATGTTTCGTATCCCACTCCCCTTTGATCTGATTGATCACGAGAGCGGAATCTCCGAAGACACTCAGAAACTTGATCCTTAAGTCAATTGCAGCTTTGAGTCCCATGATGCACGCCTCATACTTCACCATGTTGTTGGTGCAGTTGAAACATAGCCGGGCGGTGAGTGGAGTATGAGTGCCTTGAGGGGATATGATCACAGCGCCGATACCGTTACCCAAAGCGTTTGAGGCTCCGTCAAAGTGCATAGACCATCGGGATCCTTCCTCAGGTCCTTCATCCAGTCCAGGTACTTCACAATCAGTCACTACCATGATGCTCTCGTCTGGAAACTCAAAGTTCATTGACTGGTAGTCGTCTACTGCCTGGTGTGCCAAATGGTCTGCCAACACACTTCCCTTGATAGCTTTCTGAGTCGTGTACTGGATGTCATATTCCGTCAAGATCATCCGCCACCTTGCTATTCTTCCACCTTGCTATCCATGTGGAAGTTATGCCCTGGTCAAGTTACAGTTGACTTTTTCAACTGTCCAAATATGGAAACTTTTGCATCTTGAGACTTTTTGAGCCATGCCTTGAGAATCATGATCAAGAATTGATCAAATGATGTTTGTGGCCTCAAAATAAGATGTTGACCAAAAATTTGAACTTTTGACTGTCAAATGACCATTTTACCCCTACAGTTGACTGTTGAGCAATTAGGGTTTTTAACTGTGCAATTTTGTGCTGTGAGTCTTGAAACTTGACATGAGGATGCTTGACCATGTTTGTAGGCATGTGGGACTTGCTTGGACCCTGGACCCTTGGAAACTTCATTTTCTTTGTCAGAACCAAAACCCTAATTTTTGACTGTTAGGAGGCTCTTGAACTGTGCAACCCTTGGAGAGATTTTGAAGTATGCTCTTTGCAAATCTTGAAGAATATGGGAGGGCAAATTTTGGGGTACAACACAGAGGAAGAAAGGAAAGAGGTCAAAATAGGTGCGAATCTGGAGTCTAGTATCAAGCAACGGTTGATACAGATGCTACGCAACTATGTTGAGATCTTCGCCTGGTCCTACGAAGATATGCCTGGGCTGGACACTGATATTATGGTACATCGCCTACCGACTAAAGAAGACTTCCCTCCGGTAAAGTAGCAGGTCCGCCGTATGCGCCCCGAGATGTCAGAGAAAATCAAGGCAGAAGTCATGAAACAATTCGACATGGGATTCTTAACTGTCACTTCTTATCCGCAGTGGGTTACCAACGTTGTTCCGGTACCTAAGAAGGATGGTAAGGTACGAATGTGTGTGGACTACATAGATTTGAACAGGGTAAGCCCCAAGGCTGACTTCCCACTTTCTCATATCGATGTTCTGGTCGACAACACCGTGCAGCATAAGATCTTCTCTTTCATGGATGGTTTTTCTGGATACAACCAGATCAAGATGGATCCCGAGGACATGGAGAAGACAACTTTCTTTACACAGTGGGGCACCTTCTGCTACAAGGTGATGCCTTTTGGGTTGAAGAACGCTGGGGCAACTTATCAGCACGCCATGGTCGCTTTGTTCCACGACATGATTCACTATGAGATCGAGGTTTACGTTGATGACATGATAGCCAGGTCCCAGACTGAAGAAGAGCACCTTGATCATCTCTAGAAACTGTTTGACAGGTTGAAGACATACAAGCGGAGGTTAAATCCAAACAAGTGTACCTTCGGGGTAAGGTCTGGTAAGCTTCTAGGTTTTGTTGTCAGTGAGAAAGGCATTCAGGTAGACCCAACAAAGGTAAAAGCCATATAAGAGATGCCAGCTCCCCGCACAGAGAAGGAGGTTAGAGGTTTCTTGGGACGTCTAAATTATATTGCCCAGTTCATTTCACATCTGACTGCTACTTGTGAGCCAATCTTCAAGTTGCTGAAGAAATATCAAGTGGTAAAGTGGAATGATGAATGCCAGACCGCCTTCAAAATAATCAAGGAATACCTTCAAGAACCACCAATTTTGATGCCTCCAGTGGAAGGAAGCCCTTTGATATTATACTTGACAGTGCTGGACAATTCAATGGGGTGTGTGCTGGGGCAGCATGACAAGTCTGGCCGAAAAGAGCACGCTATTTACTACCTTAGCAAAAATTTTACCGACTGTGAGACCCGATACTCATTGCTCGAGAAAACTTGCTGCGCTTTGGCATGGGCTACTCGCCGACTAAGATAGTATATGCTGACTCACACCACTTTGTTGATATCAAAAATGGATCCGATCAAGTATATTTTCGAGAAACCCGCTCTCTCTGGAAGGATAGCAAGATGGAAGATGATCTTAACCGAGTACGACATCCAATACACAACCCAAAAAGCAATCAAGGGGGGTGTATTGGCGGATCATTTGGCGCATCAGGCCGTGGATGACTACCAGTCTATGAATTTCGTGTTCCCAGATGAGAATATCATGTTGGTAACCGACTGTGAAGAACCTGGACCGGATGAAGGACCCGAGGAGGGATCCCGATGGTCTATGTATTTTGATGGAGCATCGAACGCATTGGGTAATGGCATTGGCGATGTCATCATATCTCCCGAGGGCTGTCATATTCCATTCGCCGCCCGATTATGTTTTAACTGCACCAACAATATGGCGGAGTATGAAGCGTGTATCATGGGTCTTCTAGCTGCTATTAACCTGAGGTTTAAGTTCTTGAGTGTATTCAGAGATTCCTCTCTGGTAATAAGTCAGATCAAAGGCGAGTGGGATATGAAACACCTGAATCTTATTCCTTACAAAGAGTATGTACTGACGTTGCTCCCACAATTTGAGGAGATAACCTTTGAACATTTCCCAAGAGAGGAGAACCAGTTGGCAGACGCGCTAGCTACCATGTCTTCTATGTTTAAGGTCAGGTGGGACAATGAAGCTCCCCACGTTACCATTGAGAGGTTGGACGAACCCACACATTGCTGTGACATTGAGACAAAAGAGGTATCAGATAAACCCTGGTTTTACGAGGTAAAGAGGTATCTTGAGGCTCAAGAATACCCCGAGAGGGCATCTGTTAATGATAGGAAGTTTCTGAGATGGTTCACTGCGAAATTCTTCATCAGCAATGGTATCATCTATAAGCGTAACCATGATTCAACCTTACTGAGGTGCATAGACAAGAGAGAGGTAGAAAGGATCATGACAGAGTTACGTGAAGGTACCTTCAGAACTCATTCCAGTGGACATACCATGGCAAAGAAAATCCTACGGGCAGGATATTACTGGTCTACTATGGAAGCTGATTGTTATTAGCATTCTCGAGCCTGTCATAAGTGCCAAGTCTATGCTGATAAGGTGTATGTACCTCCAGTTCCTCTGAATGTTTTGACAGCTCCTTGGCCTTTTGCAATGTGGGGCATCGACATGATCAGTGAGATTAGACCTACTGCGTATAACGGGCATCATTTCATTCTGGTGGCTATTGATTATTTCACAAAGTGGGACGAGGCAGCTTCCTTTGCTACAATAACCAAGAATGTTGTGGAGCAGTTTATCTGACACAATCTGATCTATCGATACGGTGTACCAGAGAGGATCACTACGGACAATGGTACAAATCTCAATAATACAATGATCACCGAGCTCTGCAAACAATTCAAGATACATCATCACAATTCTTCTCCCTACCGACCGAAGATGAACGGGGCTGTTGAAGCAACTAACAAGAACATCAAGAAGATTGTGCAGAAGATGACAGTGACGTACAAAGACTGGCACGAGATGTTACCATTCGCTCTTCATGGGTATCGTACCTCATCACGGACGTCGACAGGGGAAACACCCTATTCTTTGGTGTACGGCATGGAGGAAGTCCTACCCATTGAAGTTCAGATACCCTCTCTCAGGATTATGAAGGATGCGAGTTTGAGTGAAGACGACTGGATCCAGACCCGACTTGATCAGCTAAATCTAATCTATGAAAAAAGACTTACTGCTATCTGTCATGGTCAGCGTATCAAAAGCGAATGATCAAGGCCTTTAACAAGAAAGTAAGACGTCAAGAATATCAAGTCGGGGATCTAGTGATCAAGCGCATCATACTACCGCAAGGTGATCCCAGGGGAAAATGGACCCCCACATACGAAGGGACATTTGTGGTTAAGAACATTTTCTCGGGAGGAGCTATGATTCTAACCACCATGGATGGTGACGACCTTCCTCACCCCGTCAATTCAGACATAGTGAAAAGATATTACGCATAATCAAAGACCCGCTAGGTTGACCGGCCTAGGAAAAAATAAGGGCTTCCCGGAGAACCAAAAGGGTTCGGGCAAAAGTAAGGGATGAAAATGAAAAAACTGTACGCCCGCAAGTCGAAAACCTGAAAATGCGACTTGGGAAAAAAAGGGTATCCCGGTGAACTGAAAACCCGAAAGGGCGGTCCAGGCAAAAATTAGGGATCGAAGCGTAACACTATGTCTCATTGGATCATCTTGCGACCAGACTTCGGTATCAACTATCAAGCTCAGACGATGCCAATCAACCTGATCCATCTTCGACCAAGTAGCAAAGTGATGAGACACTTGAAGATATAAAGGCACTAGCAGAGTTGAAACTCGATGGGGTTGTTTCACATAGCTGTTTTTCTTTCTTTTACACAAATTGTAATTTCTATCTTTCGGCAGCGTTCTCTTACTAGGACGTCAGCCTCTTTGTACAAAAACGTCTGTTATGGGCCAACTCCAAAATCAGTACAATTCATTTTCACAAGGAATTTCAATTTGTTTTTCTTTTTCTGTTTTGTTTTACAAGAATGTCCAATGATTCATTTTTGATATATACATTTGAAAATAATTTCCACTCATAAATAGTTACATGAAAAACAAAAGACGATTACTCGTAATCCCAGGAACAGGAAAAACAGAAGTGCCCAAACCTTACAGTTATTCTGCCCATCATGTACATGGATAGAGCCAGAGTAGTGGTACATACATTCCCTACAGAGTAAAAAGTACCCAAAGACGGTGATGTCAGCTTCCCTAAGCAAGACGTGACTCTCCCCAGCTAAGGTTCACAATTACAAGTGAGTCAGTAAATTTTTCCCCAATTAGTGTTTATTTCTCTCACAAGCAGAAATTAAATCTCCAATAGAATTCATCCTCACCAGTAACGGTAATTCATCCCCAGCTGAGTTGTTTCTCCAAGTCAGCAGATCTACCAACAAAGTATCTCCTCTCCAACAGAGTTATTCCCTGCAGAGTTATCCTCAGACGGAGTCTCGTCCAACAGAATATTTACCAGCCAAGGGGAAAATCCCCAGCATGGTCATCTTTGTTCACTATCCTCAACAGAAATAGAGGAACTATGATTCTTTACAAGCAGTCAAGAATATTATTTCTCATACTCTCCAAACAGCATTCAGGGATTTATTTTCCCGGACTCCGATTATTACGTCAACATTTCATGTCCATGCATCATGACATGTGCATACATTACATAATCTCGTTTGTTTTGAGAACGTCAACACACAATGCATCTCATACATCACATATGGCTAACCTTGTATTTCTTTCAGGGAAGACATTATTATCAACTATTTCCAGCAAGCCCATGATCAACACTCAAAGATAAACAGAGTAATCATCGGCGCAACAAAAGTAGCCCTACTACCCAGGCTTTCATATCGAAGTAACCCTACTATCCAGGTTCCTTCTCACAACCCTACTATCCAGGATTTCACATCGAAGTAACCTTACTATCCAAGTTCCTTCTCACAGCCCTACTACCTAGGATTTCATATCGAAGTAACCCTACTATCTAGGTTCCTTCTTACAACCCTACTATCCAGGCTTTCACATCGAAGTAACCTTACTATCCAGGTTCCTTCTCACAACCCTACTATCCAGGCTTTCACATCGAAGTAACCTTACTATCCAGGTTCCTTCTCACAGCCCTACTACCCAGGATTTCATATCAAAGTAACCCTACTATCCAGGTTCCTTCTCATAGCCCTACTACCCAGACTTTCATATTGAAGTAACCCTACTATCCAGGTTCCTTCTCACAACCCTACTATCCAGGCTTTCTTATCAAGGTAACCCTACTATCCAGGTTCCTTCTCATAACCTTACTATCCGGGTTTTTCCTCTATTATCCCCAGACAGCAGTCCACAACACTGTAAGACCTGGACCCGATCAAACACAATTGATTTCAAATTTCCCCAGTAAGTCGCGGTGCAACATATACCCCTACCAAACACAAGATCACTTCCGCTTCCCAAACCAAAATCATTCCCCAGTAGAGTAACGGACAATTGAAGCTCCTAAAACTCTATTTCTCTCTCAAGACAAAGACCAATATTCCCCAACGGAGTTCTCCTCAAACAACAGGTATACGGGTTCTCGCGAAGGAATCTCTTATGTGATCGATACTTCTTCAGATGGCATATTTAAGCCCATCTTCGACAAATCCTCTAGAAACTACCAAATGGCATCTATAAGCCCATTCCCGATATCGCAAGACAAGTATCACTTCATACGAGTGCAAATTTCTGGGCACTCTAGTGTTCAATCATCTTCCACCTTCAGATCACGAAAGGCAGACAAGCCAATCTACATCCTCAGGTCTAAGAAGATTGAACAGGGGCAGCTGTTGTACACCAAAATTTGCCCTCCCATATTTCTCAATACATGTTAAGTGAGGTCCCCAAATTGCTCAAGGAAGTCCAAGAGTTGACCAGACAATCTCCCTCCTAAGGCAGTCTACCTCAGATTAGGGTTTCATTTTGCATCAGGATGATTGAGCCCAAAGGATCCCAAATGCTCACCTTTGTCCTAATATGTTCTCAAGATCATCCATGTCAAGGTTCAGGCCTTGCAGAGGATGTTTGCTCAATCAATTATTCTAATATCTAGAAATCGACTATGCTAGGTCAAAAGTCAATTATGGCCCACATACAGTCAAACTTTAAGATTTTTGGTAAGTGTCCTCATTTTGAAGTATCATTCATAATTTTATCAAGGGTTGATCATGATTCGTCAAGGATTGCTCACAATTCATCAAAGCCCAAAAGTTGCTAAATTAGGATTTTGTAGGAAAAGTCAACTCAACTTTGACCAGGCATATCTTTATCATACTTTATAAAAAATGACCCATCCAAAGCTCATTTTGAAGAGGATTCAATTCCATACAAGTCATCTTCATCTCCCAAGTTCAAATTATTCACTCACAAGAAGATATGAATTTGGACATTATAGGTCATTTTGAAAAGTCAACTAAAACACCTTTTAGGTCAAGGCTTCATACATGAACATGGAAGACTAAATTGAGATGAGACCAAAAGGGTTGCTTAGAGGACATCCTAAGATTTCTAAAATGTCCAAGAACACCTCTCTAGGGTAAAAATTCAGAGAGTTATGCATTGACCAAGTTGACCTTTTTTGCAAAATTGCCAAAAGTCAAACATGCTCAAATTTGCATCTTTGGATAAATGGGCCCATCGTTTTATGCTTGCATCTTATTCCTAACATAGTCCATGACCTATGGGACCCTCCATACTTTATTTGCTCATTTATTTGATTTATTTTGATTTTTATTCATTTAAAATTCAAATAAATTTAAATAAATCCTATTAAATCATATATTTCATTTTAGGGATGATCTTTTGCATTGAAAGAAGATATTATATGCTGTCAAATGAAGATCAAATCGTGCAAGGCCAATGTGGTTGGAAAAGATTGTATTTGAGCAAAATTGGAAGGGAATCATATGCATTGAAAGAGCAAATCAAATCTCCATAATTGATAAAGATACAATGTTTTTTTATTGACCTAATGCGTTCCACTACATATAGAGAAGAGATCCAATGCATAATAGAGGGTTGGAGAGGTCGAAAAAGCTGCAAGCAAGAATTGAAAATTATCAAAAAAGTGATAGACTGATTTCCAGTTTAGAGGCTAATTTACAGACTTTCAAAGCCACCAAACATTTCCTGGAATCTCTCTGAAGCTAGCACGACTGGTTGCACGTCTCTACACGCCCAGAATCGTCCTCTAGACGTCACACGGTTTGCATTCTTTTTAGATTTCATTGCTACAATTCTTGGATCATGAACGTGTTTCAATGATATATTTGTTTTTATTGTCATGTTTGCATCATATCTGGACCATTTAATTGAAGTTTTAACAGTTGTATGAACATCTGCCATAGCTAGGGTTTGCCTTGTTGTTTTGGGGCTTTCAAATGCAGGAACAATTGGCCCTAATGAAGGATACCATTGTGATCAGAGGGTCAAACCCAATTGATCCATGGTCTTGAATCTTATTTATATTACTTGTATGCAATTTTTGAAATGCATAGGTTTATAACTACAACACCATGTCCGTAGGTAAAAGTATTGCTATCTAAAGCGATGAATGGGAGGAAGAAGATGGATGCGTGGCACCCCCTGGTTGGGTGATTTGAATTTCGCGCGTTTTAAATCCCAGCATTTTGTTTTCATTATATAATAATTGTTTTTTTATTGTATATACAAACGAATCACATAGCTCAGTTGGCAAGCGTGCAGGGGGAAAGTGCAAAGGACCTGGGTTCGATCCCCAGGTCCCAACCTTTATTCATGTTTTTCTTCAATAGGCAATCTAGCGCATTACACGTCAAGGGGTCCACCATATACTATCAGGATCTGACCATCCAATTCACCAATGCTTCAGATCTAATTCCTTCCTCCTGGAGGACCACCATGAGCCCGAGTCAAGCATGCATACTGGATTAGGGCGAAGTCAAACAGGCCTTAGCCTTTTGGGGCCCAGAAATTCAGTTTTCACCCCCTTTTCCAGCAAAAACCACCAGGCCCATTTATTTCTTTTCTTATTTCTTTTTCTTTGTTTTATTTAATTCTTTTAATTTTTCTTCAATTAACAAATTAATCTTTTTTTCACAAAAAACATAAAATCAATAATTCATCAAAAATTAGGATTAGTTTTTATTTTATCAAAATTAATTTAATTTAGTTTAACATAGGAAAATTATATTTTGTTTTCATGAATAGAAATTAGGTTAAGCTTTTGATTAAATTCAATTTTGTTCTTTCTTTTTCTTAAATAAATAAAATACAAAAATAGGTCGTAGATTAAAATTAATTTATTTTTCATAATTTAAAATTGGTTAGACTTAGGATTTTTCTTTAATTTAACAATTCCATTATTTTCTTAAAAACATAACAATAAAAACATTTTTTTCAATCACAAGTAGGATTAGTGAAAGGGTCAAAACCCTAATTGTCTCGTGTTTAATTCGCCGCGCGCTTATCATTTATTTTGTCAATATTTTGTAACTTCTTACTGGTTTGTAATAGTTTAATTTAGGACCCTTTTTTTTAATTATTTATCATCTTTTGCGGGTTTTTTGGCTATGTAATTGATCCCCGAAGCCTTGTCATAGCGTAGATTTACTTTCTCGCATCTTAATTGCTGCCAATATTTAACTGTCTAGATGTATGTTAATAGGATTGTATGACAAGATTGCATGATAATTTAATACAGTCAGAAAACCCTAATGTGCAAAGATAAATAACCGAAACAAATCACTCACACATATCACTCTTAGGGTATGCTCTCACTTCGGTTGCCTTCGGTAAACGATCATTAAGTATAGGATGTCTTAGTGGTTACCCTTCTGTCTAAAAAAGATCAAACGTCCCATTCGAATGTTGCCTCGGAAATGTTGCCTCGGAAATGTTGCCTCGAATATGATCTTAAGACTTTAGGGTTATTACTAAGACGTCCTAACATTACTTTAGTGATCGTACGTCCCTTTCAAATTGACCCTTACAACTCCAACGATGGTGCTACCTATTTCTCAATAGTGGTATAGCACTGTCTAAAGGAAACAAGAATATATACGATCTTTTTTCGAGTAGGTAGATGCTAGTAGGTACTTGCTCAAATCAAAGCTTTTCACACTTACACTTTTCAAACAAATTTTCAAAACAAAATTCGTCACACCTTTGAGGACTGATACAAATGTTATCACGAAGCAATACATTTTCAAAACAAAGCACATACACAAGCAATTTTAAAAATATGAGAAAGTACCTAAGAGCCCATGGAAAACCATGGATAGAAAGGGTGCTAACACCTTCCCTTTCTATAATCTACCCCCGTACTCAGAATATCTCGAAAAAGGATTTTTTTATGTACTTTTTTCCTTTCCAATTGGATGAAATTAAAGTCGGTGATGACTCTTGCTTACTGCGACATTTTGCAAACACAAAACGCAAAATGCAAACCAACATTTCAAAACAGTCGGTTCTGCCACCATATCACACCAACAAACCAAGGGGCAAAAAAAAAACCAGCAAAAAAACTAAAAAACCAAAAAAGCAGGAAACGAGTGAGAGATAACCAAACCATAACATTCACTTCATCCAGAATCTGTTAGAACTCTCAACAATTATCCACAAACCTATAGCATCACTGTAATACCTCCATCAAACCTTCAATCTCCACTACTAGCAGAACATAAACCGTACTGCAACAATACACAACTCAAACAAAAAAAACAAAGACTTACAGTGGCAGTAGCACAAACACAAAATATGAGGAAATTCACTCTAATTCCTTATTTCAATCTGCAAGAAACTTCATAAGCTTAACCTTCCAAACCTCTGCAACCTCACTTTCTCCGCAGGTAGTTTCCAATCTCGATTTCAAATTTTTTTATGTGAGAATTGATTGTTGAGAAAAGAATAAGATACCGAGAGTGAGAGACAGAATCGAAAATGATAAGAGAAACAATGAAGAGAAAGAGAATTGAGCATCTTACCTCTCGCCTCCACCGTGAGCGTATCGCCTTTTCCAGTCACCTTACACGAGCTAGCTTGATGTGATCTTCATCTTCCCCGTTCTGAAACTCCCTTCGCATCATTGCTTTCTTTTAATTTTTGGTTTTCTTTCGAATTTGTAATTTAGGGTGTGGGTTTCCCCTTTGTAGGTTAGGCTTGTCTTCCTTCCTATGTGAAATCCGTGTGTATATTTGTGTTTAGGGTGCGAGGATGAGTCGTGTGGTGGTGGTTTTGAGACGCGCCACCGTGACCGCCGCAGTAAAGCCATTTCCGGAACGATGGGTTTTTATTCATCAGCAAGGGATAATTGAGAGAGAGAGAGAGAGGAAATGTACGAGTGAGATAGAGGGAGTGTGTTTGTTTTTGTTACTTTTGTTGTTTCAGGTTAGACAGGTGTCACCAACCAAGTAGTAACTCCATGTCCGATCCAGTGCGTACGTCCTATAAACCATACAGTGCACCCTTGCTTTTCAAACTATGGATGCGAGTCAACAATTTGACTCATTTTGATCCAACGCGCAAGATTTCTTCTCTGAGTCAACAAAAGTTGACTAGGGTTTCTGGTGAACCCTTGAGCGTTGGGCCTTACTCCCCTTTGAGCCCTTGCTGATTCTTCATTTTACACCTCCTGTTTACTACAATTCAGGCCCATTCTTTTTTTTCTTTTGCATTTTTTTATCATTGTATTGTTTTGTTTAATTATTTTTGATTTCTATCATATTAAAAAATAATAATACAATAATATAATTACCTTTTTTTTTCATAACCAATTAAACTAAAAATATTATTTATAATTATTGATTATTTTGATGATAAATTTTATTATTAAAAGATAGATTGTTAGTTTATTTAATTGTTTAATTATTTAGAGTTGGTTGTATTGATTGATTATTTAGATTTTTAATCGCGTTGACGATTCGATCCATCCCCATTTATAAATCTGTACCCCCATTCCTTAAAGCTCTGTAATAGCGTAGAAATTTAATTTATGAAAATTAATATTTTCCTAATACTGTATAGTAATTAGGTGTGCATGGCAAGATTAAAAATCAATCGCTAGATAACCCTAATCAAAGACAAATTTAACTTGAATCAAACACACTTTTTTCACACGCGCACCACTAGGGTAACCTCGCTCGTTACCTCGGAAACACAGTCATGTCCCTCGAATATGGGACGCTTTAGCAAAGACTCTTCTATAAAAAGGATCTTAGTCCCTCGATGTCCATCGATGTTGCCTTTGGTAAAACTATCTAGTCCCTTATGAAAATTGCTAAAAGCGTCTCATAAGTTGCCTTCTATGACTGTACGATTGACCAGCGCCTGTCCCTTCACATCCAACGATGGGGTTTCTTACCAAATCAATGGTAAGATAACAACATCTAAAGGAGGAGGAAAAAACATCTAAAGTCCTTTTGAGTAGGTAGATTCGCTCCTAGTTGCTCGCTTGCTCACAACCAAACATTTCACACCAACACTTTCATATTAAAACCCTTTCAAAAGACAAAAGCTTTTTGTATACGTTCTTATAGAGACGAGAACCCTTACAAAAACATCTTTCCAAGAACACTTTCAAAAAACACACTCCACAAACACATCTTTGAACTATTTTCAAAACAAACACTTTGTACGCGTTCTTATAGAAACGAGAACCATTACAAAGACATTTTTCAAAATAATTTCAAAACTCAGACCACAAGCAGATTCAAACAAAAGCAAGTGATCTAGCAAGCAACTAAGAGCCCTTAGATAACTACAGATGAAAAGGGTGCTAATACCTTCCCTTTTCATAATCTACCCCTGAACTCAAGAAAACAACTCTAAGGGTCTTTCCTGTTCTTTTCAGCCTTTCCTTTTGGATAAATGAAAAGTCGGTGGCGATTATTGCTATCCGCACAATTGCAATCAAACGCAAAACAACCAAGTCAGTTTTCCCACAGTGTTACAGAACTGGCGACTCTGCTTGGGACTAAAACTTAAAAGTGGGGTTACCTTAGGGCTAGATCATATTTACTTGCTTTCCTTATTTGACTTGCATGTTTTACATTATGGTTCCTTGTTTGAGCTTGCTTTGATCCTACACCCTGATTTGGGGCACCTTTTTAAGTAAGTAGCAATAAACTGTGAGGGAATTGTGTGGGGTATACCGACACGGTTGAAACAGTAGATACGTTGATGCGATACTTTGCTGTGTACAAGTAGCCCTTGAGTAATCAAGGAGAATACAGGGCCGCTACCTGGTATCATAAAGCGTCAACTGACCTTAGCACCTTAGTTGACCATCTTGGCTTTTAGGACATAGTAAGATAGTCGTCTTTGGTGTAAACCCAAAGTCGGTTGATAGTCGATGCTACACTCATTGAGATTTGACTCTTGAGTTTTGTTTGGTGGCAAGTCAATTGTCTATCAGAACAAAAATTGGGGGAAAGACCGGTGATATTGAGATCCCTTAGAACCCGGTTACTATATTTAGAACAAGTTGAGCCAACCCAACTTCAAGAGGGTACTTAGCTACAAACCCCATGCAAGCCTAAACCTAAGTACTTGTCTGCTTTGTGTCTATATGATTATTTGTATATAAACTTGCTTACTTTGCATACTTGTACATAACATCATACCATAGCATTTTCAATAACCGTCTCAAGGATCTCAAGGGCCTATGATGCAAGGTCACATTGAACCAAACGTCTATCAAAGGGCAAGATGACTTATTTTCCTCTAACCAAACGCCGTCAAAAATCAAGTACAACAAACTTGAGCCAAGGGATATAACCCACTTGACATGGTGAGCTTAATTCTCGTGGAAGGACATCCACCGAAATAAAGTTATCCAATCAAAGTTATTGGTTAAAGTTCAACTTCTAACATTTTCTTGTGTTTATCCCGCGAGGTCCTTGAAAACATGCATCCACATACCATGCATCCTATCATGACTGGTTTCTCCACACAGGCCTCCTTATCTTACTACTATTTATTTCAGTAAGATGAATATGGAACAAACCGTGAAAGATGTCCAAGCTCAAAACGCTCAATTCCAACAAATGTTTCTGGCTTTGGATAAGGGGCAAGAGGACCTGAAGACTCTTCTTCTCAAAGACAAGAAGAAAAAGTCCAAGAAGTCAGTAGATATTCTGAACTTGGGAAGAAGACTTAAAGGACCAGTCAAGGGGGCTCTAGATCTTCCAACTCCATCCAACATGGGGGATAGTCATGAAGAAGACAACAGTCTAGAGATTGATGAAGTCAAAGCTGACTACTCTGAGGAACAATATCCTCCCGCTGAGGACAAGTACAAACAGTTGGAGGATCGCCTCAATGCTATGGAGATTCAACAGATAGTTGGCTTGGATTTAGGAGACATGGGTTTGGTTTCTGGATTGGTCATCCCGACAAAGTTCAAAATCCCTACCTTTTCCCTATACGATGGAGTCTCTTGCCCTAAGATGCACTTAAAGTCTTATGTCCGCAAGTTTCAGCCATACACAACTCATCCGAAGCTTTGGATCCATTTCTTTCAAGATAGCCTAAGAGGGACTCAACTTGAATGGTTCTATCAATTGGAGAGTTCTCTCATCCACACTTGGGAGGATTTAGCTGCTGCTTTCTACAAGCAGTACCAGTACAACATTGATCTTACACCAACTCGTGTGCAATTACAGAACATGACCATGGGTTCGAATGAGAGCTTCAAAGGACACGCCCAAAGGTGGAGAGATCTGGCTGGTAGAGTGCAACCCTCTTTAACTGATCGGGAGATGATTGACATCTTAATGGGAAATTTTACAGGACCTTTCTTCAAACACCTAATCGGAAACTCCTCGGCCGGGTTCACCGAGCTAATACTGATTGGCGAAAGAGTCAAAGCTGGTATCAAAATTGGAAAGATCCAAGGAGCTACACACTCTGATGCTCAGAAAAATCCATACAATGGGAAGAAAGAGTCCAATGCTGTATATGGTCAAAAGAGTCGTCATGACCAACCTGTGGGGGCATTCTTGATCTCTGGTTCTGCGTCGCACTGGCAACAACAAAGGGGAAATCAACGAAGGCCAGGCGAGCCTAAAAGACAGTTTACCAACATCAACATACCTCTATCTCAAGCGCTACAATACTTTTTGAGGATGAATTTGATTACGTTGATAGGACCTCATCCAAACCCCAAAACTTCTTCTCCTAACTAAAATCCTAATGCAACGTGTGCTTATCATTCCGGCAGTCCCAGACATGATACTAACGATTGTTGGGTGTTGAAGTACAAGATTCAGAATTTAATTGACGCCAAGGAAATTGAGTTTGACCCTCCGGAGACTCCAAACGTGATCACTTCTCATATGCCGAATCATTGAGAACGTCTTGTTCATTTTGAATTTTCAATTGTAATTTCTTTTGTTATTCAAACATCTATCTATTAATGTCAAATTTTGTTTCATTAATGCATTGCATATGTTTGTCTTGAATTAATCTATTCATTTTCACTATATTTAAACTATGCTTTCTACTTTCTTTATAACATTTAACTCTTGCTAAAAGTTACAAGCCTTTAGAGGGAGGATGATGAAAATTGTGCTTTCATCTCATACAGTATGCTTTTGGACAGACCTTGCTGACGATGCACAGGCGTGTTTTTCAAATCCTAAACACTAGAGTTATAAGGAAGATAATCCCTAGTCAACCCCTTCGAGCCAAAGAAGTAGAAGTTTTTTTACACTAATTGAAACCTTTAATCAAAACCCGGGGGAGGGTAGTCTCTCAGTTAATTCAAATGTGCGTTCAGTCGCAAACTCTCATCTCGTAACACAACGAATGGCATAAAAACTTCCCTCTAGAATCAAAAGACAGTGATGGTTCCCTACCGAATAGGCAGTCATTATCTTCCAAGAAAGAAAAAAAGCCTACTAAGTCAAAACCTACGAAGGAGACTTAAGGAATACTGGGGCATCCCGCTGACTGTAATCTCAAAATAAGAACAGTTAGGAAAAAATCAGGGATAACAAATCAAAAAGAGGTCACTACAAATCCCAACAACATGAAATGTTTTGCAAGAAATGACTGCCTTCTGATAAACTAAACTTGTCTGAACCATCATCAAAACGTCATTCCAGACTCAATTTGAGTTCAAACGCACAATTAGTTAAGTTTAGGACTGGAGAACATCACGAAGAGCGGGTGGGTACAAATATACCTTGAGCCTTTATCCTTTGTTTCTTAAACCGTGAACCAAGTCACGCTACAACCCTTTAAAAGTCCTAATTGAAGCATGGGTTAGTTCGAAAGCATACTATTACAAAAGGTATCCTGACTCCTGTAAGGCTTTACTCAAAATCCTGAGTTGAATTTTTCTTACAAAGTTTCTTTACTTGCTAAAATGCATTTTTTAAATTTCAAGACAAGCATAAACTTTGCATTATTTGAAAATCGCTGTTTGCATATGGCTATTTGTTTGACAGCAGAGAAATTCACACAATGAATATCCGATGAATGAAAGCTCTATCGATGAACAAAATCACTTCAAGTGGGATGACACTTCCAATAACAGATCTCCTATCAACAAGGGGGCATCACATGTCACTATCCAGCACACCTGGGGCAGTCCAGTCAAGATTCCAAAAAAGCTCTCAAGAAATGTTGAATAACCAGGGGCAGGTCTCCATAACTTGGGGCATTAAACACAAATCTCGATAAAGGTTTACTTACAATCAAACATTTCATGACAGTGCCACAAACACTTTCTACTAGGGGCAGTGACAAATATCCCCAGAATCCTTCTCATAGGATGACTCCCATCCAGAGTTTAATATCTGAAAACCTTTTTCCCAACAGAGACGACCTCAAGAATCCTCGAGGATTTCTGCCAGTGAAGTTGCCACCCCTCCAACAGATTGACAACAAGGTTTATTTCCCCAATAAACTACAGATTCCCCAGCTTGAGTTTGTCTCTCCGACTACTACCAATCAAAGGACCACAACTTCTCTTCCCCAGTAGACTACTTTACAATTCCCAGCAAGTTACCGTGAAGTCTGGACCCGACCAGATATCAGTTCAACTTCAACTCCCCAGTAGAGCAATGTACAAACCAAGACTCCTGAAATCTTTTCCCCAAGCAGAATCAACACTCTCCACAAAAATTTCAATATTCCCCAACGGAATTCTCCTCAAACGACAAAATAGGAATCCCCGGTGAAAACATTCTAAGAAAGGTTTGAAAACACACCTACTCTTCGACGGCAGTCTGGGATTTAATGACTCCCCATCATTTGTCAAGGATTTATTTTCCCAGACAAAAAATACATTCATTAACATTTTACACTTCATACATCCTGGTTACATACATAACAAGTGCACACGACACAATATCATTTATTTTGAGAATATCATTGCACCATGCATTTCATACATCATGACATGGCATACAACTAACGTTTTATCTTTTCAGGAAAAGGTCAATCAACAGATGGTTACCATCAATCATTTTAATACCTGTAACAAGTTAGGGCATTTATCTATACGACCAATTGAAGCAACCCTACACAGGTTACTCTCATTTCCAGATGCAGTTTTACGCGGACTTATCATCAAGCAACCCTACCCAGGTTCCTCTCATTTCCAAATGCAGTTTTACACAGACTCATCATCAAGCAACCCTACCCAGGTTCCTTCTCAGAAAATTCCATATGAAGTTTAACACGGACCCATCATGAAGTAATCATACCCAAGTACCTTCTAAGACATTTCCAGATGCAATTTTACACGAACTCATCATGAAGCAGCCCTACACAGGCCTATCATAAATTGAAGAATATCCAAGACCTTCTCTGGTTCAGTCAAATTGACACTAAGATCTCTCTGATTTCTATTCCAGTTGAAGATATTCCAAGACTTTTGTCTGGTTCAGTTAAATCGATCCTAAGATTCTTTTGATTTCCATTCCAGTCAAAGTTAACCCAAGACCTTCTCTGGTTCAGTCAGATTGACACTAAGATCTCTCTGATTTCTATTCCATTTGAAGATATTCCAAGACTTTTCTCTGGTTCAGTTGAATCGATCTTAAGATTCTTCTAATTTCCATTCAGTCAAAGTTAATCCAAGACCTTCTCTGGTTCAGTCAGATAGACACTAAGATCTCTCTGATTTCTAATCTAGGTGATGATATTCCAATACTTTTTTCTGGTTCAGTTGAATAGATCCTAAGATTCATCTGATTTCCATTCTAGTCAAAGTTAATCCAAGACCTTCTCTGGTTCAGTTAGATCGACACTAAGATATCTCTGATTTCTATTCCAGTTGAAGATATTCCAAGACTTTTGTTTGGTTCAGTTGAATCGATCCTAAGATTCTTCTGATTTCCATTCCAGTCAAAGTTAATCCAAGATTTTTCCCTGGTTCAGTCAAATCGACACTAAGATCTCTCTGATTTCAATTCCAGTTGAAGGTATTCCAAGACTTTTGTCTGGTTTAGTTGAATCGGTCCTAAGATTCTTCTGATTTCCATTCCAGTCAAGGTTAATCCAGACCCCTGCTAGTTCAGTTTAAATCTCTCAACGGTTTATTCTGATTCTTTCCCGCAGACGTCTTCCTTGGTTCAGATAAATCTCTCAATGATTTATTCTAATTCTTCTCCAAATCCCTGCTGGTTCAAATAAATCTCTCAACGATTTATTCTGATTCTTTCCAAGTAGACACTTTCTCTAGTTCAGATAAATCGCTTAAAGATCTACTCTGATTCAATTCCAGTCAAAGTTAATTTAAGACCTTCTATGGTTCAGTCCGATCGACACTAAGATCTCTCTGATTTCTATTCCAGTTGAAGATATTCCAAGACTTTTGTCTGGTTCTGTTGAATCAATCCTAAGATTCTTCTGATTTGCATTCTAGTCAAGGTTAATCCAGACCCCTGCTGGTTCAGTTTAAATCTCCCAACGGTTTATTCTGATTCTTTCCCGTAGACATTTTCTCTGGTCCAGATAGATCGCTCCAAGATTTATTTTGGTCCTTCTCCTGACACCTGCTGTTTCAGTTTAAATCTCTCAACGGTTTATCCTGATACTTTCCAAATAGACATTTTCTCTGGTTTAGATAAATCTCTCCAAGATTTATTCTGATCCTTTCCAGTCAAACAACATGCAAGACTTCTACTAGTTTGAGTTTAAATCGACCAAAGGTTTATTCTGATTCTTTTTCAGTTGAAGTCAAGTTCAGACTTAGTCAAATTTCTGTCAACAATCACCTTCGGTTCTCAATCGATTCTGGATGGCATCTATAAGCCCATCTCCGAAAACTATACCTCACTTCATCCAATGGCATCTTTAATCCCATTCCCGATACAGTAGATCCAAGGAATTACTTCGTACACCAGCTAGTGCAAATTTTTGGACACTCTAGTGTTCAATCATCTTCCACTTTCAAGCCAAACGACAAGCATGCCAATCTCACTTTTCAAGTTTAAGAAGATTGAACAGGGGAAATTATTGTACCCCAAAATTTTCCCTCCCATTTTTCATGCAAGATACTATCCTAGGGTTTCTCGTATACTCAATTTGGCTCAAAAGTTGATCAGACAGATTCCCTTCCTAGGCAGTAAGTCAACAATTTGGGTTTGGTATTTCTCAGAGAAAATTGAGTTTTCAAGGTTTCAAATGGTCTTCATAGGTCTTCCAGTATCCTCATGGATGTTTATGCCAGTTTTCAAACTTTTCATTGCAAGTTTGCTCAGTCGATGGCTCAGATAATCGAAAACGACTACATTGACCCAAAAATCGACCTTTTGCGAGAGCGAGTTCAAACGATTGTAACTTTTTCATTATTCGATATTTTTGAGTGGTTCTTTTTGCGTATGATTCTCCTTGATGTCATCTCCATTTTCTCTTCACAAATCAAGAGCTGATAACGTGTAGAAGATCACCAAATTTTGAATATGTTAGAAGTCGCATCATGGACTTTGACCTAATTTTAAGTAATTGTCGTCTGATTTCTAAGAATTATGATTTCCTTAAATTACAAGATCTTGAGACGATTATTTCTGCATATGGTCATAAGTGATGTCGCTCACGAGTTTATCTTCAAAGATCGAAAGAAAATTGTGTTTGGAAGACTTTGAAAGTTACCGAATCCTCGTAAGTCATTTGTTTGATTTCGAATATTCTTAATCACAATTTGTTTTTCTCAGGACTATGTTTCTCAGGTTGAAGTTCGTTAATTCTACAAGATTGATGAATGATCTTAAGACATGTTTGTTTGATAATGAAGTCCCATTTTAATCGAGCGTCGCATGCGAGTTCATTTTGAATGCAAATTTGATTTGGACAAGATGTGAAGATTAACGCTTTCATTTAAATGACCATAGTTTTGGGTTTGAGTTAACCAAATTGGATTTGAATTCTTAGACATTTATTTTGTTTAAGAATTTTATTGGATTACAAGGCGCATGGTTTATTTGATCACTTTGTGATTGCTTGAAGTTCAAGTTGCCAAACCAAGATGTTTTATTCAAAGCATTCAATTGAGAATTGCAAAGTTTAAATTAAAACTCAAAGTTTCATACAATAAATTTCATCATTTACAAAGTTATTCAAGGCTTTATGTTTATTACATTACAATTGAAATAAATTACAAATTTTTGTGTTGTTTACAAAGAATTACAAATTTCTTGTTTACAAAGAAAGAAATTTTGTTCTATTTCTGCAAGTCTTCTTTGCTTCATCTTCAAGTAATTCATCCAAACTTCACTTGCCATCCACGCCTCATGTTCATGAAATAAAGAAGAAGAGAATGTTAGCTAGTAATTCAAAATAAAGTGATATGTAAAGAAAGGAAAAAAATCATCATTAGGGTTTGTATTTAGGAATCAGATTTTAAGGTTTGTTTTATCATAATCCCTCTTGTACTATTTTGCAAATCACAAGGTTGGGCCTTGGTTCAAAAAAAGAAAAGGAAATTGACAATCATAACCTAAAGCCTAAGGCTGTCAAACAAGCACCAAAGTATTGCAACAAGCCAAAACAGCAACCCAAAGGCAGGCTGCAATACAGCAGGGTCCAAGCAAAGGCAAGGGCAAAACTGCAAGCTACAACAACAACAAAACAGGATGCAAGAAGGAAGCAACAAGTAAAACTAGAACAAGACAAGGCAAAACAGCATGCTAGCTTGCTCAACAAACAAAATGCATCATCATTTTCCCTAAGTTATACAAACCCTTTAGAAAATATAGAAAAATAACCAAAATTGCTTTATTTCATTGAAAGATGAAAAAGGAAAGATGAAAGAGATATCACCTAGCAATATAGTCCAAAATCCTGCAATATGCCAAAGTCAGTTGTGTCAAACCTGTTGTTGACAACCCAAGGTTTACACACAAATAGAAAATATGAAACCTGTGCTCAAAAGCCCCAAGGTCAGCATACCACAGTTTCTTCAAAACCTTCAAATTCCGCCCCCCCCCCACTTTGGACCCTAATTTTCAATATAACAAAGCCACTGTTCCATAAAACAAAAAAGAGAGAAGAGAACATTTCGACAGCATAATAGCCAACAAACCAAGGGGCCAAAAAAACCAGAAAAAAAACCAGAAAACCAAAAAAGCAGGAAACCAGTGATAGATAACCAAACCATAACATTAACTTCAGCCAGAATCTGTTACAACTCTCAACAATTATCCACAAACCTATAGCATCACTGTAATACCTCCATCAAACCTTCAATCTCCACTTCTAGCATAACACAGACCGTACTGCAACAGTACGTAACTAAAAAAAACAAAGACTTACAGCGGCAGTAGTGCAAACACAAAAGATGAAGAAATTCACTCTAATTCCTTGTTTCAATCTGCAAGAAACTCCAGAAGCTTAACCTTCCAAACCTCTGCAACCTCACTTTCGCTGCAGGTAGTTTCCAATCTCGATTTCAATTTTTTTCATGTGAGAATTGATTGCTTAGAAAAGAATAAGATACCGAGAGTGAGAGACATAATCGAGAATGATAAGAGAAATAAAGAAGAGAAATAGAATGGAGCATCTTACCTATAGCCTCCACCGCGAGCGCATCGCCTTTTCCAGTCACCTTACACGAGCTAGCTTGACGTGATCTTTATCTTCCCTGTTCTGAAACTCCCTTTGCATCATTGCTTTCTTTTAATTTTTGGTTTTCTTTCGAATTTGTAAGTTAGGGTTTGGATTTCCCCTTTGTAGATTGGGCTTCTGTCTTCCTTCCTACGTGAAATCCGTGTGTATATTTGTGTTTAGGGTGCGAGGATGAGTCGTGTGGTGGTGGTTTTGAGACGCGCCACCGTAGCCGCCGCAGTAAAGCCATTTCCGGTGCGACAGGTTTTTATTCTTCAGCAAGGGATAATTGAGAGAGAGGAAATGTACGAGTGAGATACAAGGAGTGTGTTTGTTTTTTTTTTGTTGTTTCAGGTTAGACAGGTGTCACCAACCAAGTGGTGACTCCATGTCCGATCCCGTGCGTACGTCCTATAGTCCATACAGTGCACCCTTGATTTTCAAACTATGGATGTGAGTCAACAGTTTGACTCATTTTGATCCAACACGCAAGATTTCTTCTCTGAGTCAACAAAAGTTGAATAGGGTTTATGGTGAACCCTTGAGCATTGTGCCTCACTCCCCTTTGGGCCCTTGCCGATTCTTCATTTTACACCTCCTGTTTACTATAATTCAGGCCCATTATTTTTTTTCTTTTGCATTTTTTTATCATTGTATTGTTTTGTTTAATTATTTTTGATTTCTATCATATTAAAAAATAATAATAAAATAATATAATTACCTTTTTTTTTTCATAAACAATTAAACTAAAAATATTATTTATAATTATTGATTATTTTGATGATTAATTTTATTATTAAATAGATAGGTTGTTAGTTTATTTAATTGTTTAATTATTTAGAGTTGGTTGTATTGATTGCTTATTTAGATTTTTAATCGCGTTGACGATTCGATCCATCCCCATTTGTAAATCTGTACCCCCATTCCTTAAAGCTCTGTAATAGCGTAGAAATTTAATTTATGCAGTTTACTGTTTTCCTTATACTGTATAGTAGTTAGGTGTGCATGGCAAGATTAAAAATCAATCGCTAGATAACCCTAATCAAAGACAAATTTAACTTGAATCAAACACACTTTTTTCACACGTGCACCACTAGGGTAACCTTGCTCGTTGCCTCGGAAACACAGTCATGTCCCTTGAATATGGGACGCTTTAGCAAAGACCCTTCGATAAAAAGGATCATAGTCCCTCGATGTTTCCTTCGGTAAAACGATCTAGTCCCTTACGAAAATTGTTAAAAGCGTCTCATAAGTTGCCTTCTATGACTCTACGATTGACCAGCGCCTGTCCCTTCACATCCAATGATGAGGTTTCTTACCAAATCAATGGTAAGATAGCAACATCTAAAGGAGGAGGAAAAGAATATCTAAAGACCTTTTGAGTAGGTAGATCTGCTCCTAGTTGTTCGCTTTGTGACAACCAAACATTTCACACCAACACTTTCATATTAAAACCCTTTCAAAAGACAAAAGCTTTTTGTATACGTTCTTATAGAGACGAGAACCCTTACAAAAAAATCTTTCCAAGAACACTTTCAAAAAACACACTCCACAAACACATCTTTGAACTATTTTCAAAACAAACACTTTGTACGCGTTCTTATAGAAACGAGAACCATTACAAATACATTTATCAAAATACTTTCAAAACTCACTACACAAGCACATTCAAACAAAAGCAAGTGATCTAGCAAGAGCCCGTAGATAACTAAGGATCAAAAAGTTGCTAATACCTTCCCTTTTCATAATCTACCCCCCGAACTCAAGAAAACATCTCTAAGGGTCTTTCCTGTTCTTTTCAGCCTTTCCTTTTGGATAAAAGAAAAGTCGGTGGCGACTCTGCTGGGGACTAAACTTAAAAGTGGGGTTACCTTATGGATAGATCATATTTACTTTCTTTCCTTGTTTCACTTGCATGCTTTAAATTATGGTTCCTTGTTTGAGCTTGCTTTGATCCTACACCCATATTTGGGGCACCTTTTTAGGTAAGTAGCAATAAACTGTGAGGGAACTGTGCGGGGTATACTGAAACAGTTGAAATAGTAGCTATGTTGATGCGATACTTTGGTGTGTATCGGTAGCCCTTGAGTAATCATGGAGAATACGTGGCCGCTGCGTGGTATCATAAAGCGTCAATTGAGCTTAGCACCTTAGTTGACCAACTTGGCTTTTAGGACTTAGTGAGATAGTCGTCTTTGGTATAAACCCAAAGTCGGTTGATACTCGATGCTACATTCATTGAGGTTTGACTCTTGAGTTTTGTTTGGTGGCAAGTCAATTGTCTATCAGAATGAGATTTGGGGGAAAGACCGATGATATTGAGATCCCTTAGAACCCGGTTACTATATTTAGGATAGGTTGAGCCAACCCAACTTCAAGAGAGTACTTACCTACAAACCCCATGCAAGCCAAAACCTAAGGACTTGTTTGCTTTGTGTGTATAAGATTATTTGTATATAAACTTTCTTACTTTGCATACTTGTACATAACATCATACCATAGCATTTTCAATAACCATTTCAAGGATCTCAAGGGCCTATGATGCAAGGTCACGTTGAAACAAACGTCTATCAAAGGGAAATAGGATTTATTTTCCTCTAACCAAACACCATCAAAAATCAAGTACAACAAACTTGAGTCAAGGGCTACAACCCACTTGACATGGTGAGCTTAATTCTCGTGGAAGGACATCCACCGGTACAAAGTTCTCCAATCAAAATTATTGGTCAAAGTTCAACTTCTAACATTTTCTTGTATTTATCCCGCGAGGTCCTTGAAGACATGCATCCACATACCATGCATCATATCATGATAGGTTTCTCCCACACAGGCCTTCTTATCTTCCTACTGTTTATTTAAGTAAGATGAATATGGAACAAACCGTGAAAGATATCCAAGCTCAAAATGCTTAATTCCAACAAATGTTTCTGGCTTTGGCTAAGGGGCAAGAGGACCTGAAGACTCTTTTTCTCAAAGACAAGAAGAATAAGTCCAAGAAGTTAGTAGGCGTCCTGAACATGGGAAGAAGACTTAATGGACCAGTCAAGGGGGCTCTAGATCTTCCAACTCCATCCAACATGGGGGATAGTCATGAAGAAGACAACAGTCTGGAGATTGATGAAGTCGAAGCTGACTACTCTGAGGAACAATATCCTCCCGCTGATGACAAGTACAAATAGTTGGAGGATCGCCTCAATGATATGGAGATTCAACAGATACCTGGCTTAGATTTAGGAGACATGGGTTTGGTTTTTGGAGTGGTCATGCTGCCAAAGTTCAAAATCCCTACCTTTTCCTGATACGATGGAGTCTGTTGCTCTAAGATGCACTTAAATACTTATGTCCGCAAGATTCAGCCATACACAACTGATCCGAAGCTTTGGATCCATTTCTTTCAAGAGAGCCTAGTAGGGACTCAACTTGAATGGTTCTATCAATTAGAGAGTTCTCTCATCCACACCTGGGAGGATTTAGCTGCTGCTTTCTACAAGCAGTACCAGTACAACGCTGATCTTACACCAACTCGTATGCAATTGCAGAACATGATCATGGGTTCCAATGAGAGCTTCAAACGATACATCAAAAGGTGGAGAGATCTGGCTGGTAGAGTGCAACCCTCTTTTACTAATAGGGAGCTGATTGACATCTTCATGGGAACTTTGACATGACCATTCTTTAAACACCTAATTGGAAGCTCCTCGGCTGGGTTCAGCGAGCTAATACTGACTGGCGAAAGAGTCAAAGCTGGTATCAAAAGTGGAAAGATCCAAGGAGCTACACCCTCTGATGCTCAGAAAAAGCCATACAATAGGAAGAAAGAGTCCAATGTTGTACTTGGTCAAAAGAGTCGCCATGACCAACCTGTGGGGGCAGTCTTGATCTCTGGTTCTGCATCACACTGGCAACAACAAAGGGGAAATAAACGAAGGCCAGACGAGTCCAAAATACATTTTACCAACATCAACATGCCGCTGTCTCAAGTGCTACAACACTGGTGTCAAATTTAGAAGACATACTACGCCCTCCTTTCCATCAACACTGGTGTTAGATAAACCCCCTCCTTTCCATCAACACTGATATCAAGCACTCCAACAAAAATGGTTTCAAATTTAGAAGACATTTTACGTTCTTTAAAGAAGAAAACAACAAAAAGGGTAGATAAAAAAGTATATGCTAAGAGTGTGTAAAGTGGGTCACTATAGACCAGAATGTCCATCTTGTGACAAATAAAAAGGAAAGGTATCACATCTAGCAGCGACAAAGAGGATTCTAAGGTATCTCAAAGTGATCTTACCGGTTGATCAGAACCTGAGAGTGGGTCGAAGAGATGACGTCTACTAGGATGGAATTGATGGAAAGGAGGGGGTGTATCTGGAAGGCACTTCGCCGATCAAGTAAGAAAGAGTGAAAAGAGATACAAGAGTGAGATTAGGGTTTTTAGAGTGAATATTGGATAGCTAGCCCTCACAAGCGTGAGGGTTTATATATTGCCCCAACGCTTGGCCATTGGTTCCTATTTTTGGGCCTAGATATCAGGTTCCTAAAAAAATAAGTAATTGCCAGGAACTAGCCGTTGTTTCGACCAAAGGTGCTCGTAAATCGCTGTTACAGTGGGCAGAGAAATATATCATAGGAAAGCTTGATTTCTGGTCATTCCCAGGTGGATATCCTCATGCGGCCGGACAAGACGAGGAATAGCCTGTTTGAACGAGAAAAAGTAACCATGGAGACACCGGTGGCCAAGACTCCTCGGTTGACGAGTAGAACAGATAACGTATCCTTTATCTTTCATGTTTTATTGGGCTAAGGTCATTGGGATATCCTACATGCAGTAGGGATTTGGGCCAGTTCAGAACAGGAGCCCCCCAAGTCGTTGCTCCTAGGCGAATGAGTTATGATTTAGAGTCAGCTAGTGTGTCGAGGAGGCAAGAATGCTTCAGAATATGTCCGGGGATGGGTGTGTTCGAGGTGCCTGAACGTGTTCATGTGTACTCAGTGCACGGGGAGCCAAGTGATTGATTGGACTCTAAGAGATTGCATGTCACACTGACATCAAGCTGTGTGTTATCATTAATGCATAATGGTAGAAAGTCTATGGACTAAGGCATAATGACGATGACTCCTAGGCTTCCCTAGGTGCGTGCCCACTCACGTGCCAACAAGGCTTCCTATAAATGGGTGAGAGGAAGCTTCATTCACAATTTTTTGCTTTCTATCTTCTATTTTTTCCCCTCAGTTCTACAACACACCACCGTCCTCCACTGAAGTTTCTGCTCGCTTTCTGTTTAATCTTCCCCGACCAAGTAAGTTTCTTGATTTTCTCTTGTTTCTCTGAATTTCGTCTCTAGAGATGCATGTGGTTAGGGTTAATGTAGCCGGTGGAGGAATTTTATGGCGGTTTATTGGAGTCTGATGGTTGTTCTACCACATGAGGATGTAGGCTCTACCATGAATCTGTTGAAGATATCTAGTGTTTAGGCCGGTAGCAGCAAGTTATGACGAGTTTTCCAATGAAGTTGGGCCATTTTTTTGGGTTTCTGTTATGGACTGCACGAGGTTCTGATAAATCCTCGTGTGAATTTTAAAACCCAGTTGTCATGGAGATCGTTCTCGTGTTTGTGTTTTTCTGGTTAAGTAAGGGATTTGGTCGAGGACATTGTCCTTGTGCCTTTATGCGCCCTTTCACTTGATTAGCGGTAGAAGGGTGAATTTGATGTTAAATTCACTTTTGTCCTTTGCTTTTTAGGTAAAGTGGCTAGCAGTTTTGAGGATGATATTATGAGTGAACGAGATTCTTCTGACTAAAAATATTCTGGTCAAAACTCCTCAGAAGAAAGCACGTCCAGGCAAAGTGAATCCGAGTAAACCTCGTCGGGGCAAAGTGTTCCTGAACTGGGGGTGCCCGAGGCTTCTGGGAAAAGTGTGCCCATATAGATAATACCTTCATTTTTCGAGGAGATGGATTGGATCACACGGTCCTCAGGAGATCGCTTTCTACTTTACTGAGCATCCAGGGGAAGTGTACACGGTTGTGGATACAGGGATGAAGCATCAGAATGCTGAGGAGGATTGGGTTATCTTTGTCCCAGGGAAGTACGATAGGATATGAACTAAGTATGATGTCAACAAGTTTCCTATGTACGAGATCGTCTTTAGAGATCTTGGGATTCAGCTTCGAACACCTTAATCTTGCTCCCTCATAGATTCATCTTAATTCGACAGTTTCTCGCGGGCCTTCAAAATTGTATGCGAGCATATGAATATTGGTGCCACTGTCTTCTTGTTTTTCTACCACTTCCATTTCCAGCGAGGAGTCCAAAGTGCGCAGTTTGGATGGGTATCCCTAAAATAGTCGAGCAAGATATATAAGGCCTATCTCGAGTGTGTCTGACAATTTAAGAATATATATATCTTGGTCCAACCCGTGTTAGAGAAGGCGATCCTCAACAAATTTATCAGTCCCCCCAAGCATGGTCTAGACGGGAATCCAATGCTGACCGAGGAGGGTGAGGTGATGAGGGAGCTCGTCCAGAGGTTCCAATTTCAATGGGACATAAAGTATTTCGAATGCTGATGATCAGGCCAACTATGATCAGTAATTGGCCTTTGTCGAGGGGATACCACCAGTCCAGTGTGTGGGAAAAGCAGGAAGACCCATTGTTGATAAGGATGGGGAGCCCATGTTCTATCCTGGACTTATTAATATCAAGGAGCTCCTTGAATATGGTGACCCTCAGAAGTATTTAGGTAGTTGTCTCATATTTGACTCGCCCTAATTCTAATACCATGTTTTGCTTAGTCGTTCTTGTTTTATTGTAGAGAAAATGTCTACTACTCAGAAGCATTTGATTAAAAATGCCGGTGTCAAAGGCCAAGAAAGCGCAGAAGATGGTTTCCAAGAGCCTTTTGGGTGGTGGTAGAACAAGTGTGCCCCTGACTGGATCAGGGTCCTCTTCATCTGGTCTAGCTGTCAAGCAGTCTTCTTCTCTTCCTGTAAGCTGAAGGGCCAAGAGACCTTGTTCCGATAACCTGGTAGATCTGATAGAGGAAAAACATAAAGAAAGATTCATTCCGTCCCCTGCTTCCACGACATGACTTTCTTTAAAGGATCTTCTTGAGGGTCCACAAGGAAGATTCCCTGGTATACGGGGAGATGAACCGCCCGAGTAAGAGGACCTTACTAGCCCAGGGCGTTGTTGCCTTGATGAGGATCCTGGGTGCAGCGATGATTCATACCGATGAAGGGAATTTCGAGGAGGTGGAGTTGACGAAAACCTGAGATGCCTACAGGGCTCTTGAGGCGAAGTTTAAGAAGTTGAAGACTACAAATATGGATCTAGAAAAGGAGAAGAAAGTTTTGACCAAGGAGAGGGATGTCTGTGTGGCTGAGAAGAAAGCCCTCGAGGATGTGGTAGACAAGATCAAGTTTGCCATGGCCCCTGGCAAGGAGGATCCTGCTGATGTTAAGGAGATGACGACCAGGGCCCAACTGGTTGCTCGTATCCAGTAGGCCGATGGTGATGCTCTCGTGGCTTCCGGGGATAGTTTCATGAATGCAGTGGCCCATATCAGATTTGTGAATCCGGGTTTTAATTTCGTCTTGGCGGGGATTAGTTTCCTTCACAGCATGGTGGATGATTGTATGGTTGTCCCTGATTTCCTTGAGGTGGCAGACGGGCACATGGAAGATTCTTTCCAATCTCCAGGGGATCCCGTCAGAGAGGTGCAGCCGCAACCTGATTCTGGAATGCATCTCCAGTCTGAAGAGCAACCTCATCCCGACAGTTGATTGGTGTTTATTTCTCCTTTGTTCGGCCTGTGTGCTGTTGGACCTTTGTAGTATTTGTTTTGGGGGCTTTTTCCCTCTTTGATATAATTTTCAAACAATCGTGGTCCTCGTGGCCATTTATTCGTATATTGGGATGGGGGCCCTTGGCTCCCTTTATGTAATTGCTTTGACAATCATGGCCTTCTTGGTTGTTTTTAATATTCTCTGCCTTGGTGGTCGTTTTTAATATTCTCGGCCTTGGTGGTTGTTTTCTTTAATCTTCACAGTTTATGTATTTACTTTTGTTTGTGCATAATTTATTGCTTTTGTTAAGTGCTTGCATGTTCATATACTCATTTAATTGAGACATTTATTTTGCTTAAGAATTTTTTAGGGGGTTTGCTCGTTAGTATTTGAGGTTCGCTAGTGTGGGGAGACTGGTTAAATGGCCAGGGTAATTTTCGGGCATAAGCCAGAACTCAGGTCACGTTTGGGGCCTGAGCTCGACAGCGCGAACTTCCCATCGTGAGTTAGGTGTTCATCCATCATGATACAACGACGGTGGAGCTCATTTGATTTTTCCTCGTCAGGCTAAGAATCTGCTTGTTAAAAGAGCGAAAACTTGTCTCTTTGTTTAATCTGAGATGCTATGCTTGTATCCGAGCATGCACATATGGCTGGGAATGATATGTTCATCGTTTCGACAAAGCACGTCGACTATTTCCGTGCCTTAACTATAATATTACTTTAGTTTTTTGGTGTTCCAAGGTGTTGTACCCTAAAATTTTCCCTCCCATATTTCTCAAGACATGTCAAGAATCATCTCCAAGTTGTTCAAGATGGCTCAAGAGTTGGACAGTCAAATCACCTCCTAAGGCAGTCAATTCAAAATTAGGGTGTTGTGTTGCATCAAGGTCCTTACATACAAATGGTCTCAAATTCTCCCCAATGTCCTAATATGTTCTCAAGTTCATCCATGTCAAATTTCAAGCCTTGCAGAGAAAGTTTGGTCAGTCAATTGCTCAAGAAGCCCAAAAATCGATTGTGCTAAGGCAAAAGTCAACTATGACCCAAATACAGTCAAACCTCAAGATTGTTTGCCAACATTCTCATTTTGAAGGATAATTCATCATTTGATCAAGTGTTGATCATGATTCATCAAGGATTGCTCAAGATTCAAAAGTTGCTAAATTAGGGTTTTGTAGGAAAAGTCAACTCAACTTTGACCAAGCATAACTTTCTCATACTTTATGAGAAATGACCCATCCAAAGCTCATTTTTAAGAGGATGCAATTTCCTACAGTCCATATTCACACCCCAAGATCAAGAAAAGCTCTCACAAATAGTTACAAATTTGGACATTATAGGTCATTTTTGAAAGTCAACAAAAACACCTTTTTGCTAAAGCTTGTAACTTGAGAATGGGATATCAAAATGAGATGAGACCAAAAGAGTTGGTTATAGGACATCTCAAGGTTTCTAAAAAGTCAAAGAACACTTCCAAAAGTTCAAAATTGAAGAAGTTATGCATTGTTGAAGTTGGGCATTTTTCCAAAATTGCAAAAAGTCAACTATCCTCAAAACTCCAATTTTTGACAAAAGGGCCCACTTTTTTCCACTTGATTTGATTTTGTCACACCACACACGTGTCCTATCTTCAGTTTCATGTCCATTCATTTATTTTTCTATTTTATTTAATTTTTATTGAATTAATTCATTTTAAATCAATATTAATTCAAATAAAATCCAAAAATTGATGGAATTAGATTTTTTTGATCATTACAGGTCTTAAATATCATGATACACTCAATCAAATTCGTATCAAGAATTGTTGTGAACAAAATCTTTGATTTGGCATAATTTTGGAAGCTTTGTTAATGGAGATCATATCAAATCTTGATTCATCAATTCCTATGGATTCAAGCCCAAGTTTTTAACCTAATGCCATCCCTTATACACACAGAGGCTAGACACATCAAGAACACGACCAAGAAGTGACTGAAACGGCCAAACAAAAACTGAAAAAATCTTGAAAAAGTGTGAGATCAAAATCTTGGTTACAACTCGATTCGATCCAAAAACTCAACACTATCTCCTTGCCTGAGGTTCACTGAAGCGATTACAATCAAAACCAAGCCTTCTCTCTCCCTGAAACACGCTGTAAGTATCCACGAATATAGCCCTGTACACGAAAACATAACTTCTCATTCTTGCATCTTTTTGACAAAACATTAGCATATTCTTGTTCCTTGTATGATTTCTAAGCTTTTTGCAATATTCGATTTTGTTTTCATAGCCTGTATTGTAATGCCCGAACCTAGGGTTTCTTTTCTTTGTTTTTAGGCGTTTGCTTTGCAGGTAAAATTAGGACTAATAATGGGTATAAAGATGATCAGGGAAGAGAGACGAATGCAGTGATAGTCTCCATTTGCATTTATATGGCCTATAACTCATGTTAGGATAATCCCACGAATCTTACTGCAGATAAAAATCCGCAGGTAAGAAAACCATGGATTTGTTTAAGAAGACGATTATGTGTCCTCTCTCAATTGGCCGGTTTCAAATCTCGCGCTATTTTTATTTTTATTTTCCAGGCATATTAAATGTTTTCAATATTATATTTGTTTTGTGTTCTAATAAAAAATAAGCAGGTTGGTTGGATTGGTAAGCGCGCTGGCCATTGAGCAATGGGACCTGGGTTCGAATCTCAGGTCCCCCAAAACTTTATTTCATTTTATTTTTAGGAAATTCCATGTAGCATCATAAGCGTGGTCCACCATATTCCTCATCCCATCAGGCGTCAGATGGCTTCAGATCAAGTCCTATGGCCAAGATTGAGTGCCTACCATGAACTCTAGTCAACAGGCGCATATGGAATTAACAGAAGTCAACAAAGGCCAATGCATTTGGGCCTGGATATTGCTGATCTCACCTCCTTTCTAGCCCCCCCCCCCCCCCCAAGTTGGTCAATTTCTTTTCTTTTCATATTTATTTATTTGTTTTATTGTTTTAATTAATAATTACTAATCACTAACCAAATAATTTCTTTCTCTCATAAAATTGAAAACTAAAAAAAAAAAAATTATTTTTATTAAAATTAAAATTGACTCTATCTTTGTAAATAAATATTAATCAATTAATTTAGTTTTTAATTAGGTACAATTTTAATATTTTTTGCAATAAGTTAAAATTCAGATAGAATTAGGTTTTTAATAACTTTTAAACATTTTTATTTTATTTCCTTAAAAACAAAAATCCAAAAATATTTTCATTATTTAATTTAATTTAATTGTTCGTTTAATTTAATTCCATAATTTCAAAAATAACAAAAACATGCTTTCTTTCAAAAAAGGGTCAAAACCCTACAAAATACGCCGATTTAATTTTCTTGCACGCGATCCATTTATTTCCAATATTGTAATTGCTTCCGGTATGTAATAACTTTTAATTAGGACATTATTTATCGCTTTATTTTACTTTCCGCAATTTAAATTAAGAGGGTTTGTTTTTGGCGATGTAAATACCCGACGCCTTGTAATAGTTTAGATTTAATTTCCGCAACTTATAAACTGTTAGATGTTTGATAAATAGGCAATGCATGACAAGATCAATCTTTAATCTAAAATCAATATAGCTCACCCATGACATGTACAGATAAAATTAACCGAAGTAACACACTTGCACATGCCACTCTTAGGGTACACCTCACTTGGTTGCCTTCGAACGTGGTCATTGAGTATAAGAAGTTTTAGAGGTCGCCCTCTTGTCCAAAGATCATAAGTTGCCTCAGAAAAAATTATCTAAGACATTAGGGTTACCACTAAGGCGTCCTAACCTTGCTTTAGTGACCACACGTCCCTTAATCGAATTGACCCTAAAACTCCAACGATGATGCTACCTACTCCTCAATAATGGGATAGCATTGTCTAAAGGACATTAGCACAGTTTAATTCCTTTTTCGACTAGGTATATGGTTCTTAAGTACTTGCTCCTTTTAAAACAAAAAAAAACTTTTCGCACTTACACTCTCTTCAAAACAAAAACTCTTTTCAAACCCACAAACACAAAGAAAAGCAAACTTTTGAAAACACAATGAGCAAGTACCTAAGAGCCCGTGGATAACCACGGATACAAAGGGTGCTAAAACCTTCCCTTTCTATAATCTACCTCCCGAACCCGAGAAATATCTCAAAAAGGAATTTTTCTGTGCTTTTGTCCTTTCCTTGTTGGATAAAATAAAAGACGGTGGTGACTCTTGCTTACCGCGACATTTTGCAAAAACAAACGCAAACGCGAACCAGCATTCCAAAACAGTCAGTTCTCATTCCCACCGATCACAGAACTGGCGACTCTGCTGGGGATATTAATAAGTGAGGTGTACCTTAGGATTAGATCATTGTGTTTTCAATTGTATGCTTTGTATACTTTAATTTTGTGGGCTTGTATCGGAGTTCTATAGATCCTAACCCGGATCTGGGGATACCCTTTAGGTAAGTAGCAATAAACTGTGAGGGAACTGTCGGGCGTAGACCGATACGGTTGAAGCAGTAGCTATGTTGGTGTGGAACTTTAGTATGTACCGATATCCCTTGTGGTGCAACGAGGAGAATATGGGTCTACTAAGGGGTCATTAAGCATCAACTGATCTTAGAACCTTAAATTGACCAACTTGGCCATAGAACAGTAGCAGTATGCTACACTCATTGAGACTAAACTCTCGCGATGATTCCGGCTGCAAGAAAAGGTTGCTAAACTGGAATTATGACCGATTGAGAGTAGTCAGTGATATTGATATCCTCTAGAACCCGATTACTATTTTTAGGACAGGTTTAAACCAACTGAACTGAAAGAGGGTAGTACCTAAGCTCCTTGCCAGCCTGAAATCTAAGGGCTCTCAGTGTGACTTGTGTGCCTTTACCATGTTTGCTTTTTCTGGATACTTGTGGTGTGCTTACTATCATGACATCATGACATCATAACATTGCATACATCTTGCATAAGGACTAACCTATTTCAAAGACAGGAGGGTTTCATCTTTGCTCCGTTTTGTAGGTCATCATGATGCCCATGCGTAAGAATACCATCCGGATCAACTTTGTCCAAGTCCCTACCTTGCATAAAGAGTTGGTTGCCAAGATGCCTGACACTACTTCCTTCATTAAGAGGCATGGTTTTCTTCTCAGTTTGGTCACCTCCAAATTGGACGAGCAGATGATGAGTGTCCTGGTCCAGTTCTATGATCCGTTGTACCACTGTTTTACTTTTCAAGACTATCAACTGGTTCCTACCCTAGAAGAGTTCTCTGAGCTGCTCGGTATCTCTGTTTTGGAGCAGACCCCGTTTACTGGTTGGGAGAAGACCCTTAGGCCCGAAGAAATTGCTGCAGCCCTTCATTTGACTAAAGAGGAGGTAATGGCTAATTGGGAGACTAGGAGTGGAGCAAAAGGATTTCTGACTAAGTTCTTGGTTGGCAAGGCTAACTACTTATGGGATAGCCTAAACTTTAAGGCGTTCGAGGATATTCTGTCTCTTCTGATTTATGGCTTGGTATTGTTTCCGAATCCTGACACATTTGTTGATGTGAATGCGATAAAGATCTTCATCTCTCAGAACCCTGTACCCACTCTCTTGGGTGACATTCTTCATCAGCTCTATGCTCGTACGACTCGAAAGCGGGGAACCTTGATATGCTGTGCTCCCTTATTGGCAAGGTGGTTTATTTCGCACCTTCCCAAGTCAGTGCTGAAGAACAAAGAAGGAATAGGTTGGGCTTATAAGGTGATGTCTCTCTGTCATAATGATATTATCTGGACTCTCAAGGGTATGGATGAGGTGACTATCATTGATCTCTGTGGAGAGTATCCTAATGTTCCATTGATAGGAACCTATGGAGGAATTTCTTACAACCCATGCTTAGCTCTCCGTAAGTTTGGAAGAGCCAGAAGAGAAGGACCTCATGAGATGCTGATGCCTCATATCATCTTTGATTTTCAAGGGGATAGCGACGAGCAGCGTCGCAGATTCATAAGGGCTTGGGATAGAGTTCACCAATCTGATCCACATGAGCTGGGCCCAAAGACTTCTCTGCCAATGGAGCCATATCTCAGATGGGTCCGCATCCGTGCCCAGAGGCTAGGTATGCCATATGAAGCCGTCCGACCTGTCACTCTTGAAGTTACTAATGAAGAAGGTGTTCTTCCAACCATTCTCCATCCTTATATGCCCACTGACATTGGGGCACTGAAGAGATCTTGGATGCAACTGCGGGAAGAATGGGATTCTTATCGGGAGAAGTTCAACAAGCAGGAGCAGAAAATCCAGAGGTTGACTAGGCAGTTAGAGAGCGAGCAAATTCTCAACGACTTTGTCCGCAGTGATAAGAAGAGACCATGGGAGCATTGATGGACCTTTGATGATTTCCTTTCCAGTTTTTGTTTACTTTTCAGTATTTCTATTCTTGTAACGCCTTAAGGGTAATTTGTTGAACAATTTAAATTTTGAAGTTTAAATCTAATAAAGTGTGTTTCCTTTCTTGTTTACAAATTTGAATCCCGATCGTCTTTGAAATCAAAAATCATACGCATTTCATCTCATGCACTTCATAAACAGGTACCCTTTACAGGTCTCTTATCTTCTTTCGCTGTTTATTTCAGCGATCATCATGTCTACTGAACCTTCAACTGAGCAAGCCATCAAGGCCCTCCAGGCCCAGAATGCCCAATTTGAAGAGCTGTTCATGAGTCTAGCTAAAGGTCAGCAAGACCTGAAGACCCTGATTCTGAAGGAGAAAAAGAAGAAGAAGAGGACAGTCCTGTTTAACACAGGACACAGGTTTGGGAACAGGCTACAGAATGAAGTTGATCTGACCACCTCATCTAGAGGGAAAAATAGTCCACAAGAAAGGAGGGCTCCTAGCCCCGTGGTCTCCGACAACGAGACAGACTACGATGAAGAACAGTATCCTCCTGCTAAGGATAAGTGCAAACAACTAGAAGACCATTTGAGCTCTATGGAAATTCAGAAGGTGCCCGGTCTGGACTTCGGAGATCTAGGTCTATCATCTGGGGTTGTGATTCCCCATAAATTCAAGGCACCAGCCTTTGCCAAGTATGACAGAGTTTCCTGTCCGAAGCTGCACCTCCGGTCATATGTGAGGAAGATCCAGCCTTACACTGCTGATAAGAACTTATGGATCCATTTCTTTCAAGACAGTCTCTCATGAACTCAGCTTGAGTGGTTCTATTAGTTGGACGAAGCCAGTATCCGCAGTTGGGAAGATTTGGCTACTGCTTTCTATAGGCAGTATCAATACAACTCCGACCTCGCTCCTACGCGTACCCAACTCTAGGGTATGTCAATGGGAACGGGTGAAGGATTTAAAGATTATGCTCAGAAGTAGAGGGACCTCGCCGGAAGATTACAACCACCCTTAGCTGATGGGGAACTTGTTGATATGTTTTTGGGGACCCTGTCTGGTCCATTTTTCAACCACTTGATTGGAAGCTCTTCATCTGGGTTTACAGATCTTATTTTTACTGGTGAGAGGATTGAGGCTGGTATTAAGGCTGGTAAGATACATAAGGGTGCCTCATCTAGCACCGAGAAGAATCCGTTTAAGAAAGAGTCCAGTGTTGTCTACAATACAAGAAGACAGAATAGACCTGAACACCGCCAAGCTGTCAACGCGGTTCTTATTTCAAAACCTGCTGGTGCTCCTCAGTACAACAATCAACAAAAGGACGAGAGACCTCGAAGGAAATTTACCCGTCTCAACATGACCTTATCTCAAATTTTGCCACAGTTGCTGAAGACCAATCTGGTGACTCTAAAGGAAGCCCCAAAGAATTCAAATACAACGTCACCAAAGTATAACCCTAATGCCCGCTGTGCTTATCACTCTGATAGCTCGGGGCATGATACAGATGATTATTGGACTTTGAGAAGTAAGGTACAAGACTTGATTGATGCGAAAGAGATCGAGTTCGGAGCACCAGAGAAGCCTAAACAAGAGGCAGGGGTAAATGCTATCAGGGATGATGATGATGAAGAGTTTGATATCGACAGTTGGATCTACCCGACTTCCAATGGTGGATTAAGCAACTGGACAACGAAGGATTCTATGCCCGTTTCTGTTATCACCCAGTAATGAAACATTTTGTTTTGAATTTGTAATAGACAATGTTTTGAAACTTTATGGCCCGATGTCTTACCCGGGGCACTGTGGCTTCATTTGTGGGGGCTTTTGTGTGTCATTTTCATATATCATTAATAAAAGCATTGGACGTTTCTTGCATTTCAAATCTTGCGCTCCTTGTTTTCTTTATTATATATTGCAAAACAACTATTTTACACACACTCACATATACAGGTCCACATCCACTCTGGATCCTACTGGTAATGACTCTGCTACTGCCGGTTATGACTTCGAAAATCCGATCAATTTAGCCGAAGACGAGGGTGAAGATGATTGCGAAGTGCCTGGTGAACTTGCAAGACTGCTACTCCAAGAAGAGAGGGTTATTCAGCCACATGAAGAGCCGGTGGAATCAGTAAATCTGGGTACTGAGACAGATAAGAAGGAAGTCAAGATCGGTGCAAATCTGGAACTTAGTGTGAAACAACGGTTGATTCAGATGCTACGTGGTTACATTGAGATCTTTGCCTGGTCTTACGAAGATATGCCTGGGTTAGATACTGATATTGTGGTTCATTGCCTTCCTACCAAGGAAGACTGTCCCCCGGTAAAACAGAAGGTCCACCGGATGCGTCCAGAGATGTCTGAGAAAATCAAGGCTGAAGTTATGAAACAGTTTGACACCAGTTTTCTAGCAGTTACTTCTTACCCTTAGTGGGTGGCCAATGTGGTTCCAGTACCGAAGAAGGATGGTAAGGTCCAAATGTGTGTTGACTACAGGGATTTGAACAGGGCGAGCCCTAAGGATGACTTCCCTTTGCCTCATATTGACGTTTTGGTTGACAACACCGCTCAGCACAAGGTATTCTCCTTCATGGATGGCTTCTCCGGTTATAACCAGATTAAAATGGCTCCCGAAGACATGGAGAAGACAAATTTTGTTACTCAGTGGGGTACCTTTTGCTACAAGGTCATGCCTTTTGGGTTGAAGAATACTGGGGATACATATCAGCGTGTCATGGTTGCTTTGTTTCATGACATGATCCATCATGAGATTGAAGTATATGTCGACGATATGATTGCAAGGTCCCAAACTGAGGAGGAACACCTCGATCATCTGCAGAAGCTGTTTGACAGGTTGAAGTTGTACAAGCTGAGGTTAAACCCGAATAAGTGCACCTTCGGGGTGGGATCTGGTAAATTAATGGGTTTCGTCGTAAGCGACAAAGGTATTCAAGTGGATCCTGCAAAAGTGAAAGCTATACATGGGATGCTAACTCCTAGAACAGAGAAAGAAGTTAGAGGCTTTCTGGGACGTCTGAATTACATTGCCCGATCCATCTCGCACCTAACTGCTACTTGTGAGCCAATCTTCAAGCTACTGAAGAAAGACCAAGTGGTATGTTGGAATGATTAATTCCAGGCCGCTTTCGAGAGGATCAAAGAGTATCTCCAAGAGCCACCTATCCTGATGCCACCAGTTGAAGGGAGACCTTTGATCTTATACTTGACAGTGATCGATAACTCAATGGGGTGTGTGCTGGGGCAGCATGACGAGTCTGGCCGAAAAGAGCATGCAATTTACTACCTTAGCAAAAGGTTTACCGACTATGAGACCCGATACTCACTGCTCGAGAAAACTTGCTGCGCTTTGGCATGGGCTGCTCGCCGGCTGAGACAGTATATGCTGACTCACACTACCTTGTTGATATCAAAGATGGATCCAATCAAGTATATCTTCGAGAAGCCTGCATTGTCTGGAAGAATAGCAAGATGGCAGATGATCCTGACTGAATATGACATCCAGCATACGACCCAAAAGGCAATTAAGGGAAGTGTGTTGGCATACCATTTGGCACATCAGGCAGTGGATGATTACCAGTCTATGAACTTTGAATTTCCCGACGAGAAGGTGCAATTTTTGATTTTTGACCTAGCAAATGACTTGTTGGTTTGAGACATGATATAAAGGATTCAAATGCTCCATTTTGACCTAATGGCATGACTCAAAACATTCCTCAAGATCAATTGATTGACAGTTGAATTTCAGTCAGGTGATGAAAAGTCAATTGTTCACTGAAAAGTCAAACTTTGACTTTTTGGTCAAAATCAAATATCAAAGATCACAATTCATCAAAACATGTCAAAATATTAAACTTGCTCATCAAGAAATCAAAAAGTAAAGATTTCATTTTGAAAAGTCAAAATTTTTAAACTTAGAAATTTTTCTAAGTGTTGAAAATTTCATATTTTTTCATAACTTTGAGCCAAATGTTCACCATGATGCAAGTTGATTTAAAGGAAACTTCAAACATGAAAATTTTAGATCTCAATGAGATCTAAAACATTGTAGAACACAACTTCTACTATAAATTCATGGATTTCAAGTTATGATTTTGTGAATACATGTCCATGAAACTTGGAAACTTAGTTAAATTTTGCCCTAGTTTAGGCAGAATTTTGACCTAACTTCATGGAAATTTTTCACATAGTTCCAAGATGAATTTTCAAAAATGTCCAACATAGAGGTTGTAGAGGATGTTACAAGCTTTCCAAAATGTAAAATAACTAATTGAGATCATATTTGAGAAAGGAGAATCGACGGCAAGAAGTTAGGATTTTCAAACTTAAATTACAAGTCATTTCTTTATGAACACATGAACCAAATCCATGCTAGGCTGCATAATCTTTGCTTTGCAGGCCTCAAACTTGTTTGTCACTCCATAATTAATGTTTTTCACAGCTTCTAGAATCTTTAATCCAAGCATTCAATGCATTGCCCATGCTTAATACCATTTTAGGAAGAAAGACAACATTGCCATTTTGGAAAATTGGCTTTATGCATAAAGTCCACTCTTCTTGAGCCTCTAACTTATTTTTTTGAACACACATAACATGTTTGCTCAGAAGTAACATGTTTAAAGCTTGTAACCACTCTAGATAGCATTGTACTTGCGCATTCGAACCACATTTCTCAAGCTTTATTCAAAATCAAGCAAAAATCCACAAACTTGTTATTTTGAATTCTGATCAAAGACAAATCTCCAAACTTGTTGCTTATATATAGAGTCACTATTTGTGAGCTAACACACGAGCATTAACACCATGAAACACTCCCAAACTCCCTCTAGCCAGAAATTACCTCAAAACACCATTGTTGTGTAAGTTTTGACTTTACATATCGAACTTCCATTTCCCTCATGCATTTCTTGGCCTTTCACTTCTAAAAGCTCCTACATATCAAATATAACTCATCCCAATCCTTATTCTAGATCTGTAACACCATTTACCATAACTTCCATAACAAAAAAATAGAGTCTGCAACTTGACTTCTATAGGCCATTTCAGCCACTCTCAACTTAAGCTAAGAATTGCATTAGCTTCCTGGGAACTTGAGGAAGCCAACCTGATCATCGCAACTCCTTGAAAGCAGCTCAAACTCATTTCACGATTTCCAATTTTAAGATATATTTTTTGAACTTCTATCTTCTCATTTAGGCATTGTTAGGCTTGCATTTGTGAAGATAAAATGTAAACATCATTGCCCTGAAGCTGTACATGACCATAGATTTCATTTATTTTGATTGAGCTAGGAGAATTTTTAGTTTGAACTTTCTGAAATATTTAGGTCAGAATTTGGTACTTTCAAAAATTCCCATTCATCTTTGATTTATAGCTTATGATATTTATATGATTGAATTTCTGTGGAAAAATGGAGAAACTTTCATGTTTTCACTTTTCATTTTTGTTGTGAAATGGTGAAGTTGCAGGATCCATGGCTGGAGGTTGAAGATGGAGTTGTATTCAAGGCATAATTTATGTTACATATTTATTGTTTTGTCAATATTACCGGATGTATAGCCACCCCAGTGGTAAGGCAGCGCGCATTTCATGCTTAGGGCGTGGATTCAAGCCCCAGCGCTGCCACTTTTCTCATTTTTCTCACATTTTCTCTCATTTTTGCCACACAACAGCGCCTGGGCCCCAAACCATTGAGCTTTGTCTTTTTTGCTAGCTTCTAACCCCCTGCTTGCTTTCACACTCCTGGCCCATTTTATTTTTATTTTTTTCATTTTTATTTACTTTCTTTTACTATTTTATATTATATTCTTATTTTCTTTATTATTATTTTTTTAGTATTATTATCATTATTATTATTTTATTAATAAAAAATCCAAAAAAATATTTTATTATTATTGTCACAGTTATTTTATTTATAAAAACAAAAAGACTAAAAAACATTTTTCTTTTAATAAATTAATTTCTTTTCTTAAATAATTAATATTTAGATTTAGGTTTAATTATTATTTTTTCTTTTTTAAAAAAAAATTAATTTAGAACTTAGGTTTCTTTTAATTAATTAATTTTCATTTTATTTTTATTAACTTAAAACCCATTTTCACAAAAAACCCTAAAAACATTTTTAATTTAATTTCCTTCTTAATTAATTTAGGTTTAAGTTTTGTTTAATTTTTAGTTAATCATCTGTGTTAATTAGGTTAAAACCCCTTTCATAAATAACCAAACAAAAAAAATCATTTCTTTTTTCATTTGCATTTGTACATTATTTATTCAATTTTTGTACATTTGTTCAATATGGTTGTAATAGATAATTAAGTTTAATTTTCTTGCAAATCCCCATTTGTAAATTTGTATACCCCCTCTCCTAATGATGTAATAACTTAGTAATTTTACTTTATGCAATTTATCGCTTTATAAAAATGCTAGTAATAGGGTTTGTATGGAAAGACTAAAACCAACAAGTAGCAAACCCTAATTCAAGATAAAACAAGCATGTAAATCAAACACATCTGCACACTTGCACCCTTAGGGTAATTCTACTTTGTTGCCTTACAAAAATGGCCATGTTATACATGTGGGATATCTTAGCAAAAAGCAATAAAAAATACAAGATCATAGTCCCTCGATGACGCTATCAATGTTGTCTTTCAAAATGATCTTAGTACCTCATAGAAAAATTCTAAGATATCTCACAACATTGCTATCATGGTTATATGATGACCCACACCCCTCCCTTTACATCCAAAGATAAGGCTTCTTACCAAATTAATGGTAAGATAGCAATATCATAGGAAGGAAGAAATGAACAAAGACTTTTGAGTAGGTAGATTGTTCCTAGTTGCTTGCTCAATTTTAAATCAAACACTCTTGTTCAATTTCAAATCAAACACTCTTGCTTATTTTCAAAAACAAACACCAACACTTTCAAAAACACTTTCAAAACATTTTCTAAACTTGAATTATTTTCAAAAGCTTAACACTTTGCATACGTTCTTACAAACGAGAACTATTACAAAATTTGCCTAAACGATGATACCTTTTAAAAATACTTTCAAAAACCACACTAAAGCATATTTTCAAACAAAAGCAAGTGATCTAGCAAGCAACTAAGAGCCCATAGATAACTATGGATGAAAAAGGTGCTAACACCTTCCCTTTTCATAATCTATCCCCCGAACTCAAGAAACAATCTCAAAGGTCTTTCCTGTTCTTTCCAGCCTTTCCTTTTGGATAAAAGAAAAGTTGATGATGACTCTTGCTAACTGTAACATTTGCGATAAAACGCAAAACACCCAAGTCAGTTCTCCCAATGTATCACACATATGCTAGTTGGAAAGGAGTTTCCCCAATGGACGAGTGGAATGTTGTTCAATAGGCTTAGAGCACGCTGTGTAGCTCCTTGACCCATCTCTTTTAGGTTTTGTCTAACCTTCATATGAGGCCTCATAGGATCACCTTATTTGTAGACTCGTCCTTAGCCATACGCCTTCCTGTTATGGTAGCTCCCTCCCCGATATGATCGCTACCTGTCGAGCAAACAACCTGACTAGCGTTCAAAACGCGTCTGCCCTTCATCTCATCCTTGTTTGGAGCAACAACTAGTTACAGACACGACTGCTCATTTTGACCAGGTCCTGGCAGTTCCTATTTTTGCGGGAAGGAGGGGGGCATTATATAAACCCTAACACTTATGAGGGCCAAGTATCGAATATTCTTTCATAAAAACCTAATATCTTTCTTGTATCTCTTTGCACTCTTTCTCATTATATCGTTGAAGTGCCTTGTAGGTAGACCCCATTCCTCTCCATAAATTTTCAACCAAGCAGACATCATCAACTCGGCCCACTTGCAGGTTCTGATCAACTAGTAAGATCAATGGCACCGTCTGTGGGAAGACATCTTCCTCGTCTTCCTTCTACCCTGAAACTGAAGACCAAAGATACCTGCATACCTTCAATCATGGCCGATCATGACAATCAACATCTTTCTGGAAAACTTTACTCTCCCCCATTTGTAAGACATACGCAAACGGAGGGCCTCCTCGCCTGGATGATATTCCTGAACTCGAACAACCAAGCAGAATATTAAGCTCTCCTTGCAAGACTCTGCCTGACTGAAGTTTTGGGGGTCTAGGAAGTAATGATCTTCCCAGATTCCCAGCTCATTGCCTCCTAAGTATTAGGAGAATAACATGTCAAGAATGACCATTTTTTATAATACTGGACTCTTGTCCAAGAAAAAATGAAAGGATTCAACTTTGCTGACGTACAACATGTTCCCCGAGAACACAATTCCCGAGTAGATATCTTGTCAAAATTGGCCAACACGAAGATGAAACGAGGGAACAAATCAGTAATACATGAGATACTTCCATGACCAAGTGTCGAAAAACCTTCTTCGACTCTAGAGGTGCTCGCCATCAGCGACAACAACTGTTGGATGACCCCGGTACATAACTACCTTACAAAGGAGGAGCTACCGACCGATTAGAAGGGATCTAACATAGTCAAACTGAGATCCTGATCCTATGTTCTGGTCGAAGGAAAATTGTATAGAAGAGGATTCTCCATCCCTCTCCTCAAGTGCGTCGACGAAAGCAAGGTCACCCACATCCTACATGATATTCACGAGGGAATCAATGCCTAACACATGGGCGGAAAGTCCCTCCCTAGGAAAGATTTACGAGGATGATACTATTGGCCCACTATGCAACAAGACACCAAAGAGTATGTGAGTAAATGCGACAAATGCCAATGTCATAGATATGCACTTAGCACCTCTAAACGAGATCAAATCCTCTCATCCCTCTGGCCTTTTGCATGGTGGGGCATGGATCTCCTCGTACCTTTTGTGGTAGGGACCAACGAAAACAAATACTTAATAGTGGTCATCGACTACTTCACCAAATAGGTAGAGGTAGAAATGCTAGCCAAAATCACAACGAAGAACATCATGCGTTTCTATAAAAGAAACATCCTCTCCAGATTCAGAGTATGCTAGGAAATTGTCACCGATAAAGGAACATAATTCACGGACAAGAAATTCCAGGAATTTATTGCTAAGTTAGGCACAACCCAACACTTTGCCTCTGTCGAACAACCGCAAATGAACGGGAAGGCTGAGGCTGCGAACAGGGTAATCCTACAAGGTCTCAAAAGAAGACTAGAAAAAACTAAGAAAATATGGGTGAGGATCTACAAAGCATTCTCTGGGGATATCGAACAACATCTCACTCATAAATTGAGGAGACTCATTTCCGACAATCGAGGCTGTGATCCCCGTCAAAATCAGAGAACTGTCAAGACAGACTGAAGCGCCTCTTGACATAGAAGTGAAAGACTAGGCTTAACAAGAAGAGCTAGACCTTGTCAAGGAAGTCCGAATTGGGTTTTCCTTAGGAGAGGCCTCTCAAACAAAAAATCGCTATAAGATACTATGCCAAAGTCTTACGACGAGAGTTCGAAGTTGGCAGCCTAGTGTTGTACCCCAAAATTTTCCATATTCATTTTTAACCCTATTTGACTTATACTTCCTCTTCATATGCATATATAATTATAATAGGGTTTATACTCATAGATTTGAGGCATTTTCTCTTTGAAAAGAACTACGAAAGTTGACTGGTCCGTTAAGCAGCATTATGAAGCAGAACATATGGTTTTTGGATTTTAAATGCACTCTGCATGGTTTCCAAGCTATCCAATCAAAAACCAAGAAAGTCATCATCATATCAAGCTCTTATGCAAAAAGTTGAGTGTTTCAATTGATTTGAGATAGTGAAGACATAAATTCAATATTGTGTGTTTCAAGCTCATAAATTCATAACTTGAGATCAAAAAATGTTTTGGGAATGATTCTTCATTCATTAGAATCATCTTGAGGTCTTCTCCAATTCATTTGTTCATGTCAAAGGCTAATTTTGCGATGAAGATTTTCTAAAGTGCAAAATATTTGAATTTTGTCATATCGTGGATTTACCGTTTCACTGGTTTTTGATTTCTTAAAAATTTGTAACTTCTGACAAGAAAATCATCTATGAGTGCCTCTTGGAGAATTTGAATTGTCTTTATATTTCCTTCAGGTTTCATGTGTGGCTCGTAAGCCAATTCATTGAGGAAGATCTTCGAATGCGTGAGTACTTTGAGGTTATACGATATAAAAACAGTGAAAATAGTGTGTTGAACCGCTGTTTTTCAGATATTAAAAAATTCATAACTTTCGCTCGGTTTAATGTTTTCAGATGATTCTTTTGGAAAAAATTCTGTCTTGATTTTGTTTTCGATCTATATGTTCATGTTAGGATCTAGTTCATTGCATAAGATATCCAAAAGTGCGAATACCTAAGAAAATTGCACTCCAAAGTGGTTTTCTACCGTACCGTTTATCGATATTGTAAAATTCGTAACTTTCATGATTTTTACTGTATCGGGACTATTCTCATAGTGTGAGATCACAAATTTTATGAGCTACAACTTTGATTCAGGTACCGAGTTTGGATTATGCTTCAAAGGTTTCTGTTTATGCCTCGCATCCGAAAGTGCACATGAAAATAAGCTGAATTTGTCAATACGATGAAATAAGTCCAATGTTTCTCGCAATTCTAAAAATCATAACTCATTCTACTTTTATCATATCCAGGTGATTATTTCGATGCGATGTCACAAATTTCGTTGCCGATATTTTTGCTTCAGGGTTCGCATCTAGACTCTGCACCAAAATGTTAGAACAATGTTTGAATCTACTACCCTATATTTAAGTTTTGATGATAACAAAGTGAAAAGATATAGTATTTATAAGTTTCATGAAGGAACTATATGCTGCCTAAAATCATTATGTTCTGACTTGCAGATACTCTGATTGGTATAAGCAAGATCACGTCTTTTCAGCATCAGAATTTGATTTCATACACCAGCATCAGAAGTTGCTACATCAGAACGTCAAGATCAGATGATCAACTCACGTACATGCTGAAGCTTGATGAACAAGACTGCGCTCAAACACTCTGATACAGAAACACAATAGTTCATCAGCAGCGAAGCAGAATCAGAATGAGCCAAGCCAGAACGTGCATTGAAGAAGCAACGGTACTGTGCATTGAACGCTAATAAATTCCAACGGCCTCATTCCAGACAAGATCTGCTCAAAAAGGAAAGCTTGTTATTAGCATTGAATCAAGAATATTGCATTCAACGTTCATCTTTTCAAGTGCTATATAAACAAGGCTTTGAAGATTATAATGGCTAATGCTCTCCAAATCTCTACACGCACAAAGCTGAACCATAATCTTTGCTCTAACAGTTTTGCTAAACCACAAACTCTGATACTTCATTATTGTTTAGCAATCTAGTTTCTAAGCTTCATTTTGTGTATACATCACAGTTGTGATAAAGTTTTGTAGAAAACATTCACACACATTGTTTTATACCTTTGTAAGAAAGTGTTGCCTTGACAAACCGGGTTGTGGTTTGAATCAAGAAGGCTTTAGCAGTTGTTAAAGCAGTCTGTAATATTCAGTTGAATATAGTGAATTAAGACCTCGTTGGAGAGAGGCGAAATCACCTTGACGGGTGGACTGGAGTAGTTTGAGATCAAACGAACCAGGATAAAAATATCTTGTCAATTGCTTTAGATTTCAGTTTTACAATTCAACCCCCCCTTCTTGTGTTTTTCACCCCTTCAATTGGCATCAGAGCCTCTGGTTCTGAGCTAAAACACTTAACCGTGTCAGTACAAGATCCAGCGTCAGAAAAACACAATGGCAGGAAACAATTCTCACTTCAGCAATGACAATAACGAGGACAGAGACAGATTCAGTGGCAAACCTCCAGTCTTTGATGGAGAAAACTTTGATTACTGGAAAGACAGAATTGAAAGCTTCTTTCTAGCACATGATGCTGATCTGTGGGATATGGTGATAGATGGATACACGCACCCTGTGAATGCAAGTGGTCAGAAGATTGATAGAAAATCAATGACTGATCAACAAAAGCGTGATTTCAAGAATCACCATAAGGCCAGAACCATCCTCCTCAGTGCCATCTCCTATACTGAGTATGAAAAGATCTCCAACAGAGACACAGCAAAGAACATCTTTGATTCTCTTAGAATGACGCATGAGGGCAACGTTCAAGTCAAAGAAACAAAAGCTCTGGCGCTCATTCAGAAGTATGAGGCGTTCAAAATGGAAGAATCTGAATCCATTGAAACTATGTTCTCTAGATTCCAGATTCTGGTAGCTGGTCTCAAAGTTCTGGACAAAGGATACTCTACTGCTGACCATGTCAAGAAAATAATCAGAAGTTTACCCAAGCAGTGGAGGCCTATGGTTACTGCTCTGAAGCTAGCTAAAGATCTCAACAAGATCACTCTGGAGGAACTTATAAGCTCCCTCAGAAGTCATGAGATAGAGCTAGAAGCTGACGAGCCTCAGAAGCAAGGTAAGCCTTTAGCTTTAAAATCTAACAGAAAATCTGAGTCTAAAGTTTTGCAGGCAGTTGAAGAAACATCTGATGGATCCTCATCAGAAGAAGACGAACTTTCCCTTCTTTCCAGAAGAGTAAATCAACTGTGGAAGCAAAGACAAAGGAAGTTCAGGAATCCCAGAAGATCTGATCAGAACGAGTCCTCCTCCAGATACAGAAGGACAGATTCTTCCTCTGGATACAGAAGATCTGAAGGCTCCTCCAGTAGCAAGAAGCCAAACACCAAATACATCATCTGCTACGAGTGCAATGAGCAAGGACACTACAAGAGTGACTGCCCAAAGCTTCAGAGGGAAAAGCCCAAAAAGAAGTTTGGAAGAGAGAAGAAGAAAAGTCTCATGGCCACATGGGATGACTCTGACTCGTCTGAAGCTGACTCAGAATCAGATGATGAAAGGGCAAACATAGCGCTCATGGCTAACATCTCAGAAGATAGTGAAGCTTCTGAATCAGACTCAGAATCAGACACAGAAGAGGTATTTCCTAACTTCGCTGTTAATTTTACAAAGGCTGCACTTGCTGAAAGCCTCAATGAAATTCTGGAACGCTATCAGCAGATTAGAGCTAAATTCAGAGACCTGAAAAGGAATCTTGAATCTGACTCTAATAAGTCTGAGAGTCTCAAATTGGAAAACTATGAGCTGAGAGATAAAATTTCAAAATTAGAAAACTCTTTACAAAACTCTCAGAAGGAACCAATTTCTGAAACTCCCAGCAACGCTGATGAGATCATCAAGGAGTATGATCACAGTTTCCAGAAGTTCCTTGCTAAACACATAGATAGAAGCAGAATGGCTTCAATGATCTATGGAGTTAGCAGAAACGGCAGGAAAGGAATAGGATACCAAGGTAAGGTTCCTACACCAAAGAATGTCATGGACTTGACCATTAAACACACTCCTTTAAATTCACACTTTGTGTATGGTCACACACATGATATCAAATATACTAGCAGTAAGCACTCTGTGAAACCAAAATTCAACCAGAGTTTTGGTAAAACTAACAAGTCAGGACCCAAGAAAATCTGGGTACCTAAGGATAAAATAATACATGTTGCAGATATCTTTAGCAGCAAGTCAGAAACACCAGTCATGGTACCTGGACTCTGGCTGCTCACGACACATGACGGGAAGAAGGCATATGTTCCAAAGCCTGGAACTTAAGCCTGGAGGCCACGTTGGCTTTGGAGGCAATCAGAGGGGAAAGATAATTGGCTCTGGAACTGTAGGTAATGGAAATCTTCCCTCTATTAATAATGTTCTGCTAGTAGATGGATTGATGCATAATCTGTTATCCATAAGTCAATTAAGTGATAACGGTTATGATATAATCTTTAATCAAAAATCATGTAAAGCTGTTAGTCAGAAAGATGGGACTATCCTGTTTAATGGTAAGAGGAAAAACAACATTTACAAAATCAAACTTTCTGAACTAAAGAGTCAGAATGTAAAATGTCTTCTGTCTGTTAACAACGAGCAGTGGATCTGGCACAGAAGATTGGGGCATGTTAGTATGAGAAGAATATCTCAGATTAACAAACTCAATCTGGTCAGAGGACTTCCAAATTTGAAGTTCAATTCAGATGCTCTGTGTGAAGCATGTCAGAAAGGCAAATTTGCAAAACCTTCTTTTAAATCCAAAAATGTTGTTTCCACCTCTAAGCCATTAGAACTTCTGCACATTGACTTATTTGGACCAGTTAAAACTGCTTCAGTCAGTGGTAAGAAGTATGGGTTAGTAATCGTAGATGACTATAGCAGATGGACATGGGTAAAGTTCTTAAGACACAAGGACGAGTCACACTCTGTGTTTGTTACCTTCTGTAACCAAGTTCAGAATGAAAAAGATCTTAGAATCGTTAAAGTCAGAAGTGATCATGGTGGAGAATTTGAAAATAAAGATTTTGAGTCATTCTTTAATGACAAAGGCATTCTGCATGATTTCTCTTGTCCTAGAACTCCCCAACAAAATGGAGTTGTAGAACGAAAGAACAGAACATTGCAAGAAATGGCCAGAACCATGATCAATGAGACAAACGTTGCTAAGACTTTCTGGGCAGAGGCAATAAACACAGCGTGCTACATTCAGAATAGAATCTCAATAAGACCTATTCTGGAAAAGACTCCATATGAATTGTGGAAGAACAGAAAGCCCAACATTTCATATTTTCATCCATTTGGATGTACTTGCTTTATGTTAAATACAAAAAATTATTTGAACAAGTTTGACTCTAAGGCACAGAAGTGTATTATGTTAGGATACTCTGAACGCTCAAGAGGGTACAGAGTATACAATACAGAAACACAGATTGTGGAAGAATCAATCAGTGTTCGTTTTGATGATAAGCTTGACTCTGAAAAGTCAAAGCAGAATGAAATTTTTGCAGGTATAGAAATTGAATTTGCAGGTTCTGAAGACAAATCATCAGAAGCTCTCAACACAGACATTCCTTCAACGTCTGAAAGGAGCACTGCTAGAAATCCTTCAACAGCTGCTGATCAACCTCAGAAGAGATTGCCCAGAAGCAGCTTAGATCACCCAGAAGAGACTATCCTAGGAAGAAAGGAAGATCCAATCAGAACAAGAGCAAGCTTCAGAAACTCTAAAGAAACTCTTATGGGACTTGTATCTCTGATTGAACCTTCTTCTATTGATGAAGCACTTCTGTATAATGACTGGATTCTGGAAATGCAAGAAGAGCTGAATCAATTCACCAGAAACGACGTATGGGATCTCGTTCCCAGACCAAAAGGATTCAACGTCATTGGAACAAGATGGGTGTTCAGAAACAAGCTAAATGAACAAGGTGAAGTCATCAGAAACAAGGCACGTCTGGTTGCACAAGGTTATAGTCAGCAAGAGGGGATAGACTATACAGAAACCTTTGCCCCAGTTGCCAGGTTAGAATCTATCAGACTTTTAATTTCATTTGCTGTTAATAGAGGCATCACTCTGTATCAGATGGATGTCAAAAGTGCATTCTTAAATGGTTATATAGAAGAAGAAGTTTATGTTCACCAACCCCCAGGTTTTGAAAATACAAAACATCCAGAACATGTTTTCAAACTAAAGAAGTCACTGTATGGTCTGAAACAAGCTCCCAGAGCTTGGTATGAAAGGCTAAGTAACTTTCTGCTTGAAAATGAATTCACCAGAGGGAAAGTGGACACTACTCTATTCTGTAAAACAGTTAAGAGTGACATTTTAGTATGTCAAATTTATGTTGATGATATCATTTTTGGTTCTACTAATCCTTCTCTTGGAAGAAAATTTGCTAAGTATATGCAGGCAGAATTTGAGATGAGCCTCATGGGGGAACTGAAATTCTTTCTAGGAATTCAGATCAATCAAACTCCAGAAGGAAATTACATTCATCAGAGCAAATACATCAGAGATCTTCTGAAGAAATTTGACCTCTCAGAATGTAAGCCATCAAAGATTCCAATGCATCCCACGTGCATTCTGGAAAGAGAAGAGGTAAGCAAAAGTGTAGAACAGAAAGTCTACAAAGGTATGATTGGTTCTCTCCTCTATCTGACTGCTTCAAGACCTGACATATTATTCAGCGTTTGTATCTGTGCTAGATTCCAATCAGATCCTAGAGAATCTCACTTAACAACTGTTAAGCGAATTTTCAAGTATCTGAAAGGTACTACTAATCTGGGTTTGTTTTATAGAAAATCTAGTGATTACAGCTTAGTAGGCTACTGTGATGCTGATTTTGCTGGAGACAGAGTGGAACGCAAAAGTACTTCTGGAAGCTGCCAGTTTCTGGGAGAAAATCTGATCTCTTGGTCCAGCAAAAGGCAATCAACAATTGCTCTGTCAACAGCAGAAGCTGAGTACATAGCAGCAGCAGGATGTAGCACACAAATGCTCTGGATGAAAAGTCAGCTTGAAGACTTCCAGATTTTTGAGAGTAACATTCCTATACTTTGTGATAATACTTCTGCTATTTGCTTAAGTAAAAATCCCATTTTACATTCTAGAGCTAAGCATATAGAAATAAAGCATCATTTCATTAGGGACTATATTCAGAAAGGTATTTTGAACTTAAAATTTATAGATACAGACCATCAATGGGCTGATATCTTTACTAAACCCCTTTCAGAAGATAGGTTTAATTTCATTCTGAAACATCTCAGCATGAAAGTGTGCCCAGAATGAAAATGTTTTAATTCCATATATTTATCTTCAGAATGTAATTATATTACTGTGAACTTCTGATCAATCTTCTTTCAGAAAGATAGAACATGCAGATTGTATCAGATGCAAGTCTAAAGATCTGAGAGTCTAATCTCAAAGACAGACGTGCTGATCACTACATCAAACAAGTGTCATCCAATCATCAACATATCTCTGAAGCAGAACGCGTGCACGCTTCTGAGAAGGCAAAGCGCTGATTGGGTGCATTGAGACACATGTCTGGTAACCGTTCTTAAGTATCTTTCTCAAATCCCCCAAAATCAGCAAGCATTTAATGAAAAGTAATCACGCTTTTTAAATGGCAATCATTATTTTTCTCTCTCTTAAAAACGTTTATCTTTTCAAAACAATTTTGAAAACTCTATTTAAGGGCATTAATCTCTCATTCTTATTCTTTACGCTTTCTCATTAACACTCAAGCTTTTTCTGCATATTTCTGAGTTCATCTCCTACAAATCTTTTTCTCTCAATTCATTCTCAAAGCTTTTTTAGTGTGAACAATGGCATCCTCCAGCATTTCTGCAGGCAATCAGAAGAAAGCAACCTCTGAACAATATCAGGTGCCCCTCAGAACTCTCCTCACACCGGTGAAGAACCTTGAAGTGCTTTCTGAGTTAATCATCGACTTCGAAAGCTTAAAGGAAAATGGTTTTGACCTAACTGAAGAAATTAGGGCTCAAAAGTGGGAGAGGTATTTCGATAGGTTGGTTGGACCAACATTCCCAACGCTGGTCAAGGAATTTTGGATTCACGCCAAGGTTTCTAAACATCTAGTCATCTCATCTGTCATGGGGAAGAAGATTGTGATTTCTGAAGATCTCATTGCAAGGCTAATCGGTCAAAGTGGTGGTGGAGTCCGTTGTGTGGACATGGCTGAAAGATGCGCTGATGTAGGTGTGGTAGCCAACAGGATTTTCACTCTTGGAATGCCCAGCAGCAAGATTAAGGATCTGAAGGATCACTGCAGAGTATGGGCTAAGATTATTCTGGGATGCTTCAACCACAGGAAACCAACAAGTTCTCCTGATTATATAAACGTGGATCAGCAGTTTCTGATCTACTTTATTGATCAGAAGATTAAGATCAATCTGGCTCACTTCTTGTTCAACCATCTCAAGACCAGTGTCAAAGAAACAAGGGAAGAAGAAAGAACCAAGAGGGACTGGATACCGTTTGGAAGGCTTATATCAGATATTCTGACAGAGAATAGGCTGATTGAACATCTGACAGAAGCTCAGGAGCTGAGCACTATTGAACCAACTATTGGGAAACCGCTGAACGCTAAGAATCTGAAAAAGATGAAGCTGATAGAAAATATTCAGAAGGAACCCAAAGCTACTTCAACTGCTGATATCTCCAGCAGAAGAGTGCCTCTGAGTGATTTTCCGGTATTTTCTGAAATGGAATCCAAACCAGAGATGTTTCTCAGGTACCCAGATGCGTACAAGGCAGAAGATACAGGTTCAAAGCTGAAGATCAAAGATCTGAGTCAACCCCAAGCAGAAGTGACTTTGAAGAAGACAAAGAAGAGGAAAGCGCCATCAGAAGGATCATCTCATCAGACTCCAAAGAAAAGAGGTATTTCATCTGCTGCCCCTATTTCAAAATCTTTTACTATTCCAGCATCTGCTGCTCCTCAAACCTCCCATAGAATATCAATCCCAATCCCTACCATTGATGAAACCATACCAGAAGACCCTTCTGAGGCCTTACTACTCAGAAGACCCAGAACCAAAATCCCCAAACAACCAACAATTTCAACAACAACAGCACTTGACCAAGTGCTAGCTGATATTGAGCGTGAACATGCTTCTGCTAAACCAAACCCTGAACCACAAAATATTCCTCCTCCACAACCAGAACAACAACCTGAACCAGAACAACAACAACAACAACCACTCACAGAAGAACCTCTGATCCCTGAGCAATCAGAGATTCCACCTCCATCTCCCCAACCAGAAATAAATCCACCTTCACCACAAACAGCGTTTCACCATTCTGAAACCCCTTCTCCTCATAAATCTGACCCTCACTCACCTCAACCTTCACCGCTGGCAATCCAGTTGCCATGTGGAACCACTATTGTCATGCCCCAGTTACCATCCTCAGAAGAATCAACACCTCCAAATACTCCCAAACCACCATCCACTCCAATCGAGATATCTGACTCTGATACCCCTCCTCCAAAACAAACAGCCTCTCAGAAAACCGCTGAAAACCCCAGCAGAACTTTCATTGACTTAACAAGTCTTGAACGTCTTGCTGATCTAAGACACAAAATTGCCATCCCAAAACCAAAGCAACCAGATGTTGGCTCTGGTATTTTGAATTTTGAAACAGGTGTGCTGCAATGGATTGCTTCTTTGAAGCAAGTCTGTCCTGGGATGATTGACCCAGCTGCTTCTGATCAGCTCTGGTCACAGTTCAGATCTTGGGTTCGTGCTGAAGCCCTCAAGTTGCAGGACGTCAACTATGAGCAGGCTCAACAGACCTTCAGCAAGCTGCTGAAGGAAGTTGAAAGTCATCTGCCTCAGGAAGTTGTGCTCCCTCTGGACAGTGAATCTTGGTCTGAGAAACAGCAAGCTGCACAGGTGCAACCATCAGAAGAAGACAAGACCATTCAGGCTGAAAGTCAAGCAGAAGATGCTGCTGAAAGTTTTGAGAAGCCTCCTCCGTCTGATGCTTCTCAAGCTGCCTTGGACAGGCAGACTCTGGAAGAACTAAGGCTGAATGACTTGCGCCTACAACAGCGGATGGATGACAACGATCAGAAGATGAAAGCAAGAATGGATGTGCAGGACAACAAGATTGACACTGTTGTCAACATGGTTCAGAAGCAGAATGAAACTTCTGAAGAGATTCAAGCGATGCTGGAGAGCCTGTTCTCACGCATGCCTCCTCAACCTTAAATCTTTTTCATGCATGACCTTTTTCATGTTTTCTTGATTTTCTGATGTCCTGTTTTGACTATGTTTTGTAATATTTTCTTGCTCTGATTCTGAACTATTAATATGATTAGTTTTTCTGATCTAAATTGTTTTAGCATAATCACCAACACTTTTTGATTGCTGACAAAAAGGGGGAGAACAAGAATGATATTTAAAATCAATAACGGCTAACTAGACAGAAATTCTCAAACATTCTAACTCTATTACTTGAAATGTTTTTCTGTTTTGTTTAAAGTCTACAGGCACAAGGAAGCTCCTGGACACTCTGAAGACTAGAAACTCTGATCAAAATGTAGAAGCTCTGATCAATGTTGCTCTGATCAATATGAAGTTCTGATCGACCTAATACTCTGATCCAAAGCAAAGCTCTGACAGGAATAGTTCTGAAGCTCTGCTCTCTGATAAGTCAAAGACTCTGATAATCTGATGTTCAAAGAAAGAAAAAGATCTGATCCTGAAGAACACGTATAATCAAAGGGAAGTAATAAACTCAGGGGGAGTATTTCCTTACTCCTTATTCTTTTACTTCTTACTCTGATACTTTTTCCAGATACCTTTTCACGTTAATTTTCATTTAAAATATCTAGTTTTTGTCATCATCAAAAAGGGGGAGATTGTTAGAACAATGTTTGAATCTACTACCCTATATTTAAGTTTTGATGATAACAAAGTGAAAAGATATAGTATTTATAAGTTTCATGAAGGAACTATATGCTGCCTAAAATCATTATGTTCTGACTTGCAGATACTCTGATTGGTATAAGCAAGATCACGTCTTTTCAGCATCAGAATTTGATTTCATACACCAGCATCAGAAGTTGCTACATCAGAATGTCAAGATCAGATGATCAACTCACGTACATGCTGAAGCTTGATGAACAAGACTGCGCTCAAACACTCTGATACAGAAACACAATAGTTCATCAGCAGCGAAGCAGAATCAGAATGAGCCAAGCCAGAACGTGCATTGAAGAAGCAACGGTACTGTGCATTGAACGCTAATAAATTCCAACGGCCTCATTCCAGACAAGATCTGCTCAAAAAGGAAAGCTTGTTATTAGCATTGAATCAAGAATATTGCATTCAACGTTCATCTTTTCAAGTGCTATATAAACAAGGCTTTGAAGATTATAATGGCTAATGCTCTCCAAATCTCTACACGCACAAAGCTGAACCATAATCTTCGCTCTAACAGTTTTGCTAAACCACAAACTCTGATACTTCATTATTGTTTAGCAATCTAGTTTCTAAGCTTCATTTTGTGTATACATCACAGTTGTGATAAAGTTTTGTAGAAAACATTCACACACATTGTTTTATACCTTTGTAAGAAAGTGTTGCCTTGACAAACCGGGTTGTGGTTTGAATCAAGAAGGCTTTAGCAGTTGTTAAAGCAGTCTGTAATATTCAGTTGAATATAGTGAATTAAGACCTCATTGGAGAGAGGCGAAATCACCTTGACGGGTGGACTGGAGTAGTTTGAGATCAAACGAACCAGGATAAAAATATCTTGTCAATTGCTTTAGATTTCAGTTTTACAATTCAACCCCCCCTTCTTGTGTTTTTCACCCCTTCACAAAAATCACGAGCTTGTGGTTTGTTCGCATGCAATACACAAAATAAGCTATACAATTCTGCACTGTGTTTTTACACTGCATTTCTCTCTATTCAGGGAAATGTAATTTTCTTAACTTTTATCATATCGAGACGATTCTTTCGGCATAGCGTCACAAATTTTTTCATCGATATCTTTGTTTCAAGTCATGCGTCAAGATTTCCCACCGATTATTATGAGCTTATGGATCGATATTGCACTGTGCATGAAATAAGTTGAAAAATTCAAGTTTTTGAGCCAAACTATATATTTCAAATTTCAAATTTCAAACATAATGATTCTCATATTTTCACATTTTACCAAATCAAAACCAAAACTCTCTCAAATTCTCTCAACTTCCTCAAGAAGCTTCAAGAACAAATCAAGAAAACTTCATCAATCTTCATCTCTCCCTCAAGATTTTTGCAAGAATCTCCCTCTCCTCCTTGCTCCGACCGCTTGCACACCATCAACCACCCTTCCCCTTACCGTAAGAACATGATTTGGTTCTGCAATATTATCTCTGAGTTTTGATGATAACAAATGAGTATGTTTGTGTGAACAATTTTGTTGTACTAATGCTTGTTATTGTTGAGTACTTAACAACCAGGTTCTGCTTCTGATGGATGGCATGGCCAATAAATTAGAAGAGAATTAGACCCACTTCTGCGCTACATAAGTTCTTTTGAACAATAGAAAGACACTCCAAAAGGCTCTTAAGTGTAAGCTCTGATATTTTTCTAAAGAAACCAGTTAGAAGATATGAAGACAAAAGTTGCAACTTAAGTCTAGATGCTGAAGATTCATGTTTCAGAAGACAATGTGTTCTAAGGAAAACAGTCAAAAGATCTGAAGATTCAAGTATCTACTAAAGTCCAGATGCTTAAGACTCAAATTTACAAAGATGGGGTGTTCCAAAGAAACAAAGTTAGAATATCTGAAGACAAAGTTTCTACTTAAATCCAGATGCTAAAAACTTAGTTTCTAAAAGACAACTTGTTTGAAAGAAGACAAAGTTTAAAGATCTGAATACAATGTTTCTATTGAAGTCCAAATACTAAAGACTTTGTGTTTCTAAAGACCCAAGGTTCTAAGAACAAGGATTCTTAAAGAACCAAGTGCTAAAGATTCTAAAGATGGAAGGTCTGAAGTTTCCAAAGACTTGAAGTTCTAAAGGTCCAAGGTTATATACAACGGGTTCTCAAGACCAAGTGCTGAAGACTCTAAAGACGCAGACTTAAGACTTTGAAGACTTGAAGCTCTTCTGATTCAAGGCTCTCTACAACGAGTTCTCACGACCAAGTGCTGAAGACTCTGAAGATGCAGTTCTGAAAACTCTGAAGAATTGATGTTCTGAAGACCTTATGTTATGTTCCCGCTTCTAAAATAATGCTCGCAGAAGCCCCTGGAGTGCAGAAGGAAAGAACATAACGATAATATGGTACAATAGTACACAATACGAAAAAGCCTTATTCCACTACCTCTCCACTAGCTTGAATTATGAAAGAGAAAAGGACATAGCAGTACTATGTGTAAAGACTCTTTTTCAAACAACAAACGACTCTATTTTGTTTGGCTATATAAGAAAAGAATAGGATGTTGCATGTCACAAGTTGTTGGTGTTCAATGTCAAAAATTAAAGTTGTCATTATTGGAATATAACCAAAAAGTTATCAACCAATATAACAACAACAAGAAAAAATGTTATAAAAATGATTCTTAAATCTTGTTGATAATGGTTACAATCAAATCATTGATTCACAATGTGCTTAATTTCATATGCTGCACAAAGCTTGCTAAGCCGCAGAAGATAATGAAGATGATCATGTAATTTCAAGTTACAAATCCATAACACAAATGTTGTGCTCTAAAGTGATCATTGAAGAAAATAGTACAAGGGTTGGTATGCAGAATGTTTTAAGGTGAATCAAGATGAATAAGTTCTTATCTTTGCTACATCAGGATCAACAAAGCTTTCAGAAGCTTATGAAGAAGAAGACTCCAGAAATTCAAGTGCTTTGGAATGTTGTCCGTGAAGAAGCTACTTGATGAAAAGAAGACCACACATTAAAGCTACAATACAATATAATATCTTTTAGTGTGTATTAGGTTCTTCTGGTGTACTTAATTATGTTTACATCCAACTTGTGTAGAAGAATTATTATTGTAAACAAATGTAAATCAAACAGTTGTTTAATGGTTCCTTGAGAGACTTGATTGAGTCAGGATTCTCAAGAATAATTTGGAAGCAGTCATCATAAATAAAATCCTAGTAGTGGATTCTATTGGGTACATGGTTGTCATATCTCAAAGGGGACTGAGTGAAGGTCAGCTTTGTGAGATTACTAAAGGATATCATTGGAAGGAAATCCTGGTAGGAGATTCTGGGGGATCAGATTCTATTAGGCCAATGATCATTATGTCCAGTCTGAATCACTGAATGCGTCATTGGACGTTAGTCACCGATGGTTTCCCGTGCAATCGTAATCAAATTGGTTATAATGAATTAAGTCCTTGAGTTTAAGTTGAAATCACCTTGGAAGGGTTGACTAGAGTAGCTTGGGGGTTTCTCAAGTGAACTATGATATATCGCGTGTTCTTTACTTTTGCTTATGATTTAGAGTTTATGTTTTCTTAACTTTATTAGAAGCATTACTTAGAAGTAACACTCAGAAGCATTGTTCAATGAATAATGCTTAGAAGCAAAAGATATTAAAGAAAGGAAAACCCAATTCAAACCCCCATTTCTTACGTTTTCTTCACTCCTTCACTCACTCCCTCCACCAAGCGATTTCAACCGTGGATCTCCTCTGTCTTTGCGTGTGACTTTTCGGCTAGCATCCTCTTCATCTTCTTTGGTTCAATTTTCGGTAATTTCTTATGCATAATTGATTCTTGTGAAATAATACGTGAATTGAATTTATGAGTTGAATTGAACATGAACTCTTGAATATTATTGAGATACACTTGATTCTTGAACTTGTGATAATGCTTGAATCATATGGAATTGGTTGATTGATGAACATAATCGATAAGGATATTGGTTTTATTCGGCAAAATTGTTGATAATTTTTGGATACTGAATTTTTGATCTACATTTCGATTATGGAATTTTGTTGAGATTTAATTGTGTTTTCACGATTTAATGCAATTTTTGTGTAAATTTGTTGATAAATTCTAGTTTTCGACATAAAAAATCTCAAATCTGATATGATTTTTCGAGCAGTTCTTTGATACGATGCAATGCTGCCCGATTATGGTAAGTTGAGCATAAGGAACCATTTATTTGATGTTTAATGTTCAAGAAAGCTTTTTTTGGTATTAGGATGGCATTTATGCCAAGTTTTGTCGATTTCAGATTGATATTTTGCACGGATCATATGATAACGATGTTGCTACATGAGAATGGTAAGTAGTGCTTGCAAGATGATTTAATTCACAGTTGTTGCTTATTTAAGCTTGTTGGTACGTTTGGTGGCTACTGGTACTGTTTTGGATCGATTTTATTTCGACTTTTTGCACACTTACATATCTAATAAGTTGCTTCCCGGAGTTTACATTTGTGATTCTAATGGCCATTTAAATTCTTTTTCTTCGCGATTTAATTCTAAATTGAATTGTGATGAGAATGCATAACTCTGATTTTGTTTCCTTGTTATTTTCTAACTCCTGTTATGACATTGTGCAAGTTTCAGAATGTGATTCATCGCATGACACATTTTTTCGGGTTATTCTTTGCTTGCGTAGCATTGTTTTGTACAGGACGATTGGCTTGATGCGACACACTCATTGCTTGCGTTTATTTTTGCATTAGGACATTGGATTCAAATATTGGATATTGTTTCTGATTTGATCTATTTGTTGATGCTAGTTCGCTTGAAGACTGTCAGGTTTCTTAGCTTTTTATTGCTAAAAATGGACTCTTGTTCGTTTGGTTTATTTCTGTTGCTTATGATATTTTGCATTTGTTTACCGCTTTTCTGATGCCATGAGAAGTAGGAATAGAGATGCATGACTGAGACTCCCTATTTTAGGCGGGCAAATATGTTTAAAGTACTTTAGAAGGCAATTTTGTATGTGTTTGCACAAAGTCCTCGAAATGAGGCCATGTTTATATTTGCTTGTGTGCAAAAGACCTCAAAAGAGGAAAATCCCACTCCCGTCCCATTTACCTCTTATTTTGTGCTTGCTATCGAGTCAATAAGTGGAACAGAGGGTCCATAATCGACCCACAAACATTCTAGTCCCTGACATTCCTATATCTCGTTGTATGTTGAAGCTTTGAACTATGTTTACTCTTGTTATCGAGTCAGTCAAGTCGAAGACAGAGGTCTATAACCAACCCCCCACGCTTTGTCATTCATTTCGACGATGTTAGGTCGCGACGCATGATGTTGATGCTCCAAGTTATTATTCGATGATGCTGCTCGAGCAAATCGAGTGGAAATAGTTCCTTACTCCCACTTTGAGATCCATTGGACTCATTTGTTTGTTGCTAGCTTGACCCGATGTTTGTATTGGCTTCAACTTGTCTTTGTTTGTTTGCACCTTGTGCTTATGCCTTTCTTTAGGTTGTAAACTTTGAATGCTCCCTTAGGATCCACTTGTTTCATTTTCGATGCAAGTTAGACATTATGATCGTAATCTATGCATGCTAACATATGTAGAGATTTCTCTTTCGAAACTCAACCTTAGGACCATTAATGTATGATAACACTAGGGATAGAGCTAGATAGTCTCCCTTATATGTTTTCTTTTATCTTTTGCATCCTTAAGAGTAAAATTCTTTTTATTTGAGAATGCATAAAACAACTAATAATGGAAGATGGAAATCATATGTAGTTGAGTCTTTTGGGGTAGAGCAAATCGGTTTAGACAAACTCTTGCTCTATTTTCACTCTGGACTTTATTACGTTTCAAATCGCAAATCCTTTTTCAAGGTAAAAAATATCAACCAATCCAAACTTTTTTCCATCTTCAGGCTTTTCTTTGAAACTCTCAAAAGGATGTGTTAATTCTACTTTGCACAATACGGTGCGTAAATCCCCAAAGGTCGGGTGGCACCATGTTTACTTGCTAGAGCATGAATGTAGCATTATTCGCCTTCGGGAGTTTTTATTTTGAAAATACCTTTTCAAGTAGAACATGTTAATTCCTTCCTGTGCCAACGCGTAAGTCTCCAAAGGTCGAGCTGCGGCAGAAAGCAAAATTAATATTGTTCATAAAAAACACAAAACAAATGAAATTTTTTAAGCAGAACTACGACACTCTGATTCCTTAAAAGGGATACATAGACATTTGGTCGTGGGGCCCAGGCGAAGGAAACTTTGTAAATATTCCTTCTTTTCCCAGTGTTTTTTGTTGCATGCATTCATTCTTTTCATTTTTCTCTTAGCTCGTAAGCTTTAGATAGAACACACTTTTTGATTAGAACAACAAGAGTGGATCCTATGGAGTACCATGGATGTGAGAGATGCTAATACCTTTCCCTTGCGTAATTGACTCCCTTACTCGTATCTCTCGGTCACGAGACCTTGATTTCACCCTTTTCAAGTTTACTCGATGTTTACCTTTCCCTTCTTATGGGATAAAAAATATTCGATGGTGACTTCATTGATTTTATCTCGATGATATTTCCGCCAGTTTTTCACCTAGCCCTTAAGAGAAAACATAAAGAGTCTCACGAGGGAAAAATCACCGGGAACTAGGAAGACCCATATCGCGTCCATGCGAAAACAAGGACATGGGCCTATTACTCATAAAACTTTAATGGGGAACAACTTGCTCATCCTTGGAACACCAAAAAAATTAAAAAAATATTATAGTTAAGGCACTGAAATATTCGGCATGCTCCGTAAAAATGATGAGCACATCATCCCCGACCATGCCTGCATGCCCAGGTACAAGCATGGCACTGTGAATTAAACGAGTGGCAAGTCTACACTCTTTTGAAGAGAAGATTCATAGCCCAACATGAAAAACTCAAATGAGTTCCATTGTTTCCGTACCACGATGGCGGAACACCAAACTCGCTATGGGAAGTTCACGCCACCGAGCACGGATCCCAAACGAGACTCGAGTTCCGACCCTTGCTTGGAAATAACCCTGGTCGTTCGACCAGTTCCCCTCACTGGCAAACCACAACGTTTAACGAGCAAACCCTTCCCCCAAAATCTTAAGCAAAATATAATGTCTCAAGTAGACAGACATATAAACATGTTACCTTTTCACAATGATCAATAAAGCATGCATGAACAAAGTTAAAAACACTTAAACGATACAAACTGAAATAAATGACCACCACGGTCAAAAGATTCAAAAGGCGACCACAATGGCCGCTGTAATACGGTGGGAGAACTGACTTGTGATGTTTTGCATTTGATCGCAAATGTTGCGGTTAGCAAGAGTAGCCATCGACTTTTCTTTTATCCAAAAGGAAAGGTGGAAAAGAACAGGAAAGACCTTTGAGATTATTTCTTGAGTTCGGGGGGTATATTATGAAAAGGGAAGGTATTAGCACCCTTTTAATCCATAGTTATCTATGGGCTCTTAGTTTCTTGCTAGATCACTTGCTTTTGTTTGAAAATGTACTTTGTAGTGGTTTTTGAAAGTATTTTGAAAAGGCGCCTTCGTTTAGGCAAACTTTGTAATGGTTCTTGTACGTAAGAACGTATACAAAGTGTTGGACTTTTGAAAATATTTTAAGTTTTGAAAGTTTATTTTTGAAAGTGTTTGGTGTTTGTTTTGAAAAGGAGCAAGAGTGTTTGTTTTGAAAGTGAGCAAGCAACTAGGAATAATCTACCAACTCAAAAGTCTTTGTTCATTTCTTCAATCCTTTGATATTTCTATCTTACCATTGATTTGGTAAGAAGCCTTATCTTTGGATGTAAAGGGACGGGCGTGGGTCATCGTATAGTCATGATAGCAATGTTGTGAGATATCTTAGCATTTCTCTTTTAGGGACTAAGATCATTTGAAAGGAAACATTTGTAGCGTCATCGAAGGACTATGATCTTGTATTTTTGATTTGTTTTTGCTAAGATATCTCACATGCATAACATGGCCATTTTTTTAAGGCAACAAGTGGAATTACCCTAAGAGTGCATGTGCGAATAATGTGTTTGATTTGCATGCATTGTTTATCTTGAATTAGGGTTTACTAATTGTTGATTTTAGTCTTGCCATACAAATCCTGATTACTAACATTTATATGAAAGCGATAGATTGCGGAAAGTAAAATTACTACGCTATTACATCATTAAGGGAGGGGGTATACAAATTTACAAATGGGGATTGCAAGAAAATTAAACCCAATTATCTATTTCAACCATATTGAATAATGTACAAGAATTGAATAAATATGCAAAAAAATAAATGGAAAGGAAATGATTTTTATTTGGTTTTAATGAAAGGGTTTATTTTTGACCTAATTAAGAAAAATGATTAATTAAAATTAAATAAAATTAAACCTAAACTAATTAAGAAAAGAAATTAAGTTAGAAAACATTTTTAGTGTTTTTTATGAAAGGATTTTTCATGAAAGGGTTTAATCTTAATAAAAATAATATGGTAATTAATTAATTAAAAGAAACCTAAATTCTAAGTTAATTTTAATTTAAAAGAAAATAAAATAAACTTGAGTCTAATTATTATTTAAATTTAAGAAAGGAAATTAAATTTGTTAGGCAACTGTTTTTTGGTCTTTTTATCTTTAAAAGAAATAAAATAAAAAAAGTATTTTAAATATGTAAATAAACAAATAAAATATTTTTGGATTTTTGATTAAAAAATGATAATAATATTATTAATAATAATAAAAATGATAAAGAAAAATAAAAATGAAATAAAATAAGAAAAAGAAAATAATTAAAGTAAACTGATAAAAAAATGTTTAGGCCTGGTGTGTGAATGCAGAGAGAGGGGTCAGGAGAAGCAAAAATGACAAAGCCCACTGACTTAAGGCCCAGACGCTGGTTGTGGCAAAAAAGAAAAGAAAATGTGGAAAAATATGAAAGGTGGCAGCGCTGGGGCTTGAACCCACGCCCTTGATATGAAACACGCGCTGCCTTACCACTAGAGTGGCTATACATCCGTTAACATAAGCAAAACAATAAATACATAACATAAATCCAGTCTTGAAAATGACTTCATCTTCAACCTCCAGCCATGGTTCCAGTAACTTGCTCATTTCTCAACAAAAATGAAAGATGTAAACACGGAAGTTGCTCCATTTTTCTATACGAATCCAACCATATAAATATCATAAGCTATAAATCAAAGACGAATGAGAATTTCTAAAAGTACCAAATTCTGACCTAAATTTTTTCCAGAGATTCAAACCTAAAATTCTCTAAGCTCAATCAATATAAATGAAATCTATGGACATGTACAGTTTTAAGGCAAAGATATCTACATTTTATCTCCACAAATGCAAACTTAACAATGCCTAAATGAAAAGATAGAAGTTCCGAAAAGATACCTCAAAACTGGAAATCGTGAAATGAAAATGAGGTTGATTCAAGGTGCTGCAATAATCAGGTTAGCTTCCTCAAGTTCCCAGGAAGCTAATGCAATGATTAGCTTGAGCAATGGATGGCTGGAATGGCCTGGAGAAGTCCAGTTGCAAAGCTCTATTTTTGAGTTTGGAAGATGATGAAGATGGAGTTACAGTTATGAAACAGGGATGGATATGGACTATATTTGATGTTTAGAAGCTTTGTGATTGCTTTGGAATGAAAACGCATGAGGGAAATGTGAGTTTAGGTTTCAAAGTCAGAATATACACATAAATGGAGTTTTGATGCAAGTTCTGATTTGTGGGAGTTTGGGAGAGTTTCAGGGTGCTTAAGCTCGTGTGTTAGCTCATAAATAGCGCCTCTATTTGTAATCAAAGAGTTTTCATGCTTTGGAGAAGTCAGAAATCAAGAATCACATGTTTGTGGATTTTTGCTTGATTTTAAAGAAATCTTGAAAAATGTGGTTCCAATGCACAAGTACCTGGTTTATAGGTTGTCTTAGAAGCTTTAAACATGTTGCTTATGAGCATACATGTTATGTATGTTCAGAACAAATGGTTAGAGGCTCAAGAAGAGTGGACTTTGTGCATAAAGCCACTTTTCCAAAATGGCAATGTTACCTTTCTTCCTAAAATGGTATTAAACATGGGAAATGCATTGAATGCTTAGATTAAAGCTTATAACAGATGTGTAGACATTTAGTTATGGAGTGAAAGTCAAGTTAGAAGGCTACAAAGTGGGATTTGTACAACATTCTTGAAGATTGGATCAAGTGTTCATCACAAAATTGACTTGTAATACAAGAATGAAACCCTAACTTCATGGCTTCGATTCTCTTAGCTCAAGTATGATCTCAATTAGTTCTTGAACATTTTGGAAAGCTTGTAACATCACCTACAACCTTCATGTTGTACATTTTTTAAAATTCAATTTGGAACTAGGTGAAAAATTGCCATAATGTTAGGTCAAAATCCTGCCTAAATTAGGGCAAAATTTCACCAAGTCTTCAAGTTTCATGAGCATGTCTTCACAAATTCATAACTTTAAATCCAAGAATTTCTATAAAAAGTTCTGTGTTACAATGTTTTAGATCTCATTGAGATCTACAACTTTCATGTTGGACGTTTCCTTTGAATCATCTTGCATCTTGGTGGAAATTTGGCTCAAAGTTATGAAAAAATGTGAATTTTCAAGACTTAGAAAAATTCTAAGTATTGGAAAATTTGACTTTTCAAAGATGAATTTTGACTTTTCTATTTCTTAATGAACAAGTTTCATATTTTGACATGTCTTGATGAATTGTAATCTTTAAAACTTGATTTTGATCAAAAAGTCAAAGTTTGACTTTTTAGTATACAGTTGACTTTTCATCAGTTGACTGAAATTCAACTATCAATCAATTGAACTTGAGAAATGTTTTGAGCCATGCCATTAGGTCAAAATGATGTACTTGAATCCTTGATATCATGTCTTGAATCAATAAGTCATTTGTTAGGTCAAAAATCAGAAATTGAACCTCCTAAGTCAAAACCCTAGTTTTGACCATTTTGCCCTTTTGATGATCTGATCAAATTTCTTGAGGAATTATTGTCCAAACTTGATCAATGATATATGTGAGTTCATGATGTTGATATGGATAAACAATTATGAAGTTTGACTGTAAATTAACCACAATTGACTTTTTCCCCAATACAACTAATTTTAGATCAATTGATCAACTAATTGAGCAAAAATGTGATCCAAGACTTGAAAATTGACATGAGTAAACTTGAGGGTCCAAAATGATCCATGAAAGTCATATGGGGAATTAAAAGTCTATTTGTACTAGTTTAAACTCAAACCCTAATTTTTAGTTATCAGTGCTTTAGGAGGTGTCTTGAGCTGATTAAACCTTGTGCAGTCTTGATCAATGGAGATCTTGTGAGAGATTACTTGAGAAATGAGAAAGAAAATTTTGGGGTACAACAACTGCCCCTGTTCAATCTTCTTGGACCTAAAGAGTTAGATTGGCAGATTCGCCATTCGTGACTTGAAGGTGGAAGATGTTTGAACACTAGAGTGCCTATAAATTTTCACTCGAAGATGTATTGGGAATGGGCTTATAGATGCCATTTGGAGGAATGATGGTAAATACTAGAAGAAGTATCAGTATAAATCTTTGGTCGATTTATACTAAATGCAGATGTATGCATGGCATTCTCAAGATTAATGAGATTATGCTAAATTCATTTCGTATGTATATGCTATGATGTATGAATGTGAGATGCATTTTTGTCTAGGAAAATAAATCCATGACTACTATTGAGAAGTTCCTGGGAAGCTGAATCCCGAATTGTTGTTGGGGATGAAGAATATACACATCTTCAAATTTGTTAAAAGAATGCTTACGCTGGGGATTATATCTTGAATGTTAGTTGTTATCTGGTCGGATCCAGACTTTACAACAACTTACTGAGGATGATGGAGTCTACTGCAATCTGGTCGAATTCCAGGCTTCACAGTAACTTACTGGGGAAGAGTAAATTAACTGTTATCTGGTCGGATCCAGGCTTCACGGGAAATTTCTTGAAATTGAACTGTTATCTGGTCGGATCTAGGCTTCACAAATTTCTTGAAGTGGTAACTACTATCTAGTCGAATCCAGGCTTTACAGTAACTTGAGGTGGTAACTACTTTCTGGTCGGGTTCAGGCTTCGTAATTTTTCTTTGAAAAGTTATACTATTATCTGGTCAGGTCCAAGCTTCATAGTGACTTACTGGGGATTGGTTGTTATCTGGTCGGATTCTTTGAAAACATAAGTATGATCTATCCTAAGCTTCATAGTGACTTCCGTCATCTCGTCACTTGCCTACCAGAAGAAGATTTGTCAATCGGCAGTCATCAAGCACCTCCACAGGTATCTTCTCCCACAGAAACAGGGGCAATAAGAATTGTCTGAACGATCTAGTTGCTCTGTCCCAAGAAAGTCACTATGAAGCTTAGGATAGATCATACTTATGTTTTCAATTGAATGTTTTGTTTGCTTTATTATTGTGGGCATTGTCTTGGAGTTTCGTAGATCCTAACCCGGATCTGGGGATACCCTTTTAGGTAGCATAAGCTGTGAGGGACCTGTCTGGCGTAGACCGACACGGGTGAAGCAGTGGCTACGTTGGTGTGGCACCTTGGTCTGTACCGATATCCCTTGTGTTGCAACGAGGAGAATATGGGTCTTCTGAGGAGTCATTAAGCACCAACCGACCTTAGAACCCTAATTTGACCCAACTTGGCCATAGAACAGTAGCAGTATGCTACACCCATTGAGGCTAAACTCTCGCGATGGTTCTGGCCGCAAGAAAAGATTGCGATGCTGGAGTTATGACCGATTGAGGGTAGTCAGTGATATTGGGATCCTCTAGAACCCGGTTACTTTTGATAGGACAGGTCTTAACCAACAAACTGAAAGAGGGTAGTACCTGAACTTCATGCTGGCCTAAACTCTAAGGGCTATCTTGTGTGACTTGTGTGCCTTATCATGTTTGCCTTTGTGAATATTTGTGGTGTGCTTTATCATAACATCATGCCATCATAGACATTGCATGCATCTTGCATAAGGACTGACCTATTTCAAAGACAAGAGGGTTTCACCTTTGCTCTGTTTTGTAGGACATCATGATGCCTGTGCGAAGGAACACTATCCGGTTTAATTTTGTTCACCCACCTGAGTTTCTTGAAGAATTGGTTAGCATAATTCCAAACACCACTTCTTTCATCCAGAGGCATGGTTCTCTTCTCTGTTTAGTCACTGCAAAGTGGGACCAACAACTGATGAGTGTCTTGACCCAGTTTTATGATCCCTTGTATAACTGCTTCACCTTTCAAGACTTCCAGCTGGTCCCTACCCTGGAAGAATTCTCTGATTTGCTGGGTATCCCTATCTTGGATCAGACTCCCTTCACTGGTTGGGAAAAGACTCTTAGGCTTGAGGAGATTGTTGCAGCCCTCCCTTTGACCACCAAGGAGGTAATGGACAACTGGGTGACTAGAAGCAGAGTTAAGGGTTTCTTGGCCAAGTTTATGATCGGTAAAGCTAACAGTTTCTGGAATGACTTAGACTTCAGGGCGTATGAAGACACTCTGGCTCTCTTAATCTATGGTCTGGTTCTATTTCCAAATCCTCATAACTTCATTAACATCACTGCCATAAGGATCTTCATGTCTCGGAACCCTGTGCCCACTCTCTTGGGTGATATTCTACAACAACTCTATGCTCGTACTGCCCGAAGACGAGGAACTCTGTGGTGTTGTATTCCTTTGTTAGTGAGGTGGTTTATTTCGCACCTCCCTAAGTTCGTGCTGAAGAACAAAGAAGTAAGAGGCTGGGCTCATAGGTTAATGTCTCTCACTGATAATGACATCATTTGGACTCTCAGAGGTTTGGATGAAGTAGCTGTTATTGATCGTTGCGGAGAATATCCTAATGTTCCTTTGATTGGTACCCAAGGAGGAATCTCTTATAATCCGTGTCTAGCTCTCCGTCAGTTTGGAAGAGCCAGAAGAGCATGGCCTCATGAGATGTTGGTGCCTCACATCAGTTTTGAGTTTCAGGTAGATAGTGACGAGCTGCGTCGTAGATTCATCAAGGCTTGGGACAGAATTCACAAAGCTGACCCACAAGAGTTGGGACCGAAGACTTCTCTACCTATGGAATCCTACTACAGATGGGTCCGCATCCGTGCTCAGAAGTTAGGTATGCCATACGAAGCTGTCAGACCCATCATTCTTGAATATCCTGATAGAGATGGGGCTCCTCCAACTATTCTCCCTCCTTAGATACCTACTGATGTTGATACACTAAAGAGGTCTTGGGCACAACTACAAGAAGAACGGGATTCTTATCGGGAAAAGTTCAACGAGCAGGAATTGAAGATCCAGAAGCTGACAAAGCAATTGGAGAATGAGCGTGCCTTGAATGACTACATCCATACTGAGAAGAAGAGACCCTGGGATCACTGATGAGCTTTGGATGTTCTTTTACAGTTTTTATTCTCCTTTTCAGTATTTCCATTTTATGTAACGCCTAAGGGCAATCTGTTGAACAATTTAAATTCCAAAGTTTAAATCTAATAAAGTGTGTTCCCTGTTGTTTACAAAGTTGAATCCCGATTGTCTTTGAAAACATAAATCATACGCATTCCATTCATCATATGCATCACAGGTACTCTTCTTTTCAGGTTTCTTAATGTTCTTCGCTGTTTATTTCAGCAATCATCATGAATCCTGAATCATCTACTGAGCAATCCATCAAGGCCCTCCAGGCTCAGAATGCCCAGTTCCAAGAATTGATCATGAGTTTAGCCCAAGGTCAAGAGGAATTGAAGGCTCTGCTGGTCAAGAAGAAGAAGAAGAGAACTGTACTATTCAACACTGGCCGGAGGTTTGGCAATACACTGCAGAATGAGGTTGATCAAGCTGGTTCTTCTGTAGGGAAAGGCAGTCCCCAAGGGGGAAGGGTTCCTAGTCCTGTGGTCTCTGACAACGAGACTGATTTCAATGAAGAGTAGTACCCTCCTGCTGAAGACAGGTACAAGCAGTTAGAGGATCGTCTGAATGCCATGGAAATTCAACAGGTGCCTGGGTTGGATTTTGGAGATTTGGGTTTATCTTCTGGGGTGGTAATCCCACATAAGTTCAAGGCACCATCTTTCGCAAAGTATGACGGGGCGTCCTGCCCTAAGCTACATCTCAGATCTTATGTGCGGAAGATCCAACCATATACTGTGGACAAGAACTTATGGATCCATTTCTTCCAGGAGAGTCTTTCAGGGACTCATCTCGAATGGTTCTATCAGTTGGATGGAACCAATATTCGTAACTGGGAGGACTTGGCTACTGTTTTTAATAAGCAGTATCAGTATAATGCCGACCTCGCTCCTACACGTACCCAACTCCAGGGTATGTCGCTAGGATCGGGAGAAGGTTTTAAAGAGTACGCGCAGAAGTGGAGGGACTTGGCTGGCAGGGTGCAGCCACCGTTAACCGACCGTGAACTCGTGGACATGTTCTTGGGGACCCTATCTGGTCCGTTCTTCAATCATCTCATTGGCAATTCTTCTGCAGGGTTTACAGACCTCATTCTGACTGAGGAAAGGATAGAAGCTGGTATGAAATCAGGGAAGATACAGAAAGGTGCATCCTCAAGTTCTGAAAAGAAGCCTTTCAAGAAAGAAGCCAGTGCTGTGTATGGGCCCAGAAGGCAAAATAAATCGGAACGCCGCCAAGCTGTCAACGCGTTGGTAATTGCAAAGCCTACTGCCGCTCCTCGGCAACCTAACCAACCAAGGGGAGAGAGACCCAGAAGAGAATACACTCGGCTTAGTATGACCTTGTCTCAGATCTTGCCGCAACTGCTATCAACCAACTTGGTAACTGTCAGAGAAGCTCCGAAGGTGGTATACACGACCTCTCCGAAGTATAACCCCAACGCCCGCTGTGCTTATCACTCTGATAGCCGGGGGAATTCTACTGATGATTGCTGGGCCCTGAGGAATAAGGTCCAGGACCTTATCGATGCCAAGGAAATACAGTTTGAGGCGCCCGAAAGGCCCAACGTTGTGACTGCTCCTATGCCCCAGCATGGAGTAAATGCTATTGAGGAAGACCCGTATGTAACCTCTGTAGATGATATTATGACTCATTTATTGAATGTCAAGAGGAACCTGTTGCTAGCCGGTTTATTTCCGGGCTGTAGCAAGGGTTGCCTTCTATGTGCTGTTTCACCTACTGGTTGTCCGTTGCTGAAGTCAGGCGTCCAAAACCTGATGGATAGCAAAGAGATCTTGTTCAAGAAGACTGCTGTTCCTATTGTTCCTACTGAAGAAGTATCCGTTATCACCATTTTCAACAATCCTACCAAGGCTCCCCCGAGGAAGCCAGTCAAAATCATGTCTGTTGCACCTATCATCATCACTGTTCCGGGGCCCCTCCCCAATAAATCTGACAAGGCTGTCCCATGGCACTATGGGGCAGACGTGTATGTGCTCGGAGTAAAGCAGGAGTTTAACACTAGTACCGGCATCAGTAACATCACTGGTCACGCTAAAGTTACTCGCAGTGGTAGGCTCTTCTCGCCTGACATTGCGCCACCAGTTATCCGAAGACCTCTTATCATCACGCCTACAAATGCGCCTGTTTCCCCTCCTGATCAAGTTTCTACCCCTGTTGCCGAGTCATCTGACACTCGGGGCAAAGGGATTGCTGATATGCCTGCCCAGATGGAGGCACCGAAGACTGTTAATGTTGAAGCTTCACAGCAAGAGATGGAAGAAATCCTTAAGATCATCAAGAAGAGTGATTTCAACGTCGTTGAACAGCTGGGGCACACCCCCTCTAAGATCTCTATGCTATCACTGCTATTATGTTCAGAGGCCCATGCCAAGGCCCTGATTTCCTTCCTGAAGACGGCCCATGTGCCACAAGAAACGTCTGCCGATCAATTTACTGATTGTGTGGCCAACTTGATCGCTGACAATGGGCTGGGTTTCTCTGATGCTGATCTGACCGCTAAGGGAAGGAACCATAATGATGCCCTGCATGTCTCCATTGAATGCAGGGGTACTACTCTTGCACACGTGTTGGTAGACACCGGTTCTTCACCAAATGTATTGCCCAAGAAGGCCTTAGACAGGTTGGATTGTGAGGGTCTGGAGTTGAAGCCTAGTAACATCGTTGTCCGAGCCTTTGACGGGTCGAAGAGGATGGTACATGGTAAAGTGGACATTCCAATCCGGGTTGGTTCTCAAGTCTTTGACTCAACATTCTATGTGATGGACATCTGACCATCCTATTCTTGTTTGCTGGGTCGTCCTTGGATCCACAAGGCTGGGGCTGTGACCTCCACTCTACACGAAAAGCTCAAATACACTGTCAGAGGGAAGATTGTTACAGTACATGGGGAGGAAGAATACATGGTTAGTCACTTAACTCGTTCCGGTATATAGAGATGGACGGGGAGTTCATTGAAACCCCCTTTCAACATTTTGAAGAGGTGCCTCCAACATTGGCGTCAGCAGAGACAGTGATTGAAGAAGACTTTCCTTTGAAGATGACTTCCTTGAAGGACGCCTGGGCTGTGATTGAGAAAGGTGAATGTGCAAACTGGGGCAGGCTCCCTGATTTTACTCCAAAGACTGACAAGTTTGGGCTGGGTTTCACTGCAGAGGCTCAGAGGGCTGTACATAAAGCAAGGATTGGAAGACCTCCCGTATTCATCACCAACCCGGGAGTGAATGCTATTGAAGGCGATGCGGAGGAATCTGAGTTTGATAGCTAGATCTACCCGACGACCGACGGTGGACTGAACAATTGGACTGCAAAAGACTACATACTTGTTACTTTTGTTACTCAGTAATGAATTCCTTTGTTTTTAAATTTGTAATGAACAATAAATTGAAACTTTACGGCCCGGTGTCTTACCCGGGGCACCATGGTTTCATTTGTGAGGGCTTATTACTTGTCATTTCCATATATCATGAATAAAAACATTGGACGTTTTTCGCATTTCAAATCTTGTGCTCCCTTTCTTTCTTTCTTTATTGCAAAACAACTATATTTACACACACTCACCTATACAGGTTTCAATCCACTCTGGATCTTACTGGTAACGACTCTGCTACTGCCAGTTATGACTTCGAAAATCCGATCAACTTAGCCGAAGACGAAGGTGAAGATTATTGCGAAGTGCCTGGTGAGCTTGCAAGACTGTTACTCCAGGAAGAGAGGGCCATTCAGCCACATGAAGAGCCAGTGGAAACGGTAAATCTTGGTACTGAGGCAGACAAAAAGGAAGTCAAGATTGGGGCCAACCTAGAGCTCAGCGTGAAACAACGGTTGATTCAGATGTTGCATGATTATGTGGAAATCTTTGCCTGGTCTTACGAAGACATGCCTGGGTTGGATACTGACATTGTGGTCCATCACCTGCCTACCAAGGAAGACTGCCCTCTGGTTAAACAAAAGGTCCTCCGTGTGCGTACAGAGATGTCCGAGAAAATCAAAGCTGAGGTGATGAAGCAATTTGACGCCGGTTTTCTTGCAGTGACTTCTTACCCTCAGTGGGTTGCCAACGTGGTTCCAGTGCCGAAGAAAGATGGTAAGGTCAGAATGTATGTTGACTACAGGGATTTGAACAGGGCCAACCCCAAGGATGACTTCCCCTTGCCTCACATCGACGTTCTGGTTGACAATACTGCTCAGCATAAAGTGTTTTCTTTCATGGACAGCTTTTCAGGTTATAATCAGATCAAAATGGCTCCTGAAGATATGGAAAAGACTACCTTTGTTACTCAGTGGGGCACCTTCTGCTACAAGGTCATGCCATTCGGGTTGAAAAATGTTGGGGCAACCTACCAAAGTGCCATGGTTGCTTTATTTCATGACATGATCCACCATGAGATAGAAGTATACGTCGATGATATGATTGCAAGGTCTCAAACTGAGGAGGAACACCTTGACCATCTGCAGAAGCTGTTTGACCGTCTGAAGTTGTACAAGCTAAGATTGAATCCAAACAAATGCACCTTCGGGGTAAGATCTGGAAAGTTGTTAGGCTTCGTCGTGAGCGACAAAGGTATTCAAGTGGACCCTGCCAAGGTTAAAGCCATACAAGAGATGCCAGTTCCCAAGACATAGAAAGAAGTCAGAGGCTTTCTAGGACGTCTGAATTACATTGCTCGATTCATCTCACATCTAACTGCTACCTGTGAACCAATCTTCAAGCTGCTGAAGAAACATCAGGTAGTACGTTGGAATGATGAATGTCAGGCCGCTTTCGAAAGAATCAAAGAGTATCTTCAAGAACAACCCATTCTTATGCCACCGGTTGAAGGGAGACCTATAATACTATACTTGACAGCTCAATGGGGTGTGTGCTAGGGAAGCATGACGAGTCTGGCCGAAAAGAGCATGCCATTTATTACCTTAGCAAAAAGTTTACCGACTGTGAAACCAGATACTCACTGCTCGAGAAAACTTGCTGCGCTTTGGTATAGGCTGCTCGCCGGCTGAGACAGTATATGTTGACTCACACCACTCTGTTGATCTCTAAAATGGATCCGATCAAGTACATATTCGAAAAGCCTGCTCTGTCTGGAAGAATAGCAAGATGGCAGATGATCTTGACAGAATACGACATCCAGTACACGACTCAGAAGGCAATCAAGGGAAGTGTATTGGCAGACCATTTGGCACACCAGGCAGTAGACGACTACCAGTCAATGAACTTTGAATTTCCCGACGAGAACATCATGGTAGTAACTGATTGTGAGGTACCTGGACCGGATGAAGGACCTGAGGAAGGATCCCGATGGTCTATGCACTTTGACGGAGCCTTCAACGCTTTGGGTAACGGTATCAGCGCTGTGATCATATCCCCCAAAGGCACTCATACTCCACTTACTGCCCGAGTATGTTTCAACTGCACCAACAATATGGCGGAGTATGAGGCATGCATCATGGGTCTTCAAGCTGCAATTGACTTAAGGATCAAGTTTCTGAGTGTCTCCGGAGATTCCGCTCTCGTGATCAATCAGAACAAAGGCGAGTGGTATACGAAACACCCAAATTTTATTCCTTATAAAGAATGTGTGTTGACATTGATCCCCCACTTCACAGAGATAACTTTTGAACACTTCCCAAGAGAGGAGAATCAGTTGGCGGACGCGCTGGCTACGATGTCTTCTATGTTCAAAGTCAAATGGGACAACGAGGCTCCCTGAATCATTATCTGGAAACTGGATGAACCTGCATATTGTTGTGATCTTGAGGCTGAGATGGTAACTGAAAAACCTTAGTATCATGAGGTGAAGAAGTACCTCGAAGCTCAAGAATACCCTGAAGGCGCATCTGTCAACGACAAGAAGTTTCTGAGAAGATTCGCTGCAAAGTTCTTCCTCAGCAACGACATTCTTTACAAGCGAAACCATGATTCAACCTTACTGTGTTGCGTGGATAAGACTGAAGCAGAAAAGATCATGGCAGAACTACATGAAGGTACCTTCGGGACACATTCCAGTGGACATACCATGGCAAAGAAGATCCTTCGGGCAGGATATTTCTGGTCTACCATGGAAGCTGACTGTTACCAACATTCTCGGACCTGTCATAAATGCCAGATATATGCTGATAAAGTGCACGTTCCTCCAGTCCCTCTGAATGTCTTGACTGCACCTTGGCCTTTTGCAATATGGGGCATTGATATGATCGGCGAGATTAAACCTACGACATCCAACGGGCATCGCTTCATCCTGGTGGCGATCGATTACTTTACAAAGTGGGTTGAAGCAGCTTCCTACGCTACCGTAACCAAGAACGTCGTGGCACGGTTCATTTAACACAACCTGATCTGTCGATACAACGTCCCGGAAAGGATCATTACAGACAACGGTACCAATCTTAATAACAAGATGATCACTGAGCTCTGCGAGAAATTCAAGATATAGCACCACAACTCTTGTCCTTATCAGCCGAAGATGAATGGGGCTGTGGAAGCAGCTAATAAGAACATCAAAAAGATCGTGCAGAAGATGACAGTGACCTATAAAGATTGGCACGAGATGTTACCGTTCGCTCTTCAAGGGTATCGTACCTCAGCAAGAACGTCAACCGGGGTAACTCCCTTTTCCTTGGTCTATGGCATGGAGGCAGTCTTGCCGATTGAAGTTCAGATACCCTCTCTCCGGATAATGAAGGATGCAGGCTTGAGCGAAGATGACTGGATCCAGACTCGACTTGATCAGTTAAACCTAATTGACGAAAAGAGACTCACTGCTATTTGTCATGGTCAAACGTATCAAAAACAGATGATCAGGGCATTTAACAAGAAAGTCAGACCACAAGAGTATCAAGTTGGGGACCTGGTAATCAAGCGCATCATTCTTCCTCAAAGTGATCCCAGGGGCAAATGGACCCCTACGTACGAAGGTCCATTTGTGGTTAAACATGTCTTCTCAGGAGGAGCCATGGTTCTAACCACTATGGATGGTGACGACCTTCCTCACCCCGCCAATGCAGACATAGTAAAAACATACTACGCATGAATAAAAGACCCGCTAGGTTGACACACCTAGGCAAAAATAAGGGCTTCCCGGCGAACCAAAAGGGTTCGGGCAAAAATAAGGGATGAAATGAAAAAAATCTGTACACCCGTCAAGTCGAAAACCTGAAAAGGCGGCTTGGGCAAAAATGGGTATCCCGGTGGACTGAAAACCCGAAAGGGCGGTCCAGGCAAAAGTTAGGGATAAGTGTAATACTATGTCTCATTAAATCACCTTGCATCCAGAATCCGATATCAACTATCAGGTTCAGACGACATCGATCAGTCAGCTTCATCTTCTACTGAGCAGCCAAGTGATGAGACGCTCAAAGATATAAAGGCGATAGCAGAGTTGGAACCCAGTGGGATTATTCTTTCCACATAGCTGTTTTGTTTTCCTTTCACAAAATTGTATAAAATCTGTTGTTCGGCGGCGTCCTCTTACTAGGACGTCAGTCTCTTGTACATAAACGCCTATTTACAGGCAAATTCAAAAATCAATACAAATTCACTTTTCAGCTAAATTGCCAATTATTTTCCTTTTTTCAATTTTGTTGTGCAAAGAACGTCCAATGTTCGTTTTTGATATATGCAGTTGACACTAATTGCTAATTCATAAATATTTGCATATGAAACAAAGGGCTAATTACAGGTGACATCAGAAACAGGGGCAATAATGAGTCGTCTAAAGCGATCTAGTTGCTCTGTCCACCAAGGTACCTAGGTAAGTTCGGCTGAAAAATGTAGCCCAGATACCTTCACTCCCCGCCGAGTAAGACAAGATTCAACAATTCTCTCCCAAGCAGTTGGTCTCCAATCAGCCCTAAAAAGGCACAATATCCCAAGCAAGTCAGTAACACTCCCCCCGAGCAGAGTTAATCTACTGTCAGCCTCAAGGAGTTGGATTATCCCCCGAAGATCTCAATATTCCCCAACGGAGTATACAGATGTTCCTAAGCAAGTATCCCCGACGGTCTTAATATAAGATTGTTCCCCGGCGGAATCCAGACACCCCAGTGGAGCCATTCCCCAGTCCAATCTGAAAAGTTTCCCCAGGAGAGTTCAATCAATCTCCCCAGTAGATTCAGGAAGCTTATCCCCAGTAGATTCTGGAAGCTTATCACCTGCAGAGTACGAACGCGCCTCCCCGGTTTTATTCAAAGGTTATTTCCCCACCAGGATATAACTGGGTTATCTTCAGCCAATTGCCATGGAAAGACCGTCCCCGGCAAAGTCTTCCTATCCCCAACGGAGTTCATCAAATCTTCCAACAGAACTTATCAACGGTATCCCCAGCGGAGTTATCATCAAATCTCAGCAAAGTACCTCTCTTCCCCACAGAGTATTTCCCCGCAGAGTAATCTCTCCAACAAGTTTATTCCCCAACGGAGTCATCTTCTCCTACCGGTTTATTCTTGCAACCATCATCCCCAGCGGAAATGAAGAACTTCACTCTTCCAACATCAGCCCAGGATTTAATTTCCCGACATCCGTCAAGGATTTATTTTCCTAGACGAAAATACATTCATAAACATTTCACGTTATCATACACCATGACGCATGCATATACGCATCATGAACATACAATCTCAATTATTTTGAGAACATCACGCATTGCATACATCACGTCATTGCATACAACTAACGTTTTGTCTTTTCAGGACAAAGGTCAATACAAAGATGATCACTATCAACTGTCGCAGTTCTAGATTCGATACCTGTATCTAGCCAGAGTATATCTGTAAGCGATTACTTATGGATTCGACACCTGTATCCAGCCAGGGCATATCTACATGAAGAAATTCCGGACTCGATTTCTGTATCTAGCCAGGGCACGTCTGAAGAGTTTGAAGATTCGATTCCTGTATCCAGCCAGGGCATATCTGTTGACGACTAGTTCCGGGCTCGATTCCTGTATCCAGCTAGGGCACGTCTGAAGAGTTTGAAGATTCGATTCCTGTATCCAGCCAGGGCATATCTGTTGATGACTATTTCCGGATTCGATTCCTGTATCCAGCCAGGGCATATCTGTTGACGACTAATTCTGGACTCGATTCCTGTATCCAGCCAGGGCACGTCTGAAGAGTTTGAAGATTCGATTCCTGTATCCAGCCAGGTCATATCTACTGACGACTATTCCGGACTCGATTCCTGCATCCAGCCAGGGCACGTCTGAAGAGTTTGAAGATTCGATTCCTGTATCCAGCCAGGGCATATCTGTTGACGACTAATTCCAGATTCGATTCCTGTATCTAGCCAGGTCACATCTGTGAGTAACTGATTGTAGACTCGATACCTGTATCTAGCCAGGGCATTTCTACATGAAGAGTTTAGAGATTCGATACCTGTATCCAGCCAGGGCATATCTACATAAAGAGTTTGAAGATCAACCCCTGTAACAGGCCAGGTATTTATTCTTTCTTTCTCAGGTACGCAAGTTCTCGTTAAGGAATCCCTTACGCGATCGACACCCAAATGGCATCTATAAGCCCATCCACACACCAACAGTCTCCAAATGGCATCCATAAGCCCATTCCCGATAAGATTCTGTCACAGCTCCAGATGGCATCTATAAGCCCATCCTCCTATCCATCATTCCTCCAAATGGCATCTGTAAGCCTATTCCTGCCATCACACTGCTAACATTCTACTATGTGAGTGTAAATTTCTGGGCACTCTAGTGTTCAATCATCTTCCACCTTCGGATTACGAAAGGCACGCCAGCCAATCTACATCCTCAGGTCTAAGAAGATTGAACAGGGGAAACTGTTGTACCCCAAAATTTGCCCTCCCATATTCTTCAAGATTTGCCAAGATCAAGCTTCAAAATCCCTCAAGGGTTGCACAGTCCAATTGCCTCATAACACAGTCAAAATTAGGGTTTTGGTTCTTGCAAAGAAATTGAGGTTTTCAAGGGTCCAATCAAGTCCCATATGCCTATATACATTGTCAAGCGTCTATGTGTCAAGTTTCAAGACTCACAGCACCAAGTTGCACAGTCAAAAGCCCTAATTGCTTCACGGTCAACTGCAGGGGTAAAATGGTCATTTGACAGTCAAAAGTCAAAATTTTTGATAAACATCTTATTTTGAAGCCACAATCATCATTTTATCAATTCTTGATCATGATTTCTCAAGCATGGCTCAAAAAGTCTCAAGATGCAAAAGTTTCTATTTTTGGACAGCTGAAAAGTCAACTGTAACTTGACCAAGGCATAACTTTTTCATGGTTCATCAGAAAAATCCCATCCAATGCTCATTCTGAAGGGGATGACATTTCCTACAACTCATCCTCACACTCCAAGTCCAAGAAATGCTCTCACAAAAACTTATCAATTTCTACATTATAGGTCATTTTCAAAAGTCAACAAAAAGGCACTTTAAGTCAAAGACCATAACTTGAGATTGGTGAATCAAATTGACATGGTACCAAAGGAATTGGTTAGAGGACTTCAAGACCTTTCCAAAATGTCCAAGAAGATGTTCATATCTTCCAAATTGAGCAAGATATGCATTGAAGAAGTTGGGAAATTTTTGGGAACTTTCAAAAGTCAACTTTGCCTAAAACACTTCAATTTTGCTAATGGGCCTCAAATTCCTTCTTGAAACTTTTCCCAAAGCCTATGCACGACCCATTGAGCTTAAAATGATTTATTTTCTTATTTTTAATTAATTAATTGAATTTTTATTATTATTAATTCATTTAATTGGTTTTAATTGTAGAAAAATATCAAAGCATGGTTGTCAAATCTTTTTATGAAGCAAATACACTCCACACATGCTAAAGATCTCGTGCATCACTCAAGGGGACAAGATCTCCCAAATTGGCAAGGTTTTCATTGAAAAAAGATTAGAAATTATATGATTGAAAATCAAAGATTGAAAACTTAAATTCATGGACTTTTGGGCCAAGGTTTTAACCTAATTCTGTTCCAATACAAATGCAAGAGCTAACCCTAAAGCTAGACACGCACAATTGCTGCTGAAACGATACAACCAAATTGCAAAAAACTCAAGAAAATTGTGAAATTGAAATCCTATTTGCAGGTGGATTCAAGGCCTAAAAGTGATTCAAACATATTGCCTGAGTCTCCAGGAAGCTATTACCATCAAGAACAAGCTCTCATACCCAAAGAAAACGGTAAAATAGAGTCACGGTTTGACCAAATATTCCCATAATCGAAATCCAGTTTTTATGCATTATTGACATGTTTTGCTTGTTGATTTGTATTGCTGACATCTTCCTGAAGCTTTTGATATAGTTTAATTGTGCTAAAACTGCCTGAATCGAAATCCACCATGGATAAAATCTAGGGTTTAGAAGCTTGAAAATTAGGGCTTTCTTATTGAGGAAAAATCAGGCCTTGAGACATATACCATTAAACTCAGAAGCTCAAGACGAATTGAATGGAATCCTCGCGCCCTTTTTATATTGTCTCTAATTCTATTCGCTATTTTTTCACTGTTATAGTTAGTGGGGGTTTAAAACCCCCGCTATCTTATTTTATATTTTGCAGAAGAAAGAAGAAGACGAAGGGCGTGGCATCTCCTGGTTGGTGAATTCAAATCTGCGCGCATTTTCCAGCATGGTTATTGCTTTTCTTATAATATTTTTATTGGTCATTATGTTTACAAACGCGTTTGAATGGCGTAGTGGTTGGAGACATTGCTGGCAAGCGCTGGGACCTGGGTTCGATTCATAGGTCCCCCATATAATTCTTTCTATTTTTTCACAAAGCATTCACATGAAGTGTTCATTCAAAGGTCCATCATGCACTCTCATGCCTAAGCCTGCCAAGTGGCCATGAGATCCATCCAGTGGCCAGGAGATGGAGTCTATGGTGTGCTCCAGTCAACGCGCGTGCACATGATTCCTGAAAGTCAACCAGGCTTGGTCTTCAATGGGCCAGAATTTCTCACATAAACCTCCACTTTGGGCCATCTAACCCCCTTGGTTTACATGTTTTAATTTTATTTTATTTTATTTTCTAATTCTTTTAATTGTTTTAATTATTTTTATTAATTCACTATAAATTAATTTTTCACAATAAAATCAGAAAATCAAAATTGTAAATATATATTTAATTATTTATTAAATTTTATCATTAACCTATTTTTTGTAAATAAATACTAATAATTAATTTAGTTTAATTTAGGTTTAAATTTTAATTCTTTCTCTTAAATAAATAAAAATGGCATAGAATTAGGTTTTGATTTTTTTTTAATCATATTTTATTACCATCATCATTATTTATTAATTATTATTTTTTTGTAAATAACATGAAAATTAATTAATTAGCTTAAATTAGTTTAACTTTAACATTTTTCTTAATAATTAAAATAAACTTAGAACTAGGGTTTTCTTTTAATTTTAATTGCTTTATTTCCATAAATACAAAAAAACATAAAAAAACATCTTTCTTGTAAATAATTAATTAAATAATTAGGTCTTAATTTAACTTAATTTCTCAAAAGGATCCAAAACCCTCGGACGTTCAGTTTAATTTATTCGCGCACTATTTTCTTATTGGATCATTATGTAACTGCTTCCAAGGATGTAATAGTAATTAGGTTTATTGCTTTTTACTTTCCGCATCTTTATCAAAAACGGGTCTTTGTATTTTGGCGATGTATAGACCCGCGCCTTGTAATAGCGTAGCTTTTACCTTTCCGTCTTTTAATTTTCCGCACTCCTAACTGCTAATTGCATGAAAGAATGTATGATAACTAAAAACAACTCGTAGCTCACGATTGCATGATCAAAGATAACTCTTAACATGAAAACAACACACAACGCACACACCACTTCTAGGGTACGCCTTACTCGTTGCCTTCGAAAGTGGTCGTCAAGCATAGGATGTTTTAGCGGTCGCTCTTATGTCTAAGATCCAGTCGCCTCGAAACGGTTGCCTCAGATAAAAGGATCTAAGACATTAGGGTTACTTCTAAGGTGTCCTAACTGTTGCTTCGGTGACCACACTGTCCCTACAATCGAATTGACCCGAACACCTCCAACGGTGGTGCTACCTACCTCTCAATGGTGGGATAGCACTACCTTAAGGACTTTTACACAGCCTAATTCCTTAGGGTAGGTAGATGACTCATGGGTACTTGCTCTCTTCAAAAACAAACAAAAATATTTTCACACTGACACTTTCAAAAGCTTTCAAAACAAATTTTTCATACACTCTTGAGGACAGATACAAGAGTTACTTAGAAATTTTTCAAACAAAACTTTTTCAAAACCCACTCACACTTGAAAAGAAAACATCTTTTGAAAACATAAGAGCAAGTACCTAAGAGCCCGTGGATAACCACGGATAGAAAGGGTGCTAACACCTTCCCTTTCTATAAATCTACCTCCCGAACCGAGAAGCATTCTCGATAAGGAATTTTGCCGTGCTTTTGTCCTTTCCATGTTGGAGAACATAAAAGACGGTGGCGACTCTTGCTTACCGCGACATTTCGCGAACCAGCTTAAAAAAAGTTAGTTCTATTTCCACCGATCACAGAACTGTTAGAATATCAAATTCTTTCAAGAACCCTAAAACCTTGAAATCCTTATTACAAATCCCTCTCTCACTACAAACAAGCCATCTCAGTTACAAACCAACACCTCACTACTTCTTCAGTAAGGGTAAGGCTGGCTTGATCTCTATGATCAAAAGGGCATAAAAGCATTCATGTCACTAATTTTCCAGTAAGGGTAAGATCGATTTGATCTCCATGATCAAAAGGGTATAATCATTCATACATGCCATATTGTGCCTAAACATTAAATTTCTTCATATATTGGCTTTATTTGCATTTTATGATTTTATTTAATGTGTTCATGAGATTCAACACTACAGATTTTAAACAGGATCCCATGCAGGTTCATTAAGGAACGTTGAGGCCAGAACATGAATGGCCAAAAGCCAAAAGCCAAATGGCCAAAACAGAATAGTTTACACATGACACCAATACATGGCGAGACAGACATCCTGAGAAGGTTAAGGACGTTGAGGCCAGAACACAAATGGCCAAAAGCCAAAACACAAATGGCCAAAACGAAATAGTTTACACGGCCAACAACTGTTTCACCCCTCCAATCAGGTCCGTATACTCCTAAACTCTCTCTCTATTTGTATTATGTTCCTTTAATTAGTTAATCGTTATTATTTTTATTAATCACTAACCAATTAACATTTTTTCCAAATAAAATCAAAAACACAAAAAAATATTTTATTTATTAAAATTAGCTTCATCACTTTTATTTTTGTAAATAAATTAATTTAATCAATTTAGCTTTAATTAGATTTAACTTTTAATATTTTTTGCAATATTTAAAATCAATTTAGAATATTAGGTTTTTATTAGCATTAATTCAATTTATTTTATTTCTTTAAAAACTCAAAAATCCAAAAATATTTTCATTATTTAATTTAATTTAATTGTTCATTTAATTTAATTCCATTTAATTCAAAAATAACCAAAAAAATCACTTTCTTTCAAAAAAGGGTCAAAATCCCAAAAAACTCGCATCCGATTTAATTTCCAGCACGCGATCGATTTTTCCATATTATTGTACTTGCTTCCGGAATGTAATAACTTTAATTAGGACTTTATTTATTTATTACTTTATTTTACTTTCCGCAATTTACTTTTCAAGGGTTGTTTTTGGCGATGTAAATACCCGACGCCTTGTAATAGCATAGATTTATTTTCCGCAACATTTAACTGTTAGATGTATGTTAACTAGGCTATGCATGACAAGACTTATATGAAAATTAAAATCAAAACGTAGCTCACCATAATATGTACAAAGATAACTTAACTGAAACCTGACACACTCGCACATGCCACTCCTAGGGTACGCCTCACTTGGTTGCCTCGACGTGGTCGTCAAGTACAGGGTGTTTTAGAGGTCGCCCTCCTGTCTAAGATCCAGTTGCCTCGAAACGGTTGCCTCGGATAAAAAGGATCTAGGACATTAGGGTTACTTCTAATGCGTCCTACTATTGCTTCGGTGACCATATGTCCCTTAATCGAATTGACCCGAAAAACTCCAACGACGGTGCTACCTACTCCTCAATAGTGGGATAACACTGTCTAAAGGACATTTACACAGCTTAATTCCTTTGAGTAGGTAAATTCCTTTGAGTTGCCCCTGTTCAATCTTCTTAGACCGGAGGATGCAGATTGGCTTGTGTGCCTTTCGTAATCCGAAGGTAGAAGATGATTGAATACTAGAGTGCCCAGAAATTTGCACTCACATAGTAGAATGTCAGCAGTGTAGTGGCGGGAATGGGCTTATAGATGCCATTTGGAGAGATGATGGATAGGAGGATGGGCTTATAGATGCCATCTGGAGATGTGACAGAACCTTGTCTGGAATGGGCTTATAGATGCCATTTGGAACTGTAATGGTTGTCGTGGAGATGGGCTTATAGATGCCATCGGGAGGTTGTCGATCGCGTAAGAGATTCCTTAGCTAGAACTTGCGTACCTGAGAAAGAAAGATAATTACCTGGCCTGTTACAGGGGTTGATCTTCAAACTCTTCATGCAGACATGCCCTGGCTGGATGCAGGCGTCGAATCTACAATTAGTTGCTCACAGATGTGCCCTGGCTAGATACAGGTATCGAATCTTCAAACTCTTCAGACGTGCCCTGGCTGGATACAGGAATCGAATCTGGAAATAGTCGTCAACAGATTTGCCCTGGCTGGATACAAGTATCGAATCTTCAAACTCTTCAGACGTGCCCTGGCTGGATACAGGAATCGAATCTGGAAATAGTCGTCAACAGATTTGCCCTGGCTGGATACAGGTATCGAATCTTCAAACTCTTCAGACGTGCCCTGGCTGGATACAGGAATCGAATCTGAAAATAGTCGTCAACAGATTTGCCCTGGCTGGATACAGGTATCGAATCTTCAAACTCTTCAGACGTGCCCTGGCTGGATACAGGAATCGAATCTGGAAATAGTCGTCAACAGATTTGCCCTGGCTGGATACAGGTATCGAATCTTCAAACTCTTCAGACGTGGCCTGGCTGGATACAGGAATCGAATCTGGAAATAGTCGTCAACAGATTTTCCCTGGCTGGATACAGGTATCGAATCTTCAAACTCTTCAGACGTGCCCTGGCTGGATACAGGAATCGAATCTGGAAATAGTCGTCAACAGATTTGTCCTGGCTGGATACAGGTATCGAATCTTCAAACTCTTCAGACGTGCCCTGGCTGGATACAGGAATCGAATCTGGAAATAGTCGTCAACAGATTTGCCCTGGCTGGATACAGGTATCGAATCTTCAAACTCTTCAGACGTGCCCTGGCTGGATACATGAATCGAATCTGGAAATAGTCGTCAACAGATTTGCCCTGGCTGGATACAGGTATCGAATCTTCAAACTCTTCAGACGTGCCCTGGCTGGATACAGGAATCGAATATGGAAATAGTCGTCAAAAGATTTTCCCTTGCTGGATACAGGTATCGAATCTTCAAACTCTTCAGACGTGCCCTGGCTGGATACAGGAATCGAATCTGGAAATAGTCGTCAACAGATTTGCCCTGGCTGGATACAGGTATCGAATCATCAAACTCTTCAGACGTGCCCTGGCTGGATACAGGAATCGAATCTGGAAATAGTCGTCAACAGATTTGCCCTGGCTGGATACAGGTATCGAATCTTCAAACTCTTCAGACGTGCCCTGGCTGGATATAGGAATCGAATCTGGAAATAGTCGTCAACAGATTTGCCCTGGCTGGATACAGGTATCGAATCTTCAAACTCTTCAGACGTGCCCTGGCTGGATACAGGAATCGAATCTAGAAATAGTCGTCAACAGATTTGCCCTGGCTGGATACAGGTATCGAATCTTCAAACTCTTCAGACGTGCCCTGGATGGATACAGGAATCGAATTTGGAAATAATCGTCAACAGATTTGCCCTGGCTGGATACAGGTATCGAATCTTCAAACTCTTCAGACGTGCCCTGGCTGGATACATGAATCGAATCTGGAAATAGTCGTCAACAGATTTGCCCTGGCTGGATACAGGTATCGAATCTTCAAACTCTTCAGACGTGCCCTGGCTGGATACAGGAATCGAATCTGGAAATAGTCGTCAAAAGATTTGCCCTTGCTGGATACAGGTATCAAATCTTCAAACTCTTCAGACGTGCCCTGGCTGGATACAGGAATCGAATCTGGAAATAGTCGTCAACAGATTTGCCCTGGCTGGATACAGGTATCGAATCTTCAAACTCTTCAGACGTGCCCTGGCTGGATACAGGAATCGAATCTGGAAATAGTCGTCAACAGATTTGCCCTGGCTGGATACAGGTATCGAATCTTCAAACTCTTCAGACGTGCCCTGGCTGGATACAGGAATCGAATCTGGAAATAGTCGTCAACAGATTTTCCCTGGCTGGATACAGGTATCGAATCTTCAAACTCTTCAGACGTGCCCTGACTGGATACAGGAATCGAATCTGGAAATAGTCGTCAACAGATTTGCCCTAGCTGGATACAGGTATCGAATCTTCAAACTCTTCAGACGTTCCCAGGCTGGATACAGGAATCGAATATGGAAATAGTCGTCAACAGATTTGCCCTGGCTGGATACAGGTATCGAATCTTCAAACTCTTAAGACGTGCCCTGGCTGGATACAGGAATCGAATCTGGAAATAGTCGTCAACAGATTTGCCCTGGCTGGATACAGGTATCGAATCTTCAAACTCTTCAGACGTGCCCTGGATGGATACAGGAATCGAATCTGGAAATAGTCGTCAACATATTTTCCCTGGCTGGATACAGGTATCGAATCTTCAAACTCTTCAGACGTGCCATGGCTGGATACAGGAATCGAATCTGGAAATAGTCGTCAACAGATTTGCCCTGGCTGGATACATGTATCGAATCTTCAAACTCTTTAGACGTTCCCTGGCTGGATACAGGAATCGAATCTGGAATTGGGACAATTGATAGTAATCATCTTTGGATTGACCTTTTTCCTGAAAAGGAAAAACATCAGTTGTATGCAATGTCATAATGTATGAAATGCATGATGTCATGAAGTCCCAAAATAAATGAGATAGTGTGTTATGATGCGTATATGCATATGTCATGTATGAAGATGTAATGATTATGAATGTATTTTCATCTAGGAAAATAAATCCTTGACGCATGCCGGGAGCTTGAATCCTGGGCTGACGTTGAAGAGTAGAGTTCTTCGTCTCCGCTGGGGATGATGGTTGCGAGAATAAACCTGTAGGAGAAGATGACTCTGTTAAGGAATAAACTTTGCTGGAGAGATTACTCTGCAGGGAATTACTCTGTGGGAAGAGAGGCACTTTGCTGAGATGTTGATGATAACTTCGCTGGTGATACCATTGTTGAGCTCTGTTGGAAGATTTGATGAACTCCGCTGGGGATAGGAGGACTTCGCTGGGGACGATCTTTCCGTGGCAATTGGCTGAGGATAACCCAGTTATATCCTGGTGGGGAAATAACCTTTGAATAAAACCGGGGAGGCGCGTTCGTACTCTGCAGGTGATAAGCTTCCAGAATCTACTGTGGATAAGCTTCCTGAATCTATTGGGGATAAGCTTCCTGAATCTACTGGGGAGATTGATTGAACTCTCCTGGGGAAACTTTTCAGATTGGACTGGGGAATGGCTCCACTGGATGTCCGGTATACCGCCGGGGAACAATCTTAGATCAAGATTATTGGGGATGCTTGTTTAGGAACATCTGTATACTCTGCTGGAGAATATTGAGATTTTCTGGAGGATAATCCAACTTTCTTAAGGTTGATAGTAGGCTAACTCTGCTTGGGGAGAGTGTTGTTGACTTGCTGGAGATAATATGCCTTTTCAGGGCTTATGGGGGACCAACTCTGCTTGGGGAGAGTATTGCTGAATCTTGTCTTGCTCTGCGGGGAGTGGAGGTAACTTGGTTACGTTCTTCAGCCAAACCTACCTTGGTACCTTGGTGGACAGAGCAACTAGATTGCTTAGACAACTCATTATTACCCCTGTTTATGTGGGAGAAGATACCTGTGGAGGTGTTTGATTGACAAATCTTCTTCTGGTAGGCAAGTGACGAGATGCCGAGACATAGTCGTACGCTCTTGATCCCTAACTTTTGCCTGGACCGCCCTTTCGGATTTTCAGTCCACAGGGATACCCTTTTTTGCCCAAGCCGCCTTTTTAGGTTTTCAACTTTCCGGGTGTACAGATTTTTTCCATTTTCGTCCCTTATTTTTGCCCGAACCCTTTTGGTTCGCTGGGAAGCCCTTATTTTTGCCTAGGCCAGTCGACCTAGCGGGTCTTTGATTATGCATAGTATTTTTTCGACTATGTCCATTCCCTCAGGATGTAGGGAGTTGTCACTGTCAGTAGCGTTCTACTGCCATACCACTAGAAGATATTTGATTTTGCAAGATTCGTCGCTGGAATTCATGCCCAATGCCCCAAGTGACTCAGGCGGAGATTTGCCCCTGGTATTTGGCGTTTGAGAGATTCTCTGAATCTTGCCTTAACTGCCCTAGATGATGGACAATGATCATGCCAGTCTCTTGGTTGGAAGTGCTTTTGTTCACTAGATATTCTTCGTGTGAATTTCTTTGTTGTTCGAACAAATAATCATATGCAAACAATGTTATATTAAAAATGCAAAGCTTATGTCTGCCTTGAAGTTTTTGGAAATGTATTTTTCATAAAAACAAGTGAATTTTTTTTAAACTGTGATGTCAACTCGTTATCTTACCGCAAGCCTTAAGGAGTCAGGATACCTTTCGTAACAGTATGCTTTCGAATTAACCCATGCTTCAGCTAGGACTTTTTAGGGTTGTAACGTGGCCTGGTTCACGGTTTAAGAAACAAAGGATAAAGGCTCAAAGTATATTTGTTCCCACCCGCTCTTCGTGATGTTCTTCAATTCTAAACTCAGCTAATCGTGCATTAGACCTTGTTTGATTCTTTGCTCTGATATTCCGGTGATGGTTCAGATATTGACAGTTTATTTTGAGTAGGCAGTCATTTCTTTTTTGTCGAGGTTTTGTAGGACCTCTTTCTTTTTGAGTTTGTTATCCCTATTTTTTTTGCCTGAACTGCTTCTTTTGTGATTACAGTCAGCGGGATGCCCCAGTTTTGTAAGTCTCCTTCATAGGTTTTGACTTATTGGGCTTTAGTTTTCTGAGGGATAATGACTGCCTGTCTTTATGATTAATCGGAACCATCACTGTCTTTTGTTTTGTAAGGACTCCCTTGATGTTGTTGATTATGCACTTGGATCAGCTGAGAGCTACCCTGCCCCAGGTTATGATTAAGGGTTTTAATTTTTTGTGAAAAGAAAAACTCCTACTTCTTTGGCTCGAAATGGTTGACGAGGGATTATCTTTCTTATAACTCCAGTGTTTAGGAATTGAAACAATGCCTGTACCTCATCAGCGGGGTCTGTTCAAAAGCATACTGTAGATGTCGTGGTATCGTTTTTGTCATCCTCCCTCAAGAGGCTGAGAATTTTCAATCAAGAGTTGATCATTACAAAAATATGAAAACAATTTACATATAGCGAATGCGAATATATTGATTCAAAACAGACATATGCGATGCATTGATAAAGTAATAATGTTTGTCAGACAATAATTGTTTGAACAATCAAAAGAAAATTACAGCTTGGAAATTCTAATGGACAAAAAGTCTTCTCGTCTCAGGACTTGTCACTTCAAATGGTGAATCCTGCAAGGATGGTAGAAGAACTCAGCTTGACCCTCTTGGGTGAAATCCACTACTCCTTCATTAATCAGGTCCTGGACTTTGTTCTTCAGAGCCCAGCAGTCGGCAGTGTCATGTCCAGGACTATCAGAGTGGTATGCACAACTTTTGTTAGGATGATAGTTAGGAGCAGAGATGTTGGGGTTCCGGGGAGGAGCCCTTAGTGTAATCAGATTCAAACTCAATAGGTGTTGTAAAGCTTGAAACAGCGATACGTTGAGCTGGGTGAATTACCTCCTGGGCTTGTTTGGCTTACTCTGATCAACCTGTTGCTCTGGGAGAGGTTATGGTTGGACCTGTGAAGCGGTAGCAATTTTGAGAGGTCTATTCCTCACCATACCAGACTCTTATCCTCTTGGAAGTTGATCAATGACCTGGTCCCTGACTTGGACTGGTTGCTTCATGTTGTATCTCTCTTGATGAAGTTGACTGATCATGGTCCTCAACTCTTCTTTCTCCCGAGCTAAGCCTTGGATGAGAGCCATTTGCCCCAGCATCTGGGTTCTCATTGTATCTTCCTTAGCTTGCAGACGTTTCAGCCGTTCGTCCTTGTCATCTTCGGGACTTTTCTTGGCCAAATTCCCCATGAGGAGTGTCCTCAACTCTTCTTGCCCCTTGGATAGGCTTAGGAAGATCTCCCTGAACTGAGTCTCTTGAGCATGAAGACCCTGGTTATCTTGTTGGGAAGCCATTGCTGAAATAAACAGCGAAGAAGGTAAGTGACCTGTAACAAGGATACCTATAATACAATGATGTGTATGTATGCATGCAATGTTTTCAAGGATCTCGCGGGGTAAACAAGAAAATTGTTAGAATCTGAAACTGGTAGCTTGATTGAAGGAACTTCATGTTGTTAAGAGTCCTTATTCAAGAGTCAAAGCTCACCATATCGAGTGGGTCATAGCCCCTGACTCAAGTCATCAACCGGGCTAGAGGAAAATAAATCCCCTTTGCCCCTTGCTAGACATTTTGGTTCATCATGACCTGCATCACAGACCCTTGAGATCCTTGAAATGGATTACTCCTTATGCAGGATGTATGCAATGGTATGATGGTATGATGTTATGCTATGCATGAAGTGATGTAAGTGAACCCTGTTATGAGTCCAGATTAAGGACTGTAAACAAACCCTGCAAGAAACTCATGGGTTAGGTAACAAGTATGCAAGTAGTCAAGTTTGAAGGCACACAAGTCACACAAAGAGCCCTTAGAATTTAGGCCAGCATGAAGTTCAGGTACTACCCTCTTTCAGTTTCGTTGGTTAAGACCTGTCCTATCAAGAGTAACCGGGTTCTAGAGAATCCCAATAACACTGACTACCCTCAATCGGTCATAACTCCAGCGTCGCAATCTTTTCTTGCGGCCAGAACCATCGCGAGAGTTTAGCCTCAATGGGTGTAGCATACTGCTACTGTTCTATGGCCAAGTTGGGTCAATTTAGGGTTCTAAGGTCGGTTGGTGCTTTAATGACTCCTCAGAAGACCCATATTCTCCTCGTTGCAACACAAGGAATATCGGTACAGACTAAGGTGCCACACCAATATAGCCACTGCTTCACCCGTGTCGGTCTATGCCGGACAGGTCCCTCACAGCTTATGCTACCTAAAAGGGTATCCCCAGATTTGGGTTTAGGATCTATGAAAATCTGATGCAAAAGCCCACAAATATAAAGCAAGCAAAACATTCAATTGAAAACATAAGTATGTTCTAATCCTAAGGTACACCTCACTTTTTATAATCCCCAGCAGAGTCGCCAGTTCTGTGATCGGTGGAAATAGAACTGACTATTTTTAAAGCTGGTTCGCGAAATGTCACGGTAAGCAAGAGTCGCCACCGCCTTTTATGTTCTCCAACATGGAAAGGACAAAAGCACAGCAAAATTCCTTATGAGAATGTTTCTCGGTTCGGGAGGTAGATTTATAGAAAGGGAAGGTGTTAGCACCCTTTCTATCCGTGGTTATCCACGGGATCTTAGGTACTTGCTCTTATGTTTTCAAAAATTTGTTTGCTTTTCAAGTGTGTGTGGGTTTTGAAAAAGTTTCGTTTGAAAAATTTCTAGGTAACTCTTGTATCTGTCCTCAAGAGTGCATGAAAAATTTGTTTGAAAACTTTTTGAAAGTGTCAGTGTGAAAAGTATTTTTGTTTGTTTTGAAAAGAGCAAGTACCCATGAGATCTACCTACTCTAAGGAATTAGGCTGTGTAAGAGTCCTTTAAACAGTGCTATCCCACTATTGAGAAGTAGGAAGCACCGTCGTTGGAGGTGTTCGGGTCAATTCGATTGTAGGGACAGTGTGGTCACCGAAGCAATAGTTAGGACACTTTAGAAGTAACCCTAATGTCCTAGATCCTTTTTATCCGAGGCAACCGTTTCGAGGCAACTGGATCTTAGACAGGAGGGCGACCTCTAAAACACCCTATACTTGACGACCACTTTCGAAGGCAACGAGTGAGGCGTACCCTAGAAGTGGCATGTGCATTGTGTGTTGTTTTCATGTTAAGAGTTATCTTTGATCATGGCATTGTGAGCTACGAGTCGTTTTTAATTACCATACATTCTTTCATGCAGTTTTAAGAGTTAGGAGTGCGGAAAATAAAATACGGAAAAATAAAAGCTACGCTATTACAAGGCGTGGGTCTATACATCGCCAAAAAACAAAGACCCGTTTTTGATAAAGATGCGGAAAGTAAAAAAGCAATAAACCTAATTACTATTACATCCTTGAACAGTTATATAATAATCAAAAGAAATAAAAATAACGCGCGAAATAGAAATTAAATGGGACGTTTTTAGGGTTTTGACCCTTTTGTATCAATTGAGAGTTTTTTTGGTCCTTTACTTGAAATTAAATTAAACTTTAATGCTAATTAATTATTTAATTGGAAAGAAAATGTTTTTTATGTTTTTAGGAGAAGAATTTAAAAGTTAGCAAACCCTAGTTCTAAGTTTATTTTAATTATTAATAAAAATGTTAAAGTTAACTAATTTAAACTAATTAATTAATTTACATGTTTATGTGCAAAAATAATAGTAATTAATAAATAATAATAATAAAATAATGATAATAATAATTAATTAAGAAAAAGATAAAAAGTGTCAAAACCTAATTCTATGTAATTTTTATTTATTAAGAAAAAGATTGAATTTTAAACCTAAATTAACCTAGATTAGTTATTAGAATTTATTTACAAAAAATAAATTAGTGATGAAATTAATAAATAATTAAATATATTTACAATTTTGATTTTCTATTTTTTATTATGGAAAATGAATTTATGGTGAATTAATAATAATAATTAAAACAATTAAAAGAATTAAAAAGAAAAGAAAATAAAATAAAATCAAACTATGCAAACCAAGGGGGTTAGATGGCCCAAAGTGGAGGTCAATTATAAGAAATTCTGGCCCATTAGCCAAAGTCACGTTTGACTTTCTGGCATCACGTGCAGGCTTGTTGACTGGGACACACCATAGACTCCATCTCCTGGCCACTGGCTGGATCTCATGGCCACTTGGCAGGCTTAGGCGTGAGGGTGCATGATGGAATTTTGGGCATATGCTGCATTTGAACGCATTGTGAAAAATAGAAAGAATTGTATGGGGGACCTGGGAATCGAACCCAGGTCCCAGCACTTGCATGACACGTTCCCCAGCCACTACGCCACTGCATTGAATTTGTAAACATAATAACTAATAACAATAATATATGAAAAGCAACCACTATGCTGAAAATATGAAAAAAACGCGCGTGGATTTGAATCCTCCAACCATGCACTGCCACGCATGTCGTCTTCTTCATTTCCTGAAACAAAAAGCAAGCAAATAGCGGGGATTTTAAACCCCCACTAACTTCAACAGTGAAAAATAGCGATTAGAATTAGGGACAATATAAAAAGGGCGCGAGGATTCCATTCAATTCGTCTTGAGTTTCTGAGTTTAATGATATGTGTCTCAAGGCCTGATTTTTCCTTAGTAAAAAAGCCCTAATTTAAAAGCTTGGAAACCCTAAAACGTGTTAATGGAAAATCATGATTCAGAGCGTTATAATGCAATTAAAGCATGTCATTAGCTTCAGAAGGTTCATGTGAATACAAAACACTCAACAATATGTATCAAATGCGCATGAATCATGATATGAAATTCTGGAAAATAATGCAAATCGTAGGGCTTGTTCTTGCGCGTTCTTTGAGCTTCAGGACTCGTTCTTGATTGCAATGTGTTCAGGAAACTACCAGCAAGGTATTGGAAACAAGAAAAGGGTTCGAATTTGCTTGGAGTATTGATTTCAGTTTTCAAGTTTTTCTTGAATTTTTGCAAAGTGGTTATATGGTTTCAGCAACAATTGTGCGTGTAAGGATTCAGGGTTTCATTCAGCATATGTATGTGATGAGAATTAGGTCAAAACCTTGGCCCAAAAGTCCATGAATTTATGTTTGCAATCTTTGATTTTCAATCATGTAATTTTCAATCTTTTTCAATGAAAACCTTGCCAATTATGGATGATTTTCCTTTTTTGATTGAGAAACGAGTTTACCAGCTTGCCCTGATCTGATTTGCTTCACAAAATATCCAAAAACATATCTTTTTGATTTTCCTATAATTAAAACCAATTAAATGAATTAATATTAATATAAATTCAATTAATTAATTAAAAATAAGAAAATAAATTATTTTAAGCTCAATGGGTCGTTAATAGGCTTTGGGTAATGATTCAAGAAAGAATTTGAGGCCCATTAGCAAAAATGAAGTGTTTTAGGCAAAGTTGACTTTTGAAAGTTCCCAAAACTTTCCCAACTTCTCCAATGCATATCTTGCTCAATTTTGAAGCCATGAACATGTTCTTGGACATTTTGGAAAGGCCTTGAAGTCCTCTAACCAATGTCTTTGGTCCCATGTAATTTTGATTTACCAATCTCAAGTTATGGTCTTTGACTTAAAGTGCCTTTTTGTTGACTTTTGAAAATGACCTATAATGTTGAAATTGATAACTTTTTGTGAGAGCATTTCTTGGACTTGGAGTGTGAGGATGAGTTGTAGGAAATTTCATCCCCTTCAAAATGAGAATTGGATGGGATTTTTCTGATAAACCATGAAAAAGTTATGCCTTGGTCAATTTACAGTTGACTTTTCAGCTGTCCAAAAATAGAAACTTTTGCATCTTGAGACTTTTTGAGACATGCTTGTGGAATCATGATCAAGACTTGATCAAATGATGATTGTGGCTTCAAAATAAGATGTTGACCAAAAATTTTGACTTTTGACTGTCAAATGACCATTTTGCCCCTGCAGTTGACTGTGAAGCAATTAGGGCTTTTGACTGTGCAACTTGGTGCTATGAGTCTTGAAACTTGACATATGGATGCTTGACAATGTATATAGGCATATGGGACTTGATTGGACCCTTGAATACCTCAATTTCTTTGCAAGAACCAAAACCCTAATTTTGACTGTGTTAGGAGGCAATTGGACTGTGCAACCCTTGAGAGATTTTGAACCATTTGGAGATTGATCTTGGAAAATCTTGAAGAATATGGGAGGGCAAATTTTGGGGTACAACAGTTGTTATCTGGTCGGATTCCAAGCTTCACAATGAATTTCTGAGGGAATAAAGTTAATTATTATCTGGTCGGATCCAGGCTTCACAAAAACTTGCTGGGATAGAGGCAAACTCTACTGGGGAAAAGAAGTTAAACCCTGGTCTAATTGAGTCCAAATTCTTCAATATCTCGAAGAGTTAAACTATTTTCTGGTCGGGTCCAGGCTTCATAGTTTCTTGAGAAGTTAATTATTATCTGGTCGGGTGTAGGTTTCTTAGTAACTAAAAGTAGTACTATTATCTGGTCGGGTCCAGGCTCCGTAGTATCTGAAGTTAAAAACTATTATCTGTTCAGATTCCAGGCTTCACATCAACTTTGGAGATAGAAAATACTTTGTTGACGACTTTACTAGGGATTAGAAATTGTGGCCCTCTAATTTGTAACACTCTAAGAGACCCACTCAAGCTGGAGAGGATAAACTATGCTGGGAAAGACATACTCAGCTGGGGAGTTTTGCTACTCATTGTTTGTTAGGGAAATAAACCCTGTTGATGAATACTCGATGAACTGCTGACGAGGTAAGTTCTTTGAGGAAGAGATCCACAAGGCTTCTTCTTTTAGGACCAACTTAGCTGGAGAGAGAGATGTCAAGAGATTGAGACTCTGGCTCTGAATCAACCTATGCAACGAGATTTTATGGGTAACTATATTAAGGGAAAGGTTTATTGTAGCCGTCCTTGTGGGATAATGCTAATGAAATAACTCTGTGAGGATATTCCAAATACATTAAAGATGTGCTTGCCGCTGCTTTGCAGGACATATGTTTCAAATAGTTTTAATCATCTTCATATGCATATGTTCGTTCAATTTTATTCATTGGACAATTTTGAATTCAAAATGAAAACAGAAAATTTGTACTTCAAAGTATATTTGTATTGATATTTTGCCCATGAATAGGCGTTTTGGTACAAAGAGACGGAGATCCTAGTAAGAGGAAATCGTCGAAAGGAAAACAAAAACAAATAGCCATGTGGAAATGATCTCATTGCATTCTGTTGTACCCCAAAATTTTCCCTCTCATTTATCAAGTACTTCCCCCCAAAGATCTCCTTTGGTTCAAATCTGCACAAGGTTTGATCAACTCAAGACACCTCCTTAAGCATTGAAGACTAAAATTAGGGTTTGAGATTGCACAAGGATAATTGAACTTTCAATGACTCATATGACTTTCATGGATCATTATTGACCCCCATGATTACTCATGTCAAGTTTCAAGCCTTGAATCACATTTTTGCTCAGTCAATTGAATAGTTGACCTAACAATCAGTTGTATTAGGGAAAAAGTCAACTATGGTCAATTTACAATCAAACTTCATAATTTTTGACCCATATAAACATTATAAACTCATATGTATCATGTGATACGGTGGGAAGAACTGACTGTTTTTGGAATGCTGGTTCCGTTTTGCATTTGTTTTTGCAAAATGTCGCGGTAAGCAAGAGTCGCCACCGTCTTTTATTTTATCCAACAAGGAAAGGAAAAAAGCACAGAAAAATTCCTTTTTCGAGATGTTTCTCGGGTCCGGGTGGTAGATTATAGAAAGGGAAGGTGTTAGCACCCTTTCTATCTGTGGTTATCCACGGGCTCTTAGGTACTTGCTCAAAGTGTTTTCAAAATTTGCTGTTCTTTGTGTTTGTGGGTTTGAAAAGAGTTTTTCTAAGTGCGAAATGTTTTGTTTTGTTTTTTAGAAAGAGCGAGTACTTAAGAACCATATACCTACTCGAAAAAGGAATTAATCTGTACAAATATCCTTTAGACAATGATATCCCACTATTGAGGAGTAGGTAGCATCGTCGTTGGAGTTTAAGGGTCAATTCGATTAAGGGACGTGTGGTCACTAAAGCAATGTTAGGATGCCTTAGCGGTAACCCTAATGTCTTAGATCATTTTTCTGAGGCAACTGTTTCGAGGCAACTATGATCTTTGGACAAGAGGGAGACCTCTAAAACTTCCTATACTTAATGACCACGTTCGAAGGAAACCAAGCGAGGTGTACCCTAAGAGTGCGCATGTGCAAGTGTGTTGTTTCGGTTAATTTATCTTTTGTACATGTCATGGGTGAGCTATGTTGATTTTAAGTTCATACATTTGATCTTGTCATACATTCCCTATTTACCAAACATCTAACAGTGTATAGTTGCGGAATTTAAATTACAGAAATTAAATCTAAACTATTACAAGGCGTCAGGTATTTACATCGCCAAAAGCAACCCTTTAATTTAAATTGCGGAAAGTAAATAAAGCGAGAAAATAATTAAAGTCCTATTTAAAAGCTATTACATTCCGGAAGCAATTACAATAATGTGAAAATATGGATCGCGTGCGAGAAATCAAAACAACGCATTTCTTAGGGTATTGACACTTTTTTTTATTAAAGAAAAGATTTTTTTTGTTATTTTTGAATTAAAAGAAACTAAATCTAAATTAACAATTAAATTGATTAATTAATGAAAATATTTTTGGGTTTTTGAATATTTAAAGAAATAAAATAAATTGATTAAAAGTTAATAAAAACCTAATTCTACATTAATTTTAAATTATTGCAAAATTGTTAATGTTATTTCCTAATTAAAACTAAATCAATTAAATTAACTTATTTACAAAAATAAAATGATGAACTTAATTTTAATAAATAAAAAAAATAATATTTTTTGTGTTTTTGATTTTATGAGAAAAATTTAATTGGTTAGTGATGATAATAAAAAATAATAACAATAAAACAAATAAATAAATATAATGAAAATAAGAAGAAATAAACCAAGGGGGGTGTTGGGCCCAAGAGGAGGTTTTCTCAGCATTTTCCAAGCCCAATTATGCAAGCCTGAGTTTGACTTTTCCAATTCCCTGCACGCCTTTGACTTGAGACCATGATGGACATTCAACCTTGACCTTTGGATTTGGCCTGGAGGCCATCTGGCGTGCTGGGATTTGAGGTCCATGGTGCATTGCAATGTGTGAAGCACGCTGAATCATCTGCAAGAAAATAACAAGAAATATGTTGGGGACCTGGGATTCGAACCCAGGTCCCATTGGACTTTGAACTAACACGCTTGCCACTGGACTACTGGACCCTTTTTGTTAGTGGAATAGGTAAGAATTAATATATGGAAAAAAAACAATTATGCCTGAAAAATAAAATTAATAAAAAAGCGCGAATATTTTGAATGGGCCAATTGGGAAGGGACGCGTCATCGTCTTCCCCACAGAAACTCTGGTTATTTTTCCTGCGGATTTGAATCCGCAACAATATCCACGGCTCGATCCTAAAATTGTCTCTATGCTATGGAAATTAATGCTAAGACCATGGTTCGCTTCGTCTCTTCCTCCTGATTTCATTTATGTCCATGGTTTGTTCCAATTTTTCCTGAAACTCAAACGCCTAAAAAACAAGAACCAAAACCCTAGTTTCGGGTACAGGGTTACAGGCTACAAAAACGAAATCAAATATTGCAAAAAGTTTCTAAATGGACCGATTAGCATGATTGTGCAAAGATTTTGGCAAAAAACGCATGAATACGAGAATATGATTTCATGTACAGGGGTAAGTTTCGAAGGACTTACAACGCGATTCAAGTGGTTTCAGGGCTTGCTTTTGGTTGCAATAACTTCAGTGGATGTCAGGCAAGAAGTCTACGTTGAGATTTTGCCTTGAATTTGCCTCTAGTATGGATTTCAGTTTCACACTTTTCAAGCTTTTTTTCAAGTTTTGGTATTCTGATTATCCAGCCTCTTGGTTATGATTTTGTGCCTTTTGTGTTGTATATGTATCAAGCATTGTATTAGGTCAAGTCCTAGGCTTGGAATCCTTGTGTATTGATGATTCAAGATTTGATATGATTCACCATTAACAAAGCTTCCAAAAATGTCAAAAACCAATATTTTTTGCATGATATGCCTTGATTCGAATTTGCTCATGTCCATAATGATATTAAAGACCTGTAATGATCAAAAAGATACCATTTGATTAAGATTTGGATTTTATTTGGATTTAAATTGATTTAAAATGAATTAAATTAATAAAAATCAAATAAAATAGAAAAATTAATAATTGGAATAAAACTGAAGATAGGACACGTGTGTAGTGTGACAAGATCAAATCAAGTGGAAAAAAGTGGGCCCATTTGACAAAATTTAATGTTTTGGGGATAATTGACTTTTGGCAATTTTGAAAAAATACCCAACTTCAACAATGCATAACTTCTTCAATTTTGATCTTTTGGAAGTGTTATTGGACTTTTTAGAAACCTTGAGATGTCCTCTAACCAACCATTTTGGTCTCATCTCAATTTGATATTCAATGCTCAAGTTATAAGCTTTGGAAAAAAGGTGTTTTTGTTGACTTTCAAAAATGACCTATAATGTCCAAATTTGTAACTTTTTGTGAGTGCATTTATTAATCTTGGGGTGTGAAGATGGATTGTAGGTAATTTAATCCTCTTCAAAATGAGCTTTGGATGGGTCATTTCGCATAATGTATGAGAAAGTTATGCTTGGTCTAAGTTGAGTTGACTTTTCCTACAAAACCCTAATTTAGCAACTTTTGAATCTTGAGCAATCCTTGATGAATCATGATCAAACCTTGATCAAATGATGAATTATCCTTCAAAATGAGAATGTTGACATGTCTTGGGAAATATGGGAGGGCAAACTTTGGGGTACAACATATCCTTATATCAATCTTGGACTACAATTCCTCAAGAAATTTGATCAAATCATCAAAAGGGCAAAAATGTCAAAATTAGGGTTTTGATTGAGAAAAGGTAATTTCTAATTTTTTGACCTTGAAAAGGGTTAATTAGTTTGAGGAATTTTGACCTAATGGCATGACTCAAAATATTGCTCAAGATCAATTGGATTGATAGTTGATTTTCATTCAACTGATCAAAAGTCAAATATATACTGAAAAGTCAAACTTTGACTTTTGGTCAAAATCAAGTGTCAAAGATCACAATTCATCAAAACATGTCAAAATATGAAACTTGTTCATCAAGAAATAAAAAATTCAAGATTTCCATGATGATTCAATAAGAAACTTTTTCACAATTTTGAGCCAATTTTTCACCATGATGATTCAAAATAAACTTTCAACATGAAAGTTGTAGATCTCCATGAGATCTACAAAATTTCTTTACACAACTTCTCCTAGAAATGCTTGGATTTAAAGTTATTAATTCATGAAGTCATGGTCTTGAAATTAAACACTTAGTGAAATTTTGCTCTAGTTTAGGCAGAATTTTGACCTAACTTCATGGCACTTTTTCATATAGTTCCAAGGGGAATTTTCAAAAGTGATTAAAAGAGGTGTTGTAGAGCACATTACAATCTTTCTAATATGTCCAAGAACTCCTTTAGATCATTCTTGAGCAAGGAGAATCGAAGAGAGGAAGTTAGGGTTTAAAACTAAAATTATAGGTCATTTTGTGATGAACAAAGATTCAAATCTCACACCTATGCTGCATAATCTCTACTTTAAAGGCCTTAAAATTATTAGGCACTCCATAATTAAATTCTTGCACAACTGTTAGAGGCTTCAACTCAAGCATTCAATGCAATTCCCATGCTTTATGTCAATTTTAGGAAGAAAGTGCACAATGCCATTTTGAAAAAGTAGCTTTATACACAAAACTTGTTCTTGAGCCTTGCAATGGTTTTCTTCTGATCATACACGACCTATAACTTAAAAGAAGTTTGTCTCAAGCCTCACAATCACTCAGACCATGGTTGTACTTCATCTTAGAACCATACTTTCACTTTTCTTCAAAATCAAGTAACATAGCAATCAGTCTAGAGCTTGTACTTGTGACCCTCTCAAGCACTCAAACCTTATCATTACTTATGTACAAGTTATTTTTCATCAAAACACACGCATACACAAGCCCAAAAAACTCCCAAGAACTCAGAACTGTATCACATACCTCCATTCTTACATAACCTGACGAAAAGTTTGAAACTCACATCTCCCTCGTGCGTTTTCAAGCCATTTTGTTCCTAAAGCTTCTAAACATCATTTAGAACTCATCCCACACCTTGTTACAAGACTGTAACACCATTAACACCATCCTCCATTTTCAAAAACAGAGTTTTACACTTGGACTTCTCCAGCACGATTCAGCCATCTCTAGTACAAACTAAACATTTCATTAGCTTCCTGGGACCCTAGTGGAGCTATTCTGATCATCACAACACCTTGAGGAGTGCTCAAACTCAGAATATGATTTCCAGTTTTGAGGTAAGTTTCCTTAACTTGGAACTCTTCATACAAGCATCATTAATGTTTAATTTGTGAATGAAAAATGTAGTCATCATTGTTCTGAAGCTAACCATGTCTTTAGATTTAATTTATATTGCTTAAGTAGTTAGAATTTTGAATCTGAACATCCTGGAAAAGTTAGGTCAGAATTTGGTACCATTCAAAATTCATGCTCATTTTTGTGAATTAGTTTAAGTTATTTACATTTCTTGAATCGTGGTGAAATTTTCCACAAGTTTCATGTTTACATTTTTGTAAATGGATGAGAAATGAATAAGATACTGGTGGTCTAGCTAGAGGTTGAAGATGAAGTTGTTTTCAGGAAGCAGTTTCTAATATATATTTATGGTTTGACATAAGATAACAGATGTATCACCACCCCAGTGGTTAAAGTGTGCGCCTGTCACCCTTAGGTCTTGGGTTCAAGCCCCAGCGTGACCTTTTGCATTTTTTTCAATTTTTTTGACACTTTTCTGTTTTTGCAGCGCTTGGGCCAGCAGTTTGGGCCTGACCTTTTTTTTCCTTACAATACTCCCTGTTTCACTTATCAACTTCTGTGACTTTATTTTTTTTATTTATTTAATTTTTACTTTTTTTTACCTTTTATTATTAATATTATTATTATTACTATTATTTTCAATAATAAAAAATCTAAAAAATATTTATATTTTTATTATTTACATTTATATTTTATTTTTCTTTACAAAAACAAAAGAACAAAAATATTTTCTTTAATAAATTAACTTCCCTTTTTTAAATACTTAGATAATAAATTTTAAATATTACTATATTATTTTCTTAAAAATTAAAATATATTTAGAATTTAGGATTTTTATTTAATTATGTTTATTTACTAATTTAATTAAATTCACAAAAACCCTAAAAAATACTTTTCCTTAAATTAATCTATTTTACTAACTTAATCTTAATTTTTTATTTTTTAGTTAATTATTTTATTTTAATTAATTAAGTCAAAAACCCTTTTCATGAAAAAACAAACAAAAATGACATTTCTTTTTACATTTACATTCTAGCATTTTTACTTATTTAATCTTGTACATTTATTCAATTTCAGTATGGTTGTAATAGATAATTAGGGTTTTAACTTCTTGCAATGTTACCCATTTGTAATTTGTATACCCCTCCCTTAAATGATGTAATAGCGTACTATTTTTTATTTTCCGCAATTTAAATGCTTTATATACAAATGCTAGTAATTAGAATTTGTATAGAAAGACTCAAATCAATGCTTAGAAAACCCTAACCAAAGACAAATCAAGCATGTAAATCAATACAATTGCACACAAACACCCTTAGGGTAAATCCACTTTGTTTCCTTACAAAAATGGCCATATTATGCATGTGAGGTATCTTAGCAAAAATAAGCAAAATACAAGATCATAGTCCCTCGATGACGCTATCCATGTTGCCTTTCAAAATGATCTTAGTCCCTAGAAAAAAATGCTAAGATATCTTGCAACATTGCTAATCATGGTTATACGATGACCCACGCCCATCCATTTTACATCCAAAGATAGGGTTACTTACTAAATCAATGGTAAGATAACAATGTCAAAGGAAAGAGGAAATAAGCATGAAAGACTTTTGAGTAGGTAGAATGTTCCTAGTTACTTGGTCAATTTCAAAACCAAAACATCCTTGCTATTTTCAAAATAAACACCAACACTTTCGAAAACATCTTTCAAACATAAAAACATTTTCAAAAGATCAACACTTTGTATACATTCTTACGAACGAGAATCATTACAAATTTTTCCCAAACGATGGCACCCTTTTCAAAATACTTTCAAAAACCACACAAAAACATATTTTCAAACAAAATCAAGTGATCTAGCAAGTAACTAAGAGCCCATGGAAAACCATGGAGAAAAAGGATGCTAATACCTTCCCTTTTAATAATATACCCCCGAACTCAAGAAAACATCTCAAAGGTCTTTCCTGTGCTTTTTCACCTTTCCTTTTGGATAAAAGAAAAGTCGGTGGCGACTCTTGCTAACCGCAACATTTGTGATCAAACGCAAAACAACCAAGTCAGTTCTTCCACCGTATCACAGAACTGGAGACTCTGTTGGGAAATTTATAAAAGTGAGGTTACCTTAGGGCTAGATCACATTTATTGCTTTCCTTGTTTGACTTGTATGCTTTACATTATGGTTCCTTTTTTAGGTTTGTTTTAATCCTACACCCGTATTTGGGGCACCTTTCTTAGGTAATTAGCAATAAACTGTGAGGGAACTGTGCAGGGTATACCGACACGGTTGAAACAGTAGCTACGTTGATGGGATAATTTGGTGTGTACAGGTAGCCCTTGAGTAATCAAGGAGAATACGAGGCCGCTGTGTGGTATCATAAAACATCAACGGACTTTAGCACCTTAATTGACCAACTTGGCTTTTAGGACGTAGTGAGATAGTTGTCTTTGGTGTAAACCCAAAGCCGGTTGATACTCGATACTACACTCATTGAGGTTTTACCCTTGAATTTTGTTTGGTGGCAAGTCAATTGTCTATCGGAACGAGAATTGGGGGAAAGATCGGTGATATTGAGATCCCTTAGAACTCGGTTACTATATTTAGGACAGGTTGAACCAATCCAACTTCAAGAGGGTATCACCTTAAAATCCATGCAAGCTTTAAACCTAATGTCTTTGTGTTATTTGCTTGTGCTTGATATATCTACTATATATGAGCATAGTCATGACATCATAACATAACATGTCATACTAAACATTTCAAGGATTCTTAGGGTTTATTATTGTCTTATTTTGTAGGATATGGCTCTCGCCCGCAGATTCACTATCCAAATCAGTCTGGTAAAAGTACCTCCTCAGCTTAAGGATTTGGCATCAAGGGTTCCCGAAATCTCTCCATTCACAGAAAGACATGGTAGACTTCTCAACTTGGTCACTTCAAACCCTGATGAAGAATTGTTTAAAGTGCTCTTTCAGTTCTTTGACCCTCTCCATCACTGCTTCACTTTCCCGGATTACCAGTTAGTGCCTACTATGGTGGAGTTTTATCTGCTGTTGGGGGTGCCTATCCTTAATGAGGTACCTTTCAATGGTATGGAAAGAGATCCTACACCTGAAGATATTTCCAAAGCTTTGTCCTTACAATGGTCTGACGTAGTAGCAAATTGGGAAACCAGGAGAGGTGTCAAAGGTTTTTTGGCTAAGTTTTTGCTCGAGAAAGCTCACCATTTCTGGGATACCTTGGACTTACAAGCTTTTGATGAGGTATTAGCCCTTCTCATCTATGGTTTGGTACTGTTTCCTAATTTGGACCAGCTCATAGACGTGAATGCGATTAAGATTTTCCTGTCACGTAATTCAGTACCTACTCTGCTTGGAGATATCCTACATTTGTTGCATACTCGCACTATAAATAGAAGAGGAACCCTTATATGTTGCACACCTCTTTTGACTAGGTGGTTTATTTCACACCTACCCCGATCTGTCTCGAAGAATGAATAAGGTTTGAGATGGTCTCAAAGGCTGATGACTCTTACACATTCAGGAATTCATTGGTGTCCCCGGTCCTCGGAGAATGATACCATTATTGATCACTGTTGTACCCCAAAATTTGCCCTCCCATATTCTTCAAGATTTGCAAAGAGCATGCTTCAAAATCTCCCAAGGGTTGCACAATTCAATGGCCTCCTAACAGTCAAAAAACTAGGGTTTTGGTTCTGGCAAAGAAATTGAAGTTTCCAAGGGTCCAAACAAGTCCTATATGCCTACAAATATGGTCAAGCATCCATATACCAAGTTTCAAGGCTCACAAGGTCAAGTACACAGTCAAAAACCCTAATTGCTCAACAGTCAACTGCAGGGGCAAAATGGTCATTTGACAGTCAAAAGTTCAAATTTTTGGTCAACATCTTATTTTGAAGCCACAAACATCATTCGATCAATTCTTGATCATGATTCTCAAGGCATGGCTCAAAAAGTCTCAAGATGCAAAAGTTTCCATATTTGGACATTTGAAAAAGTCAACTGTAACTTGACCAAGGCATAACTTCCACATGGTTTATCAAAAAAATTCCATCCAAAGCTCATTTTGAAGAGAATGACATTTCCTACAACTCCTCTTCACACTTCAAGTCCAAGAAATTCTCTCACAAAAAGTTATCAATCTCAACATTATAGGTCATTTTCAAAAGTCAACAAAAAGGCACTTTAAGTCAAAGACCATAACTTTAGATTGGTAAATCAAAATGACATGGGACCAAAGGCATTGGTTAGAGGACTTCAAGACCTTTCCAAAATGTCCAAGAACATGATCAAAGCTTAAAACTTGAGCAAGATATGCCTTGTGGAAGTTGGGTAATTTTTGGGATTTTTGAAAAGTCAACTTTGCTTCAAATGCCTCAAAATTGCTAATGGGCCTCAATTTCTCCCAAGAATCATCATCCAAAAGCTAGGCACGACCCATTGACCCAAAGGGGAGTTATTTTCTTATTTTTTATTTATTATTGAATTTTTAAAATCTATTAATTCATTTAATTCAAATTAAATATGAAAAAAATACTAAATGCCACCTTTCAAATCTTTTTATGCAGCATTTCTACTCATCATAACCTCAAGATTTCGTGCATACTCAATATGGAAAGAATCTTCAATGATTGGCATGTTCTCCATGAAAAAAGATTGAAAAAAGATTACATGAAAATCAAATCTCAAAAACATCAATGCAAAGGTTTCTTGGCTTGGATTTTTACCCTAATTCATTCCTCATATAAGCCAGAACACAACGCTAATGCACAGAACCAAGAGGCTGCGCTCAGAATCAAAGCATAACTTTGCATTTTTCACCAAAAATTTCAAATCTGATTCCATAGCTAGAGCACTTTTCCAAGCCAAAGAACGATTCCATTACCTTCCCGACGCATCAAGGAAGCTTTCTGAATCAAAACCGCAACCTCTAACCTCAAGAATCGGTAGAACGAAGCCGTCATGTTCTTAATATTTTGCATATTCGTGTTTTGATTTATATGCCATATTCATACATTCTAATGATTGTTTTACACTAATATGGACTCACTGAAACTGATGGTACCATTGAATTGAACTAATATTGCTTGTATAGAAAATTGCCATGGCTATTTTTTAGGGTTTCAGGAACCATGAATTGGGGCTTTTCGCTTGAGGAAAAATTGGCCAACCTAAATGGCACCATTGCAATCAGAAGCTCATGACGAACAGAACCATACCATCGCGCCTTTTTTATGTTGATTATACAGCTATTCGCTATTTTCATGTTTTAAGTTTGTGGGGGTTTAAAACCCCCGCTATTTAAATGCTTTTTGTTTCAGAACAATGGAAGAAGATGATGCGTGGAGGGACGTGAGTGGTGCGTTCAAATAATTGGCGCGAGTTTTGTTCGTCCCAGAATATTAGCACTTTCCAAATATAATAATTGCATTCCATTATGCTTATGAATGAACGCGCTGGCACAGTTGGTGGAGAGGAACGTTTGCAAGCATTGGGACCTGGGTTCGATTCCCAGGTCCCCTCCCTTCTTAATATCATTTTGCTTTCTATATTTCCATGCAGCGTCCCCTTCAGTGGTCTACCATACATTCAATGCCATAGCTTGCCAAATGTCCCAGGCGATGAATCTAAAGGCCAGGATGAAAGGTCCATCATACACATCAGTCAACCATGCACACGTGAACGCTGAAAGTCAAACAGGCCAAGCTTCTAATGGGCCTCATTACTGCAATATACCTCCAAAAGGGTCAACAAACCCCCCTATGTTTGTATTTCTTTTCTCATTCTTCTTTTTTTTTGTTTGTTTTAATTTAATTACTTTCTTTTAATTCTTCAAATTAATTTTTATAACATAAAAATACAAAAAAACAGAAAATCATAAAACAATAAAAAATATGCTTTGTTAATATTAATTAATATTATTTTGTAAATAAATTTAATAATTAACTTAGTTTTAATTTTAGGTTTAATTTTAATGCTTTCTTAATAAAATAAAAAGTTTAGAGATTAGGGTTTTAATATTTTTCTTCTTTTTCTTAATAAATAATTTATTTCCTTATCATCATTACTATTATTCTTAATTATTTTATAAATAACTTGTAATTAAATAATTAGGTTAAAACTAGGTCAAACTTAAACATTTTTTTAACAAATTAAAAATAGTTTAGAATTAGGGTTTTAATTCCATTTAATTTTCTCATTAAATTCCATAAATACAAAAACTCCAAAAAAATAAGTTCTTGCTTTTATTTAATTTAATTAATTTACGATTTCGATTTAATTTCTTTAAAAGGGTCCAACGCCCTCGCATTCTCGATTTTATTTCTTTTCGCACATTTACTTTCATTTCCTTTTTTTTAAATTTCATGTACTTGCCCCAAAGCCTTGTAATAGATTAATTAGGACATTTATTTTCCGTATTTTATTTAAATCGGGTCTTGGTTTAATTTGGCGATGTAGACCCGCGCCTTTGTAATAGCGTAGGACTTTTAAATTCCGCACTTTTAAATTCTAATTGCATGAAAGAATGTATGGCCTAAATTAAAAACAAGCGTAGATCACCATGATACATGTCAAGATAAAATATAACATGAAAATAACACACAAATTCACACACCACTCTTAGGGTACGCCTCACTGTTGCCTTACCTTCGAAACGTGGTCGTCGAGTATAGGACGTTTTAGTAAGTCCTTATGTCCATGACATGATCCAGTTGCCTCGAAACGGTTGCCTTGGATTAAAAAAAGGATCAATGGCATAAGGGTAGCTTCTAAGGTGTCTTCCTATTGCTCTGGTGACCACACTGTCCCTAAACTCGAATTGACCCGAACACCTCTAATGGTGGTGCTACCTACCTCTCAATGGTGGGATGGCACTACTTTAAGGACATTTACACAGACGAATTCCTTAGGGTAGGTAGATGACTCATAGATACTTGCTCTAAAAAAAAAAAACAAATCAAAACTCTTTTCACACCGACACTTTCAAAAAGCTTTCAAAACAATTTTTCAAACACTCTTGAGGACTGATACAAGAGTCGATCTGAAACTTTCAAAGAAACTTTTTTTAAACCCACAGTTGAAAAGCAAACAAACATTTTGAAAACACAAATGAGCAAGTATCTAAGATCCCATGGATAACCATGGATAGAAAGGGTGCTAACACCTTCCCTTTCTATAAATCTACCTCCCGAACCGAGAAACTATCTCACAAGGAATTTTGCTGTGCTTTTGTCCTATCCATGTTGGAGAAAATAAAAGACGGTGGCGACTCTTGCTTCTGCGACATTTCACGAACCAGCGTTAAACAGTCAGTTCCAGATCCACCGATCACAGAACTGGCGACTCTGCTGGGGATTACTTTATAAAGTGAGGTGTACCTTAGGATAGTTCATAACTGTGTTTTCAATTGTTTTGACTTGTTTGCTTTAAAATTATGGGTTGCATCGGAGTTACATAGATCCTAACCCAGATCTGGGGATACCCTGTTTAGGTAGCATAAGCTGTGAGGGACCTGTCCGGCGTAGACCGACACGGGTGAAACAGTGGCTACGTTGGTGTGGCACCTTGGTCTGTACCGATATCCCTTGTGTTGCAACGAGGAGAATATGGGTCTTCTGAGGAGTCATTAAGCACCAACAGTCCTTAGAACCTTAAATGACACAACTTGGCTATTAGAACAGTAGCAGTATGCTACGCCCATTGAGGCTAAACTCTCGTGATGGTTCTGGCTGCAAGAAAAGATTGCGATGCTGGAGTTATGACCGATTGAGGGTAGTCAATGATATTGGGATCCTCTAAGAACCCGGTTACTTTTGATAGGACAGGTATGAACCAACAAACTGAAAGAGGGTAATACCTAGACCTCATGTTGGCCTAAACTTTAAGGGCTTGTCTTGTGTGACTTGTGTGCCTTATCATGTTTGCCTTTGTAAATATCTGTGGTGTGCTTTATCATAACATCATAACATCACGAGCATTGCATGCATCCTGCATAAGGACTGACCATTTCAAAGACAAGAGGGTTTCACCTTTGCTCTGTTTTGTAGGACATCATGATGTCCATGCGAAGGAATACTATCCGGTTCAACTTTGTTCACCCACCTGAGTTGCTTGAAGAGTTGGTTAGCAGAATTCCAAACACCACTTCCTTCATCCAGAGGCATGGTTCTCTTCTCAGTTTAGTCACTGCAAAGCGGGATCAACAGTTGATGAGTGTCCTGACCCAGTTCTATGACCCTCTGTACCAGTGCTTCACCTTTCAAGACTTCCGGCTGGTCCCTACCCTGGAAGAGTTCTCTGATTTGCTTGGTATCCCTATCTTGGATCAGACTCCTTACACTGGTTGGGAAAAGACCCTCAGGCTTGAGGAAGTTGCTGCAACTCTTCCTTTAACCCATCAAGAAGTAATGGACAACTGGGTTACTAGAAGCGGAGTTAAGGGTTTCTTGGCCAAGTTTCTGGTTGGTAAAGCTAACAGTTTCTGGAATGACTTGGACTTTAGGGCATATGAAGACATCCTAGCTCTCTTAATCTATGGTCTAGTTTTGTTTCCTAATCCTGATAACTTCATCAATGTCACTGCCATAAGGATCTTCATGTCTCAGAATCCTGTGCCCACTCTCTTGGGTGACATCCTGCAACAACTTTATGCTCGTACTACCCGAAGACGAGGAACTCTATGGTGTTGTATCCCTTTGTTGGTGAGGTGGTTTATTTCGCACCTCCCTAAGTTCGTGCTGAAGAACCAAGAAGGAAGAGGTTGGGCTCATAGGTTAATGTCTCTCACTGATAAGGACATCATTTGGACTCTCAGAGGTTTGGATGAGGTAGCTATTATTGATCGTTGCAGGGAATACCCTAATGTTCCTTTGATTGGTACTCAAGGAGGAATCTCATATAATCCATGTCTAGCTCTCCGTCAGTTTGGAAGGGCCAGAAGAGCAGGGCCTCATGAGATGTTGGTGCCTCACATCAGTTTTGAGTTTCAGGTGGATAGTGACGAGCTGCGTCGTAGGTTCATCAAGGCTTGGGACAGAGTTCACAAAGCTTACCCACAAGAGTTAGGACCAAAGACTTCTCTACCTATGGAAGCCTACTGCAAATGGGTCCGCATCCGTGCTCAGAAGTTAGGTATGCCGTACGAAGCTGTCAGACCCGTCATTCTTGAGTATCCTGACAAAGATGGGGCTCCTCCAACTGTCCTCCCTCCTCAGATACCTACTGATTATGAGACATTAAAGAGGTCTTGGTCACAACTGCGAGAAGAACGAGATTCGTATCGGGAAAGATTCAATGAGAAGGAATTGAAGATCCAGAAGCTGACAAAGCAGTTGGAGAATGAGTGAGCTCTGAATGACTACATTCGTACTAAGAAGAGGAGACCATGGGATCAATAAGGAGCTCTGGATGTTCTTTTACAGCTTTATTTCCCTTTTCAGTATTTCCATTTTATGTAACGCCTAAGGGCAATCTGTTGAACAGTTTAAATTTCAAAGTTGAATCTAATGAAGTGTGTTCCGTTTTGTTTACAAAGTTGATTCCCGATTGTCTTTGAAAACATAAATCATACGCATTCCATTCATCATGTGCATAGCAGGTATTCTTCTTTTCAGGTTGCTTACTGTTCTTCGCTGTTTATTTCAGCATCATGAACCCTGACTCGTCATCAACCGAGATGTCTATCAAGGCCCTTCAGGCGCAGAACGCACAATTTCAGGAGCTGATCATGGGTTTGGCTCAAGGCCAAGAAGAGCTGAAGGATTTACTCCTGAAGAAGGAGAAGAAGAAGAAGAGAACTGTTCTTTTCAACTTGGGCCGAAGGTTTGGCAACACTCTGCAGAATGAGGAAGCTGGTTCTTCTGTAGGCAAGAGCAGTCCCCAAGGGGGAAAAGGTCCTAGTCCGGTAGTCTCTGACAACGAGACTGATTTTAATGAGGAATAGTATCCTCCTGCTGAAGACCGGTACAAGCAGTTGGAAGACAGACTGAATGCAATGGAGATCCAACAAGTGCCTAGGCTGGATTTCAGAGACTTGGGCTTATCTACTGGTGTGATCATTCCTCACAAGTTTAAGGCACCATCTTTCACCAAGTATGACAGGGCGTCTTGTCCCAAGCTACACCTCAGATCTTATGTGCGGAAGATTCAACCGTACACAGTGGACAAGAACTTGTGGATCCACTTCTTCCAGGAGAGTCTTTCAGGGACTCATCTCGAATGGTTCTATCAGCTGGATGGGACCAAAGTTCGTAACTGGGAGGAGTAGGCTACTGCTTTTTATAAGCAGTATCAATATAATGCCGACCTTGCTCCTACACGTACCCAACTCCAGGGTATGTCGCTAGGGTCAAGCGAAGGTTTTAAAGAGTATGCACAGAAGTGGAGGGACCTGGCTGGCAGGGTGCAGCCTCCGTTAACTGACCGGGAGTTGGTAGATATGTTCTTGGGGACCCTATCTGGGCCATTTTTCAATCATCTTATCGGTAATTCGTCTGCAGGGTTCACTGATCTTATCCTGACTGGGGAGAGGATAGAGGCTGGAATGAAGTCCGGTAAAATTCAGAAGGGTGCATCTTCAAGTTCTGAGAAGAAACCCTTTAAAAAGGAGGCCAGTGCTGTGTATGGGCCTAGGAGGCAAGAGAAACCAGAACGCCGCCAATCTGTCAACGCGGTGATGATTGCAAAGCCTGCTGCCGCTCCTCGGCAAACCAATCTACCCAGGGCTGAAAGACCTAGAAGAGAGTTTACCCGTCTAAGTATGACCCTATCGCAAATCTTGCCGCAGTTGCTATCCACCAACTTGGTGACTGTCAGGGAGGCTCCAAAGGTTGTGAATACTGCCTCTCCCAAATATAATCCAAATGCCCGATGTGCTTATCACTCCGATAGCCCAGGGCATTCCACTGATGATTGCTGGGCCTTGAGAAATAAGGTGCAAGACTTTATTGATGCGAAGGAGGTACAATTTGAGGCACCTGAGAAGCCCAATGTGGTGACTGCTCCCATGCCTAACCATGGAGTGAATGCTATCAGGGAGGATGATGAAGTGGATGAAGCTGAGTTCGACAGCTGGATTTATCCGACGACCGACAATGGACCTAGCAATTGGGTTGCAAAAGACAACCTACTTGTCACTTTTGTTACGAAGTAATGAATTCCTTTGTTTTTGTTATTTGTAATAAACAATGAATTAAAACTTTATGGCCCGGTGTCTTACCCGGGGCACCGTGGCTTCATTTGTGAGGGCATATTAATTGTCATTTCATATATCATGAATAACGACCTTGGACGTTTTCTCGCATTTCAAATCTTATGCTCCTTTTCTTTCTTTCCTTTCTTTAGATATTGCAAAACAGCTGTATTTACACACACTCACTCATATAGGTTTCAATCCACTCTGGATCTCACTGGTAACGACTCTGCTACTGCCAGTTATGACTTCGAAAATCCGATCAACTTAGCCGAATACGAAGGTGAAGATGATTGCGAAGTGCCTGGCGAGCTTGCAAGACTGTTACTCCAGGAAGAGAGGGCAATTCAACCACACGAAGAGCTGGTGGAAACAATAAATCTGGGTACTGAGGCAGACAGAAAGGAGGTTAAAATTGGTGCCAACCTAGAGCTCAGCGTGAAGCAACGGTTGACTCAGATGTTACATGATTATGTGGAAATCTTTGCCTGGTCCTACGAAGACATGCCCGGGTTGGATACCGACATTGTGGTCCATCACTTGCCTACCAAGGAAGACTGCCCTCCAGTTAAGCAAAAGGTCTGCCGTATGCGTCCAGAGATGTCTGAGAAGATCAAAACCGAGGTTATGAAACAGTTTGATGCCGGGTTTCTTGCAGTGACTTCTTACCCTCAGTGGGTTGCCAACGTGGTGCCAGTACCGAAGAAGGATGGTAAGGTTAGAATGTGTGTTGATTACAGGGATCTGAACAGGGCCAGCCCCAAAGATGACTTCCCCCTACCTCACATTGATGTTCTGGATGACAATACTGCTCAGCATAAGGTGTTCTCTTTCATGGATGGTTTTTCAGGCTATAATCAGATCAAGATGGCTCCTGAAGACATGGAAAAGACTACCTTCGTTACTCAGTGGGGCACCTTCTGTTACAAGGTCATGCCATTCGGGTTGAAAAATGCTGGGGCAACCTACCAACGTGCCATGGTTGCTTTATTTCATGACATGATCCATCATGAGATAGAAGTGTATGTTGACGACATGATTGCAAGGTCTCAAACTGAGGAAGAACACCTTGATCATCTGCAGAAGCTGTTTGACCGTCTGAAGTTGTACAAGCTGAGGTTGAACCCGAACAAGTGCACCTTCGGGGTAAGATCTGGAAAATTGCTAGGCTTCGTTGTAAGTGATAAGGGTATTCAAGTGGACCCTGCCAAGGTCAAAGCTATTCAAGAGATGCCAGTTCCTAAGATAGAGAAAGAAGTCAAAGGCTTTTTAGGACGCCTGAATTACATTGCCCGATTCATCTCACAACTAACCGCTACCTGTGAACCAATCTTCAAGCTGCTGAAGAAAGATCAGGTAGTATGTTGGAACGATGAATGTCAGGCCGCTTTTGACAGAATCAAAGAGTATCTCCAAGAACCACCCATTCTTATGCCGCCGGTTGAAGGGAGACCTCTGATATTATACCTGACAGTGCTTGACAACTTAATGGGGTGTGTGCTGGGGCAGCATGACGAGTCTGGCCGAAAAGAGCATGCCATTTATTACCTTAGCAAAAAGTTTACCGACTGTGAGACCCGATACTCACTGCTCGAGAAAACTTGCTGCGCTTTGGTATGGGCTGCTCGTCGGCTGAGACAGTATATGCTGACTCACACTACCTTGTTGATTTCAAAGATGGATCCTATAAAGTATATATTTGAAAAGCCTGCTCTGTCTGGGAGAATAGCAAGATGGCAAATGATCTTGACAGAATACGACATCCAGTACACGACTCAGAAAGCTATCAAAGGAAGTGTATTGGCAGACCACTTGGCACATCAGGCAGTAGACGACTATCAGTCAATGAACTTTGAATTTCCAGACGAGAGTATTATGTTAATGACTGATTGTGAAGTACCTGGGCCGGATGAAGGTCCTGAGGAAGGATCCCGATGGTCTATGCACTTTGACGGAGCCTCCAATGCCTTGGGTAACGGTATCGGTGCTGTGATCATATCCCCTCAAGGAACTCATACTCCACTCACTGCCCGCCTATGCTTCAACTGCACCAACAACATGGCGGAGTATGAGGCATGCATCATGGGTCTTCAAGCTGCGATCGACCTAAGGATCAAGTATCTGAGTGTCTTCGGAGATTCCGCTCTCGTGATCAATCAGATCAAAGGAGAGTGGGATACGAAACATCCGAATCTTATTCCTTATAGAGAATGTGTGTTGACCTTGATCCCCCACTTCATAGAGATAACCTTTGAACACTTTCCGAGAGAGGAGAATCAGCTGGCGGACGCGTTAGCTACGATGTCTTCTATGTTCAAGGTCAAATGGGACAATGAGGCTCCCCGGATCATCATCTGGAAACTGGACGAACCGGCATACTGTTGTGATCTTGAGACTGAGTTGGTGACTGAGAAACCTTGGTACCATGAGGTGAAGAGATATTTGGAAGCTCAGGAGTACCCTGAAGGTGCATCTGTCAACGATAAAAAGTTTCTGAGAAGGTTCGCAACAAAGTTCTTCCTTAGCAACGACATTCTGTATAAGCGAAACCATGATTCGACCTTACTGCGTTGTGTGGATAAGACTGAAGCAGAAAGGATCATGGAAGAGCTACATGAAGGGACATTCGGAACACATTCCAGTGGACACACTATGGCAAAGAAAATCCTTCGGGCAGGGTATTTCTGGTCCACAATGGAAGCCGACTGCTACCAACATTCTCGGACATGTCACAAATGCCAGATTTACGCAGACAAGGTGCACATTCCTCCAGTCCCTCTGAACGTCTTGACTGCACCTTGGCCTTTTGCAGTGTGGGGCATAGATATGATCGGCGAGATTAAACCTACGGCATCCAACGGGAATCGCTTCATCCTGGTAGCGATTGATTACTTCACGAAGTGGGTTAAAGCAGCTTCCTACGCTACAGTAACCAAGAATGTTGTGGCACGGTTCATTCGGCATAACCTGATCTGTCGATACGGCGTCCTTGAAAGAATCATTACAGACAACGGTACCAATCTCAATAACAAGATGATCACTGAGCTCTGCGAGCAATTTAAGATACAGCACCACAACTCTTCTCCGTACAGACCGAAGATGAATGGGGCTGTAGAAGCAGCAAATAAAAATATCAAGAAAATTGTGCAGAAGATGACAGTGACCTATAAAGATTGGCACGAGATATTACCGTTCGCTCTACATGGGTACCGTACCTCAGCCAGGACGTCAACCGGGGCAACTCCTTTCTCCTTGGTCTATGGTATGGAGGCAGTCTTACCAATTGAAGTGCAGATACCCTCTCTTCGGATAATGAAGGATGCAGATCTGAGCGAAGATGATTGGATCCAAACACGACTTGATCAGCTAAACCTTATTGATGAAAAAAGACTTGCTGCTATCTGTCATGGTCAGACGTATCAGAAACGGATGATCAGGGCATTTAACAAAAAGGTCAGACCACAGGAATATCAAGTTGGGGATCTGGTAATGAAGCGTATCATCCTTCCTCAGAGTGATCCAAGGGGCAAATGGACCCCTACGTATGAAGGGCCATTTGTGGTTAAACATGTGTTCTCAGGAGGAGCCATGATTCTAACCAACATGGATGGTGACGACCTTCCTCACCCCGCCAATGCAGACATAGTAAAAAGATACTACGCATGAAAAAAGACCCGATAGGTTGACATACCTAGGCAAAAATTACGGCTTCCCGGTGAACCAAAAGGGTTCGGGCAAAATGAAGGGATGAAATGAAAAAAAAATCTGTACACCCGGCAAGTCGAAAACCTGAAAAGGCGGCTTGGGAAAAAATGGGTATCCCGGTGGACTGAAAACCCGAAAGGGCGGTCCAGGCAAAAGTTAGGGATAAAGCGTAATACTATGTCTCATTGGATCACTTTGCATCCAGAATCCGGTATCAGCATCAAGTTCAGACGGCATTGATCAATCAGCTTCATCGTCAACTAGGTCATCAAGTGATGAGACGCTCGAAGATATAAAGGCGATAGCAGAGTTGGGACCCAGTGGGATTATTCTTTCACACAGCTGTTTTATATTCCTTTGTACAAATTTGTATTAAACTCTTATTCGGAGGTGTTCTCTTACTAGGACGTCAGCCTCTTGTACATAAAACGCCTATTTATAGGCAATTCAAAAAAATCAATACAAAAATCACTTTTAAGTTAAAATTGCCAATTGTTTTTCCTTTTCTGTTTTGTTTTGCGAAGAACGTCCAAGGTTCAATTTGTGATATATGCATTTGACACTAATTGCTAACTCATAAATATTTGCATACGAAACAAAGGACTAATTACAAGTAATATTAGAAACAGGGGCAATAATGAGTTGTCTAAGCGATCTAATTGTTCCGTCCACCAAGGTACCAAGGTAGGTTCAGCTGAAGAACACAACCAGTATATCTTAATTCCCCAGAGAATGAGTCAGCAAGTCAATACGCTCTCCCCAAGCAAAGCTATATTATCAGCCTTAAGGAAGTTGGGTATCCTCCAGTAGATCTCAACATTCCCCAGCACAATATACGAATATTCTTAACAAGCATCCCCGACAGTCTTGGTCTAAGATTGTTCCCCGGCGGTATACCAGGCATTCAGCAGAGCCACTTCCCAATACATCTCAGAAATTTCCCCAGGAAAGTCCAATCAAGATTTCCCTAGGAAAGTTTGAATCCATCCTCCCAGCAGGAAGCTTATCCCCAGTAGCTTGGAAGCTTACCCCCTAAAGAGCACGAACGCGTCCCCCGGCTGTATTCAAAGGTTATTTCCCTACCAGGATATAACTGGTTTATCCTCAGCCAAAAGCCACGGAAAGATCGTCCCCGACGAAGTCTTCCTATCCCCAGCGGAGTCTATTAACACTTCCAACATATTAATGGTATCCCCAGCGAAGTTACCATCAACATCTCAACAGCATACCTCTCTCCCCACAAATTATTGTTCCCCAGCAAGGTCGCTAGAGTAGTTATTCCCTGCAGAGTAATCTCTTCATCAAGTTTATCCCCCAATGGAGTCATCTTCTCTTACCGGTATTCTTGCAACTATCATCCCCAGCGGAAACAACAAAGCATTATTCTCCAACATCAGCCCAGGAGTTAACTTCCCGGCACCCGTCAAGGATTTACTTTCCTGGACGAAAACATACATTCATAAACATCGCACTTCCATACATTATAGCATGCATATACGCATCATACCTTACAATCTCATTTATGTTGAGAACATCATTGCCTGATCCATATCATGCATTGCATATGACTGACCTTTACCTTTCAGGAAAGATCCAGTTAAGTTCTCGGCTATGTCCAAGACTTTAGCCTGGTTCAGTTAAATCGACCCTAAGATTTTCCTGATTCTTATCCAGTCAAAGGCCTTCTCTGGTTCAGTCAGATCGACCCTAAGATCTCCCTGATTCTTACCCAGTTGAAGATGTTTCAAGACCTAGTCTGGTTCAGTTAAATCGACCCTAAGATTTTCCTGATTCTTATCCAGTCAAAGGCCTTCTCTGGTTCAGTCAGATCGACCCTAAGATCTCCCTCATTCTTACCCAGTTGAAGATGTTTCAAGACCTAGTCTGGTTCAGTTAAATCGACCCTAAGATTTTCCTGATTCTTATCCAGTCAAAGGCCTTCTCTGGTTCAGTCAGATCGACCCTAAGATCTCCCTGATTCTTATCCAGTTAAAGATTTCAAGACCTTTAGTCTGGTTCAGTTAAATCGACCCTAAGATTTTCCTGATTCTTATCCAGTCAAAGGCCTTCTCTGGTTCAGTCAGATCGACCCTAAGATCTCCCTGATTCTTATCCAGTTGAAGATTTCAAGACCTTGTCCGGTTCAGTTAAATCGACCCTAAGATTTTCCTGATTCTTATCCAGTCAAAGGCCTTCTCTGGTTCAGTCAGATCGACCCTAAGATCTCACTGATTCTTATCCAGTTGAGGATTTCAAGACCTTGCCCGGTTCAGTTAAATCGACCCTAAGATTTTCCTGATTCTTATCCAGTCAAAGGCCTTCTCTGGTTCAGTCAGATCGACCCTAAGATCTCTCTGATTCTTATCCAGTTGAAGATATTCCAAGACCTTGCCCGGTTTAGTTAAATTGACCCTAAGATTTTCCTGATTCTTATCCAGTCAAAGGCCTTCTCTGGTTCAGTCAGATCGACCCTAAGATCTCCCTGATTCTTATCCCAGTAGAAGACATCCAAGATTCTCTCAGCGTTCCTGTTGAGGTAGTAATCGTCCAAGGTTCTCTCAGCGTTCCGGTTGAGGTAGTAGTCGCCCAAGGTTCTCTCAGCGTTCCTGTTGAGGTAGTAATCGCTCCAAGATTCTCTCAGCGTTCCTGTTGAGGTAGTAATCGTCCAAGGTTCTCTCAGCGTTCCTGTTGAGGTTGTAATCGTCCAAGGTTCTCTCAACGTCCCGTTGAGGTAGTAACCATCCCTGGTTCATTAATCACCTTTTGAAGCTCCAGATTCAATTCCTGTAACCAGTCAGGGCACATCTATACAAAGAGTTTGAAGACCAGCTCCTGTAACAGGTCAGGTAATCATCTTTCTTTTTTCAGGTACGCAGGTTCTCGCTAAGGAATCTCTTACGTGATCGACACCCAGATGGCATCTATAAGCCCATCCACCTTCTATCACCTCTCAGCATGGCATCTATAAGCCCATCATCCTATCCATCAATCTCCAAATGGCATCTATAAGCCCATTCCCACCATCACACTACTATGTGAGCGCAAATTTCGGGGCACTCTAGTGTTCAATCATCTTCCACCTTCGGATTACGAAAGGCACGGCAGCCAATCTACATCCTCAGGTCTAAGAAGATTGAACAGGGGCAACTGTTGTACCCCAAAATTTTCCCTCCCATATTCTTCAAGATTTGCAAAGAGCATGCTTCAAAATCTCCCAAGGGTTGCACAGTTCAATGGCCTCCTAACAGTCAAAAAACTAGGGTTTTGGTTCTGGCAAAGAAATTGAAGTTTCCAAGGGTCCAAACAAGTCCTATATGCCTACAAATATGGTCAAGCATCCATATACCAAGTTTCAAGGCTCACAAGGTCAAGTACACAGTCAAAAACCCTAATTGCTCAACAGTCAACTGCAGGGGCAAAATGGTCATTTGACAGTCAAAAGTTCAAATTTTTGGTCAACATCTTATTTTGAAGCCACAAACATCATTCGATCAATTCTTGATCATGATTCTCAAGGCATGGCTCAAAAAGTCTCAAGATGCAAAAGTTTCCATATTTGGACATTTGAAAAAGTCAACTGTAACTTGACCAAGGCAAAACTTCCACATGGTTTATCAAAAAAATTCCATCCAAAGCTCATTTTGAAGAGAATGACATTTCCTACAACTCCTCTTCACACTTCAAGTCCAAGAAATTCTCTCACAAAAAGTTATCAATCTCAACATTATAGGTCATTTTCAAAAGTCAACAAAAAGGCACTTTAAGTCAAAGACCATAACTTTAGATTGGTAAATCAAAATGACATGGGACCAAAGGCATTGGTTAGAGGACTTCAAGACCTTTCCAAAATGTCCAAGAACATGATCAAAGCTTAAAACTTGAGCAAGATATGCCTTGTGGAAGTTGGGAAATTTTTGGGATTTTTGAAAAGTCAACTTTGCTTCAAATGCCTCAAAATTGCTAATGGGCCTCAATTTCTCCCAAGAATCATCATCCAAAAGCTAGGCACGACCCATTGACCCAAAGGGGAGTTATTTTCTTATTTTTTATTTATTAATTGAATTTTTAAAATATATTAATTCATTTAATTCAAATTAAATATGAAAAAAATACTAAATGCCACCTTTCAAATCTTTTTATGCAGCATTTCTACTCATCATAACCTCAAGATTTCGTGCATACTCAATATGGAAAGAATCTTCAATGATTAGCATGTTCTCCATGAAAAAAGATTGAAAAAAGATTACATGAAAATCAAATCTCAAAAACATCAATGCAAAGGTTTCTTGGCTTGGATTTTTACCCTAATTCATTCCTCATATAAGCCAGAACACAACGCTAATGCACAGAACCAAGAGGCTGCGCTCAGAATCAAAGCATAACTTTGCATTTTTCACCAAAAATTTCAAATCTGATTCCATAGCTAGAGCACTTTTCCAAGCCAAAGAACGATTCCATTACCTTCCTGACGCATCAAGGAAGCTTTCTGAATCAAAACCGCAGCCTCTAACCTCAAGAATCGGTAGAACGAAGCCGTCCTGTTCTTGATATTTTGCATATTCGTGTTTTGATTTATATGCCATATTCATACATTCTAATGATTGTTTTACACTAATATGGACTCACTGAAACTGATGGTACCATTGAATTGAACTAATATTGCTTGTATAGAATATTGCCATGGCTATTTTTTAGGGTTTCAGGAACCATGAATTGGGGCTTTTCGCTTGAGGAAAAATTGGCCAACCTAAATGGCACCATTGCAATCAGAAGCTCATGACGAACAGAACCATACCATCGCGCCTTTTTTATGTTGATTATACAGCTATTCGTTATTTTCATGTTTTAAGTTTGTGGGGGTTTAAAACCCCCGCTATTTAAATGCTTTTTGTTTCAGAACAATGGAAGAAGATGATGCGTGGAGGGACGTGAGTGGTGCGTTCAAATAATTGGCGCGAGTTTTGTTCGTCCCAGAATATTAGCACTTTCCAAATATAATAATTGCATTCCATTATGCTTATGAATGAACGCGCTGGCACAGTTGGTGGAGAGGAACGTTTGCAAGCATTGGGACCTGGGTTTGATTCCCAGGTCCCCTCCCTTCTTAATATCATTTTGCTTTCTATATTTCCATGCAGCGTCCCCTTCAGTGGTCTACCATACATTCAATGCCATAGCTTGCCAAATGTCACATGCGATGAATCTAAAGGCCAGGATGAAAGGTCCATCATACACATCAGTCAACCATGCACACGTGAACGCTGAAAGTCAAACAGGCCAAGCTTCTAATGGCCCTCATTACTGCAATATACCTCCAAAAGGGTCAACAAACCCCCCTATGTTTGTATTTCTTTTCTCATTCTTCTTTTTTTTTGTTTGTTTTAATTTAATTACTTTCTTTTAATTCTTCAAATTAATTTTTATAACATAAAAATACAAAAAAACAGAAAATCATAAAACAATAAAAAATATGCTTTGTTAATATTAATTAATATTATTTTGTAAATAAATTTAATAATTAACTTAGTTTTAATTTTAGGTTTAATTTTAATGCTTTCTTAATAAAATAAAAAGTTTAGAGATTAGGGTTTTAATATTTTTCTTCTTTTTCTTAATAAATAATTTATTTCCTTATCATCATTACTATTATTCTTAATTATTTTATAAATAAATTGTAATTAAATAATTAGGTTAAAACTAGGTCAAACTTAAACATTTTTTTAACAAATTAAAAATAGTTTAGAATTAGGGTTTTAATTCCATTTAATTTTCTCATTAAATTCCATAAATACAAAAACTCCAAAAAAATAAGTTCTTGCTTTTATTTAATTTAATTAATTTACGATTTCGATTTAATTTCTTTAAAAGGGTTCAACGCCCTCGCATTCTCGATTTTATTTCTTTTCGCACATTTACTTTTATTTACTTTTTTTTAAATTTCATGTACTTGCCCCAAAGCCTTGTAATAGATTAATTAGGACATTTATTTTCCGTATTTTATTTAAATCGAATCTTGGTTTAATTTGGCGATGTAGACCCGCGCCTTTGTAATAGCATAGGACTTTTAAATTCCGCACTTTTAAATTCTAATTGCATGAAAGAATGTATGGCCTAAATTAAAAACAAGCGTAGATCACCATGATACATGTACAAGATAAAATATAACATGAAAATAACACACAAATTCACACACCACTCTTAGGGTACGCCTCACTGTTGCCTTACCTTCGAAACGTGGTCGTCGAGTATAGGACGTTTTAGTAAGTCCTTATGTCCATGACATGATCCAGTTGCCTCGAAACGGTTGCCTCGGATTAAAAAAAGGATCAATGGAATAAGGGTAGCTTCTAAGGTGTCTTCCTATTGCTCTGGTGACCACACTGTCCCTAAACTCGAATTGACCCGAACACCTCCAATGGTGGTCCTACCTACCTCTCAATGGTGGGATGGCACTACTTTAAGGACATTTACACAGACGAATTCCTTAGGGTAGGTAGATGACTCATAGATACTTGCTCTAAAAAAAAACAAATCAAAACTCTTTTCACACCGACACTTTCAAAAAGCTTTCAAAACAATTTTTCAAACACTCTTGAGGACTGATACAAGAGTCGATCTGAAACTTTCAAAGAAACTTTTTTTAAACCCACAGTTGAAAAGCAAACAAACATTTTGAAAACACAAATGAGCAAGTATCTAAGAGCCCATTGATAACCATGGATAGAAAGGGTGCTAACACCTTCCCTTTCTATAAATCTACCTCCCGAACCGAGAAACTATCTCATAAGGAATTTTGCTGTGCTTTTGTCCTGTCCATGTTGGAGAAAATAAAAGACGGTGGCGACTCTTGCTTCCGCGACATTTCGTGAACCAGCGTTAAACAGTCAGTTCCAGATCCACCGATCACAATCAGTGTGGTGAATTCCCTAATGTCCCTCTCTTAGGCATTAGGGGAGGAATCACTTACAATCCTTGTTTGGCACTACGAAAGTTTGGATACGCAAGAAGGGAGGGTCCTCATGATGCACTTATTCAAGGAATCGTCTTCGACTATGAGAATGATGCTCAGGATTACCGCAAAAGGTTCATGAGAGCTTGGGGCATGGTACATAGAGTTGATAGCAAGACACTGAGGCACAAGAATTCCACCCCTCTCGAGCCTTATCTCAAATGGGTACAAGCTCATGCTCTAAGTCTTATGATGCCTTATCCCTCTATTCTCCCAGTTATTATAGATCCTATTATGGAAGGAGATGTCCCGTACACTATCCTTCATCCTAACATGCCCACATCTCTTAAAGACTTGCAAAGGGATTGGATACAGCTTAAAGGGGAGCGAGACACTTTTGAGGCCCAATTCCACGCCAGTGAGAAGAAGGTTATGGAACTCACCAAGCAACTTCATGAGGAGCGGATCCTGAACGCATACATCGCACCAAAGAGGATGCGTACAACTTTCTTATCTTAGAGTTTTTGTATTTCTTTGTAAGCCCAAAAGAGGCATGATGTACTCAAACTTTGATTTATTAATATAACGTGTGTTCCCTTTTGGTCTAAAGCAAATTTAAATTTCTAATTTCATTGAAATCATTGCATGTGAATCTACCATTCATCATAATATAAGGAGGTTTCTTACAAAAAGTCTCGTCATCTTTCTACTGTTTATTTCAGTAAGATGGATCTCGAGCAGACAATAAAAGACCTCCTAGCCCAAAATGCTCAATTTGAACAGATGTTATTAAATCTAGCCAAAGGACAAGAGGATTTGAAAACTTTACTGGTTGAAGAAAAGAAGAAGAAAGCAAAGAAAATGACCGGAGTTCTGAATAGGGGAAGAAGGTTCCAAGGACAAGCCAGATGGACCCTAGACTTTGCAACGTCATATGGTGAAAAGGATAATCAAGAAGGGAAAGGAGAGGAAGCGTCTGCCATGCCAGAATCTGAAGAAGAAGAAGAAGATTACTCTGAAGAGCATTATCCCTTGGCCGACAATAAATACAAACATCTGGAAGAACGTCTAAGTGCAATGGAGATTCAGAAAGTGCCCGGGATGGACTTTGAAGAGATGGGTTTGGTGTCTGGGATTGTTATTCCACCAAAATTCAAGGCACCAGTGTTTGCTAAGTACGACGAGGTTTCGTGTCCCAAGATGCATCTCCGATCCTATGTGAGGAAGATACAGCCTCACACTGCTGACAGAGATTTGTGGGTCCACTTCTTTCAAGACAGTCTATTCGAGACTCAGCTTGATTAGTTCTATCAACTGGAAAAGGACAATATTCATAATTGGGAAGACCTTGTCGCTGCTTTTTATAAACAGTATCAGTACAACGCAGACCTTTCTCCTACCCGTACTTAACTCTAGAGTATGGCTATGGTTTCAAGTGAAGGTTTCAAAGACTCTGCTAAAAAATGGAGGGAATTAGCAGGAATAGTCCAGCCTCCCCTGTCTGAAAGAGAGCTAGTAGACATGTTTTTGGGTATCCTGTCCGGTCCTTTCTTTAATCATCTAATTGGAAGCTCTTCAGCAGGCTTCATTGAATTAATCTTAACCGGAGAAGGAGTTGAAGCTGGGATTAAGAGTGGGAAGATTCAAAAGGAGTCATCCTCCAGTGCCATGAGAAAACCATTTATTGGAAAGAAAGAAGTTGGTGCTGTGTATCCTCAAAGGAATCAAGATAGAACTGAATGTCGTCCAATGGTGGGGGCTATCATGATCCCTAAGCCTGCATCTACTCAACAAAGGAGCAACCAACCAAGAACACAAAGACCAGTAAGACAGTTTACCCGGATAAATATGACACTATCTCAAGTCCTGTCACATTTGTTTAGATCTAATCGGGTAACTTTAAAAGAAGCCCCAAAGAATCCCAACACAACCTCTCCTCACTACCATCCTAATGTTCGCTGTGCTTACCATTCAGAGAGTCCAGGCCATGATACCAACAACTGTTGGGCTTTGAAAAACAAAGTGCAAGACCTTTTTGAAGCAAAAGAAATTGAATTTGATGCTCCTGAGATCCCAAATGTTGTCACCGCTCCTATGCCCAAGAATGGTCGTGATGTTAACACTGTTGAAGATGATATGTTTGTTATTGTTGTTGATGAACTTGTAACTCCTCTCCTGACTATCAAGAGGAACCTATTGAGGGTCGGTTTATTTCCGGGCTGTGACGAAAGCTGCTAACTCTGTTTATCCCTACCAACTGTCTGCCATTTATTGAAAGAAGGTGTCCAACGCCTAATGGATGACAAAGAGATTTTGTTTGAAAAAACTCTCGTTCCAACCATTTCTTACAAAGATGTTTCAATAGTAACCATTTCCGCCAATCCTTCCAGGGTCTCCACCAAAAGACCAGATAGGATTACATCAGTTTCTAAAGTGGCTCCACTGATAATTACTATGCCTGGACCAGTCCCGTACTCATCAGATAAAAGTGTCCCTTGGAACTATGGGGACGACGTCTACTATCACGACGTCAAGCAAGATTGGATGGCTGATGAAGACTCAATTTTTGAGAAGGCTGACCCCGACATCGACAACATTGCGGGAACGTGCAAGATAACCCGAAGTGGCAGAGTATTCTCTCCTGAGATTGCTCCTCCAAAGACTATTACTAGTCCTATGATTATCCCTGTTTCTGTTCTTGTTGACACTACTACTACAACCCCTATGGTTACCCCTGCTGATACTCCTACCGCCAATTCGACCGAGACTCGGGGAAAATGAATTCTTGTTGAGCCTGTCCAAATGAAGGCGCAATCAATATCTATCCTGGAAGCCTCCCAAAAGGAGATGGAAGAAATTCTGAAAATTATAAAGAGAAGCGACTACAACATAGTCGAACAACTAGGGCAAACTCCGTCAAAGATTTCCATGCTGGCTTTATTGTTGTGCTGCGAGGCTCATGCGAAGGCCTTGGTGAAATTTCTTAAAACTGCCCATGTACCACAAGAAACCTCTGTTGATCAGTTCCAAGACTGTGTGGCCAGTTTAACCGCTGACAATGGTTTATGCTTTTCTGATGCTGACTTGACACTTAAAGGTAGGAAGCACAACGAGGCATTGCATGTCTCTGTCGAGTGCCGAGGCATAACTTTGGCCCACGTCTTGGTTGATACTGGTTCGTATTTGAATGTGCTGCCTAAGAAAGCTCTCGATAGACTCGACTGTGAAGGTTTAACCTTAAAACCCAGCAACATAGTGGTAAGGGCTTTCGACGGTTCAAAGAGAATGGTGCATGGGGAGGTGGTCATCCCCATAAAAGTTGGAACTCAAACCTTTGATTCAACTTTTTACATGATGGACATTCTACCTTTCTATTCCTGTTTATTGGGCCGACCATGGATTCACAACGATGGTGCCGTTACCTCTACGTTACATCAAATGCTGAAATATCCAACCGAGGGGAAATCATTACTGTCCATGGAGAAGAGGAATATATGGACAGTCACTTGAACTCCTTCAAATACGTGGAATTGGATGGTGAATTCATTGAAACTCCATTTCAGCATTTCGAGGAAGTTCCACAAACCGTGGCAGTAACCAAGACTGTGTCCCAAGTCTCGAAGATTACAAGACCTCCGCTAAATATGTCTTCTCTGAAAGATGCCAAGGCAGTGATCGAAGAAGGTGGGTGCACTATTTGGGGCCAAGTCCCAGATATCCCATACAAATTTGACAAATTTGGTTTGGGCTACACTTCAGGAGCCCAGAAAGCTGTACGCCATGCTCGCACCGGGGGACCATTTTTGAAGATTTGCAGCCATGGAGTCAACGCAGTGGAGGATGATAATGATGATAGTTGTGACATAGAGGATTGGATTTTCCCAACCATCAGTGGAGGGCTCAACAACTGGGAAGCTAAAGACTTTGTCCCAATTACTTTTATCCAACAGTAATTGTCTTTAAATTTCTGTCGGATCTGTAATAACTAAACAATTCAGACTTTTAAAACCTTGTGTCTTACCCGTGGCACAACGGTCCATTTGTAAGGGTTGTTACCTCATTTTCATATGTTATCAATGAATCATGGGCGTTCTTGCATACAAACTTTACGCTCTTTGTCTTTCTATTTACATTTTTATTTCTTTCAAAGATAGCTATAATCTTACACACACTCACATTCAAAATACAGATCTACCTCCATTCGGGATCCCATGGGTAACGGTTCTTCTATGGCCTTTTGTGACTCTGAAAATCTAATCTACCAAGCCGAACACGAAGGTGAGGAAGATTGTAAAGTGCCAGGGGAACTAGTCAGGTTACTACAATAAGAAGAGAGGACCATTCAGCCCCACGAAGAACCAGTGGACACAGTTAACCTTGGTACTGAAGAGGACAAGAAAGAAGTCAAGGTGGGTGCCAATCTGGAACCCAGTGTCAAGAAGCATCTAACTCAGCTGCTACATGATTATGCTGAGGTCTTTGTATGGTCGTACGAGGACATGCAAGGACTTGATGCTGACATCGTGGTCCATCGTCTACCGACAAAAGAAGATTACCCTCCGATAAAATAGAAAGTCTGTCGCATGCAGCCGGACATGTTAGAGAAGATCAAGGCGGAAGTCATGAAACAATTTAACACCGAATTCTTAGTTGTCACCTCCTTTCCACAATGGGTCAGCAATGTTGTTCCCGTGCCTAAAAAGTACGGCAAGGCACGAATGTGAGTGGACTATAGAGATTTGAATTGGGCAAGCCCTAAGGACGATTTCCCTCTTCCATACATCGATATTCTGGTTGACAATACAACACAACATAAGGTGTTTTCTTTCATGGATGGTTTCTCAGGCTGCAACCAAATCAAAATGGGGCCTGAGGACATGGAGAAAACGACCTTTGTCACACAGTGGGGCACATTTTGTTACAAGGTTATGCCATTCAGGTTGAAGAATGCTCGGGAAACCTATCAACGTGCCATGGTAGCTCTGTTTCATGATAAGATACATCACGAAATAGAGGTGTATGTGGACGACATGATAGCCAGATCTCAAATGGAAGAGGAACATCTTGACCATTTGCAGAAAATTTTTGAGAGACTAAAGAAATACAAGCTGAGGTTGAACCCGAATAAATGCACATTTTGGGTGAGGTCCGGTAAACTCCCAGGCTTTGTCGTCAGCGATAAAGGTATCGAAGTAGACCCTGCCAAGGTGAAAGCAATACAAGAAATGGCTGCTCCTCGCATCGGAAAGGAAGTCAGAGGATTCTTAGGACAGATAAACTACATTGCCATATTCATTTCTCACTTAACATCTACTTGTGAACCAATCTTCAAATTACTGAAGAAATATCAAGTAATCAAATGGAATGATGAATGCCAAATTTCTTTTGACAAGATCAAAGAGTACCTACAAGAACCTCCTATTTTGATGCCGCCAATCGAGGGAAGACCCTTTATTGTACCCAAAAATTTGCCCTCTCATTTATCAAGATTTTCCTCACAAAGGTATCTTTGACTCAAGACTGGATTAAGGTTTGATCAACTCAAGACATCTCCTCATGCACTGGTGACCAAAATTAGGGTTTGAGTTTGCAAAAGTATTTTTGGACTATCAATTCTTTATATGACTTTCAAGGATCATTATGGACCCCTAAGATTACTCATGTCAAGTTTCAAGCCTTGAATCACATTTTTGATCACTCAATTGGACAGCTGACCTAAAAATCAACTATATTGGGGAAAAAGTCAACCATGGCCAATTTACAGTCAAACTTCATAATTTTTCATCCATATCAACTTCTTGGACTCATATGTATCATTTGATCAAGTTTGGACCATAAGTCCTCAAGAAATTTGATCAAATCATCAAAAGGGCAAAATGGTCAAAATTAGGGTTTTAACTGAGAAAGGGCAATTTCCGATTTTTGACCTAGTAATTGGTTAATTGGTTTAAGGATTGATCACAAGAGTTAAATTGCATCATTTTTACCTAGTGACATGGTTCAAAACATTGGAAATCCATTGGATTGATAAATGAATTTTTCAGTCAACTGATCAAATGTTAACTGTATACTGAAAAGTCAAACTTTGACTTTTTGGTCAAACTCAAGTGCCAAGGATCATAATTCATCAAAAAATGTCAAAGTGTGAAACTTGTTCATCAAGAAATCAAGGATTGAAGATTTTGTTTTGAAATTTGAAATTTCTTAACTTAGAAATTTTTCTAAGTATAGAAAATTTCTTATTTTTTCTCAACTTTAAGCTAGATTTCAACCATGATACAAAATAATTCAAAGAAAGTTCCCAACATGAAAGTTGTAGATTTATATGAAATCTACAACTTTGCTTCATACAATTTCTCCTAAAGATGCTTGGATCTTAATATATGATTTTGTGAATACATGCTCATGAACTAAAATAACTTAGTGAAATTTTGCCCTAGTTAGGCAGGTTTTTGACCTAACTTCATGCCAATTTTTAACATAGTTCCAAGGGGAATCTTTGAAATCAATTTAATTATGAGTTATATAGCACATTTCAAGCTTTTTAAAATGTCCAAGTACTCCTTGAGATCATTCTTGAGTAGGGAGAATCGAAGAGATGAAGTTGACAATTTGTCACTTTGATTTCAAGCCATTTCATGATGAACCAAAATTCAAATTCAAGCCTAGACTGCATAACCTTTTCTTTGCAGGCCTCAAACTTGTTTCTCACTCCATAATTAAATGTTTACACAACTGATAGAGCTTTGAACCAAGCATTAGAGCCTTTGTTCAAACAATAATTCCATAAATGGCACAAAGTTGCCATTTCCATTTTGATAAAGCACAACTTTTGCAATTATCAACTCCTTGGCTTTGTACTTGTTCTTTATGCACACACAAACCCTATAAACCAAAAGTAATGTGTCTAAGACCTGTACCAACTCAGATCAGGCTTATACAAGCACATAGAGAGTTGTCTCCTCACTTTTCTTCAAAAGCAAGCAATAGAGCCAAAAGGCTATAACTCAGAAATCTTGAGGAAGCTTGATGTCTAACTTTTTCTATAGTTATACACAAATGTATTATGACTTAGAACATGATTGATAAAGCTCAGAAACTCTCCCAAACTCTCTACCACTGAAAACCTACCATAACTTGCAGTTTTGCACCTTGAATAGCAATCTCAAAAACCACTCGTGCGTTTTAAGTTTTAACCACCTAAACACTTAACATACATCATATCTAAGTGTTCCAGGCCATTATCCCCTCACTGTAACTCCTCCTTCTCCATCTGCCATTTTTGTATTCCAAGCTTGCAGGTTGACTTGAGTAGGGAGATTCATGAACTTTCAAGGCAAAGTAAGGATTGAAACACACTCAGGGAGGTCTAGGCAAGCTAAATAGATTCTCAGGCCTTCTCAAAACTTGCTCAAACTTCATTCACGATATCAACTAAAAGAGGTAAAAACTCTAACTTCTATCTCTTCATAAATGTATCATTTGGTCTCGATTTGTGAAAATAAAATGTTGATATCCTTGTACTAAAGCCAACCATGTTCATAGATTTCATTTATATTCATTGTGTATAGAGAATTTTGGATTTGAAATTTCTGTAAAAATTTGGTTTTAAATTAGGGCCAGTAAAATTAGATTTGATCTTTGACTCTTAATTTACATGAGTTATATGGTTGAAATCGTGGGAAGAAATGCTATCATTTTCATATTTGGAGTTTCCATTTTCATGGAGAAATGAGAGAGATACAGGTGGTTTGGCTGGCTAGAGGAAGAAGACGAAGTATAGGGCAAAGAAGTGATTCATGTTATGTATTTTTGTTTTCATTTGAACTAACGGATGTACAGCCACCCCAGTGGTAAGGCAACGCGCAAAAATGCCTAAGGTCACAGGTTCGAGCCATGGCGCTGCCTTTTTGCATTTTTCCACATTTTTCATCTTTTTTTGATTGTTTGTAGCGTGGGCTCAACACATTGGGCCCTATGTTTTTTTGCTAACCTCTTGCCTCCTTTTTCTTGCAACACCCCTGGCCCAATTATTTTCATTTATTTATTTTATTTTGTTTTATTTCATTAAATATATTTTTCTTAAATAATAAAAAATCATAAAAAATATAAAAATAATAAATATTATATTTTGTTTATTTTATTTTATTTTCTCATAAAAAAATATATATTTTTTTTTTAGTTATGTATTAACTATTTTTTCTTAATAAACTTGTAAATAAAAATAGAATTAGGTTAATTATTTATTCTTTTTCTCACACTTATAAATATTTATTTTAACATATAAAAGGACCAAAATAGTTCATAAATACCATTTATTATTTTTAATACAAAAATATAAAAAATACTTAGAGAAATTTATTTTCTTTTGACAAATTAAAATTAGGGTTAGTAAAAAATCCTTTCTAAAAATAAGTTTTATTTCTTACCTAATTTAAGTTCAATTTTGGTTTATTTATTGGGCTTAGATTAAAAGTTTTTTCAAATAAAAAACAAAACAAAATCTTTTCTTGCATATACATATCTTTGCATATTTAATTTATATTGTACATTATTTATTTCAATATTTATACAAATTCAATTTGGTTGTAATAGTTTAATTAGATTTATATTATTGCAAATCCCTATTCATAAATTGTATACCCACTCCCACAAAGTGTTGTAATAGCGTAGTAATCTTTAAATTTCGCAATTTATCGCTTTTACATAACATGTTAGTAATTAGGGTTTATATGGCAAGATAAAACCCATCAAATAGAAAACCCTAATCCAAGACAAAATCAAGCATGAAAATAACACACTTGAATACAAGCACTCCCTAGGGTTACTCCACTTGGTTGCCTTACAGAAAAATGGCCATATTACGCATGCGAAGTATCTTAGCAAAACTAATATAAGATCATAGTCCCTTGATGACGCTATTCAAAGTTGCCTTACAAAATGATCTTAGTCCCACAAAAATGCTAAGATACTTTGCAACATTGCTAATCATGGTTATACAATGACCCACACCCGTCCCGTTTACATCCAAAGATAGGGTTGCTTACCAAATCAATGGTAAGACAAAAATATTAAAGGAAAATAAAATGAACAAGAAAGGCATTTGATTAGGTAGATTACTTTTAGTTACTTGCTCCATTTCAAAACGAATATCCTTGCAATTTTCAAAAAAACACACACATTTCCAAACATCTTACAAAATTGAAAACATTTTTAAAAAGATCAACATCTTTGTATACATTCTTACGAACGAAAATCATTACAAAGTCTTCCTAAACAATGGCCTTTTTTTACAAAATACTTTCAAAACCCACACAAAGCATAATTTCAAACAAAAGAAAGTGATCTAGCAAGTAACTAAGAGCCCAAGAAAAACTATGGATGAAAAGGGTGCTAATACCTTCCCTTATCATAATCTATCCCCCGAACTCAAGAAACAATCTCAAAGGTCTTTCCTGTGCTTTTTTTACCTTTCCTTTTGGATAAAAGAAAAGTCGGTGGCGACTCTTGCTAACCGCAATATTTGCGATCAAACGCAAAATCTTCAAGTCAGTTCTCCCACCATATCATAGAACTGGCGACTGTGATGGGGATAATTATAAAAGTGGGGTTACCTTAGGGATAAATCACATTTACTTGCTTATATTATTTGATTTTTATGCTTTACATTATGGTTCTTTGTTTGGGTTTGAATCCTCTACTTGGATTTGGGATACATTATAGGTAAATAGCAATACGTTATGGAAACTGTGCGGGGTATACCGACATGGTCTAAGCAATAACTATGTTAGTGTGACATATTTGTGGGTACCGGTAGCCTTTGAGTTAATCAAAGAGAATACGGGGCCGATGAGTGATGTCATGAAGCATTAATGATCATCTAGAACCCTTACTTGACCAAATTGGCCTTTAAGATATAGTGAGATGACCGGCTTTGGTGCAGTCCGAAGTTGGTAGATACTCGATACTACACTCATTAAAGTTTGGTTTCTTGGGATATTTCGGTCGCCATTAAAGAGGCTTGAGCTGAAACAATGACCAAGGAAATAATCTAATGATATTGAGCTCCTTAGAACCCGATTACTATTACTAGGACAGGTTTAAGCCAATAAACTTAAAGAGGGTACTTACTTATAAAGCCCCATGCAAGCCTAAACAAAGACTTATTTGCTATACTTGTATATGCATACTTGTACATGACATCATGGACATCATGAACATCATATGCATCCACTAACCATTTCAAGGATTTTGGGATTCATCTTTGTTCTTGTTTTGTAGGATATGGATTCACTTCGTAGGAAAATTATTCAAGTCAACCTTGTAAGAATTCCTCCACAACTTAAGGAGCTAGCTTCAAGGGTCCCTGAGAAATCTCCATTCACCGAAAGACATGGTCGTCTATTCAACTTGGTCACCTCCAACACTTATAAGGATATGATGAAGGTGCTCTTTCACTTCTTTGATCCTTTGCACCATTGCTTTACATTTCCGTACTATCAACTTGTGCGTACTTTGGAAGATTTCTCCCAACTCTTGAGGATTCCCATTCTCAATCAACTACCTTTCAACGGTATGGAAAGAGACCCAAAGCCATAAGAGACTGCTCAAGCTCCACACTTGCACTCATCTAATATCACGACTCATTGGGAAACTAGGAGTGGTGTCAAAGGATTCTTGGAAAAGTTCCTGTTTGAGAAAGCCCAAAGCTGTTGGAATTCCTTAGACTTGCAAGCCTTTGAGGAAATTTTGGCTCTTCTTTTCTATGGGATGGTCTTGTTTCCCAATCCTGACCAACTCATAGATGTGAACGTCGTCAAAATCTTCATGTCACGCAACCTGTTCCTACATTGCTAGGGGATATCCTACACTCTTTTCACACTCGCACAATGAGGAAAATAGATGTCCTTATTTGTTGCACCCCTCTCCTGGAAAGATGGTTTATTTCTCATCTCCCCCAATCAGTCTTAAAGAATGAGCAAGGTTCAAGGTGGTCACAAAGGTTAATGACGCTCAAACATTCAGACATTCATTGGTGCTCCCGATTCAAAGAGAATGTTATCATTGTTGACCGTTATGGAGAATTCCCTAATGTCCCTCTACTTGGCATTAGGGGAGGCATCACCTACAACCCTTGTTTAGCCTTAAGACAGTTTGGTTACGCCCGAAGGGATGGCCCGTACGAGATACTGATTTAAGGTTTGGTATTCGACTACGACAACAACGATCAAGGTCTTCGCCAGAGATTTATCCGAACTTGGAGGATGCTAAACAAGGTGGATAGCAAGACTTTGGGGCATAAGAATTCCATCCCTCTTGAGCCTTACCTCAAATGGGTACGAACCCGTGCTCAAAGTCTTATAATGCCTTATCCTTCTATCCTTCCCGTAATCATTGAGCTTGTTAAGGAGGGAGATGTTCCATACACTATCCTACATCCTGACATGCCCACATCTCTTGAAGACTTACAAAGGGATTGGATACAACTAAAAGGAGATCGAGATACTTTCAAAGCCGAATTCTACACAAGTGAGAAGAAGGTTTTGGAAGTCACTAGGCTACTTCATGAGGAGCGGACTCTAAATGCGTACATTGCACCAAAGAGGATGCACACTACTTTTTTATCTTAGAGTTTTGTATTATTTTTTCCAAGGGGCATTGATGTACTCAAACTTTATCTTATTAATATAACATGTGTTTCTTTTTGTCTAAAACGAACTTGAATCTTCAAAATCCTTGAAAATATTGCATATGCACATATCATTCATCATAACATAAAAAAGTCCTTTTGCAACAAGTCTCCTCATATCTCTACTGTTTATTTCAGTAAGATGGATATCGAGCAAACAGTGAAAGATCTCCAAGCTCTGAACATGCAGTTTCAACAGTTACTCATGACCCTGGCCAAGGGGCAAGAAGAACTGAAGACTCTACTAGCTGAAGAGAGGAAAAAGAAAACAAAGAAAGTAACTGGAGTCTTAAATATGGGGAGAATATTTCAGGGACAGACAAGAAGGACTTTGAACTCTGTAACAACTTCTGGTGAAGGAGAAGGGAAATCCAAGGAAACCGCTGTCTCGTCAAAATCAGAAGAAGAGGAGAAACAAGAGGATGAATACTCTGAGGAACAGTATCCTCCAGCTGATGATAAGTACAGATATCTCGAAGAGCGTTTGAGCGTGATGGAAATACAAAAGGTGTTATAACGTAGTTTGATTCTACAAACCTCAATTAGAGTTTTGATGATAACAAAATACAAGAATAAATAAATTGTAAGATTTATATATAAGACATATATGCTACTTAAAATTATGTTGTGTATTTACAGAAGTTCTGATGGAATCAGCATCAACATCAACATCAGAAGATATGTCAGCATCAGAAGATCAATAACATGTGTTACACGCTGAAGTTACCAGATCATACGCTGAAGCCTGATGACCAGAATCTGCGCATAAAATACTCTGACTCTGATCAAGATCCTTACCAAGTCATCAGCACTCAGAAGCGTCATCATCAGTTAAAGCAAAGAACACTCTGATTACCATAAGCAGAGAACACTCTGAAGCGTTACTAAACATTCAAGACAGATTAATTACCAACGACTTTATTCAAGACAATATCTTCTCAAAAAGGAAAGAACGTTATTATCATTGAAAGTGCTTTATGGACAACAACGTATCTTTACCTTGGCTATATAAACAAGTTTGTGTGAGAAAAGATGCACGCATATACACGCCTACGAAAATGCACGTACTCATACATTTTGCTAAACCTTCAAACCAAGCCTACTCAAAAGCATTAACAATTCAGTTTTTATTTTGAGCTTAAATTTGTGTATTATCACAGTTGTGATATATAGTTTTGTGAGAAAACATTAACACACATTATTGTTCAAATTATCTGTAAAGAAATTCCCTTGAGATAAACCGGTTTGTGGTTATACTCAAGAAGGCTTTAACAGTTGTTAAAGTAGTTGTTGTATTCATTTGAATATAGTGGATTAAGACCTCGTTGGAGAGAGGCGAAATCACCTTGACGGGTGGACTGGAGTAGTTTGAGATCAAACAAACCAGGATAAAAATACAGTGTTGTTTAAGCTTTTGATTTAAGTTTTACAATTCAACCCCCCTTCTTGTGTTTTTCACATCTTCAATTGGCATCAGAGCGCCTGGTTCTGAGCTTATAACACTTAACCGTGTCAGTACAAGATCCAGCATCAAAAAAACACAATGGCAGGACCACATCAAAACATCAGCAATGACAACAATGAAGAAAGAGACAGATTCAGTGGCAAACCTCCAGTCTTTGATGGAGAGAACTTTGACTACTGGAAAGACATAATTGAAAGCTTCTTTCTAGCCCATGATGCTGATCTGTGGGACATGGTGACTGATGGATACACGCTCCCAGTGGATGGAAGTGGTCAGAAGATTGACAGGAAAGCAATGTCTGATCAGCAAAAACGTGATTTCAGAAATCATCACAAGGCCAGAACAATTCTTCTCAGCGCCATCTCTTATTCAGAATATGAAAAGATATCAAATAGAGACACTGCAAAGAATATGTTTGACTCTCTGAGAATGATGCATGGAGGCAACATTCAAGTCAAAGAAACCAAAGCTCTTGCGCTCATTCAGAAGTATGAGGCATTCAAGATGGAAGAGAGTGAATCAATAGAGACTATGTTTTCAAGATTTCAAATTCTTGTTGCTGGTATAAAAGTTCTTGACAAAGGGTATTCCACTGCTGATCATGATAAGAAGATCATCATAAGCTTGCCAAAACAGTGGAGGCCAATGGTCACAGCGCTTAAGCTAGCCAAGGATCTCAACAAAATCTCTCTGGAGGAACTTGTCAGCTCCCTCAGAAGTCACGAGATAGAGCTAGAAGCAGATGAACCTCAAAAGCATGGTAAGCCATTAGCTTTAAAATATAACAGAAAATCTGACTCCAAAGTTTTGCAGGCTGTAGAAGAAACCTCTGATGGGTCCTCATCAGAAGAAGATGAATTGTCTCTCCTCTCCAGAAGGGTGAACCAATTATGGAAGCAGAGGCAAAGGAAGTTCAGGAATCCCATAAGATCAGAAAACTAGAATGAATCTTTCTCCAGATACAAAAGGTCAGAATCCTCCTCTGCACACAGAAGATCTGAAGGTTCTTCAGGAAACAGAAAGCCAAACAACAAAGACATCATCTGCTACGAATGTAACGAGCAAGAGCACTACAAAAGTGATTGCCCAAAGCTTCAGAAGGAAAAGCCCAAAAAGAATTTTGGCAAGGAAAAGAAGAAAAGTCTCATGGCTATATGGGATGATTCTGACACATCTGAAGCTGACTCAGAATCATATGATGAAAGAGCAAACATAGATCTCATGGCAAACATAACAGAAGATAGTGAAGCTTTTGAGTCAGACTCTGAATCAGATACAGAAGAGGTATTCCATGACTTTGCTATAAACTTTACTAATGTTGAACTATCTGAAAGCCTTAATGATATTCTGGAAAGACATCAGCAGATCAGAGTCAAATTCAGAAACCTGAAAAGGAATCTTGCTTCTGACTCTGATAAGACTGAGAGTCTCAAATTGGAGAATTCTGAGTTAAAAGATAAAATTTCAAAATTAGAAAATCTATTGTAAAACTCTCAGAAGGAAACAATCCCTGAAACTCCCAGCAGTGCTGATGAGATAATCAAGGAGTATGATCACAACTCTCAGAAGTTTCTAGCTAAAAACATAGATAGAAGCAAAATGGCTTCAATGATCTATGGAGTTAGCAGAAATGGCAGAAAAGGGATAGGATATCAAGGTAAGGTACCTACACCAAAGAATGCCATGGATTTAGTTATAAAATGCACTTCACTTGATTCACACTTTATATATGGGCACACACATGACATCAAATATACAAGTAGTAATTATTCTGTCAAACCAAAATTCAACCAGAGTTTTGGTAAAACTAACAAATCAGGACCCAAGAAAATATGGGTACCTAAGGATAAAATAATACATGTGGCAGATATCTTTAGCAGTAAAGCAGAAACACTAGTCATGGTACCTGGACTCTGGCTGCTCACGAGACATGACGGGAAGAAGGCATATGTTCCAAAGCCTGGAACTTAAGCCTGGAGGCCACGTAGGTTTTGGAGGCAATCAGAGAGGAAAGATCATTGGCTCTGGAACTGTAGGTAATGGAAATCTTCCCTCTATAAGTAATGTTTTATTAGTAGATCGATTAATGCATAACCTGTTATCCATAAGTTAATTAAGTGATAACGGTTATGATATAATCTTTAATCAAAATTCATGCAAAGCTGTTAGTCAGAAAGATGGGACTATCCTATTTAATGGAAAGAGGAGAAACAACATTTATAAAATAAAACTTTCTGAACTAAAAAGTCAGAATGTAGAGTGTCTTCTGTCTGTTAACAACGAGCAATGGATCTGGGACAGAAGATTGAGACATGTTAGTATGAGAAGAATATCTCAGATTAACAAACTCAATCTGGTCAGAGGACTTCCTAACCTGAAGTTTAATTAAGATGCTCTGTGTGAAGCATGTCAGAAAGGCAAGTTTGCAAAACCAGCTTTCAAATCTAAAAACGTTGTTTCAACCTCTAAGCCATTAGAACTTCTGCACATTGACTTATTTGGACCAGTTAAAACTACTTCAGTCAGTGGCAAGAAGTATGGGTTAGCAATTGTAGATGACTATAGCAGATGGACATGGGTAAAGTTCTTAAGACACAAGGACGAGTCACACTCTGTGTTTGTCACCTTCTGCAACCATGTTCAAAATGAAAAGGATATTAGAATCGTCAAAGTCAGAAGTGATCATGGTGGAGAGTTTGAAAACAAAGATTTTGAGTCATTCTTTAATGACAAAGGCATTTTGCATGATTTCTCTTATCCTAGAACTCCCCAGCAAAATGGAGTTGTAGAACGAAAGAACAGAATATTGCAAGAAATGGCCAGAACCATGATCAACGAGACTAATGTTGCTAAGATCTTCTGCGCAGAGGCAATAAACACAGCGTGTTATATTCAGAACAGAATCTCCATAAGACCTATTCTGGAAAAGACTCCATATGAATTGTGGAAGAACAGAAAGCCCAACATTTCCTATTTTCATCCATTTGGATGTACATGCTTTATTTTGAATACAAAAAATTATTTGAACAAGTTTGACTCTAAAGCACAAAAGTGTATTATGTTAGGATACTCTGAACGCTCAAGAGGGTACAGAGTATACAATACAGAAACACAGATTGTGGAAGAATCAATCAGTGTTCGTTTTGATGATAAGCTTGACTCTCAAAAGTCTAAGCAGAATGAATTCCTTGCAGGTATGGAAGTTGAATTCACAGGTACTGAAGACAATTCATCAGAAACTCTTAACAGAGACACTCCCTCAACATCAGAAAGAGTAACTGCAAGAAATTCAACACCTTCTGTTGATCAACTCCAGAAAATACCATCCAGAAACAGCATGGATCACCCAGAAGAAACAATCTTAGGAAGAAAGGAAGATCCAATCAGAACAAGATCTAGCTTCATAAACTCTGAAGAATCCCTCATGGGACTGGTTTCTCTAACTGAACCAACAACAATTGATGAAGCACTTCTGGACAATGACTGGATTCTAGCAATGCAAGAGGAGCTAAATCAATTCACAAGAAATAACGTATGGGATCTAGTTCCTAAACCAAAAGGATTCAACGTCATTGGAACAAAATGGGTGTTCAGAAACAAACTGAATGAACAAGGTGAAGTCATCAGAAACAAATCACGATTGGTAGCACAAGGTTATAGTCAGCAACAAGGGATATACTATACAGAAACCTTTGCTCCAGTCGCCAGGTTAGAATCTATCAGACTCTTAATTTCATTTGCTGTTAATAATGGCATCACTCTGTATCAGATGGATGTTAAGAATGCATTCATAAATTACTATATAGAAGAAGAGGTATATGTGCACCAACCCCCTGGTTTTGAAAGTTCCAAAAATCCAGAATATGTTTTCAAACTAAAGAAGTCACTGTATGGTCTGAAACAAGCTCCCAGAGCTTGGTATGAAAGACTAAGTAACTTCCTGTTAGAAAAGGAATTCACCAGAGGGAAAGTGGACACAACCCTATTCTGTAAGACAGTTAAGAATGACATTTTAGTATGTCAGATTTATGTTGATGACATCATATTTGGATCTACTAAACCTACTCTGGGAAGAAAGTTTGCTAAGTGTATGCAGGCAGAATTTGAGATGAGCCTAATGGGGGAACTGAAATTCTTTCCGGGCATTCAGATAAATCAAACCCCAGAAGGAACTTACATTCATCAGAGCAAATATGTCAGAGAACTTCTGAAGAAATTTGATCTCTCCGAATGTAAGCCATCAAAGATTCCAATGCATCCCACGTGCATTCTGGAAAAAGAAGAGGTAAGTAAAAAGGTAGAACAGAAGGTCTACAGAGGTATGATTGGTTCTCTTCTATATCTGACGGCTTCAAGGCCTGACATTTTATTCAGTGTTTGTGTGATCAGTTGAAATAGAACTGACTGTTTTTTAAGCTGGTTTCGCGAAATGTCGCGGAAGCAAGAGTCGCCACCGTCTTTTATTTTCTCAAACATGGAAAGGACAAAAGCACAGCAAAATTCCTTATGAGAATGTTTCTCGGTTCGGGAGGTAGATTTATAGAAAGGGAAGGTGTTAGCACCCTTTCTATCCGTGGTTATCCACGGGCTCTTAGGTACTTGCTCTTATGTTTTTCAAAAGATTGTTTGCTTTTCAAGTGTGAGTGGGTTTTGAAAATGTTTTGTTTGAAAAATTTTTAAGTAACTCTTGTATCTGTCCTCAAGAGTGTATGAAAAATTTGTTTGAAAACTTTTTGAAAGTGTAGGTGCAAAAAGTTGTTTTGTTTGTTTTTGAGAGAACAAGTACCCACGAGAATCTACCTACTCTAAGGAATTAGGCTGTGTAAGAGTCCTTTAGACAGTGCTATCCCACTATTGAGAAGTAGGTAGCACCACTGTTGGAGGTGTTCGGGTCAATTCGATTGTAGGGACAGTGTGGTCATCGAAGCAACAGTTAGGACACCTTAGAAGCTACCCTTATGTCCTTGATCCTTTTTTTAATCCGAGGCAACCGTTTCGAGGCAACTGTTCTGAGGCAACTGTTTCGAGGCAACTGTTTCGAGGAAACTGGAGCATGGACAAAAGGACCGCTAAGACGTCCTATACTTGACGACCAGGTTTCGAAGGCAACGAGTGAGGCGTACCCTAGAAGTGGTGTGTGCATTGTGTGTTGTATTCAGTTAATGTTTGTCTTTGTCATTAGCGAGCCGCGGGTTGTTTTTATTTACATACATTCTTTCATGCAAGTTAACAGTTAAGGGGTTCGGAAAGTAAATTGCAGAAAAATAAATCCTACGTTATTACAAGGCGCGGGTCTATATATCGCCAAAAATTACAAAGACCCGTTTTTTAGTAAATGAGTACGGAAAGTAAATAAAAACAGTAAAGTCCTAATTACTATTACATGTCCGGAGCAATTACATAATAATAAATTGTGCGCGAATTAAATCGGAATGTTCTAAGGGTGTTGACCCTTTTTAGAAAAGAAAATTGATTTTTTTGGTCTTTTTGGTAATTAAATGAAATTAAAAAACTAATTAATGACTAATTGATTATTTTAATTAAAATAAAATATTTTTTTTGTTTTTTTTATGTTTTTATGAAATAAAATAAAAATGAAAGAAACAAAATTAAAAGTTAATCCTAAATCTAAGTTATTTTAATTATTTAAGAAAAGGAATTACAATTGCCTAATTAAACTATTTTGGTTAATATTTATTTACAAAATAAAATAATAATAATGATAATAATGTTAATTCCATTTTTTTGTTTTTTATGAAAATGTGTTAATTAAGTTAATTGTTAATAATAAAAATAATTAAAGGGTTAGCAATTAAAAATAAGAGAAAATGACAAAACAAAAAATAAAAAGAAGTAAAACCAAGGGGGGTGTGGGCAAAATAGGAGGTTTATTTAAGCAATCCAAGCCCACTGAAATCTAAGCCACGTTTGACTTTCATGGTTGCCTGCAGCGTGCTTGACTCCAGACCATGTTGTGCTACACTTTTTGTCCTTTGGATCTGCGTTGATGACATATGGCAGCGCTGGGAAGTGGGACTTATGATGCACCTCATATTGGAATCTGCACAGGAAAACGTTGAAGAAAATAATATGGAAATTATAAGGGACCTGGGAAGAACTTACAGCGCGGTATGAGCCTCAGGACTTGGCAAAGGTTGCTTTAGCCACGTGCTTGTTTTGATCTGAAGATGCTCACAACTATGTTTTAGAACTCTCACTTTTTTGAATAAATTTTGGTTTTGCTCTTGGCCGTTTCTGCACACACTCTCCTTGAATGAGGTTGGGAAGGCTTGTATATATAGTAATGAAATGTGTATCAATCCAAATAATGGTCATTAAGCTTTGCATTGAAGTTCTTGATTTCCTCCATAACCAACATTGAAACATTTGCCATATTTGTGAAAATTTGAATTTTTATGCCCATAATAGGCCATGCACGAATTTGGAATGTGTTTTAAGGTGTATCAAAGCTAATCATCACAAAATATATCCCTCCATTAATTTCTTTGATTTTTATTTGAATTTTAAAGATTTAAAATGAATTAAATCAAATAAAATTAAATAAAAATGGAAAAATTAATTTTAAATCTTGAAATAAATTGTGGGATACGTGGGAAGCATGGCCAAGCTGAATCAAGTGGTAAAAGTGGGCCCCTTTTGTCAAAAATGAAGTTTCAAGGATAATTGACTTTGGCCATTTCACAAAAATTTCCCAACTTCTCCAATGCATAGCTTGCTCAATTTTGAAGCTATGAACATGTTCTTGGACATTTTGGAAAGGTCTTGAAGTCCTCTAACTAATGTCTTTGGTCCCATGTCATTTTGATTTACCAATCTCAAGTTATGGTCTTTGACTTAAAGTCCCTTTTTGTTGACTTTTGAAAATGACCTATAATGTGGAAATTGATAACTTTCTGTGAGAGCATTTCTTGGACTTGGAATGTGAAGATGAGTTGTAGGAAATGTCATCCCCTTCAAAATAAGCTTTGGATGGGATTTTTCTGATGAACCATGAAAACGTTATGCCTTGGTCAAGTTACAGTTGACTTTTCAGCTGTCCAAAAATAGAAACTTTTGCATCTTGAGACTTTTTGAGCCATGCTTGTGAAATCATGATCAAGAATTGATCAAATGATGATTGTGGCTTCAAAATAAGATGTTGACCAAATTTTTTGACTTTTGACTGTCAAATGACCATTTTGCCCCTGCAGTTGACTGTGGAGCAATTAGGATTTTTGACTGTGCAATTTAATGCTGTGAGTCTTGAACCTTGACATATCGATGCTTGACACTGTATATGAGCATCTGGGATTTGATTGAGCCCTTGAAAACTTCAACTTCCTTGCAAGAACCAAAACCCTAGTTTGACTGGCTTAGGAGGATGGTTTGACTGTGTAGCCCTTGAGTAGACTTTGAACCCTTTGAGGCAAAACTTTGAAGATTATGGGAGGGCAAATTTTGGGGTACAACAGTTGCCCCTGTTCAATCTTCTTAGACCTGAGGATGTAGATTGGCTTGTGTGCCTTTCGTGATCCGAGGGTGGAAGATGATTGAACACTAGAGTGCCCAGAAATTTGCACTCACATAGCAGAGTATCAGTAGTGTGATAGCGGGAATGGGCTTACAGATGCCATTTGGAAGTGTGACAGAACCTTGTCGTGAATGGGCTTATAGATGCCATTTGGAAAGACGGTGGATAGGTGAATCTGAATAAGAAATAGAATAGCTTCCGTGTCTTGAGCATATCTAGTCTGTGCTTGATTGTTGACGTCTGAATAAATGGTAGAATGACCTCCATGTCTGGGGTATATCCATACTGCATGAGTAACAGAATGTCATCCGAATATGGATCGTATCTGGACTGAAAAATAGAGTAACATCAGGGATGGAGCATCTCTAAGTTGTCTTTAGAAGTTTGAATCTGAATAAGCAATAGAATAGCGTCCGGATCTGGAGCATCTCTAGGCTATATCTGAAAGGAAATCTGAATAAGTATCAGAACGTCGCCATGCCTGGGTCACATCTGAACTATCTCTAGAAGGAGTCTTGAATAAGAAAAAGAATAACATCCATATCTGGAGCATTTCCAAGCTATCTCTAAAATGAAATCTGGAATGAGTATCAGAACGTCGCCATGCCTAGGTCACATCTGAACTATATCTAGAAGGAGTCTTGAATAAGCAAAAGAACAACATCCATATCTGGAGCATTTCCAAGCTATCTCTGAAAGGAAATCTGGAATGAGTATCAGAACGTCGCCATGCCTGGGTCACATCTGAACTATATCTAGAAGGAGTCTTGAATAAGCAAAAGAACAACATCCATATCTGGAGCATTTCCAAGCTATCTCTGAAAGGAAATCTGGAATAAGTATCAGAACGTCGCCATGCCTGGGTCACATCTGAACTATATCTAGAAGGAGTTTTGAATAAGCAAAAGAACAGCATCCATATCTGGAGGATTTCCAAGCTATCTCTGAAGGAAATCTGGAATGAGCATCAGAACGTCGCCATGCCTGGGTCACATCTGAACTATCTCTATAAGGAGTCTTGAATAAGCAAAAGAACAGCATCCATATCTGGAGCATTTCCAAGCTATCTCTGAAAGGAAATCTGGAATGAGTATCAGAACGTCGCCATGCCTGGGTCACATCTGAACTATATCTAGAAGGAGTCTTGAATAAGCAAAAGAACAGCATCCATATCTGGAGCATTTCCAAGCTATCTCTGAAAGGAAATCTGGAATAAGTATCAAAACGTCGCCATGCCTGGGTCACATCTGAACTATATCTAGAAGGAGTCTTGAATAAGCAAAAGAACAGCATCCATAGCTGGAGCATTTCCAAGCTATCTCTGAAAGGAAATCTGGAATAAGTATCTGAACGTCGCCATGCCTGGGTCACATCTGAACTATCTCTAAACAATAGAATAGCATCCGTGGTTGGAGCATCTCTAAGTTATCTCTGAAAGGAAATCTGGAATAAGTATCAGAACATCGCCATGCCCGGGTCACATCTGAACTATATCTAGAAGGAATCTCTGAATAAACAATAGAATAACATCCGTGGTTGGAGCATCTCTAAGTTATCTCTAAAAAGAAGCCCTGAATAAGCAACAGAATAGCGTCCATCTGGAGCATCTCTGAACTATTTCTGAACAAGTAACTCTGAATAAGCAATAGAATAGCGTCCATCTCTGGAGCATTTCTAAGCCATCTCTGAAGAGAAAATCTGAATAAGCAAAATAACAGCATCCATATCTGGAGCATTTCCCAGCTATCTCTTTAATCTCTTTAAGGTAGATATGCCCTGGCTAGATACAGGTATCGAATCCACAATCAATCGCTCACAGATATGCCCTGGCTAGATTCAGGTATCGAATCTGGAATTGCAATAGTTGATAGTAATCGTCTTTGGATTGACCTTTTTCCTGAAAAAGGAAAAACATCAGTTGTGCAATGCATGATGTCATGATGTTCTCAGGGAGAAATGAGATTGTGTGATATGATGCGTATGTGCATGCATTGTGTATGTAAGAAAGATGTATGAAAGGTGATATGTTTATGAATGTATTTTCGTCTAGGAAAATAAATCCTTGACGAATGCCGGGAAGTTGAATCCTGGGCTGATGTTGAAAAACAAAGTTCTTCGTTTCCGCTGGGGATGATGGTTGCACGAACAAACCGGTAGGAGAAGATGACTCTGTTGGGGAATAAACTTGCTGGAGAGATACTCTGCGGGGAATACTCTATGGGGAAGGGATACTTCGTTGAGAATTTGATGATAACTCCGCTGAGGGATACCGTTGATAAGCTTTGTTGAGGGAGTTGATGAACTCCGCTGGGGGTAGGAAGAACTTCATCGAGGACGATCTTTCCGTGGTTATTAGCTGAGGATAACCCAGTTATAAGCCCTGGTGGGGAATAACCTTTGGATAAAGCCGGGGAGACGCGTTCGTGCTCTGCAGGGGATAAGCTTCCAGAATCTACTGGGGATAAGCTTCCTACTGGGGGGATTGATTCAACTCTCCTGGGGAAACTTCTGAACTGTACTGGGGAAGTGGCTCCACTGGTGTGTCTGTATTCCGCCGGGGAACAATCTTATATTAAGACTGTCGGGGATGCTTGCTTAGGAAGATCTGTATACTCCGCTGGGGAATATTGAGATCTTCTGGGGGATAAACCAATTTCCTTAAGGCTGACAGTAGACTAACTCTGCTTGGGGAGAGTATCACTGACTTGCTGGAGGATACTGTGCCTTTTCAGGGTTGATTGGGAGACCAAACTCTACTCGGGGGAGTATTGCTGAAATCTGGTCTTACTCTGTGGGGAGTTGAGGTAACTTGGTTACATTCTTCAGCCGAACCTACCTTGGTACCTTGGTTGACAGAGAAACTAGATCGTTTGGACAACTCATTATTGCCCCTGTTTCTGATGTGGGAGAGGAAGATACCTTGTGTAGTGTTAGACAACTGCCGATTCGACAAATCTTCTTCTGGTAGGCAAGTGACGAGGTGACGGGACATAGTCGTACGCTTTAATCCCTAACTTTTGCCTGGACCGCCCTTTCGGGTTTTCAGTCCACCGGGATACCCATTTTTGCCCAAGCCGCCTTTTCAGGTTTTCGACTTGCCGGGTGTACATATTTTTTTCATTTCATCCCTTGTTTTTGCCCGAACCCTTTTGGTTCGCCGGGAAGCCCTTATTTTTGCCTAGGTGTGTCAACCTAGCAGGCCTTTGATTATGCGTAGTATTTTTTCGACTATGTCCACGCCCTCAGAATGTAGGGAGGTGCCCCTTTTGTTGTGTTTGCCATGTGACCAGAAGATCTTCGTTTGATCAGGCAAGATTCGTTGCTGGAATTCCTGTCCCATGCCCCAAGTGATTCGGACGGAGATTTACCCCAAGTGATTCGGACGGAGATTTGCCCCTGGCTGCTTGGCATTGTTGAGAGATTCTCTGAATCTTGACTTGACTGCCCCAGATTATGGACCATGATCATGTCTGCCCCTTGATTGGAAGTGCTTTTTGTTCACTAGATATTCTTCGTGCGAATTTCTCTGCTGTTCGAACAAAAATTCATATGCAAACAAAGTTATATTAAAAACGCAAAGCTTATGTCTGTCTTGAAGTTTTTGAAAATGCATTTTTTCATAAAAACAAGTGAATTTTTGTAAACTGTGACGTTAACTCGTTGTTTTACCGCAAGCCTTAAGGAGTCAGGATACCTTTCGTAACAGTATGCTTTTGAATTAACCCATGCTTCAGCTAGGACTTTTTAGGGTTGTAACGTGGCCTGGTTCACGGTTTAAGAAACAAAGGATAAAGGCTCAAATTTATTTATACCCACCCGTTCTTCGTGATGTTCTTCAAACCTAAACTCAGCTAATCGTGCGCTAGACCTTGTTTGAGTCTCTGCTCTGATATTCCGGTGATGGTTCGGATATTGACAATTTATTTTGAACAAGCAGTCATTTTTTTTTGTTGAGGGTTTGTAGGACCTCTTTCTTTTTTGATTTCGTTATCCCTGTTTTTTTGCCTGAACTGTTCCTTTTTGTGATTACAGTCAGCGGGATGCCCCAGTTTAGTAAGTCTCCTTCATAGGTTTTGACTTATTGGGAGATAATGACTGCCAGTCTTTATGATTATTCGGAACCATCACTGTCTTTCATTTTGCAAGGACTTCTTTGGTGCCATTTGTTATGCACTTGGATCAACTGAGAGAACTACCCTGCCCCAGGTTATGATAAAGGGTTTTAATTTTTGAAAAGAAAAACTCCTACTTCTTTGGCTCAGAGGGGTTGACGAGGGATTATCTTCCTTATAACTCCAGTGTTTAGGAATTGAAACAATGCCTGTACCTCATCAGCGGGGTATGTTTAAAAGCATACTGTAGATCATGGTATCATTTTCGTCATCCTCCCTCAAGAGGCTTAGAATAATTAACCGAGCGTTGATCATCACAAAAATATGAAAGCAATTTGAATATAATGAAAATAATTGGATTAATTCAAAAACAGACACATGCAGTGCATTAATGAAATAAAAGAGTTTGCTATGACATTAATTGTTTGTATAAGCAAAGAAAATACAACTTGAACATTCGAATGAACAAAAAGCCTTCTAGTCTCAGGACTTGTCACTTCAAATGGTGAAGCTCGCAGGGATAGTAGAAGAACTCGACCTGACCATCTAGGGTGAATTCCACAGCTCCTTCATCAATCAGGCTTTGGATTTTGTACCTCAACTTCCAACAGTCGTCAGTATCATGCCCCGGGCTGTTAGAATGGTATGCGCACCTGGCCCCAGGATTATAGTTGGGTGAAGAAGTCTTAGGATTAGGGTGAGGTCCTATCAACGTCACCAGATTCAACTTCAACAGGTGTTGCAAAGCTTGGGACAGCGACATGTTGAGCTGGGTGAATTGCCTCCCGGGCTTGTCCTGATCAACCCGTTGCTCTGGGAGAGGTTGTGGTCGGACCTGTGAAGTGGTAGCAATTTGGAGAGGTATACTCTTCACCATACCAGACCCTTGTCCTCTTGGAAGCTGATCAATGATCTGGTCCCTGACTTGGACTGTTTTCTTCATGTTGTATCTCTCTTGGCGAAGCTGGTTGACCATGGCTTTCAACTCTTCTTGCTCCTGAGCCAAACCTTGGATAAGGGCCATTTGCCCCAGCATCTGGGTTCTCATCGATCTACCTCATCTTGCAAACGTTTCAACCGTTCGTCCTTATCATCTTCAGGACTTTTCTTGGCCAAATCCCCCATGAGGAGTGTCCTCAACTCTTCCCGCCCCTTAGATAGGCTTAAGAAGATCTCCCTGAATTGAGTCTCTTGAGCAGGAAGACCCTGGTTATCTTGTTGGGAAGCCATTGCTGAAATAAACAGCGGAGAAGGTAAGTGTCCTGTAACAAGGGTACCTGTTATGCAATGACGTGTATGCATGCAATGTTTTCAAAGACCTCGCGGGGTAAACAGAGAAACTTGTTAGAATTTGAATCCGGTGACTTGATTGAAGGAACTGCATACTGTTGAGAGTCCTTCTTCAAGAGTCAAGGCTCACCATATCGAGTGGCTCATAGCCCCTGACTCAAGTTATCAACCTTGGCTAGGGGAAAATAAATCCCTTTTTCCCCTTGTTAGACATTTGATTCATCATGACCTGCATCACAAACCCTTGAGATCCTTGAAATGGATTAGTCCTTATGTAGGATGTATGCAATGGTATGATGTTGTGCTATGCATGGAGTGATGTAAGTAAACCCTGTTACGAGTCCAGATTAAGGACTGTAAACAAAACCTGCAAGGAACTCGTGTTGTTAGATAACAAGTGTGCAAGTAATTCAAGTTTGAAGGCACACAAGTCACACAAAGAGCCCTTAGAGTTTAGGCCAGCATGGAGTTCAGGTACTACCCTCTTTCAGTTTCTTTGGTTAAGACCTGTCCTATCAAAAGTAACCGGGTTCTAGAGGATCCCAATATCACTGACTACCCTCAATCGGTCATAACTCCAGCGTCGCAATCTTTTCTTGCGGCCAGAACCATCGCGAGAGTTTAGCCTCAATGGGTGTAGCATACTGCTACTGTTCTATGGCCAAGTTGGGTCAATTTAGGGTTCTAAGGTCGGTTGGTGCTTAATGACTCCTCAGAAGACCCATATTCTCCTCGTTGCAACACAAGGGATATCGGTACAGACCAAGGTGCCATACCAATGTAGCCACTGCTTCACCTGTGTCGGTCTATGCCGGACAGGTCCCTCACAGCTTATGCTACCTAAAAGGGTATTCCCCAGATCCGGGTTAGGATCTATGAAACTCCGATGCAGCCCACAATAATAAAGCAATCAAGACATACAATTGAAAACATAAGAGTGGTCTAATCCTAAGGTACACCCCACTTATTAAGTCCCCAGCAGAGTCGCCAGTTCTGTGATCGGTGGAAATAGAACTGACTGTTTTTTAAGCTGGTTTCGCGAAATGTCGCGGAAGCAAGAGTCGCCACCGTCTTTTATTTTCTCCAACATGGAAAGGACAAAATCACAACAAAATTCCTTATGAGAATGTTTCTCGGTTCGGGAGGTAGATTTATAGAAAGGGAAGGTGTTAGCACCCTTTCTATCCGTGGTTATCCACGGGCTCTTAGGTACTTGCTCTTATGTTTTTCAAAAGATTGTTTGCTTTTCAATTGTGAGTGGTTTTTGAAAAAGTTTCGTTTGAAAAATTTCTAAGTAACTCTTGTATCTGTCCTCAAGAGTGTATGAAAAATTTGTTTGAAAACTTTTTGAAAGTGTAGGTGCAAAAAGTTGTTTGTTTGTTTTTGAGAGAGCAAGTACCCACGAGAATCTACCTACTCTAAGGAATTAGGCTGTGTAAGAGTCCTTTAGACAATGCTATCCCACTATTGAGAAGTAGGTAGCACCACCGTTAGAGGTGTTCGGGTCAATTCGATTGTAGGGACAGTGTGGTCATCGAAGCGACAATTAGGACACCTTAGAAGCTACCCTTATGTCCTTGATCCTTTTTTAATTCGAGACAACCGTTTCGAGGCAACTGTTCCTAGGCAACTGTTTCGAGGCAACTGTTTCGAGGAAATTGTTTCGAGGCAACTGGATCATGGACATAAGGACCGCTAAGACGTCCTATACTTGACGACCACGTTTCAAAGGCAACGAGTGAGGCGTACCCTTGAAGTGGTGTGTGCATTGTGTGTTGTATTCAGTTAATGTTTGTCTTTGTTATTAGCGAGCTGCGGGTTGTTTTTATTTACATACATTCTTTCATGCAAGTTAACAGTTAAGGGGTGCGGAAAGTAAAGTGCGGAAAAATAAATTCTACGCTATTACAAGGCGCGGGTCTATACATCGCCAAAAATTACAAAGACCCGTTTTTTAGTAAATGAGTACGGAAAGTAACTAAAAACAGTAAAGTCATAATTACTATTACATGTCCGGAGCAATTACATAATAATAAACTGTGCGCGAATTAAATCAGAATGTTCTAAGGGTGTTGACCCTTTTTAGAAAAAAAAATTGATTTTTTTGGTCTTTTTGGTAATTAAATGAAATTAAAAAACTAATTAATGACTAATTGATTATTTTAATTAAAAGAAAATATTTTTTTGTTTTTTTTATGTTTTTATGAAATAAAATAAAAATGAAAGAAACAAAATTAAAAGTTAATCCTAAATCTAAGTTATTTTAATTATTTAAGAAAAGGAATTACAATTGCCTAATTAAACTATTTTGGTTAATATTTATTTACAAAATAAAATAATAATAATGATAATAATGTTAATTCTATTTTTTTGGTTTTTTATGAAAATGTGCTAATTAAGTTAATTGTTAATAATAAAAATAATTAAAGGGTTAGCAATTAAAAATAAGAGAAAATGACAAAACAAAAAATAAAAAGAAGTAAAACCAAGGGGGGTGTGGGCCAAATAGGAGGTTTATTGAAGCAATCCAAGCCCACTGAAATCTAAGCCACGTTTGACTTTCATGGTTGCCTGCAGCGTGCTTGACTCCAGACCATGGTGTGCTACACTTTTTGTCCTTTGGATCTGCGTTGATGACATATGGCAGCACTAGGAAGTGGGACTTATGATGCACCTCATATTGGAATCTGCACAGGAAAACGTTGAAGAAAATAATATGGAAATTATAAGGGACCTGGGAAGAACTTACAGCGCGGTATGAGCCTCAGAACTTGGCAAAGGTTGCTTTAGCCACGTGCTTGTTTTGATCTGAAGATGCTCGCAACTATGTTTTAGAACTCTCACTTTTTTGAATAATTTTTGGTTTTGCTCTTGGCCGTTTCTGCACACACTCTCCTTGAATGAGGTTGGGAAGGCTTGTATATATAGTAATGAAATGTGTATCAATCCAAATAATGGTCATTAAGCTTTGCATTGAAGTTCTTGATTTCCTCCATAACCAACATTGAAACATTTGCCAGATTTGTGAAAATTTGAATTTTTATGCCCATAATAGGCCATGCACGAATTTGGAATGTGTTTTAAGGTGTATCAAAGCTAATCATCACAAAATATATCCCTCCATTAATTTCTTTGATTTTTATTTGAATTTTAAAGATTTAAAATGAATTAAATCAAATAAAATTAAATAAAAATGGAAAAATTAATTTTAAATCTTGAAATAAATTGTGGGACACGTGGGAAGCATGGCCAAGCTGAATCAAGTGGAAAAAGTGGGCCCCTTTTGTCAAAAATGAAGTTTCAAGGATAATTGACTTTGGCCATTTCACAAAAATTTCCCAACTTCTCCAATGCATATCTTGCTCAATTTTGAAGCTATGAACATGTTCTTTGACATTTTGGAAAGGTCTTGAAGTCCTCTAACCAATGTCTTTGGTCCCATGTCATTTTGATTTACCAATCTCAAGTTATGGTCTTTTACTTAAAGTCCCTTTTTGTTGACTTTTGAAAATGACCTATAATGTTGAAATTGATAACTTTTTGTGAGAGCATTTCTTGGACTTGGAATGTGAAGATGAGTTGTAAGAAATGTCATCCCCTTCAAAATGAGCTTTGGATGGGATTTTTCTGATGAACCATGAAAAAGTTATGCCTTGGTCAAGTTACAGTTGACTTTTCAGCTGTCTAAAAATATAAACTTTTGCATCTTGAGACTTTTTGAGCCATGCTTGTGAAATCATGATCAAGAATTGATCAAATGATGATTGTGGCTTCAAAATAAGATGTTGACCAAAAATTTTGACTTTTGACTGTCAAATGACCATTTTGCCCCTGCAGTTGACTGTGGAGCAATTAGGATTTTTGACTGTGCAATTTAATGCTGTGAGTCTTGAACCTTGACATATGGATGCTTGACACTGTATATGAGCATGTGGGATTTGATTGAGCCCTTGAAAACTTCAACTTCCTTGCAAGAACCAAAACCCTAGTTTGACTGGCTTAGGAGGATGGTTTGACTGTGTAGCCCTTGAGTAGACTTTGAACCCTTTGAGGCAAAACTTTGAAGATTATGGGAGGGCAAATTTTGGGGTACAACATTTTGCATTTGTGCTAGATTCCAATCAGATCCTAGAGAATCTCACTTAACAGCAGTTAAGAGAATTTTCAAGTATCTGAAAGGTACTACTAATCTGGGTTTGTTTTATAGAAAATCAAGTGATTACAGCTTAGTAGGATACTGTGATGCTGATTTTGATGGAGACAGAGTAGAGCATAAAAGCACTTCTGGAAGCTGCCAGTTTCTGGGAGAAAATCTGATCTCATGGTCCAGCAAAAGACAATCCATAATTTCTCTTTCAACAGTAGAAGCTGAATACATAGCAGCAGCTGGATGCAACACACAAATGCTCTGGATGAAAAGTCAACTTGAGGACTTCCATATATTTGAGAGTAACATTCCTATCCTCTGTGACAATACTTCTACTATTTGTCTCAGCAAAAATACAATTTTACATTCTAGGGCTAAGCATATAGAAATAAAACATCATTTTATTAGGGACTATATTCAGAAAGGGATTTTAAATTTTAAATTTATTAACACAGACCATCAATGGGCTGATATTTTTACAAAACCTCTTTTTGAAGATAGGTTCAACTTCATTCTGAAACATCTCAGCATGAAGCTCTGCCCAGAATGAAGTTGTTTTGATTCTATATATTAACCTTCAGAACTTTGTTTTTTTTGTGTGAACTACTGATCAATCTTCTTTTAGAACTTTAGAAGTGCAGATTGTATCAGAATCTATCCATGAAGATCTGAGCGCTTCATTTCCAGGATAGAGATGTGTTGTTCACTCAAGCAAACAAGTGTCATCCAGTCATCAGCTATTTTCTGAGGCTGAACACGCGTTCACGTTTCTGAAAAGGCAAAATCGTTGATTGGATGCATTGAGACACATGTCATGGGTAACCGTTCCAAATATCTTTCTGAATCCCCTAAAATCAGCTATCATTAAATGCTAATAATCCTTATTAATTTCTCTCTCTTAACGTTTATGTTTTCAAAACCTTTTTAGAAATCTATTTAAACACACTTCACACCATTTACACGTTTTACCTTCACTATCATTTTCTCTCAAACTTACTGATTTCAGTGTTCTTACTTTCTCAAAAACCCTTTCAATATTTTTCACAAAAACCTCGTGTGAACATGGCTTCTTCCAGCATTCCTTCTTCAGGTTCCCAGAAAACTGTTTCATCTGAACAATACGAAGAACCTTACAGAACGCTTCTAACACCAGTCAAAAACCTAGAAGTTCTGTCAAAATTAATCGTGGATTTCAACAGCCTTCAAGAGAATGGGTTTGATCTATCTGAAGAGGTTAAAGCTCAAGGCTGGGAAAAGTATTTTGACAGACTGGTGGGTCAAACATTTCCTATTCTGGTAAAGGAATATTGGATTCACGCTTCTTCTTCAAATCATCAAGTTACGTCTTACATCGTGGGGAAGAAGATTGTTATTACTGAAGACCTAATTGCAAGACTCATAGGGTACAGTGGTGGTGGTGTTCGTTGCATTGACATGGCAGAAAGGTGTGCAGATGCTGCCATAATTGCATAGGAAATCTTTACTCTTAGGCTACCCTCCAGCAAGATAAGGGATTTTAAAGACAAACACAAAATTTGGGCCAAGATCATTCTGGGCTGCTTCAATCACAGGAAGCCTACCAGCTCTCCTGATTACATTAATATTGATCAGCAGTTTCTGATCTATTTCATCTCTCAGAAGGTCAAGATAAATCTGGCTCATCTTCTGTTCAACCATATCAGAACAAGTGTTAAAGAAACAAGAGAAGAGGAACGTACATAAAGGGATTGGATACCCTTAGGAAGACTGATATCAGATATTCTAACAGAGAATAAGCTGGTTGATCATCTGACAGAGGCTCAAGAAATCAGCACTCTGGAAGCTACTGTTGGCAAGCAGTTGAATGCCAAAAATCTGAAGAAAATGAAGTTGATAGAGAATATAAAGTGGGAGCCCAGCGTCACTCCTTTTGTTTCAATCTCCAGCAGAAGAGTCCCTCTGGATGACTTCCCACTGTTCTCAGAAATTGACTCTAAACCTGAAATCATACTCAGATATCTGGATGCTTGCAAGGCTGATGGTACAACACCAAATCTGAATATTCAAGACCTTCAGCAGAAGGCTCCAGAGGTTGTTCTGAAGAAGACAAAGAAAATAAAAGCTGCAGCAGAAGGATCATCTCAGCAGACTCCTAAGAAGAGAAGTAATCCTTCTTCTGTAACTGTTTTAGATTCAACTGTTGTATCAACATCTATCCCAATACCCACTCCATCTGAAAACCCAACACCTCAAACTTTCGATGATTTTGACCTTGACTTTAATCCCTCTGAATCATTAACTCTAAGAAGATCTCGCTCCCAACCTCAAAATCCAAATATCATTGAAACCCAACAAGAACTTGAAAAAGTTCTTTCTGATATAGACCAACACACCTCTGTTCCCACTCCAGAAAATCCAAATCCTGAAACTACCACAGAACCACAACCAGAAATTCCCATCTCACCACAACCAGAAATCCCACTACCGTCATCTCCTCAACCAGAAATTAATCCACCCTCTCCTCAACCTGAACAATCTCCACAACCTGAGATTCAAACTTCTGAGGCTCAACCCTCTGAATCCCCTGAACCACAACCTCTGGCCATTCAATTGCCCTTTGGCACCATTGTGAACATTCCTCAACTTCCCTCTTCACCAGAATTAACTCCACCAAATTCCCCATCAAGTCCAATCATAATTCATGACTCTCCCACTCCCTCACAAAAAGACAATTCAGATGACCACAACAAGACTGTCATTGATTTAACAGTCCTTGAACGCCTTGCTGCAATAACCAACAAAACTGCTATCCCAAAACCTAAACATCCAGATGTTGGTTCCAGCATATTGAACTTTGAAATAGAAGTACAGAAGTGGATCACTTTGTTGAAACAAGCAAGTCTGGAACTGGTTGATCCTGCTGCATCAGACTATCTCTGGACAAAATTCAGAAGATGGGTATGCTCTGAAACCTTTAAGTTGCAAGAACAGAGCTACGGACAAGCTCAACAGAACTTCAGCAATCTGCTGAAAGAAATTGAAGGTCCAGTTCTGAGCAAGCTGCTTAAGGAAGAAGTTCTCCCGCTGGACAATGCTCCTTGGTCTGAACATCGTCAACCTGAGTTAGAAGAACAGATGATTCCAGCTGAAGATCTGAAAAGATCTGATATGCTGATGAATGAAAGAATGGATAAGCAGGACACTAAAATTGATGCAATAGCGAACATGTTAACTCAGCAACAGGAAACTAACACCCAAATCAAGAGCATGTTGGAGGCTTTGTTCACACGACTTCCTCCTCCTTCTTAAAAATTTCCTTGTTGTTTTTATAACTTGTTATCTGTAATATTTTTACATGTTCTGAACTTATCATTGCTTCTGTTTTTAATATAACTGCATTTTAGCTCTGATCATTTTAGCTCTGATTATTTGTGCTTTTTGATAACTGACAAAAAGGGGGAGAAAGAATGATATTTTTCAATAACGGATTACTGAGACATAAGTCTCAAACATTCTAACATTCTGATCTATTTTAATTTCTTTCTTCTGAAAAGCTTGAACAGGTACAAAATTCTGACGAAAGAAACAGTAAAGTACAGTAAGGTTCTGATGCTCAAAGACTCTTGGAATTAAAGGGAAGTAATCAACTCAGGGGGGGGGGGTTCTCTTCTTAGCTATGAAACTTTTTATTCTTTATTTTTAAACTCTGATACCTTTTATTCCTTATCTTTAATCTCTGATACCTTTTATTCTTTATTTTTAATTGAAAAAAATCTGGTTTTTGTCATCATCAAAAATGGGGAGATTGTTAGAACATAGTTTGATTCTACAACCCTCAATTAGAGTTTTGATGATAACAAAATACAAGAATAAATAAATTGTAAGATTTATATATAAGACATATATGCTACTTAAAATTATGTTGTGTATTTACAGAAGTTCTGATGGAATCAGCATCAGAAGATCAGTATCAACATCAACATCAGAAGATATTTCAGCATCAGAAGATCAATAACATGTGCTACACGCTGAAGTTACCAGATCATACGCTGAAGCCTGATGACCAGAATCTGCACATAAAATACTCTGACTCTGATCAAGATCCTTACTAAGTCATCAGCACTCAGAAGCGTCATCATCAGTTAAAGCAAAGAACACTCTGATTACCATAAGCAGAGAACACTCTGAAGCGTTACTAAACATTCAAGACAGATTAATTACCAACGGCTTTATTCAAGATAAGATCTTCTCAAAAAGGAAAGAACGTTATTATCATTGAAAGTGCTTTATGGACAACAACGTATCTTTACCTTGGCTATATAAACAAGTCTGTGTGGGAAAAGATGCATGCATATACACGCCTACAAAAATGCACGTACTCATACATTTTGCTAAACCTTTAAACCAAGCCTACTCAAAAGCATTAGCAATTCAGTTTTTATTCTGAGCTTAAATTTGTGTATTATCACAGTTGTGATATATAGTTTTGTGAGAAAACATTAACATACATTATTGTTCAAATTATCTGTAAAGAAATTCCCTTGAGATAAACCGGTTTGTGGTTATACTCAAGAAGGCTTTAACAGTTGTTAAAGTAGTTGTTGTATTCCTTTGAATATAATGGATTAAGACCTCGTTGGAGAGAGGCGAAATCACCTTGACGGGTGGACTGGAGTAGTTTGAGACCAAACGAACCAGGATAAAAATACAGTGTTGTTTAAGCTTTTGATTTAAGTTTTACAATTCAACCCCCCTTCTTGTGTTTTTCACATTTTCAAAAGGTGCCAGGCTTAGACTTTGAGGAATTCGGACTAGTGTCGGGGATTGTGATTCCTCCGAAATTCAAAGTGCATATGTTTGCAAAATATGATGGAGTGTCATGCCCGAAAATACATCTCCGGTCATATGTGATAAAAATTCAACCCCACACCGCTGATAAAGACTTGTGGGTGCATTTTATCTGAGACAGTTTGTCTGGAACACAACTCGACTTGTTTTACGAACTAGAAAGAGCCAACATCCACAATTGGGAAGATCTTGCCGCATCTTTCTACAAGAGATATCAATATAATGCTGATTTAGCGCCTACTCGTACTCAACTCTAGAGTATGGCTATGACTTCCAATGAAGGTTTCAAGGATTACGCACAAAAATGGAGAGATTTGGCTGGAAGAGTTCAACCCCCTCTGTCTGAAAGCGAATTGGTAGACATGTTCCTAGGCACTTTGTCTGGTCCCTTTTTCAATCATTTAATCGGAAGTTCATCTGCAGGTTTTACTGAGCTAATACTGACTGAAGAGAGGTTGGAAGCTGGTATAAAAAGTGGAAAGATTCAGAAGGATTCATTTTCTTCTAACGCTGTAAGGAAGCCTTTTATCGGGAAGAAAGAGATAGCTGCTGTATATCCGCAAAGAAACCAAGAGAGGGCCGAACGCCGACTAATGGTGGGGGCTGTTATGATTCCAAAGCTTGCATCTGATCAACAAAGAAGTAATCAACCAAGGGTGGAAAGGCCAGTCAGGAAATTCACCAGAATTAACATGACTCTGTCTCAAGTGTTACCGCATCTTCTGAAATCCAATTTGGAAACCTTGAAAGAAGCTCCAAAAAATCCCAACACATCATCCCCTCATTATTATCCCAATACCCATTGCGCATATCATTCTAAAAGTCCTGGTCACGATACATATAATTGTTGGGCCTTGAAGAAAAAAATACAAGACCTCATTGAAGCAAAAGAAATTGGGTTTGATGCCCCCGAGAAGCCAAATGTCATTTATGCTCCTATGCCCAGACATGGTCATAACACCAACGCTATTTAGGAGGATTTTTTTGTTACCACAGTTGATGAACTCATGACTCCACTTCCAACCATTAAGATAAACTTGTCGTAAGCCGGTGTGTTCCCAGGATGTAATGAAGTTTTCCACCTCTGCTTGTCCTCACCAACTGATTGCCCTTTGTTGAAAACAGGCATTCAACGCTTGATAGATAACAAAGAGGTTTTGTATGAAAGTACTACTGTTTCACCTGTTCCTGTTGAAGATGTTTCAATTATTACCATCTCCGCCAATTCTTCCAGGGTCTCCACCAAAAGACCCGTTAAAATTACATCGATTACGAAAGCAACTCCTCTAATAATCACAATGCCTGGGCCAGTTCCATATGTATCAGACAAAACTGTGTCGTGGAATTACGGAGGGGACATTTACTACCATGGAATCAAACAAGACTGGCCCGCCGCCGAAGAGATAATCTCCAAAGAAGATGATTCCGACATCAGCAATATTGCCGAAACTAGTAAAATTACCCAAAGCGGTAGGATATTTTCTCCAGAAATCTCCCCCCCAAAGGCAGTTTCTGGACCTATGGCTATTCCAAAGATTACTTTCGTACCCATAATTATCTCTGCAAATGCTCCTATTGACGAAACCGTTACAACCCCTGTTGTCATTCCTACCAATACTCCTGCTGCTGTAACTTGAGGAAAAGGTGTTTTGGTTGAGCCTGTCCGGACGAAGGCTCATTCATTGACTATCCCTGAGACATCTAAGAAAGAAATGGAGGAGATCTTAAAAATTATAAAGAGGAGCGACTACGATGTAGTTGAACAATTGGGTCAAACTCCCTCCAATATATCCATGCTGGTATTACTATTGTGTTCTGAGGCACATGCGAAAGCCTTGGTGAAGTTCTTAAAAATAGCCCATGTGCCTCAAGAGACGTCTACTGATCAATTTCAAGACTGCGTGGCCAGCTTGACAGCGGATAACGGCCTAGGCTTCTCAGATGTTGATTTGACACCAAGGGGAAGAAAGCACAATGAGGCGTTACATGTCTCTATAGAATGTAGGGGCACGACTCTGGCCCATGTCTTGGTGGACACTGGCTCTTCTTTGAATGTTTTATCGAAAAAAGCTCTTGATAGACTTGACTGCGAGGGACTGACGTTAAAGCCAAGCAACATAATAGTAAGAGCATTTGATGGCTCGAAGAGGATGGTGCACCGGGAGGTGGATATCCCCATAAAGGTTGGGACTCAAACTTTCAATTCAACCTTTTATGTAATGGATATTTGCCCTTCTTACTCCTGTCTGCTAGAACAACCATGGATCCATAATACCAGCGCTGTTACCTCTACATTGCACCAGATGCTGAAGTACCCGGTTCAAGGGAAGATTATCACCGTCCATGGAGAGGAAGAATACATGATCAACCAACTAAATTCCTTCAGATATGTGGAATTGGACGGCGAATTCATTGAAACTCCATTTCAACACTTTGAAGAAGTCCCTCAAGAGGTGGCAGTGACTAAGGCTATTCCCAAGATTACCAGGCCTCCACTCCAGATGTCATCACTAAAAGATGCCAAAGCAGTAGTAGAAGAAGGAGGATGCACTATCTAGGGACAAATCCCGGATATCCCATATAAGTCTAGAAAGTTTGGCCTAGGTTTCACTTCAAGTGCTCAAAAGGCTGTACGCCATGCCCGTGCTGGAGGGCCACCCTTGAAGATCAGCAACCGTGAAGTCAACACGGTGGAAGATGGTGAAGATGGTTCCAACCTGGAGGAATGGATCTTCCCGACTGTCAATGGATGGCTCAACAGTTGGGAGGCTAGAGACTTCATCCCAATCACTTTCATCCCTTAGTAATTTATCTTTACATTTTGTTGGATCTGTAATATTCAAAACAATTTGCACTCTTAAAACCTTATGTCTTACCCGAGGCACAATAATCCACTTGTAAGGGTTATGATCTCATTTTTCATATGACATCAATGAATCATGAATGTTTTCGCATTCAAACTTTTGTGCTTATTGTTTTTCTTTTACATTTTACTTTATTTCAAAGATAGCTATACCCTTACACACACACACACACACACTCACAATGCAGGTATACATCCATTCGGGATCCCACGGGTAACGATACTGCTATGGCCTTTTGTGACTCTGAGAATCTAATCTACCAAGCCGGAGACGAAGGTGAGGAAGATTGTGAAGTACCAGGGGAACTTGTCAGACTGCTACAACAAGAAGAGAGAACCATTCATCCTCACAAGGAATCCGTGGATACAATCAACCTAGTTACCGAAGAGGACAAACAAGAGGTCAAGGTGGGTACCAATCTAGAACCCAGTATCAAGAAGTGTCTGATTCAGTTGTTGGATGATTATGTCGAAGTCTTTTCCTGGTCATATGAAGACATTCTAGGACTTGATGAAGATATTGTGGTACATCGTCTGCCTACAAGAGAAGATTGTCCGCCAGTAAAGCAAAAGGTTCGCCGCATGAGGATTGATATGTCAAAAAAGATTAAAGCAGAGGTCATGAAGCAATTCAACACTGGATTATTGGCTGTCACCTCTTACCCCCAATGGGTTGCCAATGTTGTTCCCGTGCCCAAAAAGGACGGCAAGGTGCGAATGTGTGTGGACTATAGAGATTTGAATAGGGCAAGCCCTAAGGATGATTTTCCACTCCCCCACATTGATATCCTAGTTGACAATACGACACAACACAAAGTGTTTTCCTTCATGGATGGATTCTCAGGTTACAACCAAATCAAAATGGCCCCTGAGGACATGGAGAAAACAACATTTGTCACACAGTGGGGCACTTTCTGCTATAAAGTAATTCCATTCAGACTGAAGAATGCTGGGGCAACCTATCAACGTGCCATGGTAGCTTTATTTCGCGACATGATACATCTTGAAATAGAAGACTACGTGGACGATATGATAGCCAGATCGCAAATAGAAGAAGAGCATCTTGATCACTTACAAAAACTGTTTGAGAGACTGAAGAAGTACAAGCTGAGGTTGAATCTAAACAAGTGCACATTTGGAGTACAGTCTGGTAATCTCCTAGGCTTTATCGTCAGCAACAAAGGTATTGAGGTCGATCCTTCCAAAGTTAAAGCAATACAAGAGATGCCTGCTCCTCGTACTGAGAAGGAAGTCAGAGGATTCTTGGGATGTTTGAACTATATTGCCAGATTGATTTCTCACCTAACAGCTACTTGTGAGTCAATCTTCAAACTATTGAAGAAAGATCAAGTAGTCAAATGGAATGATGAATGCCAAGTTGCTTTTGAAAAAATAAAAAAATACTTACAAGAACCTTTTGTATTAATGCCACCAGTCGAGGGAAGACCATTGATCATATATCTGACTGTTTTAGAAAACTCGATGGGGTGTGTATTGGGGCAGCATGACGAGTCTGGCCGAAAAGAGCACGCTATTTACTACCTTAGAAAAAAGTTTACCGACTGTGAAACCAGATATTCACTACTCGAGAAAAGTTGCTGCGATCTGGCATGGGCTGCTCGCCGGCTGAGACAGTATATGCTGACTCATACTACCTTGTTGATATCTAAAATGGATCTGATAAAATACATCTTCGAGAAGCCTACTCTTTCAGGGAGAATAGCTAGATGGAAGATGATCCTGACAGAGTACGACATATAGTATACTATCCAGAAAGCTATAAAGGATAGTGTACTAGCTGATCATCTCGCTCACCAAGCTGTAGAAGATTAACAGTCTATGAAGTTTGAATTCCCGGATGAAGACATCATGACGTTAGACAACTATAAAGAAGTCAGGCCATACGATGGACCTAAACAAGGATCCCGATGGACCCTGTTCTTTGATGGATCCTCCAATGCACTCGACAATGGTATCAGTGTTGTACTCATATCTCAAAAAGGGTGTCATACTCCCTTTACTTCCAGAATTTGTTTCAACTGTACAAATAACATGGCGGAATACAAAGCGTGCATCTTCAGTCTTAGAGATGCCATAGACTTGGGAATTAAATCCTTAGATGTGTTTGGAGATTCAACTTTGGTCATCAGTCAGATCAAAGGGGAATGGGACACCAAGTACCCAAACCTTATCCCTTACAAAGAACATGTTTTGACATTGCTACCACATTTTGAGAAGATTACCTTCGAGCATTTCATGCGAGAATAAAATCAGCTAGCAGACGCTCTAGCCATAATGTCATCTATGTTTAAACTTAATTGGGATAACGAGGCTCCCCAGATCACCATCGAACGAATGGATGAACCAGCACACTATCACGAGATTAATACTGAAGAAGTAGTGGACCAACCTTGGTTTCACGAAGTCAAGAGGTATCTCGAGGCCCAGGAATACCCGGAAGGAGCTTCAATCAACGACAAGAAGTTCTTAAGGAGATTCTCTGCTAAATTCTTCCTGAGTAATGACATTCTGTACAAACACAATCATGACTCCATTTTGCTTCGGTGCATGGAGAAGTTGAAGCTGAAAAGTTCATTGCTGAATTACATGAAGGTACTTTTGGCACCCACTCCAGTGGGCATACGATGGCGAAGAAAATCCTACGGGCAGGCTATTATTGGTCTACCATAGAAGCAGATTGCTATCAACACTCTCGAACCTGCCATAAGTGTCAAATTTATGCTGACAAGGTGCACGTACCTCCGGTTCCTCTGAATGTCTTAACGGCTCCTTGGCCCTTTGCTATGTGGGGAATTGATATGATTGGGGAAATTAAGCCGTCAGCCTCCAATGGACATCGCTTCATCCTAGTGGCCATTGACTATTTTACAAAATGGGTGGAGGCAGCTTCCTTCGCTTCTGTTACCAAGAATGTTGTTGCCCGCTTCATCAAGAAAAACCTTATTTGCCGGTATGGTATCCCGGAAAGGATCATCACTGACAATGGTACAAATCTCAATAACACTATGATCACCGCATTATGCGAGCAATTCAAGATTCAGCATCACAATTCTTCTCCCTATCGGCCAAGGATTAATGGTGCTGTCGAAGCTGTAAATAAAAACATTAAGAAGATCATACAGAAAATGACAGTCACATACAAAGACTGGCATGAGGTGTTACCATTCGCTTTCCACGGTTATCGTAGCACGGCTCGCACATCAACTGGGGTAACACCCTATTCTTTAGTTTACAGCATGGAGGTTGTCTTGCCTATTGAGGTTCAGATCCCCTATCTGAGGATTATGAAGGATGCAAGGTTGAACGAAGCCGATTGGATCCAGACTCGACTTGATCAACTGAATTTGATTAATGAAATAAGACATACTATTGTTTGCCATGGTAAAATGTATCAAAAATGGATGATCAAGGCTTTCAAAAAGAAAGTCAGATGCCAAGTATATCAAGTTGGGGATCTAGTGATCAATCGCATCATATTGCCACAAAGTGATCCCAGGGGAAAATGGACTCCTACATATGAAGGACCATTTGTAATCAAAAACATATTCTTTGGTGGGGCAATGATCTTGACCACCATGGATGGTGATGACCTGCCACACCCTGCAAACGCGGACATAGTAAAAAGATACTACACATAAAGGACCCACTAGGTTGACATACCTAGGTAAAACAAGATCATCCCGGCGAACCAAAAAGGTTCGGGCAAAAGTTAGGGGTAAAACAAAAAAAATCTGTACACCCGGCAAGTTGAAAACCCGAAAGGGCATCTTGGGCCAAAAAGGGTTTCCCGGTGGACTGAAAACCTGAAAGGGCGGTCCAGGCAAAAGTTAGGGAATTAAGGCGTACGACTATGCCCTGCCAGATCACTTTACAAACAATCCTTGGCTTCCACTGACAAACCCAGAGGTTCTGATCAATTCAGTCATCTTCGAACAAGACAACGAATAGACAAGATGCTCAGACATACGAAGGCTATAGCAGAATGGGAACCCCATGGGATTATTACACATATATATCTTTCTTTGTATCAAATTTTTTATTTTACGACAACATTCTCTTACTGAAATGTTTGTCTCCTTTGTACAAAATACTTATTCAAAGTCAATACAAAATATCCCTTTGAAAGTGCAAAAACTATTTGTCTTTTTCTTTACGCTTGTGTTTTTGTTACAAAAACGTCCAATGATTCATTGTTGAACATATGCATTTGAACATGATTATTGTTTACAAATAAACAAAATGAGAAATACAATTACTGATAGGTTGAAAGAACAGGAAAATGTCTCTAGGCTATTCCATAAGTGATCCCCTACAGTACATCATTTAAATCCCCAGCGGAACAAAGTTCTCGGTTATTAATGCCCAGTAAAAGTCGTCAAATTTCTCGGGACTCCCCAACAGATCTTACGAGCAGTACATGGCATTGCCCTCATGGTATAATTTACTTCTCTCAACAAAAACTCACCAGTACTTCAACTTCAAAACATGAAAACTCACATATCCTCAGCGGAATTCAGGGATTTATTTTCCTCAATCAAACACCAATACAGAAAATTAGTTCACATACGCATACATTGCATCCATATATCATAAATATTGATAAAGCAAATACATTGCATCATACATTCCATACAGCATAACTTTGTATTATAGCTAAGATTTTACCGTTTTCAGGATAAGATTAACAGCTACCGTTAACAATATGCAATCTTGATACTGTTCAGATATGCTCCAGATACGAATGCCATCCTGATACTCATTCAGATTCAACTTCATGATACAATTCAGATACGCTCCAGATACGGATGCCATCCTGATACTCATTCAGATTCAACTTCATGATACAGTTCAAACACGCTCCAGATACAAATGCCATAATGATACTCATTCAGATTCAACTTCGTGATACAGTTTAGATACGCTCCAGATACGGATGCCATCCTGATAGTCATTCAGATTCAACTTCATGATACAGTTCAGCTATGCTCTAGATACGGATTCCATCCTGATACTCATTCCGATTCAACTTCATGATACAGTTCAGATACGCTCCAGATGCGGATGCCATCCTAATACTCATTCAGATTCAACTTCATGATACAATTCAGATACGCTCCAGATACGGATGCCATCCTGATACTCATTCAGATTCAACTTCATGATACAATTAAGATACACTCCAGATATGGATGCCATCCTGATACTCATTCAGATTCAACTTCATGATACAATTAAGATACGCTCCAAATACGGATGTCATTCTGATACTCATTCTTTCAGCTTACAAGTTACAATTCAACAAACATTCTGGATGGCATCTACAAGCCCATCTCCAACAATATTCTATCACCTCTCCAAATGGCATCTTTAAGCCCATTTCCTCAACCACTCATCACCGAGTGTAAATTTCTGGGCACTCTAGTGTCCAATCGCCTTCTACCTTTGAGTCACGAATGGCAAAACTCGCCAATCTAACTCTTCAGGTTTATGAAGATTGAATAGGGGAAGCTGTTGTAACCCAAAATTTACCCTCTCATTTATCAAGATTTTTCTCACAAAGGTATCTTTGACTCAAGACTGGATTAGGGTTTGATCAGCTCAAGACATCTCCTCATGCACTGATGACCAAAATTAGTGTTTGAGTTTGCACAATGATTTTTGGACTATCAATGCTTCATATGACTTTCAAGGATCATTGTGGACCCCTAAGATTACACATGTCAAGTTTCAAGCCTTGAGTCACATTTTTGATCAGTCAATTGGATAGTTGACCTAAAAATCAACTGTATTGGGGAAAAAGTCAACCATGGCCAATTTAAAGTCAAACTTCATAATTTTTGATCCACATCAACATCTTGGACTCATATGTATCATTTGATCAAGTTATGAACATAATTCCTCAAGAAATTTGACCAAATCATCAAAAGGGCAAAATGGTCAAAATTAGGGTTTTAATTGAGAAAGGGCAATTTCTGATTTTTGACCTAGAAAATGGTAAATTGGTTTAAGGCATGATCTCAAGAGTTCAATTGCATCATTTTGAACTAATGACATGGTTTAAAACATTGCAAATCCATTGGATTGATAGATGAGTTTTTCAGTCAACTGATCAAAAGTCAACTGTATACTGAAAAGTCAAACTTTGACTTTTTGGTCAAACTCAAGTGCCAAGGATCATAATTCATCAAAACATGTCAAAATGTGAAACTTTCTTAACTTAGAAATTTTTCTAAGTATAGAAAATTTCTTATTTTTTCTCAACTTTAAGCTAGATTTCAACCATGATACAAAATGATTCAAAGAAAGTTCCCAACATGAAATTTGTAGATCTCCATGAAATCTACAACTTTGATTCATACAATATCTCCTAAAGATGCTTGGATCTCAAGATATAATTTTGTGAATACATGCTCATGAACTAAAATAACTTAGTGAAATTTTGTCCTAGTTAGGTAGGTTTTTGACCTAACTTCATGCCAATTTTTCACATAGTTCCAAGGGGAATATTTGAAAGCAATTCAAATATGAGTTATAGAGCACATTGAAAGCTTTCCAAAAAGTCCAAGAACTCCTTAAGATCATTCTTGAGTAGGAAGAATCGAAGAGATGAAGTTGGCAATTTCTCACTTTGATTTCAAGCCATTTCATGATGAACCAAAATTCAAATTCAAGCCTAGACTGCATAACCTTTGCTTTGCAGGCCTCAAACTTGTTTCTCACTCCATAATTAAATGTTTACACAACTGATATAGCTTTGATCCAAGCATTAGAGCCTTTGTCCAAACAATAATTCCATAAATGGCACAAAGTTGCCATTTCCATTTTGATAAAGCACAACTTTTGCAATTGTCAACTCCTTGAGCTTTGCACTTGTTCTTTCTGCACACACAAACCATATAAACCAAAAGTAATGTGTCTAACACCTGTACCAACTCAGATCAGGCTTGTACAAGAACATAGAGAGTTGTCTTCTCACTTTTCTTCAAAAGCAAGCAATAGAGCCAAAAGGCTATAACTCATAAATCTTGAGGAAGCTTGATGTCTAAACTTTACTATACTTAGACACAAATGTATTGTGACTTAGAACACAATTGGTAAAGCTCATAAACTCTCCCAAACTCTCTACCACTTAAAACCTATCATAACTTGCAGTTTTGCACCTTGCATAGCAATCTCAAAAACCACTCGTGCGTTTTAACTTTTAACCACTTAAACACTTAACATACATCATATCTAAGTGTTCCAGACCATTATCACCTCACTGTAACTCCTCCTTCTCCATCTTCCATTTTTGCATTTCAAGCTTGCTGGTTGACTTGAGTAGGGAGATTCAGGAACTTTCAAGGCAAAGTAAGGATTAGAACACACTCAGGGAGGTCTAGGCAAGCTAAACAAATTTTCAGGCCTTCTCAAAACTTGCTCAAACTCCATTCACGATCTCAACTGAAAGAGGGAAAAACTCTAACTTCTATTTCTTCATACAGGCATCCTTTGGTCTCGATTTGTGAAAATAAAATGTAGATATCCTTTCACTAAAGCCAACCATGTTCATAGATTTCATTTACATTCATTGTGTATAGAGAATTTTGGATTTGAAATTTCTGTAAAAATTAGGTTTTAAATTAGGGCCAGTAAAATTAGCTTTGATCTTTGACTCTTAGTTTACATAAGTTATATGGTTGAAATCGTGGGAAGAAATGCTATCATTTTCATGTTTGGAGTTTCCATTTTCATGGAGAAATGAGAGAGATACAGGTGGTCCGGCTGGCTAGAGGAAGAAGACGAAACACAGGGAAAGGAAGTGATTCATGTTATGTATTTTTGTTTTGATTTGAACTAACGGATGTACAGCCACCCGACTGGTAAGGCAGCGCACAAAAATGCCTAAGGTCACAGGTTCGAGCCTTGACGCTACCTTTTTGCATTTTTCTACATTTTTCATCTTTTTTTGATTGTTTGCAGCGTGGGCTCAGCACATTGGGACCTATGTTTTTTTGCTAACCTTCTGCCTCCTTTTTCTTGCAACACCCCTGGCCCAATTATTTTCATTTATTTATTTTATTTATTTTATTTCATTAAATATATTTTTCTTAAATATTAAAAAATCATAAAAAATATAAAAATGATAAATATTATATTTTGTTTATTTTATTTTATTTTCTCATAAAAAATAATTTTTTTAGTTATGTATTAACTATTTTTTCTTAATAAACTTTTAAATAAAAATAGAATTAGGTTAATTATTTATTCTTTTTCTCACGCTTATAAATATTTATTTTAACATATAAAAGGACCAAAATACTCCATAAATACTATTTATTATTTTTAAGACAAAAATATAAAAAATACTTAGAGAAATTTATTTTCTTTTAACAAATTAAAATTAGGGTTAGTCAAAAATCCTTTCTAAAAATAATTTTTCTTTCTTACCTAATTTAAGTTCAATTTTGATTTATTTATTGGGCTTAGATTAAAACTTTTTTCAAATAAAAAACAAAACAAAATCTTTTCTTGCATATACATATCTTTGCATATTTAATTTATATTGTACATTATTTATTCCAATATTTGTTCAAATTCAATTTGATTGTAATAGTTTAATTAGATTTATATTATTGCAAATCCCTATTCATAAATTGTATACACAAAGTGTTGTAATAGCGTAGTAATCTTTAAATTTCGCAATTTATCGCTTTTACATAACATGTTAGTAATTAGGGTTTGTATGGAAAGCTAAAACCCATCAAATATAAAACCCTAATGCAAGAAAAAATCAAGCATGAAAATAACACACTTGCACACAAGCACTCCCTAGGGTTACTCCACTTGGTTGCCTTACATAAAAATGGCCATATTACGCATGCGAAGTATCTTAGTAGAACAAACAAATATAAGATCATAGTCCCTCGATGATGCTATTCAAAGTTGCCTTACAAAATGATCTCAGTCCCTCAAAAATTCTAAGATACTTTGCAAAATTGCTAATCATGGTTATACGATGACCCACATCCGTCCCGTTTACATCCAAAGATAGGGTTGCTTACAAAATCAATGGTAAGACAACAATATCAAAGGAAAAAAAATGAACAAGAAAGACATTTGAGTAGGTAGATTACTTTTAGTTACTTGCTCCATTTCAAAACAAATATCCTTGCAATTTTCAAAACAAACACACACATTTCCAAACATCTTACAAAATTGAAATTTTTTTCAAAAAGATCAACATCTTTGTATACATTCTTACGAACGAGAATCATTACAAAGTCTGCCTAAACAATGGCCTTTTTTACAAAATACTTTCAAAAACCACACAAAGCACAATTTCAAACAAAAGCAAGTGATCTAGCAAGTAACTAAGAGCCCATGGAAAACCATGGATGAAAAGGATGCTAATACCTTCCCTTTTCATAATCTACCCCCCCCCCCCCCCCCCCCGAACTCAAGAAACAATCTCAAAGGTCTTTCTTGTGCTTTTTTACCTTTCCTTTTGGATAAAAGAAAAGTCGGTGGCGACTCTTGCTAACCGTGACATTTGTGATCAAACACAAAACCTTCAAGTCAGTTCTCCCACCGTATCACACCCTTGATCATGCATCTAACTGTTTTGTAAAATTCAATGGGGTGTATGCTGGGGAAGCTTGACGAGTCTTGCCGAAAAGAGCATGCTATTTACTACCTGAGAAAAAATTTTACCGACTGTGAAACATGATATTCATTGCTCAAGAAAACTTGATGCGCTCTGGCATAGGCTGCTTGCTGGCTAAGAGAGTATATGCTGACCCATACTACTTTATTGATATCCAAGATGGATCCAATTAAATACATATTTGAGAAGCCTGCCCTCTCTGGGAAATAGCAAGGTGGCAGATGATCCTGACTGAATACGACATTCAGTAGACTACCCAAAAAGCAATAAAGGGAAGTGTGTTAGCCGATCACCTTGCTCACCAAGCTGTGGATGACTACCAGTCCATGAAATTCGAATTTCCAGATGAAGACATCTTGATGGTGAACAATTGTGAAGAACTCAGACCATATGACGGACCTGAACAAGGATCCCAATGGACCTTGTTTTTTGATGGGGAGTCCAACTCACTCGGCAATGACATAGGTGTTGTAATCATATCCCTGGAAGGATGTCACACTCCTTTCACTGCAAGACTCTGCTTTGACTGTACAAATAACATGGCATAATATGAAGCGTGTATTTTTGGTCTCAAAGCTGCCATAGATTTGGGAATCAAGTCTTTAAGTGTATTTGGAGATTCAACTTTGGTCATCAGTCATATCAAAGGAGAATGGGATACGAAAAACCCTAACCTCATCCCATACAAAGAACATGGGTTGACATTAATCCCACATTTTGAGGAGACTACCTTCGAGCATTTTCCACGAGAGGAAAATCAACTAGCAGACGCGCTAGCCACAATGTCATCCATGTTTAAACTCAAGTGGGGTAATGAGGCTCCTCGGATCACCATTGAACGAATGGATCAACCAACTTACTGTCACGAGATCAATACTGGAGAAGTAGTGGACCAACCTTGGTTCCATGAAGTTAAGAGGTATCTCGAGGCTCAAGAATATCTGGAAGGAGCTTCATTCAATGATAAGAAGTTCTTGAGAAGATTATATGTTAAGTTCTTCATCAACAATGGCATTCTCTACAAACGCAACCACGACTCTATTTTGCTTTGTTGCGTAGACAAGGTTGAGGCCGAAAAGATCATGGCTGATCTACATGAGGGCACTTTTGGCACCCATTCCAGTGGGAATACGATGGCAAAGAAGATCCTACGGGCAAGGTATTACTAGTCTACGATGGAGGAAGATTGCTATCAGCATTCACGAACTTGCCACAAGTGTCAGATCTACACTAACAAAGTGCATGTGCCTCTAGTCCCTCTAAATATCCTGACTTCTCCCTGGCCATTCGCTAGGTGGGGCATCGATATGATTGTAGAAATCAAACCTACAACTTCTAATGGACACCGCTACATCTTAGTGGCCATTGACTATTTCACGAAGTGGGTTGAGGCAGCTTCTTTCGCTTCTGTTACCAAGAATGTCGTGGCCCAGTTCATCAAACAAAATCTCTTCTGTCGGTACAGTATCCCGGAGAGAATCATCACAAACAATGGTACGAATTTAAAAAATACTATGATCATCGCACTGTGCGTCCAGTTCAAGATCCATCACCATAATTCTTCCCCTTACCGGCCAAAGATGAATGACGCTGTCGAAGACGCAAATAAGAACATAAAAAAGATCATACGAAAAATGACAGTAGCCTACAAGAACTGGCATGAGATGCTACCATTCGCTCTCCACGGTTACCGTACCACGGCACGCACATCGACTGGGGCAACACCTTACTCTCCGGTATACGATATGGAAGCTATCTTGTCTATTGAGGTCCAGATCCCTTCTCTGAGAATCATGAAGGATGCATGGTTGAATAAAGATGATTGGATCCAAACTTGACTTGATCAACTGAACTTGATTGATGAGAAAAGGCTTACTGCTATCTGTCATGGTCAAATATTTCAAAAACGGATGATCAAGGCTTTCAACAAAAAGGTCAGACGCCAAGTGTATCAAGTCGGGGATCTGATGATCAAGCGCATCATACTGCCGCAAGGTGATCCCAGGGGAAAATGGACTCCTACATATGAAGGACCGTTTGTGATCAAAAGCATATTCTCTGGTGGAGCAATGATCTTAACCACTATGGATGGTGACGAACTTCCGTACCCTGTGAATGCAGATATAGTCAAAAGATACTATGCATAAGAGGCCCGCTAGGTTGACACACCTAGGCAAAACAAGGGCATCCCGATGGACCAAAAAGGTTCGGGAAAAAATTATGGATAAAACAAAAAAATCTGTACACCCGGTGGACTGAAAACCCGACAGGGTGTTCCAGGCAAAAGTTAGGGAATTAAAGCGTATGAATATGTCCCGTTGGATCACCTTACAGAAAACCTTTAGCTTCGACTGACAAAATCAACGGTTCTGATCAATCTAATCAACTTCCGACAAGGCAACAAGTGGACAAGATGCTCAGAGACATGAAGGCTATAGCAGAATGGGAACCCCATGGGATTATTGCACATAGCTATATTTTCTTTGTATCAAATTTTCATATTTTACGACAACATTCCCTTACTAGAATGTTCGTCTCATTGTACCAAAAAGACTTATTCAAGTTAATACAAAGATACCCCTTTGAAAGTGCAAAGCTATCTGCCTTTTTTCTTTATTTGTGTGTTTTGTTTACAAAAACGTCCAATGATTTATTTTTGAACATATGCATTTGAATGTAACTACTGTTTACAAATGAACAAAAAAAAGGGAACAAGAAAATAGAAAGACAATTACTAATGGCTTTAAGAAATAGGATAATATCTTTAGACTATTTCATAAAATCCCCTACAGTGTGCAACTTAATGATATCAAGCTCTCTCACATCCCCGGTGGAACAAAACTTCCAATTATCACTCCCCAATAGAAGTCGCCCGATTTCTCAGGATTCCCCAACATGATTTCACAAGCAATACACAATGTTTCCCTTACAACAGAGTTTATTTCTCTAACAAGTAGAAGCTCATCAACTCATCAGCATTTCAAAACATGAAGACTTACACTCCACATCCCCAACAACCGTCAAGGATTTATTTTCCCAAAAGTATTACAGCATAATAGCTTACATGCCCATACATCGTATCCATACGTCATAACATTGACAACATGAATACATACAACATAATCTCATTCATTTTTTTGAGAACATCATTTTACAATGCATTTCATACATCATGACATTGCATATAACTAATCTTTCATCTCTTCAGGAAAGATCAGTCAGCAGATGGCTATCATCAACAATTTGCAAAAGGTCAGAGATTAATACCTGAAACAAGCTAGTACAATCATCTACACGACCAGCTGAAGCAATCCTGCACAGGTTTCTTCTTATTCAGCTTTCAGATACAGTTCAGATACGCTCCAAATATGGACGCCATTCTGTTACTCATTCAGATTTAGCTTTCAGATACAATTCAGATACACTCCAGATACGGACGCTATTATGATACTCATTCAGATTCAACTTTCAGTTCAGATACGCTCCAGACACGGACGCCATTCTGATACTCATTCAGATTCAGCTTTTAGATACAGTTCAGATACGCTACAGATACGGACGCTATTCTGATACTCATTTAGATTCAACTTTCGGATACAGTTCAGATACACTCCAGATACAGACGCCATTCTAATACTCATTCAAGTTTCAGCTTTCAGACACGAGTCAAATACAATCCATTTATGGATATTATTCTGGTACTCAACCCAACACATCCACTATTTCAGTATAAATCAACCAGAGATTTATTCTGACACTTCTTCCATTCCTACCAACAATTATTTTTGGATGGCATATGTAAGCCCATGTACAACAGCTTTCCATCATCTCTCCAAATGGCATCTTTAATCCCATTCCCTACACCATCAACCACCAAATCATCGAGTGCAAATTTCTGGGCACTCTAGTGTCCAATCATCTTTCACCTTCAAGGCATGAATGACGGATCCGCCAATCTAACTCTTCAGGTTTAAGAAGATTGAGCAGGGGCAGCTATTGTACCCCAAAATTTTCCCTCTCATTTATCAACTATTTTCCCACAAGGTCTCCTTTGGTTCAAGACTGCACAAGGTTTGATCAGCTTAAGACACCTCCTTAAGCACTGATGACTAAAATTAGGGTTTGATATTCCACAAGGATAATTGAACTTTAAATGCCTCATATGACTTTCATGGATCATTATGGACCCCCAATATTACTCATGTCAAGTTTCAAGCCTTAAATCACATTTTTGCTCAGTCAATTGAACATTTGACCTAAAAATCAACTGTATTGGGGAAAAAGTCAACCGTGGCCAATTTACAGTCAAACTTCATAATTTTGACCCATATAAACATTATAAACTCATATGTATCATTTTATCAAGTTTGGACCACAATTCCTCAAGAAATTTGATCAAATCATCAAAAGGACAAAATGGTCAAAATTAGGATTTTGAGTGAGAAAGGGCAATTTCTGATTTTTTTTAACCTAGCAAATGGTTAATTGGTTTGAGGCATGATCTCAATAGTTCAATTGAACCATTTTAACCTGATGGCATGAATCAAAACATTGCCCAAGATCAATTGATTGATAGTTGATTTTCAGTCAACTGATCAAAAGTCAACTGTATACTGAAAAGTCAAACTTTGACTTTTTGGTCAAAATCAAGTGTCAAAGATCACAATTCATCAAAACATGTCAAAATATGAAACTTGTTCATCAAGAAATCAAAAAGTCAAGATTTCATTTTGAAAAGTCAAAGTTTTCAAACTTAGAAATTTTTCTAAGTATGGAAAACTTCATGGTTTTTCATAACTTTGAGCCAATTTTTCACCATGATGTAAGATGATTCAAAAGAAACTTTCAACATGAAAGTTGTAGATCTCCAGGATACATACAACATTTATTTACATAACTTCTCCTATAATGAAGTCATGGTCTTGAAATTAAACACTTAGTGAAATTTTGCCCTAGTTTAAGCAGGATTTTGACCTAAAGGTTTGACATCAACTCTTATGGCTTGGAAAAAAAGGTTGACATCAACACTTATAGTTGAGAACAAAGGTTTACATCAACACTTATGGATGGGAACAAAAGGTTTGACATCAACACTTAGGACTAGGAACAAAAGGTTGATATCAACACTTATGGCTATGAACAAATGGTTTGACATCAAAATTTATGGCTAGGAACAAAGGGTTTGACATCAGCACTTGTGGCAGGAAACAAAGGTTGACATCAACACTTATGGCTGGAAACAACTCAAATCTATTAGGGTAAAGTCCAATGACGAGAAATAAATAAATGCCGACTACGAATGACGTGAACTACCAACTCAAGAACGAAGGTAGAAAAAACATAACAACAAAACAAGTTTCCCAAAATTCTGACATTCCACCTAAAATGTGTTTCTACTTCTTCTTTAACCAATGCATTCCACCTAGAAAGGGTAACGAACTTTACCAACTTCTGAATTTCACTGAAAACGATAACAATTTCTTCTTTTTATCAAGATATCTCTTGAAAAGGGTAATAACTGTTGTAATGATCTTTCAACGAACCATCTTTGTCATATTGAAAAGACCAACCATCCATTGGATTAAGTCCTTAACAACGAACTATCTCCCACAATGGAGAGACTACCATCCATCATAGTAAATATCAAACCTCAATAATGAACTATCTCCCATAATAAAGAGACTAACATCCATCAGAGTAAAATGAATCTCAATAATAAACTATCTCCCATGACAAAGAGACTACCATCCATCAGAGTAAACTGAATTTCAACAACGAACTATCTCCCATAACAAAGAGACTACCATCCATCAGAGTAAAACCTCAACAACGAAATATCTCCTATAACAAAGAGACCACCATCTATCAGAGTACAGATTAAAACTCAACAAAGAACTATCTCCCATAACGAAGAGACTACCATCTATTGGAGTAAAAATATTCTATGGCATTAACAAACTTATTGGGGAAGTACATGTTGCTCAAATAAAGAGACCGCCACTTGCTGTTACGAAAAGGATTGCGAGAATAGTTCCAGGAAATGTATCTTGATTTCATGGGGAAATACCAACACATTCCTGCTGAGGGGATAAATCCTTTACGTGAAAAATAAATGAATATTATCAGTCCAGGGCTCACAGCCTTTATGGATCAAAATAATATTGCTGTCGTGACCAAAAAATTCAAACCAGGAACAAACTGGAGTGAAACACTTAACCAAGACACCATCCAATAAGGAATAAACTCAAATGGGGATCAAATTTTATTCAGATAATAAGCTGGGTATGAAGGCTAAAGCAAAATTCTTCCATGAAAGATAACTCTGTGGAAATTGAAAGGATAAATACTTTCTTCTTAAGGTTGACACTCTATTGGACATGGATAAAATAACTCTGCAAAGAGGAAAATATGCCAATAAAAACAACAATGAGTGCAAATGAATCATGTGTTTAATTCAGCTATGCATGATATATGTATGAGTGTATGAATGTTATCATGTATATGTTGAGAAAACATACATACTTCACTGGGGATAACCAGACAAAATCAACTTGAGTAAAGATAACACTTGGCTAAATCAAATCCAGGATGAAGATTTCATAAGAGGGTAAGCACTAACTGAGAAAACAAGTCCTACTTCAAGGCTTAACTTCAATGGGTAGAAACATGGATTGAAAAAATAATCAAAGCAAAATCTGATAGAAATAAATCATAACAGTTGTAGGGATATAACACCCTCTTCCAGGCTTCACCGGGGAATGTCATATAGACTTCGCCAGGGAAGACAATGCCATATCGTCAAGTCTTCAATTTGGGATGCTATACCGCCTTCACTAGGGAAGTCAATGCCACATCGTCGAGGGGAGCCCAAATACATTCTTCAATATCAAAAGTAGTGGTTGTGCAAACTTATTGTGGGAAAATCTATGAAACTTCATGGGGATAACAATTTAAGCATCATCTTTGATTCATCTGGGGAATTAAGAAGTTAACATCACAACAAGAAGTCAAAATTATGGGGATTTTAAATCAAACTCAACACTTGGCGAGATAAAACCCAAAAAGTTGACGGTTGTCTTAACATTTCTTAGAAAAGAGACTGCCCTTATCTGACTACTCGGGGAGCCTACAACAACAACAACAATGTCGATATTCGAGAGAGAAATGCTCTGCAAGAGGTTCTACATCAATTCTAAACACAAAGGGATAAAGAACTCCATCAAATGAGCAATGGCTTCATCACTTTACAAACTCTGTTTGATCACAAACTAAATGGGGAAAGAATCACACTCGGCTAGTTAAATCTGTATTAAGACTTGACTATGGAATATGGGATAGAGGTATCAAACCACCTAAACCCAAATCCGTATAAAAACTTGGAGAAAATATGAATTAGGACTTCACTGGGGAAAAATGGGATTACAAAACCAACACCACACCACATATCAATTGGTATGAAATCCAACAAACACAAGTGGACTATGTGCATATCAGTAAGAGTAATTCGGCATAATTCTTGGGGAATCTTTTCATAACTTCGGATTTTGTCCATCCTTAGAATCAATAGTTTTGTCCCACTTGAATCACAAAATTGAAAAGATGTTTTTATTATTAAGTCTTTTAGTTTTTAAAATCACTATCAATAATAAATGAAAATTTTGTAAACAGAATAAAATAAGAACTACAAAGAATTGGATAAAGGCTCAAACTTTATTAATAAAATGGTAGTCCACAAATGGCGTGACTCCATGGATGATCACAAGGTTTTGGAAAATGGTAAATACATGGAAAAGATACATTGAAACACAATTACCATTATTCTCCCTAACAATTTTGAATCCTGAGCAAAAGCTTCAGTTGAAGTGAGATGAGAATTTGAGAAGATGGTTGCTTCAATGATCAAGTCTTGTCTGACACAGTTACTTTCCAGGAAATCCCTAAATTTTTCCTAGGTTGCCCTTGCGGGTTTTCAACCTATCGCAAATATTTATTCTGTTTATGTCTCCAACTTTTGTCTAGACCTCCCTTTTGGGTTTTCAACCTACCGAGACACTCCTTTTTTTCCTAAGCCACCATTTCAATTTTTTAACTTAGCAAGCTGTTCTTTTATTTCTTTACGCGAAGTATTTCTTGACTGCATAAGCATTCATAGGACGTGGGAACTCCTCACCATCCATAGTTTCAAGAATCAATAAACCTCCAGAGAATGCTTTCTTGACAACATATGGGCCGTCATAATTGGGAGTCCACTTGGCCCTAGAATCAACGTTAAAAGACATGATCTTTCTGAGCACGAGGTCGAATTATCTAAATTCATGAAACTTGACCTTCTTATAAAAAGCTTTCTTCATTCTTTTTTGATATAACTGGCCATGAATTAAAGCCTTCATCCTATTTTCTACAATTAAATTCAAATAGTTAAATCTATTCTGGACCCATTAAGCCTCTGACAACTTGGTTTCCATTACTACACGCAAAGAGGGAATCTTAACCTCAACGAGGAGCACTGCTTCTATACTATACACAAGAGAGAACTGTGTTCCCCTGTTGAAGTGCAGACGGATGTACAATACCCATGAAAAGCAAAAGGGAGCATCTCATTCCAATCCTTATAGGTGAAAACCATCTTTTGGATGATCTTCTTAATGTTTTTATTAGCAGCTTCAGTAGACCCATTCATCTTAGACCTGTAAGGAGACGAGTTTAGATGGACAATCTTGAATTCTTCAAAAAGTTTTATCATTGTCTTATTATTCAAATTTGAGCTGTTATCAGTGATAATCCTACTTGGCACACCATACCGACATATAAGATTGTTCTTGATAGAGCATACTACCACCTTCTTGGTGACGTTAGCATAGGAAGATGCTTCCACCCACTTGGTGAAGTAGTCAATTGCCACTTAGATGAAATGATGTCCATTCGACGCCTTAGGTTCAATCATTCCAATCATATCAATACCCAACATAGAAAAAGGCCATGGGGAAAAATAACATTGAGAAGCATTGGAGGCACATGAACATTGTCAGCATAAATATGACATTTATGGCACTTCTTTGCAAATTTGTAATAGTTAGATTCCATTGTTAGCCAATAGGAACCTTCCCTAAGAATCTTCTTTGCATTTAAATGTCCATTAACATGGGTACCAAAGGAACCTTCATGGATATTCATGTCTACCCACACATCTCAGCAAGACCATGTCATAATTTCTTTTGTATAACACATCTTCATCGAGGAAAAAGATACCTGGAAATCTTCTCAATGTCATCCTATCTTTGTTCGATCCAGCAAGCGGGAGGAAATATTTGATATCATAATACCAAGGTTTTTTATCTAACATACCCTATGTAGAAAACACTTGAGCTGGTATATTAAGACATCAAACTTAATCTGGGATACATTGTTCTAAGCATTCACTTGGCAAATAGAAGCCAAAGGGGCTAAAGCATCTTCCATCTGATTCTCATCTCTGGTAGTATGATGGAATTTAACTTTATTGAAGAAACGTAATAATCTTCTTGCATATACTTTGTAGGGAATGAAGCCAACATGATATATCTCCCATTCTCCTTTTATCTGATTTATTACCAAAGTTGAATCACCATATACATCAAGAATTTTGATTCTGAGATCTATAGCCTCTTCAAGACCCATGATACAAGCTTCATACTCCGCCATGTTATTGGTACATTAAAATGTCAACCTTGCAGTAAAAGGGATATGTGATCCATGAGGAGTGATAATTATGGCACCAATTCCTATTCCATAAGCATTTACAACTCCATCAAACACCATACCCCATCGGGACTCGGGATCTGGACCTTTCTCAAGAAAAGGTTCATCACAATCTTTAACTTTTGAATACATCACATCCTCATCAGGGAAATCAAACTTAACAGACTGATAATCATTAATTGGTTGGTAAGTTAGGTACTTCGCCAACACATTGGCTTTAATAGCCTTATGACTATGATATTCAATATCATATTCAGACAACAACATCTACCAATGAGTAACTCTTCTAGTAAGGGCAGGTTTTCAAAAATATACTTAATTGGATTCACTTTTGAAATCAATCAAGTAGTATGATGCAACACATATTGCCATAATCGCTTTGCTGCCCAGGCCAAAGTACAACATGTTTTTTCTAGCATAGAATACCGTGACTTACAGTTAGTGAACTCCTTGCTCAAATAATAAATGGCATATTCCTTTCTCCGTGTTTCATCTTGTTGTCATAAAATACAGCCCATGGAGTTATCTAACACAGTCAGATACATAATCGATGGTCTGCCTTCAACTGGAGGGAGCAAGATAGGAGGCTCAAGTAGATAATCTTTAATGCTCTTAAATTCCCTTTGGCAATTACCCGTCCACACATAACCTTGATCTTTCTTTAACAGCTTGAAGATTGGTTCACATGTTGCAATCATATGGGAAATGAATATGGAAATGTAATTCAAACGTCCAAGGAAGCCTCTAACTTGTTTTTTTGTTCTTGGTGCAGGAATTTCTTGAATTTCCTTGACCTTATCAGGATCAACTTCAATTCCTTTTTGGATGACAATAAAACCTAGCAACTTTCCCGAACGAACCCCAAAAGTACACTTATTTGATTTCTAACGGAAATGATACTTCCTCAAATGCTAAGATAATTTTAACAAGTCTTCCATATGCCCCTCCTCAGTATGAGATTTGACGATCATATCATCAACATATACTTCAATTTCTTCATGAATCATATCATGGAATATGGTGGTCATAGCCCTCTGTTACGTTGCACCCGTGTTCTTCAACCCGAAAGGCATCACTCTGTAACAGAATGTTCCCCAGGGTGTTTTTTCCATGAATGAGAACAATTGGAATTTGGTCGTGTCATCAACCAACATATCAATATGTGGCAATGGGAAATCATATTTCGGACTTGGTACTGGAACAATATTGGCAATGCATTGGGGGCACACTGATGTCACAAGAAAACCAACAACAATCTTCTTCAAAACCTCTTCTTTAATCTTCACTGCCATATCAAGATGAGTTCTTCGCAACTTCTGCTTAATTATGGACATTCTGGATTTATCGGCAAATAATGTTCCACAATATCGGTGTCAAAACGAGGAATGTCTTAGTAAGACCAAGAAAATATATCCATATACTCTTTCAGCAACACAATTAACCTGCTCTTCACATCAGGATGAAGCAGTGCCCAAATCTTGACTTTTTTCGAATCTTCCTCTAAATCCAAGTTAAATTTCTCCAACGACTCTTTATATGGATGAATGGTATTTTCCTCGTGCTCGAGCAACCGTGAAACCTCTTATGGTATTTCATCATATTCTTCTTCTTTAGCCACACACAAATGATATTCAAAGTTGGGAGAGGGTGCAGGGTATTGCATTCAGCGAGTTTTTTTAACTAATCTGTACAAATGATTTATGATTGATTTTAGAAAATGACACATGCAACAAGTGTTTATACAGATTTATTTATAGTTATTATTTATTTCGAAAGGTTGTTTATGATTACCATTTTCCAAGAAAAATAGAAAATAGAGACACAATTTGGAAATCAAAAACAACTTTTAATAATGATCTTAAAAATCAAAATAGTAGACACACCCATACATCATTACTTTCACCTTGGGCAGAGTGAAAGCTTTTGAAAAGACAAACAAAAAACAAATTACTTTTAAATGTGAATGCAAGAAGGAACATCAACAGTAATCCAATTTTGGACTCTGATTCCATGTGGCACAAAGTTCGGCATATCTTTCTCTGACTCATCTTCAAGAATAACATTGTTCTTTGGAGTAGTCAGATAGAGATATCCTGCATTGTAAAAGATGTCTTGATATTTACTCAAAGAGGAATTCAGATTCACAAATTCATTCTTCATGGAGAAACCCAAACCAGTCCCATTCTTGTTCATAGGTAGATAAATAACCCGCCTCCACGCCTTGCTAGGGACCTTCTACACTACCTGTTGCGCATCCTTAAATGAGGTGATAAAATCTTCATTCTTCATTATATTATCAATATACAAATCTTGGAGCTGATTTCCAACAGTGGCTTCATCAAATTCTACAATGCTACACGAAGATAAATGAGATATCAACCAAGCTTGCTTACCATTCACAATGACTACATTTCCTTCACAGACAAATTTCAATTTTTGATGCAAGGTTGAAGTAACAGCTCTTGCTTCATGGATCCATGGTCGTCCAAATAAATAACTATAGGCTGGGACAATTTCTATAACCTGAAAGGTGATTTGGAATAAGTGTGGACCTATGTGAATAGGTAAATCTACCTCTCCAATGACTGATTTTCTCGAACCATCAAAGGATTTTACTATAATGCCACTAAGAGCATGGGAGTCCCCTGGTATTTAAGCTTTATGATTTTGATTCTTGGTATGATATTCAAATATGATCCATTGTCTATTAGTACTTTGGAAAAAGAGTCATTCTTATAATTCATAGATATATGCAGAGCCAGGTTATGGTTTCTCCCTTCATCAGGTAACTCCTCATCACAATAACTCTGATTGTTACAAGATGTATTATTCCCCACAACACTCTTGAATTGATCTAGAGGCATGTCTCTTTTAACAAAATCTTAATCCAACACCCTCATCAGAGATTCCCGATGAGCATAAGAGTTCATAAACAAGGCTAAAATGGAAATCTTAGATGGTATTTATAACAACTGATCCATAATCTTGTAATCACTCATCTTGATGATTTTCAACAGATCATCAACATCCTTTTCCAAGGAGGCGCCACTAGATTCTCCTACCACTTTCTTAGGTTCCGCATTCTCAACAACCTTCTTACCAGAATTAACATCTCCTCGAAAGGTAGGGGTGAAGACACGACCACTACGAGTTATACGACTAGCTTCAACAATATTCTCAATCATGGGACAAAGGTTGGATAGGAATTTCCACACCATTTTCTAGGATAGTATCCTTATATATATAAGGCACAACTTTATCTGATTCATATGGGATAGGACTAGGCAGACAAATAACTACAAGAGCAATAATAGTTTTACTGTGATACACAATCTCTATAGCAGCGAGAACACCAAAATGTGGCACAATGGCATTTACCCCCGCTTCTTCAGAATACTCAAGAACCACATAATCATTATCAAAAAACATACATTCATCAGAAGAAAATAACTCATCAGCTGAAACGTACTCATTGTTAGACATGGCCTTAACAAAGTAGTCTTCAATCATATAAACTCCATTATAATTATCTCTATTTCATGTGACTTCGATAGTACATTTATCTTACATCAACTAAACACCTCTACTTAGAAAAGAACAACCACGAGAATTCCTACAAAAGATCTGACAGGAGCCATAATGATGTACCTCCGGGCTATCCATGTGACAAAATGTGGCGTGCAGCTGCACCAGATCATCATCCATATATTTTACATCAAAAATACTAAATTCTCAGGGACAATCATAAACCATATTCACCTCTTCTTCATATTCAATGCTTTGTCTGATTATGTGGATTAGACCTTCATCCATCATCTATTGAAGATCATCTCTCACTTTATCACATCCATGAACGTCCGTACTGCAAACACTACAAGCGGCATGATCATGTGTGTAATAGTCGAACTCACATAGATCAACAAGCATCTTTACTAAATCTCCTATAACCGGGTTGATATAAAAAATATTGAAATCCCCAGGACAACAAACAACCATATTTACAACACTTCCACCTCCATGTTTGGGTAGTGGATTATCCTTCACATTGGGGCCTACATCTTTAAAAGACAAGAGACCAAATCTTACCATCTTCTTCACTTCAGACTTAAACAGATAACAATTTTCAATGTTGTACCTAGGGGCTCCTTGATAAAAAGCACAAGTCTGGTCAATTTTATAATATCATGGAAAAGTTGAAGGTATAGTAGAGGGAGGCGTAGTCTACACCAAATTCTTTTTGAATTAAAGTCGGAAATAGTTATGCATAACTCATCGGAATAGGATCAAAAGCTTCTCTCTTCTGAACTTGCTCTTGATTAAATTTTTGCGGTGCTCTCTGATAGGTAACAACAGTCGGAGCTACATTGATAATCAGATTTACTGAAATAACTTATTGTTAATGCTGATGATGTCTTCTTAGAGGTCTAGCCCTTCTTTCTTCAGCAATAACATTTGTTTAACTTTCTTTATTTTTAGAAAACCCATATGATGATTTCTTTGTTCCACTAGAACCTTCATATTTTGACAATCGTCCTTCCCTGACAACTTCCTCTAGACAGACACCCATACATACCATCTCAGTGAAATCACTCGATGCAATGGCAACCATTATTTCATAGTAAAATGAACCAATGATTTTTAGGAATACCTTAGTCATCTCTTGCTCTCCCGTTAGGGGTACCACTTGGACAACAACCTCGCTCCAATGCTGCACATACTCTTTAAATGATTCATTACCTTTCTGAGCCATCGATCTCATTTGGTCACGGTCAGGCGCCATAAACATGTTGTACTTATACTGTTTCATTAAAGCTTCACCCAAGTCATTGAATGTGAGCATATTACTACTGTCCAATCCCATATACCATTTCAAGGCAGCACTAGTTAAACTATCCTGGAAGAAATGAATGAGCAAGCGTTGGTCATCAGTATGAGTGGAAATCCTTCTAATATACATCACTAGGTAGTCATGGAGACAAGAGTTGCCCTTGTACTTCTTAAATGCTGATACCTTAAACTTTACTGGCACTTTTACATTAAGAACCAAACAGAGGTCACTGAAATTCTGTCTGAATAACTCTTTCCCTCGAAGTGACTTTACTTATTTATGAATTTCATTGAATTGATTGTGAAAGTAATTCATTCGATCATAAAAGCCCAAACTTTCACTTGGCGGTGGAGCAGAATGATAAACTTAATCATTAATAACATGCAAACATTCACTGCAGGAGGTGCAACATGATGAATCTCATTATTAGCAACAGGAATAGCGTGCACCACAAGAGGTGCATAAGAAAAACTAGTTTGAACAAATGGAGCAACTTGGGAAGAATGGTTGTAACCTTTAGGCATGAAATTCTCAGGCATTCCCCATGGGTAACCCCGAGGAATATGGTACTGAGTAGCAGTAACTGGAGTAACGGGGATGTGAACTGACAAAACCTCTTAAATAATTGTTGTATGTTGTGGCTGAGTAACATGAGGAGACAAAGGAGGAGGTGGTGGTGGCTGATTCTGAGTAGCCACAAATGATTCTACCAAAGAAATCAGGTTGGCCATACCAACTCTCAAAGCAGTAACTTCTTCATGTAACTCAATGAGTCTCTTGTTCAAGGTTTTCCATCTTCTTTGTAGATATAGCCTGAGTATCATAGCGATGAGACAACTTGCCGACTGTTGAAGCAGAGAAACAAGTAAGACACATGTGAAAGATAAAAATGAAAAAATATGTGTGAAATGATGCATGATATGAAATGCACATGATTTATCTTGTTTATTAAATGAACTCAAAGAATCATAAAGAATTGCAAATATTGAAGCACTAACACATTTGGAAATACTGAAAATTCTAATTTGACACATTTTTGAAATATAAAAAAGTTTAGTATCCTACAACGAACGAAAAAGTGATTTAAACCGGATCCTTTTGTACAAAATAAAATAAGTAATAGCAACCAAGTCAATCTTCAAAAATTTCATTGTAATGTAAATAAACGGTAAATACTTATACCAATCTTAATAATAACTTTGAAATGGATTACAACTTTTAGTACAAGTTTCAGAGAATAAAGATATAATTTAAAAATCCTAAGGAGCCAAAGCTAATGAAGATCTCTCCATACACTAACTCTTTCCCTTGAGTCTTCCAATCTTAGCCTTCAACAACTGGTTCTCTTCTGCATACTTGTAGGTAACTTCTTTCCATCCACCAGAATCAGAAAATAGGTGACCAGGACCCGACTAAGCTCTAGAGGAAAATAAATCCTCTTAGTTCTCCATCATATCTAAAACATGACTCTCAAGAGTCTCAATCAAGTCATCCTTCTCTTTCAATTATGTTGAGTAGGACACCTCCAAAGTCTGTTACTTATTCTTCCATGCTTCCTTCTCTTGCTACACCCTAACTAAGGCAAGCTGAAATTCTTCTACATCATGTAAGAGAGGAGGAGTAATCCTCATAAACATATCAGATATAGGTTCTTCACGAGAATAAGGCATCTTCAACTGAATTTCACTTGCTTGTACCCAACAGAGACGAGGCTCTAAGGAAACAACTCCTCTTGGTCCCAAATCTTTTCTATCCTTCTTATGAATATGGCGCCAAGCCTTTTTAGTCTCTTCCTTATATGCCTTGTTATCTTCTCCTTCTTTGAAAAAGAAACCACTCAGATGAATGTTGTTTGGCTTGTCTCTCATTGGATATCCAAGTTGGTGGCATGCAAGAACATGATTGTAGTTAATTCCTCCATTTGTATCAAGAAGAGGTACATTGGAGAAATTACCACAACTATCAATAATATTCACATCATAATAAGCTTGATGATACCAATCAATGTCAGAATGAGTGAGAGGAATAATCTTTGGTTCCCAATGAGGTTCTTTCTTGATATCCCAAAAGCAGTAGACCGAGGTAAATGAAAAATAAATGATTAATATAATAACAGTGTAAAACAAATGATCATCTCTTCCTGATAGAAATTCGAAAGATGGATGCAATAATAAGTATCTCATAGTAGTGTTGGGACTAGATTCCCAATCAGAATGATCCTAATGGCATTAACATCCACAAATTTTTTGACGTTAGGAAACAAAAACAACCCATAGGTGATCAAAGCAAAGATAGCCTAAAACAGTTGGCAAAGTAACAAGCTTTTTCCAATAGAAATTGAGCAGGTAAACCCCTGATTCCTCCTTTGCAAGTCATGATTGCCTCAATCTCAGGCTTCTTCAAGTGAGTTATGGTGGCAATCTCATGAGATTTAGGCTCTCCTTCTAAGCCATTGAACGAAACACAATTATTAATTGGTAAACCAATTAAGTAAGAATACTCCTCCAATGTGGGCATCAGTGTAGAAAGAATACCCTCCTTCATCTTGAACTTTATAAGAGGCACAATAGCTTCATACTTCTTCCAGAAATCTGTAGAACTCTTAATCTTTGGAATCAAACTCATCAGTTCCTCTATCTTAGGATCCTTTAAGCTCTACTTCTGAGTCTTTCTCCTTCCAAAATCCATGGTAAACTTAGTACCTGAGATATTTGAAAAAGTCAACCTTGAGTTCCTTGATAAGTTTCCTAAAGAATGATCATGGGTGCATGAATGCATGATAATGCAATAATCACATACAAGATCACAAACATGGGGGTTCATATGTTCAACGTAACAAGCATTAAGTTAAAGGTAATACTCACAAGGTAAGGGCTAATGGTTAGCTCAATAATTTGCTCAATAATTAGCAGTTGAGCTTAATAATTAGCAGTATTCTCAGGAAAAACTCGTCTTTGTGCAGCATCGCATGACAACTATTTCAGGATTGCTCTGTTATACTCTTAGAGCTACACCTAAAAGGAGAAGATGGGTTATGGGTTCAATGGTCTCTCAACTTCTCTGGCTCCCAAGTTGAAAGCAGTAATATCTTCCTGGTTGCTCAGTAAACATATACTACAGTCAAATAGGCCTCCACTGAGTGAGGGATCTCATGTCTCCTTTTTCGGAATTACTCCCTCAAAGTTAACATGACTATATCGCCCATCCTATCTTAAATTTTCCTAAGTCCGGGTATAGGACTTATAAGAGATCACCAAGCACCCTGAAAACCAGAAAAATCCAAACATACATATATAAGACAAATAATATAAAAAAAATAATAACACATAAGCAGATAAATAAAGATAGGCTCAACCCACCTAGAGATGTATATCCAATGAAGTCTCCAGTTTTCTGTAGCGGTAGAAATGTTGAGACTAAGCCATTGGACTGACTTAACTCGTACAGATCAAATAAAAATCTCCACCACGCTTTATTGTTTCCAAAGGAAATTGGAAAAGAGCGAATAAACCCAAAAGAGGGGGGAGAATCTAGGTACGGGGGTTGGTTATGCATAGGGAAGGTATTAGCACCCTAAACATCTACGGTACTCCGCATGAACCTCTTTGAAAATCTGTGTATTTTTGCTATAAAAGGTGTATACAAAATAAGATGGTGGAGATGAGAAAAGAAGTATTTTTTTACAATTTTTGCACCCACCGCAGTTGCAAACAGATGGGAAAATAGCAAGTGTACTATTTTTCCTCTTGTTATGATAGAGAATTTTCCTCTAATGTAGATCTCAAGGTATGCACAAAATTATCGAGTTTAATGCGTGGTTCAATTAAATAAAAAATTAAATTTTTGGTTTTAAAAATTGTCACTTAATAATAAGAAGAAATATAAATATGTTTTTTCATAGATATGATGAACATGTTAGGGTGTGGTGTGTAATTTTCCCTATAATCCGAAGTCCTTAGTGAGAAAACCTTTAACCATCCATCCTAAACGCTAAGTCCTTAGAGATATCTGATGGAGTCAAGCCTTTATTTTATCAAGAGTGATCCAGTAACTACAGGGTATCCCTAGTCCTAGGTGATATCTACTATAGTCTACTCATACAAAAACCTTAACAAATGCGATCCAACTAGTTGTTAGTCTTAAATCAATCATAATTGGTACAATCAGGAAAGCATAAAAACATTGCACGATTAAATTGAGTAAAAAAACAACTTTATTAAAGGACTCGGGAATTCATAATCATTACAGATTCATATCAGGAACACCCCCTAGCATTGGAGGATTTAGCTACTCATATTGTTAAAGTAATTTCAGAATAAAAATTAAACATTACACATACATGGTAAACTTTGATCTTCAATTTCTTCCGCTCATGAAAGGTCTCTATTCTCCAACACTTGCTTATGATTCAATCTTCAACCCTTAATTCTTCGTGTGGCAATAAATCTCGGTTTTCATCAAGGAAACTCCTCTTAATAACAACAACTCATTTAGGTAGGTTAGAAGTACAAAAAACTCCCCCGCAACTTAACAGATAAACAAAATAACCCAAAATATTGAAATCACTGTCACAACCCAACACAGGCCGTGTCAGGCAACACAAGTGCCCATGTTGGACCTATGGGAAGTTGTCTTTTATTTTGTGATAAAGACCTTCTAACACGGGTTGTGTCAGCTGACACGGGCGCCAGTGTCAGCCCCCAGACTTACCATTTCCTTTGTCTCGTCCTAGCCTTCATCTAGACATGGCCCGTGTCAGGTGACACGGGTGGCTGTATCAGGCCTTTTGTAGGTGGATATTTGTATTTCTTCCAAAACTCTGAGTTTTGCATAGTTTTGTCCCGACTTATTCTTCTGAATTTGAAAACACTAAACCAAAGCATAATATGCGATAAAACAAAATAAAAACTCGACAAGTAAAAGAAACAATAACTAAAATAAATGCTAAATATTTGTGTAAAAACAACTGATATAACTCCCCGAAACTTAAACCGTTGCTTGACCTCAAGCAACCATTACAAGAACTCATGAAAAATCACAGCAGACTGATACTCATACGTGAGACATCCATTCCAATTGATCAAAAAGTAGTTCATCCGATGTTCACATGACACGAAGAGTTTGTTTAAGAACCTTTAAATCTCAAGCTTCCTCTTCAGATACCTCTCTTACTATGCTTTATACTTAAGTCTCTTTCCAATTTTCTTCCCTTTTCATTCAGACAGTCAAATTAAGGCAATGAGAATTATGATGATCATCACATGTACAAGACTAATCAAGAATTTTTGTTTAGGCACCAAATAATCAACATTGTCTACTTTTAATTACCAATGGAATTTTCAAACTTTGCAGTTATATATTATCCTTTTGGACGAGGTTTGGGGATCAACCCCCTTTGAGTTGAATAATCGGGTGATGGCTACTCAACTTAGCGAGACAGTTGCCTTTTACCACCTTTTCATCATTTGGTTCCAACTTTATTTATTTCTCAACCAATCATACCTGCATGTGAATCTATATTACACCATATAGTATTGATAAACTACTCAAGGAGTACTTCTCAGGATTTAAGCACTATGGTACAAATCTACACGTTTGACTCATATCCTTGTCATGTTATTATGGAATTCCTACCCTTAACCAATCATCCCTTTGTCTCTATATATTATTCCCGATCTCTATGAAATACACGCTCTTGAGCAAAACGAATAAAATTTTTTAGTTAAAATTTGGGAAAGAGTTTAATTCGTTGATTTACACAACAATTATCATAAGAAAAGCAATAAGAATATCAGTAAAGTAAAACCCACCGAAACGTGAACTAAACATTGACCCCAATGTTTCAGAATAAGCGCGAGGAAGGTGACTCACAGAGGGAAATGCAACACCAGCTGCTGCCTCCTAGCTTTCACTAGTAAGACTTCCTTTTTATTAACTGCAAGCAAAACAAAAAGAAAAAATTAAGTTATTAAAAGCATGGGCTGCTTCCTGGAAAGCGATTTATTTAACGTCGCATGGCTCGATGGTTCATCCCCTTATGGGGGTATTTCCTCCTCCATACCTTGTTTCTTGTCTTTTCCACAACCTAGAACTCATTCAGATCAAAAGTATCAACCCCTTTGTGCTTCCAGCCACTTCAAGCTTCCATCTTCTCAGGTCATTATTTCTTCTTCTTTCTCTTCTTTCTTCTTGACTGATCTTAGGAGTTTTTATTGATGCCACTTAAGAGATCATGCCCGAGACTTATTTTGGGAGTGATTTTGAAAATTTTCTTTTCCATTCTACTTTGATCAGTCCACTTGAAGATTGTTTCTTTCCACCAGCACTCTGCTTTTTGATCTCCAACACTTTCAAAGTTATGTCTTCATCAAATGATTTTAATGTCAAATTACCTGTATTGATATCATAATTGCACCTACTGGTCATTAGAAATAGTCAACCAAGAATTATAGGATTCTCTTCATCTTCATGGATATCCATGATATGGAAATCAACAAGAAAGGAAAAATTGTCAATTTCCACCAATACATCTTCCGATATCCCGTATGACTGCTTGATGGTGTGATCAACAAATTTTAATTTTGTCCCACTCCTGCTTATCTTTTCAATACCAAGCTTTTTGAAAATAGACAAGGGCATCAACCTAACACTAGAACCAGAATCAATTAGAACCCTTTTGAATTTTCTGTCTTTTATAGTGCACGATATTGCAATAGATCCTGGATCCTTCTGCTTGATAGGAATTTATTTCTCGGGTATAATTTCACACATTTTCTCTTCAACATGTACATGTTCATCTTCTGTTCGTCTCTTTTTTGAGAGCACCTCTTTCATGAATTTCTGGTACAAGGGCATTTCCTCGAGTGCTTTAAAGAATGGTATGTTGATCTCCAACTTTCTAAACAATTCTACAAAATTTATCAAACTTTTTCTCTTTCATGTCCTTCTTTTCCACTCGAGATGGATATGACAACTTGATCGCTGGTTTAGCCTTCTCTTCTACTGGCTTTATAGGTGATACCACTTCTTCCTATATTTTCTTGTTCTCTCTCACTTCCAGCTCTACTTCTATGTTATTGTCATGAAACTTCACTTTATCTTCTTTTTCTATAGAAACTTTCTCATTCCTTGTTTTAACAACATTCACATTCTCATGACTTTTTTTATTGCCTTGTGCTTGCAGCAATAATTGTTGTGTAATTTGTCCCATTTGAACTTCCAAATTTTTTATTGTAGTTGTGAGGTTTCTAATATTAATCCTTGTCTCTTCTTGAAACTGAGAGGTATGGGCATCTATCTTTTCAATGGCCACCTCCCATTATGCCTTCTGAGGAGCTTATTATTGCTGATATTTCTAGGAAAAGTTAGGATGATTCTTCCATCCAGGATTATAGGTGTTAGAATATAAGTTATTCTGCCTCAAAAATTTTATCTCCTTAATTTGTTGATGAGTTGCAAGACATTGCACAATAATGTGTAGTCCACTACAAATTTCGCAAACAACCTTCTATACCTATTGAACCTGAGCTACCTGTTAAGTAACCATGTTCATTGCTTTCATCTTTTTCTCAACTTCTGTAGCAATTACTTCTACAATTTTCAGTTGCTTATTAATTTCTACCTTCAGATCAATTACCCCCTCTAGTTTACTCACAACCCTATCATATAGCTCTAGATGCTCATTTGAAGTAATGGCTTCAATAATCTTCTTCACACCAGTTGTTGTTGTAAATTTGGATGAGCCACCGGCTGCTGTATCAATAAGCTGCTTTGTCTGCATTCGGAAGCCATTCACAAACATATGCATTTGTTCAGTTTGATCCATTTTGTGGGTCGGGAAAGCTACCAATAACATCTTGAACCTCTTGTAAGCATCACCTCGGGACTCTCTTTCCTTCTGCTTAAAATTCACAATATCATATCTTTTGCGAATATAAACAGAAGTAGGAAAATACTCATCAAGAAAAGTATTCTCCATTTGTTCCTAAGTAGTAATATTCCCAGCAGATAATGAGGAAAACCACTCTTTATCATCTTCAAAAAGCGTGAATGGGAACATCCTTAATTTCTTGGCTTCTTCAGAGTGTCTCTCAATCTTCCAAGTAGTACTCATGGTGAGGAATCTCTGCAAATGCTTATTGGCATCTTTATTGATCTTTTCGGTGAAAGATTTGTTCTTGATCTGGCAGATGGTTAAAGGATGCAGTTGAAAAAATGCAATAATGACCGGTTTATTCACGATAGTCAATCGATCTATTGGAGAATTTGCTCCTCCATAGTCCCTAAGAAGTCTCTCTGGTGGATGTGGGTCTTCACCCATAGTTTTGGGTTCTGATTCTGAACTGAGTCTATGTCAAAAGGAAATTTATTTCAGGGCTTTCCTCGCAAGCAAAGGTTAGAAAAAATCAGTAATAACAAAAATATAAAAATCACAGAAAATAAATTTTAGTTGCAAAGCAACAAAATTCTAATTGAACTCAAATTACACTAAATAACTAGGCAATCCCCAATAATGGTGAGAAAAAATTGATGGGAAAATAGCAAGTGTACTATTTTGGCTCTTACTATAATAGGGAATTCTCCCCGAATGTCGATCTCAAGAACTGCACAAAGTTACTGAATTTAATGTGTGGTTCAATTAAACAAAAACTTAACTTGGGGTTTTTGTTTTAGAAATTGTCACTTAATAATAAGCAGAAATATACATATGCTTTTCATAGATATGATGAACATGCTAGGGTGTGGTGTGTAATTTGCCTTATAATGACCTTGAATTATGATTTCTTCAACAAACATTCAAGTACCAGCCCTTTAGATTATTTTCCCCTAAGTCCTTAGTGAGAAAACCTTTAACCATTCATCCTAAATCCTAAGTCCTTAGAGATATCTCATGGAGTCAAGCCTTTATTTTATCAAGAGTGGTCCGGTAACTACAGGGTATCCCTAGTCCTAGGTGATATCTACTATAGTCCACTCGTACAAAAACCTTAACAATCCCGATCCAGCTGGTTGTTTACCGTAAATCAATCCTAATTGGTCCGATCAGGAAAGCATAAAAACATTGCATGATTAAATTGAATAAGAAACAACTTTATTAAAGAAATCAGAAATTCATAATAATTATAAATTCAAATCAGGGACACCCCCTAACATTGGGGGGTTAGCTACTCATATTGTTCAAAGCAATTTCAGAATAAAAATTAAAGATTACACATAGATGGTGAACTTTGATCTTCAATCGCTTCAGCTCATGAAAGGTCTTCATTCTCCAACACTTGCGTAGGCTTCAATATTTAATCCTCAAATATTCGTGTGGCAAAAAGTCACTGTTTTCATCGTGGAAACTCTTCTTAATAGAAACAACTCATTTTGGTCGGTAGGAAGTACCTAAAACACCCCCACAGTTTAACATATGAACAAAATAATCTGATATACTGAAATCAGCGTTGCAAACCAACACGGACCGTGTAAGGCAACATAGGTGCCTGTGTTGGACCTCTGGGTATTTGTATTTTATTTTATGATGCATACCTTCTGACACAGGCCGTCTCAGCTGACACGGGCGCCAATGTCAGCCTCCTGACTTCTCATTTCCTTTGTCTCGTCCTAGCCTTCATCGTGACACGACCCATGTCAGGTGACACGGGTGGCCATGTTAGGCCTCATGTAGGTGGATATTTGTATTTCTTTCAAAACTCTGAGATTTACACTGATTTATCCCTATTTATTCTTTTGAACCTGAAAACACTAAAACCTAAAACCAAAGGATAATATGCGATAAAACAAAATAAAACCTCGACATGTAAAAGAAACAATAAATAAAATAAATGTTAAATATTTGTGTAAAAACCTTTGATCACGAACATTTAGTGCCTACGGACCATCTTCCGTGCAATAGGGGATCAGGGTACTCGTAGTTTACCTCAAAAAATTTAACAAGACATGTGTGTTGGTAAATAATAAGAGAAGAGACATCTCATCATATCCGAGTGGGAAACTTACTTATTATCCATGATTATGAGAAAGGAGAATTTGTATCAGCTCCAATTGGAGGATATAACTTGGATTTTTAAAATAAAAAAAACCTCACCTAACACCCTAGTGGAAAATATCTCACTTCACTATATATCGTAGAAGTATAGTAGTTCGCATCACTACAAGAATCTAAATGAGGTTAAAAAGCCAAAGTGGAAAAATAGTCTGAATGAGGTTAATGATTTTTAGTCTTAAAAAATGTAAAAAGTATGATTAAATTTATTAAAGTTTGATTAAGGAAATATTTTTGAAAATGCATGGACCTAAGTCCAAGTTTATTATGAAAGCGATTCAAGTTAGAAAATAAGAAGAGTTTTGAAAAGGAGGGAAACTATTTTTAAAATTAATGAAGATGGGAGGAAATAAAGGGACTATCCTAAAGCATAAGGTAAAATCGAAGGAAAAGAACTATCTAACCAACAAGAAGTCAACACTTGATATAAGAAGTCAATTTAGAATTCTCATCCTTTAGATTGAAACCAAGCAAGAAAAAATACTAAACCTCTAAGGAACACCAAGCTTCAGATGAATTAAGTGTTCACAAAAATTGGGCAGAGTAACAGTTGTATACAGAGGAATTCTTAATCACAAACAAAGCCTAAAATCAGAATAATCTGCATACAAAAAAAATCAACCCAATGCCTTGAAGTAAATCCCAATAACTTTAGACAGAATAACAACAGAGCAACAAGGTCCCCAAGTATCAAAACTTCTAATCCTAAGTCCGAGAGATCCATAACTTGACAATGCTAAGGATAGTAACCAGATAGTCCAAGTAACCTTAAATTTTTTTAATGTTAAAGTTGATTGTTAAGTGTCTTCAAAGGAAAATAAAAGCTTAAATGAGCAAAGATAAAATTACATAAAGATAAATGCTCAAGTGAGCAAAAGGAAAATAACATGATATGCAAATGCTAAAAAAATAAATGGAACATAAAAATAAAGGCACAAAACAAAGGTATAAAAGAAAGTTAATTGTTAGTGAGTTATAAGTTAAAATGTTAGTTGAATGACCATCTTGAAGCTTACTTTTGAAAACTCATTAGAAGATTTATAAAATCAAAGCTTCTCGACAACAAGTTTCATTTTTTTTCCAACTATATCATTAATTTCAAGTGCTCAAAATAACTACATTGATCAACGATGTTCAAATTATTCACTCAGACCAAAATTCATGAAGTTTATTAGATGATTGATAGAATCAAAGCCTCCTAACAATGAACTTCAAAGTTATTTGGTCAAAGGTTTAAAATTAAACATACTTGGGATTGCAAACTTAGGTTTGAGCCATAAATGATCATTTTTTGAATCAGAAGAAATTTAGCCTTATGTTAAACAACCGTAAGTGAACTTATGTAGAAGCCACACCTATTTTGAGGTCGGTCAATAGCAGTCTATGTACCAAACATGTTAGATAAATGATATATAGATTATTTTCCAAAAACATGTTGCACAAGTAGAAACAAGAAAGAGATAAGAAAATGAAGGAGGGGAATGATAATGTAACCAACATATAAGATGAAATTAGAGTTTCAAATATCATCAACATCATTCATCCATTTTGATGAATTTGGTTTTTCAACCTATCAACAACCAAAGATTCAATGAGGTTGAGAAACTTGTCCAAAAAAACACTTAAGTGTCTCCAAAATCAGGACCAATTAAAAATAATGACATATATTTAATATAAAACAAAATTTAAATGATTTAAAAAAGGAATAATTGGTAAAATACACAAATTGTATTAAAACACCAAATAAAAATCTTAAAAAAATATCAAAGGTCAAACATGAGTCAGTAAGTGTTCACAAAAACTTTTAGAATTTTTTAATGTCAGATACTATTTTTAAAATATATAGAAGTAAGAAAAATAAACCAAAATTTGTGAAAAATAGTAAAATAAAAAATAAAATAATTTTTTTCAGAATTTTAAAATCAAGAAAAATATTTTTAAATAATTAAAACAAGTCAAATAAAGTGAAAAATCATAAAAAATACAAAATCACAAAATAAAATTTTGAAAAATAAAAATCAGAATGAGAAAAATCAAAAGTATTTTTGATAATTTTTTCACAATTTTAGAAGTTGAAATGAATTTTTTATGAATTTTTTAAATTTAAAACAATTAAAACAAAAATCAGAAAATCAAATAATAAACCAAAAAAATATGGACTATCTAATAATTGTTAAAACGCGTTAGTAATCAAATCCAAGAGAGCTGGTGCACTGTTAATGTTATGGTCATTAGTGAATAAAGCACCGAAACATTAATTTAAAACAGATTTTGAAAAAAATAGCTTGGCATCATGTCATTGGTTGAGAGATGACATGTCACCGTCTTTAACTACCAGGCAGACGCGAATTATAGGTCCTTCAATATGTAAAATTAGAAGCTCAGACTGTTGTCGTTTGCTTTGTCTCATCAAGACGATTCCAATGGTACTCTCGCGAAAAATTTATATTAAACACAACTTAGTCGATATGAAAAAAACCAGAAGAAAACAATTGAAAAGGGATTTGAAAATTCATGAGCAAAACTTATTTCTAGGTAAAACCCAACGATGCTATGAGTATCAGAGTGATGAGAGGTACATTATGGTAACAAGTTTGGAAAGAATTGATTGAGGAAGCTACCTATTGAAGCTCATTAAACTCAAGCCTGGTAGCTTCCTCAAACTTGACTTAGCTAGCACGATTTAGAGCACTTCAATGCTTGGTTATTCTTCTGTTAGCTTCAGTGAAGTCCAATGGTGAAGAATGAATAAAGAAATTGGATTGAAAAATAAGGAAAGAGTGAATTCCGAAACTCAGAATTGTGAGCTATGTAGAGAGTTTGGAAGGATGATTTTGGCTCTCTAAGCTTGTTTAAATGAGTGGGATGTGTTCCTTATTTATATTTGAGCATGATAGAAACAAAAAGTGGAAGAAATTATCAAGTATAAGTGGTATTCATGTGCACTTGCATCATGAGTAAAGTGTGACTTGTAATCCATCTGAACTCACTTAATTCTTGCGTTTTGATGCTTAAAAAAGTCTGAGCAAGTTTGTTAAACATGTTTAAGTGAAAAACACACACAAAATTGGTGATTAGAGGCCATATTATGGAAATCAAATTCTGACTTCAAACAAAAACTCAGTTTCATGGAGGCAACTTCAAGAGCATGAGGCACACAATGTAGGAGGCTTTACAATCTCATTCTTTTTGCAATGGAAAGATCTCACAACAAACTTCACAATATGCCAAGAAAGGTAGAATTTTTATTCTTGAGCAAAAGGTTTTTCAAGTTTGAAATCAGGAAAAACACACAGGTATTTGTACTTAGAAATATTTCTAAGTGTTGAGCTTCAAAATAAACTATAATGTTCTTCAAAATTACATGTCCTTCCACTCAAAATTTGATCTTGATCCTTGATGATGAAATGAAGTAGACCACTGGAATTAAATTATGGTATTGAGATCACTCAAAAATCATAGAAATTTAAAGAGTTGTAGTCTTTAGAAGATGATAAACAAATTTGGGGAAATTCACAAAAGACCTATAATCTTTTCAATTCTTAGACAACTTTCCAAGCATTTTCAAGTATTGCATATTGAATCAAAGTTGTAGTAGACATCCCAAAGATTATTATAAAAAGAGAATAAGCTAAAGGAAATAAAAATTGACCAACTTATGATCCTTTGAGGTTACACAAGAGAATTTGATAGTTTTCCCAAAGGACTTGTGATCTTTCCCAATCATTAGTCATCTTCCATTCAAAATTAGCCTTAAAACCTTGAAGAGAACTTATTAAGGACCCTTTAAAGAGAATCATAGCTTTGGAATCAATCAAAAATATCAAAATATTTGAAAGATATGGTCCTTGGAAGTCAATAAACCCTAGCTCAGAGAGTATCAAAATGACTTAGAACACCTTTCAACTTTTGATGATTTTTCTTGCACAATTGGACTTTGTCACGTCAAGAGAAGTTGTTGTAGATGATTATAAGAACCCATGGAAAAATGAACCAACTAAAAATATTGAAAATTGACAGAGTTATGCACTTGTGATCACTGAATCAAACATTTGCTCAATTAGGTCCAACTTGTTGAATCAACCTTGAATCTTTTGAACTTTATTTTAAAAATAGAGCATGATAAATCACATTAGACCTTGAAATTATGTTGTATTTAAGAATACTCAAAGATGGAGCTTGAATCGCATTGAAACTTATTGAATAAGGCATGGAAATAATCACATGAACTTATGAATCTTCTTGATGAATACCATCACCAACCTTGAGGAAAACTTGACCTAAATAAAGTGAGAGAGCTCTTTGAGACAAAATTTTGACATCATAGATATAGCCTTGAAGCTTAAGCTCTTACTATGCATTGAAGAACCATTTGACTAAGGATTATCCTTTAAAACCCTAGGTTAGATGGTGAGATGGATGCAGTTGTGTCATCATCTACAATATGAACATCCAAAGAAACATATATACATATTTTAATGTTAGTTAAAAATTAATCCACCTAGTAAATCACATGTATAAGATACACAATTAAAGGTGCTTAGTGATACCTCAAGAGCAAACTTATAGATAACATGAAGTAGAAGGGAGAACCAACTCTGATGTGTGATCTTGATGTATTGATAATATGAGATAATGAGAGATCTTAGGGGTAAAAATTAGGATATAACAATCATCTATGGGCTCAGTGAATTTGCACTTAACACTCGCCAATTCTTTTAAATTAATCTTCGTCTGTCCCATGTAAAACTGTTCATGGAACAACCTTTCCAATTAAGCCCAACTATGGATCGAACTTACTGGTAATGTTGTAAGGCTAGTAAAATCACTCTTCATTAGTGAACTTTGGAAGTATTTGATCTTAAGGTTATTGTTACTAGCTATTTCTCCTGTCTCTATCAGGTACCTAGCCACATGTTCAACTGTTGACTTAATAATGACCCCAAAAATTTAGTAAATTTGGGGACTTTCCATCTATGAGGTATATTCGTTTGTAAGATATACTCACTCAATGGTGAAGTGTAACTTGGCCTTTGAAGGCCAACATTCATACCATTTCGAGCCATAATCCTTTCCACCATGGCTGTCAGATTATTGTCTGCTGCCATATTAAATTATCGAACTTGAAATATGAATTCATCAACATTTTGATTTCTATTCACCATCGTAACCCTAGGTTCTGGATCCCTTAGGATTTATGGTTCCTTCCTAAGAGGTCCGGCTCTAGGTATTTTCAACATTTGCAACTCTAGCTAATTCAACTACCTCTCCCTGATTTGCCATATTCACCTGAGGTGCATTTCTTTGATTATGTTGAACTTGGTTAATTGTCGGGTCTTCTCCAAAGACTTCCCCTTAATTTTCCCTAACCTATTACCTCTGAGGACATGGTGAGGGTTGGGGCACACCGAAGAATTCAGCGATGCGCGTCATTTGTGCAGCCACTTGTTAGTTCGCTCGAGTGGTGTTTTGAATCAAAGGGTTAAGTATTGTACCCATTGTTTGTGTAAGAATTTGGACTATTTCATGGTTAGTTCCGTCCATTTGTTATCTAATCACTACTACAAAGTGACTTGTTAAATTTGGCATTTGGGAAGAAACTCCTTCTACCTGGGGTTGGAAATTTCGACCTCTATTCTTAATAGCAGATCCATAAACTTGTAATTGAGAAGTAACTTTCATCACAATATCTGAATAAGTTTAAGTTGAATTATGTAAACCCATCATAAACGAAGATGTCATGCCATAAGGCTGCTCACGGCCATTTAGAGGCATGGAAAAACCAGGAGGCCCTTGAGGCTTATGGAAAGTATTCCCCCCTGGAGTGGGGCCCCTTGTGGACCCTATGGATCTATATAAGTCAAAATAGGTCCAGTGTAAACATTCGACTGCATTGGCGTTGAACTTTTCGAAGATGGTATAACCTCTGAAAAAGGTGCAGAAACCGTAGTTCCCCCTATCGAAGTGAATGGGGTGGTACTTCATCATTGTTAGGAGGATTCTGATTACCTTAATTACTTTGGTTTTCCATTTTTCTAATGTACTTTCTCTTGAAGGTAGAGAAAACACAAGCAAGGAGGGTTTGAATTGTGTTCATAGAAAACATTCCCCATTAAAATTCTAAGCACTCAAATGATAATATCAATATAAAAAATAAAGATAAAAGGGCACAAGTATTTTATCAAAGTTCGTTGTTAATTAGGCCACTCCTGTACACACTCGTAAGGATGATTTCGCCTTATCCAAGGACTTAATCCACTATAAAAAACTTATTACAATCGCACAGGAAACCGCTAGTGACCAACACACAATGACGCGTTCAGGGATCCAACTGGATATTACGTTCATTGAACAAATAGAATCTGACCCATCAAGACCTCCTACCCGGATTTCCTTGCAATGAAATCCATCAAGGATCTCACAAGAGTGTGACCTTCACTCGTTCCTCTTTAAGATATGACTACTATAATACGGTGGGAGAACTGACTTTTAGGTTTTGCATTTTATCGCAAATGTTGCGGATAGCAAGAGTCGCCACTGACTTTTCTTTTATCCAATAAAGGAAAGGGTGAAAAGAACAGGAAAGACCTTTTGAGAATTTTCTGAGTTTGAGGGATAGGTTTTGAAAAGGGAAGGTGTTAGCACCCATTTAATCCGTAGTTATCTACGAGCTCTTAATCACTAGCTCACTTTTTGGAAATGCTTTATGCTTGCATATGTTTGAAAATATTTTGAAAATGCCTAAGTGCGGAAATTTCGTAACGATTCCCGTATCATTGAGAATGTATACAAAATGTTTGTTTTTGAAAATATTTGTGAAAGAAAGTGTTGTTTTGTGAAAAAGATGTTTTTTTTTTAAATGTTTGTGAGCAAGCATCTACGAGCGTTCTACCTACTCAAAAAAGTCTTTGCTCTTTTCCTCCTCTATTAGATAGTGCTACCATACCATTAGTTAGTAGGAAGCCTTATCATTGGATGTGAGGGACAGGTGTGAGTCATCGTACAATCATAGAAGGTAACTTGTATGACGCTTTAATAATTCCCGTAAGGGACTAAGATCGTTTACCGAAGGAAACATCGAAGGGTCATTGAGGGACTACGATCTTTTTTAATCGAGGGTCTTTGCTAAAGCGTCCTACGCTCGAGGGACATGACTGTTTAAATCTGAGGCAACAAATGACGGTCACCCTAGAGGTGTGCATGTGCGAAGTGTTTTGATTTCAATTATTTGTCTTGAGATTACGTTTTCTAACGTTTGTTTTTTATGTCTTGCCATGCACGCCTAATTAATCTAGCAGTTAAATATATACAAGTGCGGAAAATAAAAATGCGGGAAATAATATACACTATTACATCGCTTCGAGGATGGGGAGTACAAACCATAAATGGGGAGAGGGTGAAGGAACCCTAATTATGTATTACATACCATTGATATTTAAAATATTTAAAAATAATGCGAAAAAGTAAATGAGCGCGTGAAGATTGAAAAGGGAAAAGATGTTTAAAAAAAAACCTAAAATATTTCTAAGCATTTAAGAAAACATTTTTAATGTTTTTCTTTTTGGTTTAGAAAAATATTTGAAGTGTGAAATAATAACTAAACCTAATTCTAATTAATTAATTAGTTAATTAATAAATAAAAACAAATTATGATTAAGTTAATTAGTTTTAATTATCAAAAATTAAATTAATTAATCAAGATAACTAAATCTAATTTTTTATGATTTTATTATTTTTTCTAATTAAGTAAAAATGATTAGAAAAGAAAAAGTTAATTAAAAAAAATAAAGTAAAATGGGCCTGAGTGTAAACAAGTAAAATGGGGGTGAGAAAAAGCAAGAATATAGGCCCAAATTGGAAAAAGCCCAGGTCTGCGCTGGATTCAATGCATATGGTCTTTGATGGTTCATGGTGGAAATGGGCGTTTGAGGCATTCAGATCTGACTTGATGAGATCTAATGGTCATTGGATGAGGCACACCATGCACACATTGAACCTGATTGTACTTAATCTGTAATGAAAACATGAGAAAACAAAAATTGGCCCACGCCTGGGTCGAACCCAGGACCAAGCATATGTAAGCCTTAAACACACGCGTGCTGCCACTTGGGTGGCTGTTTCATTCAGTTATGAAACAACACCCAATAAATATAATATGAACTTGGATGTGAAAATTTTAAAATTCCAGCACATCATTTCTTCTTCCTTCTCGTGCGCACGAACAAACAACAACGCCATTTTCATTCTTTGATTTTTTTGAAAATACTCATTTCTAATCCAAATTGAAAGATGTAAACATCAAACTTGTTTAATTTTTAACATGGAATCCAACCATATAATTTTCAGAAGCTATAGATTAAAGAATGAAACAAATTTTGCTCAGTACCAAATTGAAACCGTAACGGTTCAGAAACTTCAGTTCCGAAATTCTCATCACATAGTTAATTAAAATGCAATTTAAGGAAATGGTTAGCTTTAGAATGATGATATCTACATTTCTCTTCAGGGAATTTATGCCAATGATGCTTGTATGAAGATATCATAGTTTGGAAAACTTACCTCTTGAAGTGAAAACTCAGAACACGTATGGATGCTTCCAGGTGCAAATAAATGATGCCAAAAGCTTCCTTGGACCTTGGTGAGTGTTGCAACCTTTACTTTGCCTTGAAAGTGTATGGATTGGTCTACTCAAGTCAAGTTGCAAAGTTGGATTTTGAAAATGGTGGATGTTGATAATGGAGTTACAGTGGCAAAACAGGTATTTGGATCTCTTATACATGATGTACATGAAGTGTTTGAATGATAAAAGAGGAAAACGCACGAGTGGATTTGAAGTTGGGTGTTGGAAGCTTCAAATGTGCTACAATGGTGGTTTTTGGAGCAAATTTCCATTAGGAGAGTTTGAGAGGGTTTGGGGGCTTATGAAATTCATGTGTTGGCTTGTAAATGACCTCTCTATTTATAAGAAAAGGTTTGAGAGGTTGAAGTAACCAGATCCTTGAGATAACAAGTTATGGCTTGGTTGGAAGTGAAAAATAAAGTTTATGTGAAAATGGTGGTTCCAGTGGAGAAGTACAAGTGTGCTATGAAATTGTTGGGTGCATGGAGCTTGCTTCTTGATTTTGAGATTTCTTGTACTCATATGAAACAAGTTGGGAGCTCAAGAAGTTGACTTTGTGATTAAAGCTTGCTTTATGAAAATGAAAATGGTGCCTTTTGCCATTAATGGAATAATCACTTGGATAATGGCTTGAATACTTGGATAATACCTAAAAAGAGTGTGTAATCTTCTGATTATGGCAAGATTTAGGATTTTAGAGGCCTGAAAAGGGAGATCTCTAAGCATGGCATGAGGATTTGGTCTTATGGTTTTCATAGAAATGACCTCTAACTCAAGTAAAAATGTCTAACTTCATCTCTTCGAATCTCCTAGCTCAAGCATGATAAATTGGTGCTCTTGGACATTTTTGAAAGCCTGGATCAAGATCTTCAACTTTCATGTTTACCAATTTGGTTGAATCAAATGGGAACTTGGTGAAACTTTTTCAAGAAGTTGAGATAAAAAACTGTTTAAAACTTGTTGAAAAATTGTATAAGTGTTAGATAAAAAATATCACAACTTCATGGATTCATATCTCTTAATTTAATCACTTTTTGGAGATCAACCCTCAATGAAAAAGTTGTAGACTTCATTAATCCCTACAACTTTCATGTTGAAAGTTTTTCTTGAATCAGTTCGTATCTTAGTGAAAAATGGCCATAAATTAGTGACTGTTGTTTTCCTTTGTTGACGGTGGATGATGTCACTCAATTAGAATTGAGATAACAACTTAGGCCTTTGCATGTTCCCTTAGGGTTTCTCTATCAGGATAATTTTCAAGCTAGATATTAGGATAGTTATCCATGCATGTTAACATAGGGTAGAGATATCCCTTTCCATCCTTGACATATGGCTATCATTGTATGACAACGCTAGGTTAGAGATAGGTTAGTCTCCCTTAGGTGTCTTCTTTCTATTTTGCATAATTTCATTTAAAACTAAAAACTTTTTTTATTGGAAAATGTATAAAATATGCTAAACAAACAAAAATCCTTTTCATGGTAAAAAACACCGACCAATCCATTTATTTTTTCCATTCGGATTTTTCTCTTATATGAACTTGTTGATTTCTTTCCACTACAGTGCGTGAGTCTCCAATAGTCGAGCAGCGGTGGAATGATTGAGTTTAGCATCATTCATTTAAAAAATAGAAACAAACAAAAATTTGTGATCCGAACTACGGAGATCTGATTCCTTAAAAGGGATACATATGTATCCGGTCACGGGACTCAGCCTAGCGAAAATTTGTAAATATTCCATTCTTTTCCCCGTGTTTTGTTTGCAAGCATTCCCTTCTATTTTTATAGCTCTTAAGTATTAGTTGGAACACACCCTTTGATTAGAACAACAAGAGTGGATCTCGTAGAGTACTACGAAAATGATGGGTGCTAATACCTTCCTCTCACGTAATCGACTCCCTTACTCAATCTCTCGGTCACAAGACCTTGATCTCCCCCTTTAGGTTTTTCTTCGATGATTTTCCTTACCCTTTATGTGGAATAAATGAATACTCGGCGGCGACTTCATTGATTTTATTGCTACAATAATGGTTTGCAGAATTGGTGGAAAAATTGGTGTGGTTCTGGAGTGTTATTGATGAACCTTCAAAGAAACGGTTACAACGATTGGACCTTAAAAGAATCAAGAAGGAGAAAGCAAGATTGAACCAAAAACGGTTACATTGATGGCTAACAAAAGTCATATGAACTCTAATACCATGTTGACAAGAGGATCAAAATAATAAAGGGAATTCATATTTTGTATCGACACCTATGTATGTGGGTAAGGCGGTAGTACTTTCAGGTAGACCCTTGATTTTGAGTTACCTTTGACCTACCCTAACCCAGTCTTTACCCGTGAGTAGGGAGGGAATAATATTTACAGGTACATATGGTGAATATATATATATATATATATATATATATATATATATATATATATATATATATATATATATATATATATATATATATATATATATATATATATATATATATATATATATATATATATATATATATATATATATATATATGTTCTATTGGTGACTTTGGTTCTTCGTATTCTAATTTGGTCCAAACTTTTGATCTTGTTACATATGACCATAGATCTGTTATCAGTTCAGCAGCTATTCAGTATTGCCGAGGTTTTGATCCTACATGTTTTCATAGTAGCATATTAATGTAATTATTAGCATACATGTTACTTTTCTTCCAAGCATCACTTCTTCGATTCCAATTGTTAAGCCGCTAAAAAACTAGCATTGTAAAAAAAATTATACCATGGCTTAATATAGAAATCAAAGCGTATAAACTCTTGGAAATGGAAACATGGCATTTGTATTGCATGTCATGCATCATGTTACATTTAATTACACATTTCATGAGTTTCCCAGAAGTCTTATTCAAGGTCCTTTGGTCTTCAGAATCAAGTTGTGTCACTGGTACAACACTCGAGACAACTCTAAGAAGAAGATGGAAAATCTCGAACAGGAGAATCGCGAACTGCGCGAAGAGGTTACTGCTTTAACAACAAAAATGATGAACTTGAATGCTTTGGTAGAGTCATTGGTGGCTGATCAGAATATGCCGCCACCACCTCCACCTCCTCATGTCACTCAAACATAACAAACAACAGTCATCTCTGAGGTTATGACAACTCCCTCTCAGTTGCTCCGAATACTACCGCTGCTCATCATTGCATGCTTCCTGGTTATCAATGTGGAATGCCCGAGGGTTATATTCTATAAGGATATAACCCTACTGGTAAACTTGCTCAGCCTGTTCAACAAGTTATGGTTTCTTCCAATTATGTGGTACACATTACTCCTATTGTTAACAAGGAGATTCACCATGCTATACCTCTAGTAATGAACATCGTCCCTGTTATTGATGATGTGGTTCATCATACTAATCCTACACCAAGTGAAGGATTGGGATTATATGACAGAATGAATGATTTCCAAGATCAGTTCAATGAGATGCGAAAAGAAATGAAATCCCTCAGGGAAAATACCTATTTGGATAGAATGTAAGTGATCTATGCTTGGTTCCAAATGTAAAAGTACCCACAAAGTTAAAAGTGTCGGAATTCGAAAAATACAAGGGAAATACTTGTGCTCGTGCTCAGATTCTGATGTATGTGAGAAGAATGTCCACTCACACCGATGATCAACGTCTACTAATCCACTTTTGCCAAGACAATCTGACTGGTGTTGCATTGAAATGGTACATGAGCTTTGATAGTGCCAATATTCACACTTTTAACAACTTAGTTGAAGAGTTTGTTAGGCAGTACAAGTATAATGTGGACATGGAACCTGACTGTGATCAACTCAGGGTTATGGTCTAGAAAGACAAGGAGTCGTTTAAGGAATATGCATAGAGATGGGGTGAAGTATCCGCCCAGGTGTCCCTCCAATGGAAGAGAAAGAGATGATGAAGATCTTACTAAAGACTATAGGTCCCTTCTACTATGAAAGAATGGTGGCGAGTGCACCAAGTGATTTCATCGAAACGGTGGGTATGGGTGTTCGCTTGGAATAAGCTGTGAGAGAAGGCCGTTTGACAAGAGATGAAAGTTCTAGTGGTATGAAGAAACCATCATATGAGTTTGCTATAAATAAAGAAGGAGATACAAATGTTGTTGTTCAAGAGAGAAGGGTTAAACCTCCTAGAAGACGTCATCAGCATTACCAACAGGTTGCTTCGGTAACTCCGATTGTTAATGTACCTCCAACTGCTGTTGCGCATCAAAGAGCACCCTAACAAAATAATCAAGGGAAAGGTCAGAAGAGAGAGGCTTTTGATCCTATTTCGATGATTTATGTAGAGTTATTGCCAGCATTAATTCAGAAGAACCTAGTGCAAAACAGGAATCCCCCTATTATACCTTCACCTTTGCCATGGAATTACAAGGCAGACCATACTTGTGCCTTTCATGAAGGAGATCCTGGGCACAACATCGAAAATTATTATTCCTTGAAGTATGAAGTGCAGAGAATTGTCAGATCTGGTTTCCTATCGTTTAAAGATGTTGGTCCCAACATGAAAGATAATCCATTGCCCAAGCATGGAGGTGGGGGAACAATGTATATGGTTTCTGATAATCTGGGAGAACTCAGGATCTATGATGTGAATGTGATAAAATGTGATTTGGTGAAGATGCATGTTGACCTTTGAAGGTTCAACTATTGTATGCATGACCATAATATGTGCAATACATGCAGCATAAATATATGCGGATGTGATAAGGTAAGAGCCGATCTTCAAAAGATGATTGATGAAGGCCTTGCTTGCATTGTCATGACTAAGGCTGAATATGAAGAGGAAGTTAGTATGGTGTATGGATGTCCCTATGAGTTTCTAATTTATGAAGTGAACGATATGGATGATAATCTGGTTCAGTTATATGCCAACTTTCGTCGCATGCAAGGACAAGAGGTACATTAATATGGTGGTTGTCGGATCTGTTGTAGAGACCCTCATGGTTATTCCATTGTAATTAAAGGTATTCAATTGATTTTGGATGAAGGTACCATCAGAGTCACAAGAAATAGAGATGGTTATATTAGAGTCAACATGATTGAAGACTATTCTGGTGAGCTTATGTCGGATGATGAATATGTTTTTTCCAATGACTTCTTTTCTGATGACAAATCTAAGTTCGTGGATGAAGATGATCTTTCTAATGGTAACTCTATGAATTCTGAATATACTAAAGAGGTAGGTGTGAATGTTATTGTACCCCATTTTAACATTCCTACTCCGGTAGAGATTACATATTGTAGTAAGCCCGCAGTAACTCCTTGGTTATATGTTTTCCTGGCCGTATCCCATATGAATCAGAGAAAGTTGTACCCTATAAATCCAATACGACTATCCTAGAGGAGGGGGTGGAGATTCCAATATGACCTTTGACCCATGTGGAGAATATTTCTGAGGCTATTCGGGGGACCTGTAGTGACCGTGCTTTTGCTCCCACTTTTCGAGGAGATGTTGACCATGGTAATAAGGTCATCGAAACCAATGTTAAACCTAAGAAGGTGGCGGGGGAATCCAGTGGCACTATGTTGGAAAAATAAGTTGATTATGTGGTGAATATCATTAAGATGAGTGACTATAAGATTGTATATCAATTGTTGCAGACTCCGTCTAAGATTTCTATGTTGGCATTATTAATGAATTTCACTGCCCATCGGGAATCACTGACGAGAGTTTTAGATCAGGAGTTCGTTGAAAGAGATATGCTTATGGATCAATTTAACTGTGTTGTGGGTAACACGACTTCTTGTAACAATTTGATATTTTGCGACGAGGAATTACCCGAGGAGGGAAGAAAGCATAATATGGCTCTGCACATATCAATGAATTACAAGAATCATTCCTTATCCATGTATTGATTGATAATGATTCTACTTTAAATGTGATACCTAGGAACACTCTCATAAAGCTTACGTACCAAGGAGCTCCCATGCGCCCTAATGGCATCATAGTGAAGGCTTTCGATGGCTCGAGAAAATCGGTAATCAGAGTGGTGGATTTACTTGTGCATACAGGTCCACGAATGTTCCAGATCACTATTCAGGTGATGGATATTGTTCCGTTTACAGTTTCCTATTAGGAATACCATGGATCCACGAGGTAGGGTCTGTTACATCGGCTCTTCAGAAGTTGAAGTTTGCCCGAGAAGGAAAGGTGGTTATCGTGAATGGTGAGTAAGTTTTATTGATATCTCATTTATCTTCCTTCAGCATCATGGAAGCTGACGAGGATGTTGTTGGAGTGCAATTCCAAGCGTTGTCAATTGATAATATAAGGAAAAATAAGGATTCTATCGCTTCATTGAAAGATGCCCAACATGTAGTACATAATGGCTCTAGCAAGGCATGGGGGGAAATTATTAATCCACTGGTGAATAAGATTAAAGCTGGTTTGGTTTTCTCTGTGAAGAATAATAAAGGTGAAATTCTGAAACCAAAGTCCGTTTTCGGAAAGTATCAAGATATCTTCCATAATTCCGGATATCTACATACAACTACTTCAAAGATCAATGTTATCCTTGAGGATGAGCTAGAGCAAGAGATGCCGAATTTTGTGACGCATGGAGTGAGGGTTCATAATTGAATCATTGTTGATGTTCCTTATTGCATTCATATTTCGAAGTTATTTATCTTTCTAAAAATCCTTTCTCTCTGCCCAAGGTGAAAGTGATATTGTACGGGCGTGTATTTTGTTTTGGACTTTCAAATCATTAATAAAAGTTGTTTTTGTTTTCCAATTATGTTTTATTTATTGCTTTTTCTTGGAAAACTATAATAAAAAAACCCTTTCAAAATAAATGATGATTGTAAATAAATTTGCATAATCACTTGTACATCGATCAGTTTCTACAATCAATCATAATCATATGTGCAAATTAATTAAGAAAATTGTTGAGTACAATAACCCTGTGTTCTCTCCAAACTTTGAACATCCTGTGTATTCGTATGGGTAAGAAGAATATGATGAAATCCCAGAAGAGGTTTCACAGTTGCTTGAGCGTGATGAAAATACCATTCAGTCGTATAAAGAGTCGTTGGAGGTGATTAACTTGGGATCAGAGGAAGATCCAAAAGAAGTCAGGATCGGAGCATTGCTTCATCTCGACGTGAAGAGAAAGTTAATTGAGCTATTGAAAGAATATACTGATATCTTTGCTTGGTATAACTAGGACATGCCTGGGTTGGACACTGATATTGTGGAACACCACCTGCCGTTGAAGCCATAATGTCCGCCCATCAAGCAGAAGTGAAGAAGAACTCACCCCGACATGGCAGTGAAGATTAAAGAGGAGGTCTTGAAACAAATTGATGCTGGTTTTCTTGTAACATCAGTATACCCTCAATGGATTGCCAATATTGTTCTGGTACCAAAGAAAGACGGAAAAGTCCGCATGTGCGTTGATTATAGAGATCTAAATAAAGCAAATCCAAAAGACGGTTTTCCATTACTGCATATTAATATGTTGGTGTATAGCATGGCAAATTTCAAAGTGTTCTCGTTCATGGACATATTTTCTGGGTACAATCAAATTAAGATGGTTCTTGAGGACATAGAAAAAACAACTTTTATCACACCCGGGGGAACATTCTGTTACAGAGTGATGCCCTTCGGGTTGAAGAACGCTGGTGCAACGTATTAGAGGAAAATGAAAACCCTATTCCATGATCTATTGCATAAAGAAATTGAGGTATATGCTGATGACATGATCTCTAAATTTCATACTGAGGAAGGGCATATGGAAGACTTGTAGAAGTTATTTCAGCGATTGAGGAAGTATCGCCTCCGTTTAAATGCGAATAAATGTACCTTTGGTGTTTGTTCGAGAAATTTGCTAGGTTTCATTGTCAGCCAAAACATAATTGAATTTGATCCTGATAAAGTCAGATAAATTTAAGAAATGCCTGCACAAAAAACTGAAAACCAAGTTAGAGGCATCCTCGGGCCGTTTGAATTATATTTCCAGGTTCATTTCCCACATGACCGCGGCATGTGAACTAATCTTCAAGCTTATGAAGAAAGTTCAAGGGTGTGTATGGACCGATGATTGAAAAGTAATTCGAAAGCATTAAAGAGTATCTGCTTGAGCTTCCTATCTTGCTCCCTCCTGTTGAAGGAAGACCATTAATTATGTATCTGAGAGTGTTGGATAACTTTATGGGTTTTATTTTGGGAAAGCAAGATGAAACAGGAAGAAAAGAATATGCCATTTATTATATGAGCAAAAAGTTCACTGACTGTGAGTCGCGGTACACGCTACTTGAAAAGACATGTTGTGCGTTGGCCTGGGAGGCAAAGCGATTGCGGCAATGTATGTTGAATCACACTACTTCGTTGATATCTAAAATGGATCCAATTAAGTATATATTTGAAAAGCATGCTCTTACTGGAAGAATTGCTCATTGGCAGATGTTGTTGTCTGAATACGATATTAAATACCATACTCAGAAGGCTATTAAAGGCAGTGTGTTGGCAGAATACCTTGCTCACCAACCGGTAGATGATAATCAGTCTGTTAAATACGACTTCAATGATGAGGATGTGAAGTTTTTAAAAGTGAAAGATTGTGATGAACCTTTGCCTGAGGAAGGTCCTGATCCCGAGTCCCAATGGGGTATGGTGTTTGACGGAGTTATGAATGCTTATGGAAAAATAATTGGTGTTGTAATCATCACTCTCACGGGTCTCATATCCCTTTCACGACAAGGTTGACCTTTGATTGTACCAATTACATGGCAGAGTATGAAGCATGCATCTTCGGTCTTGAAGCGGCTACAAATCTCAAAATCAAAATCCTTGATGTATATGGTGATTCAGCTTTGGTAATAAACCAAATTAAAGGAGAATGGCATACTCGTCACACTGGCTTGATTCCATATAAAGATTACGCAAGAAGATTATTACCTTTCTTCAATAAAGTTGAATTCCATCACTTTCCTCGAGACGAGAATCAGATGGCAGATGTGTTAGCCACTTTGGCTTCCATGTGTCAAGTTAATGCCTGGAATGATGTACCTCAGATCAAAATTCGGTGTCTTGATAGACCAACCCATGTGTTTGCTACATAGGTGACATCAGATGATAAACCCTGGTATTATGATATCTAGCATTTCCTTCATACTCAAGAATACCCTTTGGATGCGTCCAACAAAGATAGGAAGACATTGAGAAGGTTGGAGAGTAGCTTCTTCCTCAATGAGGATGTGTTATACAAAAGAAATAATGACATGGTCTGTTGGATTAAAATATCCAGCGTCAACCTTAAGGATTCAATGGGCTTAACATCCCCCCATGGGCGCCTACACAGGTGTGTTAGGTGGGCCAGGTAGGCCCCTTGTTAAATTCTCTATAAGGAAATAGAGTAGCACCTTGGCTACAAACAATTGCTTTTAGCTCAATGGTAAGTGCTTGATCCTATAAGTGGTATCAGAGCTTGACTCTGAGCGCAACACTTAACCGTGTCAGGAAAAGATCCCGAAAGAAAACACAAATGGCAACTGAACAAAACAACAATAGCTACAACAAACCTCCTGTATTTGATGGAGAAGATTTTGAATATTGGAAATATAGACTAGAAAGTTTCTTTCTAGGTCATGATAGTGATTTATGGGATATAGTCTTGGATGGTTACACACATCCTACAGACTCAGAAGGAAACAAGATTGATAGAAAGATTATGGATAGACAACAAAAAGCTGATTTCAAAAATCACCATAGAGCTAGAAATATCATTCTAAATGCTATATCTAAAATGGAATATGAGAAAATCATAAATATAGATAAAGCACATGATATGTTTGAGTCTCTCAAAATGAATCATGAAGGAAACACTCAAGTGAAGGAGTCTAAAGCTTTGGCTCTCATCCAGAAGTATGAAGCCTTCAAAGTAGAAGAAAGTGAATCTATAAAAACTATGTTCTCAAGGTTCCAAACTCTGATCAATGGCCTGAGAGTTCTGAACAAGGGATACACTAAGGCAGACCATGTTAAGAAGATCATCAGAAGTTTACCCAGAAGATGGGCACCTATGGTCACTGCTTTCAAAGTATCAAAAGATCTGAACAACATGTCTCTTGAAGAACTCATCAACGCTTTAAGAAGTCATGAGATAGAACTTGATGAGCACGAGCCTCAAAAGAAAGGTAAGTCTGTTGCCCTTAAATTAATTAAAAAATATGAAACTAAAGCTTTTCAGGATGAAGAAGGAAACTCTGAAGAATCTGCGTCAGAAGAAGATGAACTATCCTTGCTCTCCAGAAGGATTAATCATATGTGGAAGCACAGACAAAAGAAGTTCAGGAACTTCAAGAAGTCAGAAGATAAACCAGAATCTTCTGGACACAAAAAGTCAAACAGAAGAGAGATAATCTGTTATGAATGTAAAGAACCTGGACACTACAAGAGTGATTGTCCAAAACTTCAAAGAGAAAAACCGAAGAAAAAGTTTGGTAGAAAGAAAGGTATGAGTGCAACCTGGGACGATTCAAAATCCTCTGAAGATGAATCTGATTCTGAAGATGAGAACGCCAACCTAGCTCTGATGGCTACTACAGCAAATGACTCAGACTGTGAGTCAGAACAAAAAGAGGTATTCTCTGAATTTACTAGAGCTGAACTTGCTAAAAGTTTATCAGAACTTCTGGAAAACTATAGTTGTGATACGGTGGGAGAGCTGACTTGAGGGTTTTGCGTTTTATCCCAAATTTTGCGGTTAGCAAGAGTCGCCACCGACTTTTCTTTTATCCAAAAGGAAAGGTGAAAAAGCACAGGAAAGACCTTTGAGATATTTTCTTGAGTTCGGGGGGGGGGGGGGGGGGGGGTTGATTATGAAAAGGGAAGGTATTAGCACCCTTTTCATCCATGGTTTTCCATGGGCTCTTAGTTACTTTCTAGATCACTTGCTTTTTGTTTTGAAATTGTGCTTTATGTGGTTTTGAAAGTATTTTGTAAAAGAGGCCAATGTTTAGGCAATCTTTGTAATGATTCTTGTTCGTAAGAATGTATACAAAGATGTTTGTCTTTTTGAAAATGTTTCAATGTTTGTAAAATGTTTGGAAATGTGTGTGTTTGTTTTGAAAGTAGCAAGGATAGTTGTTTGAAAATAAAGCAAGTAACTAGAAATAATCTACCTACTTAAATGTCTTTCTTGTGCATTTTCTATTCCTTCGACATTGTTGTCTTGCCATTGATTTGGTAAGCAATCCTATCTTTGGATATGAACGAGACGGGTGTGGGTCATCGTATAAACATGATTAGCAATGTTGTAAAGTATCTTAGCATTTTGAGGGACCAAGATCATTTTTTAAGGCAACCTTGAATAGCGTCATCGAGGGACTATGATCTTATATTTGTTTGTTTTGCCAAGATACTTCGCATGCGTAATATGACTATTTATATATATGGCAACCAAGTGGAGAAACCCTAAGGATGCTTGTGTGCAAGTGTGTTATTTTCATGCTTTGATTTTGTCTTGGATTTAGGGTTTTCTATTTGTTTTGTTTTGATGTTACCATACAAACCCTAATTACTAACATGGCATGTAAAGCGGTAAATTGCATAATGTAAAGATTATTAAGCTATTAAAACAATTTATGGGAGGGGGAAATACAAATTTGAATGGGGATTTGCAAGAATATAAGTCTAAATAAACTATTACAACCAAATCGAATTTGTGCGAATATTAGAATAAACAAAATAAAATATTTAAATATGCAACATTGTATACATGGAAGAAAAGATTTTTGTTTTGTTTTTTATGTGAAAATAAATTTAACCTAATCCTAAAAATATAAGGGAAAGAAAATAATTTCTTAAAAAATGGGATTAGCCCTAATTTTTAGTTTAAGAGAAAATAAATTTCTTATGTATTATTTTTATTTATTTTGTATCAAAAATAATAAATAATATTGTATAAAAGTATAAAGTTTTTATATGTTAAAATAAATATTTACAAGTATATGTATAAATATAAAAGAAAAGATAATAATATATCTAAGTTTTTATTTTTTACAAATTTATTTGAGAAAAATAGTTAGTATATATTGAAGATAAAATATATTTTTTATATGAAAAATAAAAATAAAATAAAATGCAATATTATGATATTTATATTTTTTAAGATTTTATGTATTAAAAAAAATAATTAATAAACAAAAATAAAACAAGAATAAGTAAATAAAAAATTTTGAAAATAATGGGCCAGGGGTGCTGTAAGGAAACTGGGAGCAGTATGTTAGTAAAAATGCTAGAGCCCAAAGAAGCAAAGCCCAATCCTACAAAAACAACAAACATGAAGAAAAATGGAAAAGTGTGAAAAACAAAAGGTAGTGCCAAGGTTCGAACCCAGGACATGGGTCTCACCAGCGCGCTACCTTGCCACTGGGGTGGCTACACATCCATTGATTAATGTGAAACAAAAATAACATAACACAAACAAAACCCTTGCCCTGTACTTCATCTTCTTCCTCTAGCCAGCCAGATGCTCTGTAACTTTCTCATTTCTCCATGAAAATGAAAACTCATAACATGAATGTTGTAGTATTTTGTCTCATGATTCTAACCATATAAATCATGTAAGCTAACAATTAAAGATCAAGATGAATTTTAAAAGCCCTAAATCTTAACCTATGTTTTCCAGAAACTTCAAGTTCAAAATTCTCTCAACTCAGGCCAAATAAATGCAAGATATACATATGTACAGCTTCGTAGCAACGAGGTCTACATTGTTTATTCATAAATTGTGGCTAATGGATGCCTGTATGAAGAGATAGAAGTTGAGATTTTTACCACTTTCAGTTGAAATCGTGGATGGAGTTGGAGTGAGTTTTATGAAGGCCTGGGGATTGCTTGAGCTTGCTTGAACCTCCCCGAGTGTGTTCCAATCCTTGCCTTGCTTTGAAAGTGGCTGGAATTCTCTATCCAAGTCAACCTGCAAGCATTGAAAACAGAAATGGAAGATGATGGAGAAGGAGTTACAGTACAGGGATGAGGGTCTGGATCAATTAGATATCAAGTAGGTAAATTGTTTTTATGGTTAAGACTTGAAATGCACGAGCCAAATGAGGGATTGATATGCTTATGCAAAAACTGCAAGTTTGGACAGTTTTTTTGGTGAAAGTAAGTTTGGGAGTGTTTCAGGATTCTAGTAATCGTGTGTTATGTTGCAATTTGTTTGTATATTAGTATGATATCAGTTTAAAGTCAGCTCTCCAACAGATTTGTGAATCCTAGCCTTTTTGCAACCTTTCTTGCTTTTGAAGCAAAGTGAAGAGACAAGTCTTCACATGCTTGTACTGGCTTGCTTAGGGTTGGTACATTCTTTGTACAATTTTCTTTAGGCCTGTGAGACTTGTATGTACAAAGGAAACAGGTTCAATGCTCAAGAATTGGAAAGTGGCAAAAGTTAAGCTTTTTCAAAATGGCAATTGCCACTTTATGCCATTTATGGAATTACAACTTGGACAATGGCTCTAGGGATTGGATTAAAGATTTGTCAACTGAGTAAGCATTAAACAATGGAGTAATAAACAAGTTTGGGACCTGTAAAGTATGGATTAGGCAGCATAGGTACTGATTTGAAAATTTTTCTTTTATGAAATGGCTTGAATCAAAAGTGAGAAATTGTCAACTTCATCTCTTCGGTTCTCCCTAATCAAAAATGATCTTGAAAAGTTATTAGACATTTTGGAAAGCTTGAAATGTTCTCTATAATTCATCTTTGAAATGCATTTCAAGATTCCTCTTGGAACTAGGTGAAAAATTTCCATGAAATTGGGTCCAAAACCTGCCTAAATTAGGGGAAAAATTCACTAAGTTATCTAGTTCATGAGCATGTATTCCTAAAATTATATCTTGAGATCCAAGCATATTTAGGGAAAAGTGTGTGAAGCAAAGTTATAGATATGGAGGTATACAACTTTCATGTTGGGAACTTCCTTTGAAACATCTTGTATCATGGTGAAAAAATGGCCTAAAGTTGAGAAAAAATAAGAAATTTTCTATACTTAGAAAAATTTCTAAGTTAAGAAAATTTCCTATTTTAATCCCTAATCTTCAATCCTTGATTTCTCGATGAAAAAGTTTCACATTTTGACCTGTTTTGATGAATTGTGACCCTTGGCACTTGATTTTGACCAAAAAGTCAAAGTTTGACTTTTCAGTGTACACAGTTGACTTTTGATCCGTTGAATGCAAATTTCATCTGTCTATCTAATGAAATTGAAATGTTTTGAACCATGTAATTAGGTCAAGATGATATAAATGAACCCTTGAAATCATGATTCAAATCAATTGGTCATTTGCTTAGGTTAAAAATCAGAAATTGCCATTCCTCAATCAAAACCCTAATTTTGACCATTTTGCCCTTTTGATGATTTGATCAAATTTCTTGAGGAATTGTAATCCAAACTTGATCAAATGATACATATGAGTCTAAAATGTTGATGTGGATCAAAAATTATGAAGTTTTACTTTAAATTGGCCATGGTTGACTTTTTTCCCAATACAGCTGATTTTTAGGTCAACTGTCCAATTGACTGGTCAAAAATGTGGTTCAAGGCTTGAAACTTGTCATGAGTAATATTGGGGGTCCATAATGATACTTGAAAGTCATATGAAGCATTGATAGTTCATAAATCTTTGTGAAAACTCAATCCCTAATTTTGGTCATCAGTGCATGAGAAGGTGTCTTGAGCTGGTCAAACCCTAATCCAGTCTTGAGTCAAAGAGATCTTGTGAGAAAAGTCTTGATAAATGAGAGGGAAAATTTTGGGGTACAACAATATTCAACTCAAAATCAAATACAAGAAACTTAAAAAGAGTCTTCCATCTGATCTTGAGAAACATGAAACAGAAAAATCTGAACTCAAAGAAAATAATTTTAAACTTAAAGTGGAAATTCAAAAAGTTCAAAAAATTTCTAGTTCAGATTTTGTGTCAAGTTCAAAAGATATTCTGAAAGGATATGGCTCTAGTTTTCAAACTTTTCTTGCTAAAAGCATAGATAGAAGCAAAATGGCTTCAATGATCTATGGAGTTAGTGGGAAAAACAGAAGAGGAATTGGATATGAAACACTCAAAGGTAAGGAGACATATATACCAAAACCTGTTGCTAAGATGACTTTCACATATAAACCTCTGAACAAACAATTCAAATTTGAACACATACATGATATTAAATATACATCACACTCTGGAAACTCTTATGCTAATCCAAAGTTCAAACAAAACTTTAAATACTCTAAACCAAGAGGAGCCAAAAAGATATGGGTACCTAAGCATAAAATAATATTTGTTGCAGATGTCCTTAACAGCTCAATTGAGACACCAGTCATGGTACATAGACTCTGGGTGCTCACAACACATTACGGGAAGAAAGTCTATGTTCCAAAACCTGGAATTTAAAGTTGGAGGATTAGAAACGGTAACCTTCCTTCTATCTCTAATGTTTTATTAGTTGAAGGATTAGTGCATAACCTACTGTCCATAAGTCAATTAAGTGACAACAGTTATGACATTATCTTTAATCAAAATTCCTGTAGAGCTGTTAGTCAAAAAGATGGAACAATCCTCTTTTCCGACAAGAGAAAGAACAACATATACAAAATTGATTTGTCAGATCTTAAAACTCAGAATGTAAAATGCCTTTTGTCTGTTAGCAATGAGCAATGGGTATGGAACAGAAGATTGGGACATGTCAGCTTAAGAAAAATCTCTCAATTAAATAAACTAAATTTAGTCAGAGGACTTCCCAATCTGAAGTACAACTCAGAAGCTCTGTACGAAGCTTGTCAAAAAGGAAAATTTTCAAAACCTTCTTTTAAATCCAAAAATGTTGTTTCTTCCTCTAGACTATTAGAACTACTTCATATTAATCTGTTTGGGCCAGTTAAAACTACATCCATCAGAGGAAAGAAGTATGGATTGGTCATTGTTGATGACTATAACAGATGGACATGGGTTAAGTTTTTAAAACACAACGTTGAGTCACATTTTGTGTTTGTTGACTTCTGTAACCAAGTGCAAAACGAAAAAGATTTTAGAATTATAAAAGTCAAAAGTGATCATGGAGGAGAATTTGAAAACCATTATTTTGAAAAATATTTTAAAGAAAATGGTATTGTTCATAATTTCTCTTGTCCTAGAACTCCCCAACAAAATGGAGTTGTAGAACGAAAGATTAGAACGTTACTAGAAATGGTCAGAACCATGATCAATGAAACAAACATGGCTAAGTAATTTTGGGCAGAACCTGTGAACACAACATGTTACTTTCAGAATAGAATCTCTATAAGACCTATTCTTGAAAAGAATCCCTATGAATTATGGAAAAACAGAAAACCCAACATTTCTTATTTCCATCCTTTTGGATGTACTTGTTTTATTCTGAACACTAAAGACAATCTGAAAAAGTTTTATTCTAAAGCACAAAAGTGTTTTCTGCTTGGATATTCTGAATGCTCAAAAGGCTATAGAGTATACAACACAGAAACTCTGATTGTTGAAGAATCAATCAAAGTCAGGTTTGACGACAAGCTTGCCCAGCAACAGCCAAAGCAAATTGATATTTCTGTAGGTACAGAAGATCATCTCTCAAACTCTGAAAAGTCATAAGCAAAGGAAGACTCATAAGCAAAGGAAGACTCAGAAGATCCTCCTCTTGATAATGCTTTGGATAATCTCAGAATCTCTGAACAACCCACTCAGAAAAGGTTTCCCAGAATCTCTTCAACTTATAAGGAAGACGTGATTATTGGAAGGAAAGAAGATCCCATCAGAACAAGATTCTCTCTCAGAATCAATGAAGAATCATTGTTTGGATTGGTATCTATTATTGAGCCAACCTCTATTGATGAAGCTCTAGAAGACAATGATTGGATATTAGCAATGCAAGATGAACTCAATCAATTTTCCAGAAACGATGTGTGGGATTTAGTTCTAAGACCCAAAGGATTCAACATTATAGGAACTAAATGGGTTTTCAGAAACAAACTTAATGAGAAAGGAGAGGTGGTCAGAAACAAAGCACGACTGGTTGCACAGGGTTATAGTCAACAAGAAGAAATTGATTATAATGAAACCTTTGCCCCAATCGCCAGGTTAGAATCTATTAGATTATTTATTTCTTTTTCTGTTAAAAATAACATTTCATTATATCAAATGGATGTTAAAAGTGCATTTTTAAATGGCTATATATAAGAAGTTTATGTCCATCAACCTCCTGGCTTTAATGACTCAAAGTTTCCAAAACATGTTTTTAAATTAAAAAAGTCTTTATATGGTTTAAAACAAGCTCCCAGAGCTTGGTATGAGTGTTTGAGTAATTTTATTTTAGAAAAAGATTTTACCAGAGGGAAAGTGGACACAACTTTATTCAGAAAGACATTTAAAAATGACATTTTAATTTGTCAAATTTATGTTGATGATATTATTTTTGGAACCTCTAATATCTCTTTTGGAAAAGAATATGCTGAGACCATGCAGGCAGAATTTGAGATGAGCATGATGGGAGAATTGAAGTTCTTTCTGGGAATACAAATTAACCAGACTCCAGAAGGTACTTACATACATCAGACGAAGTATGTTAAAGAACTTCTGAAGAAATTTCAGATGTCAGAAAGCAAATATGCTAAGACACCAATGCATCCAACATGCATTCTTGGAAAAGATGAGGTAAGTATGAAGGTAAATCAGAAGCTCTACAGAGGTATGATTGGACCCCTTCTCTATCTGACTGCATCTAGACCTGATATATTATTCAGCGTATGTTTATGTGCTAGATTCCAATCAGATCCTAGAGAATCTCACTTAACTGCTATTAAGAGGATTCAGAGGTATCTGAAAGGTACTACTAATCTGGGTCTGGGTTACAGAAGATCAAAAGATTTCAGACTAGTAGGTTATTGTAATGCTGATTTTGCTGGAGATAGAATTGAAAGAAAGAGCACCTCTAGAAGCTGCCAGTTTTTGGGTGACAATCTTATCTCATGGTACAACAAGAAGCAAGCTACAATAGCACTTTCAACAACAGAAGTTGAGTATATATCTGCTGCTGGATGTAGTTCTCAGATGATCTGGATAAAAATTCAGCTAGAAGATTTTAATATTTATGAAAGTAAGATTCCTATCTTCTGTGACAATACCTCTGCAATTTTTCTTTCTAAAAATCCCATTTTGCATTCTAAAGCAAAACACATAGAAATTAAATAACATTTTATAAGGGACTACATTCATAAAGGAATTTTAAATTTAAACTTTGTAAAAACAGACCATCAATGGGCTGATATTTTTAACAAACCTCTTTCAGAAGATAGATTTAAATTCATTTTGAAAAATATTTGTATGAAATTATGTCCTGAATAAAATTATATTTATCTTCTGTGTTTGCCTTCAGAATGTTCTGAAATGAATGTTCTGATTAACAACTCTTCAGAAGTTAGAAGAGAAGTTACATCAGAAGCTATATATAAAGTTCTGAAATGCTCTAACATTTCATTACAGGTATAGCTCACTAGTTCATTATATCAAACAGATGTCCCATGAAATCTTCAGGAGATGAACATGTGGTGTGTTTCTGAAAGGTCACGTGTGTTAAGCTATTGACGTTGTTCCTAGGTAACTGTTATGATTTGCTCAAATCTCACGCTTTCCCCTCAATTTTTTAATATCATTAAATGCTAGTAATGATTAGACTCTTTTTAATTAATTTTTTCTTAAACTCTTTTTACAGTATCATTTTTAAAAAAAATTTCTCAAGTTTTCATATAAATACCTTTGTAAAAACCTTTCTCACTTTTTACCTTCTCTTTCAAAATTCAACCTTCTCTTTCATATAAAAATCTTAGTGTCATTCTGATTCTTGTTTTTGTTTTGTTTTGTACCTCTGAATCTTTTTTATTAAAAAAAAACCTTTTTACGCTCTTTAATTTTATATACTTTTTGATTATGACAAAAAGGGGGAGAAAATGAGTATTTTGATCTAATCTCTGATTAACAGTTATGGGACTAAGTCTCAAACATTACTAACAAAATACAAATATTTATTTCTCTGTTTAAAGAATTGTGCAGGTATCACTAAACTCTGGAAGTTTAATCATCTGAACATTATCTTCAAAAGACTTACTGAAGAAATCCTAAAAGAAAAATCTCAAAGCTCTGATGAAAATTCTCAGGAAGTTTTTCTTATAGAAATATTTATTTCAGGGGGAGATTCTTATCTCTTATTCAATTTTATTTCAAAACCTGAATATTTTTGTCATCATCAAAAAGGGGGAGATTGTTAGAACAAGATTGGTTCTGATGAGCTTATTTATTTGTTTCAGATAATGTTATGACTGAAGTATTTTCCTAGATGAAAATCATTTTGACCTGCTGAGATGAAAATAAATGAAGAAGTTCTTTGATGAAAGAACTATTTGTTTTAGCACAAGTTCTGATGTTGTCTCTGATAAGAAACTATTTTATGCATCTTCTAAAGTATAGCAAGTTTCCATGTAAACAATGTTCAGAAGAATTTTGCAAGCAAGCCCTGATAAGAAGTTTTGCAAGCATATTCTGAAGCAAGTTGTGAAGCTAGTTCTAATAGAATAAAGAAGCTAACAAGTTTTGTCAAGTTTCAAGAAACATGCTCTGACAAGTGCCGTTTGTTCATTTAATGCAAAGACAGCTACATGCACTCAAGTGTCTACGCTATTTCATTGGAAAATGAAATACTGCAAGCAAATAAGCAAACATTAATTGCTCCACAATTTTGAAGGCAACATAGGTCGTTTTCTTCATGCTATAAATAAAAGATCATTTATTGCAAGCCAACAACCTAACTACGTGAAAATATTCTGCTGCTCACAGATTATTTTACAAACACTTTGTACAAAACTAATTTTAGTGAAAAATCACAATTTGTGATATAGCTTTCTAAGAAGCAATTAGTTTCACTATCTGTAAAGATTTAATTCTTGTAATTGTTTCTTGAGAGACCAAGTTTGGTCAGATTTCTCAAGAAGGCTAAGACTAGGTTGAGTCTTAGTGGTGTTAGTCACTTGTAAGTTTACTTGTGATTTGAATTGTTAGTCACAACAGTTTGGTTGTGTGATTGTAATCAGTTTGATTATAGTGAATTAAGTCCTTGTTGAGAAAGGAGAAATCACCTTGGCGGGTGGACTGGAGTAGTTTGAGTTCAAACCAACCAGGATAAAAATAATTGTGTCTTTCCATTATTGTTGAGCATTTAAGAAAAAGAAAAAGAGAAACTTATTCAACCCCCCCCCCCCTTCTAAGTGTTTTCTCACCTTCAATTGGTATCAGAGCAAGGTCATGGGTTCGAATCCCCCCGACTGACACTGGGGGGGAGATTGTTGGATTAAAATATCCAGCGTCAACCTTAGGGATTCGAAGGGCTTAACATCCCCCCATGGGCGCCTACACAGGTGTGTTAGGTGGGCCAGGTAGGCCCCTTGTTAAATTCTCTATAAGGAAATAGAGTAGCACCTTGGCTACAAGCAATTTCTTTTAGCTCAGTGGTAAGCGCTTGATCCTAGATGGTCTTGCTCAGATGCATGGATAGACACGAAGAAGAGATTTTGATGCATGAGATCCATGAAGTTTCCTTTGGTACCAATGCCAATGGAAATTCGATTGCAAAGAAGATTCTTAGGGAAAGTTACTATTGGCTGACAATGGAATCTGACTGTTATAAATTTGTAAAGAAGTGCCATAAGTGACAGATTTATGCTGACAAGATTCACATGCCTCCAACACTCCTCAATGTTATTTATTTCCCATGGCCTTTCTCCATGTGGGTGTAATACGGTGGGAGAACAGACTATTATACTAGTTTTGCGTTTGTGTTTGCAAATGTTGCGGTAAGCAAGAGTCTCCACCGAATTTTCTTTAATCCAACAAATGAAAGGGTGAAAAGAACAGAAAAAGACCTTTCGAGAGTTTTCTGAGTAAGAGGGGTAGATTATGGAAAGGGAAGGTGTTAGAACCTTTTCCATCCATAGTTTTCTACGGGCTCTTAGATGCTTAGCTTATCTTTTGAAATTCCTTGTACTTTTGAGTGTTTTTGAAATGCCAATAGTGAGGCAGTTTTCTCTATGGTAACTCTTGTATCATTCCTCAAGAGTGTTGATAAAGCGTTTTTGAAAATATTTTTGAAAGAATTTTGTGTATGTGTAAAAGTTTATTTTTGCGCATAGCATCTAGGAATTATCTACTTTACTCGAAAGGTTCGTTCTTTTCCTCCTTTCCTTTAGACAGTGCTATACTATTAGGGAGTAGGTAGCCCTAGTCGTTTGGATGTTTGAGGGACATTCGAAGGGACGTTTATAGTTACAAAGGTAACTTTGCAAGAAATCTTAGTAACTACCCTAGGGTTTTAAGATCATTTTTACCGAGGCAACGTCGAGAGGGTCACCGAGGGACTTATGATATTTTTAAACCGGAGGGTAGCCACTAAAATCTCTCACGTTTCGAGAGTTGTGACTATTTTTCCGAAGGTAACCAAAGTGGGATACCCAAGAGGTGTACATGTGCAATTGTGTTGTATTCAGTTATTTATCCTTGCATTTAGGTTTTCTAGCATTTGATTATTATGTTCTTGCCATACAATCCTATTAGTATTGCATCTAGACAGTTAATAGTGTGGGGGAGTTAAAAGTGTAGAAATGTAAAATCCTAACTATTACAAGGCTTCGGGGAGGGGAATTAATTACAAGTCCTAAAATGAGGGGGATAAAGCAGTAAATATCCTAGTTTAAATCTATTACATCCCATAAGCAAGTACAATAATATGAAAAATAGTAACGAAGCAATAAACGGGCGTGAATTGAAAATAACGTCTAAAACCCTAAGGTACCTCTAAGTTAAAAGAAAATCTTTTTTATCATTTTGTTTTATTTGGGAAAGAATATTAAATTACGTTAAATCTAATTAATTAAAAAAATGAAAATTATTAATTAAAAAAATTAGTCTAACATTTTTGGCATTTTTTATTTATGAAAAGAATTGAAATTAATTAGTCTTAATTCTAATTGATTTTGAAATAAGAAAAGTCAAAATAATTAAATAATTTAATTTACAAAAAATTAAGTTTAATTAAGAAAATCCTAAAATATATTTTTTGTGATTTTATGTTTGATTTACTGATTAAATAAATAAAAAAGATTTAAAGAAATACTTAATTAAAATAATAAATGAGATAATAAAAAAACATGGGCCTGGGACGCAAGAAGAGTTAAGGGGTGTGAATTGGATTTTGTTAGGCCCAAATCAGGAGATGACCCAGGCTGGCGTTGGATCTGTTGTTGCTGGCCTTCAAGAGGTGCATCGTAGGTTGCATGTTGAGGCGCTTGGATTTGGTTCAGTTGAGATTTGACGGTGTGGATCTGATGGAATATGATGCGCGCCTATGATCATATCACGCTGGATCTATAAGAAACATGTTAGAAAAATAAAATGCATGACCTGGGTATCGAACCCAAGTCTTTCAAATCAGATATATTTAAAAAAAATAAAATGCATGTTGTGTGAAGTGGACCAGTAACAAGGTGACGTTTGGCAACCAGAGTCAGCCCACCGGAGTCAACTCTCCAATTGTCTTCTCTGGTGGGCTCGAATTGGATCCTGCAAAAATAACAAAACTCAATGATCAAAACCTACCTCATCGTCATAATTTGAACCCCCTGAGTCCGAATCTGCAATCTATTTGGTCTGAAACGTCCTGGATTTTGAGATTCGAAAAAGAATACAGATCATGCCATAGCAATGGCACGATCATATTCTGGTCCTTAAACATGCATGTGTTATGTTTGATCTACACTAATGGTGTCTCTAAACACGAACCAAACAGTTAGAGTAACAAAATGGCATGTATATTCACTTTTAAAGTTTAAAGCCCTTACTAACCGATGATGTTTGGAGGCAGTGATTCAAGGTGTTGCACGCCTTGTGAATGATCTGGACACCTTCCTGGGAACCTCAAGGATGGAGTGGTGAGTTTTGTTTGGTACTAGGAAGCTTGCACTGTTAGTTTTGAATTTTCACAATTTTGGAACTTTGAGAATTTGTGTGGTTATTTTAAGGAAATGCATGTGTAGGCAAAAATGTTTGTGGAAATGTTTTTGTCTCCCCCTGGTTTTTTCTCCGCCACTAGAAATGTGTCTTTAGCTCTGTATTTATAGAGGGTACTGGTGAATGGAAATGGCAAGAAACAACCATTAATCAGGCTTTGAAGGCATAATCGAAAGCCTTAAAAAGGTTTCCTTTTTTATTTTATTTTCTACCCTTTTGGGTTTTGAATGAACCTGGACAGGTTTCACTCCTTGACTCCTTCGAATTCCTTCAAGCCTTGTTCTTCGATTGGCTCTGGGCTTCAATTCAATTTTCTCACGGTTTCATTCTCATGGCTCCTTTGATTAAGTCTATCTACGTTGATTGTTTGACCTGGAAAATTCTCCTATTAGCCCAATCAAACACTTCATTCTGGCCAGTCGAAGCTTCTCTTGTTATTTACTTCGAATGTAATTATGTAGGAGGCTTGGGCTTTGTAGCATGTAGGACTTTGGTCAGCAAGCATCTTGAGCCAGACTCATCAAAAGACAAAACAAACTTGTTTCCAACAATTGGTTGTCCTTTGAATAGACCAATTGTATGTCCTTCAAAGGCAACACTTGTGTGTTCTTCGAATGGACCACATGCACCACTTATGTGTTCTTTGAATGGATCACATGCACCACTTGTGTGTTCTTTGAATGGACCACATGCACCACTTGTGTGTTCTTCGAATGGACCATATGCACCACTTGTGCTTTATTCGAATGGGCCACCAATGTGTGTTCATAATGTAGAAATTATATGCTGAAGGGTTTAGAGGTGGAGTCGAAGCAAGCTGTTTCAAAGGGAGACACTGCCCAATCAAATCTAACAAAAAGGAAGTCATTGCCTTGTGGATCGAAAGCAAGTACAGAGGAAGACATTGCCTTTTGGATCGAAGGCAAGCATAGAGGAAGCCTTTGCCTTGTTGATCAAAGGCAAGCACAGAGGAAGCCTTTTCCTTGTGGATTGAAGGGAAGCTGAAGGGGGACAAAGTTTAGTCGAAACTTGGGAAATCGAAGCAAACTTGCAGGAGGCAAAAGTCCAGTCGAAACTTGGGAAATATAAGCAAGCTTGCAGGAGGCCAAAGTCCAGTCGAAACATGGGAAATCAAAGCAAGCTTGTTTTTCTTTGATTTGATGCCTGAAAGCCAAAAATCCAATTGTACTTGTGAAAACTTGGACTTTTGAAAGTCCTTGTGAGAAAATGTCTTAAGAAAAGAGAGGGAAAATTTTGGGGTACAACAACTACCCCTGTTCAATCTTCTTAAACCTGAAGAGTTACATTGGCGAGTTCGCCATTCGTGACTTGAAGGTGGAAGATTATTGAACACTAGAGTGCCCATAAATTTGCACTTGTATGTAGTAACACCGTTGGTTGATGATATCAGAAATGGGCTTACAGATGCCATTTGGAGAAGATGACTAAGAGTTGTTGGAGATGGGCTTAAAGATTCCATCCAAAGTAGATGCTGACTTCGTAAGAGGTCTCTTCGTGGGGATTCTTGTTCCTGTTGTCTGGGGAGGACTCCACTGGGGAAAGTTGATTTTTGTTGTTCTCCTGCTTGAGGAAAACTCTATGCGGAATAGAGTTTAGGAGATTTAATTATCCCTGGATCTACTGAGGAGTTATCTCTAGACTGGAGAGATGAAAGTTTGTTGGTTTCTGGTTGAAATCCAGGCTTCACAATAACTTGCCGGGGAGAATGAAATTAACTGTTATATGGAAATGTATTAGAAGGAGCCTGTGTAGGGCTGCTTCAGGATGAGCCCATGTTAGACCACATCTAGAGATTGATGAGAAGGAATTTGTGTAGGGTTACTTCGGGATGAGTGTGTGTTAGTCTTCATTTGAAAATAAATGAGGAGGAACTCGTGTAAGATTGCTTCAAGATGAGCCCGTGTAAAGATGCATCTAGAGAGAAGGAACACGTGTAAGATTGCTTCAGGATGGTCATGTAGATAATTACCCCATCTTGTTTTTGGAATTGATCTACAATCAGCTGTTCACAGGTAGTTGTCCTGTCATGTTTCAGGTATTAATCCATAACTTGCTTTTGTTGGTTATTGAGATAGTTGCCCTGTCTGGTTTCAGGAATTAATGTCTGACCTGAGAAATAAAGATAGTTTCCACATCTTGTTTCAGGAATTAATCTTCAATCTTCTCACATAGATAGTTATCCTGTCTGGTTTCAGGATTTAATCTACAATCAGTCATTCACAGATAGCTGTCATGTCTTGTTTCTGGAATTAATCTGGAACTTGTTTTTGTCGGTCATTGAGATAGTTGTCCTGTCTGGTTTCAGGTATTAATTTTTGACCTTAGAGAAAGGAAGATAGTTTCCCCGTCTTATTTTGGGAGTTAATCTTCAATCTGCTCATGTAGATATTTCTCCTGTCTAGTTTCAGATATTAAACTACAATCAGTCATCCACAGATAGTTGTGTTGTCTTGTTTCACGTATTAATTTGGAACTTGTTTTTGTCGGTCATTGAGATAGTTGTCCTGTCTGGTTTCAGGTATTAATCTCTGACCTTAGAGAAAGGAAGATAGCTTCCCCGTCCTATTTCGGGAGTTAATCTTCAATCTGCTCATGTAGGAAGATAGTTTCCCCGTCCTATTTCGGGAGTTAATCTTCAATCTGCTCATGTAGATAGTTGTCCTGTTTGGTTTCAGGTATTAATCTATAATCAGTCGTTCACAAATAGTTGTACTGTTTTATTTCAGGTATTAATATGGAACTTGTTTTTGTTGGTCATTGAGATAGTTGTCCTCTCTGGTTTCAGGTATTAATATTTGACCTTAGAGAAAGGAAGATAGTTTCCCTATCTTGTTTTAGAAGATAATCTTAAATCTTCTCATGTAGATAGTTATCCTGTCTGGTTTCAGTTATTAATCTATAATCAATCATCCACATATAACTGTCCTGTCTTGTTTCAGGTATTAATCTGAAACTTTTGAAAATTGTTGACGATATTCATATGTCGATCTTTTCTGAAAAGGTAAAGAATTAGTTGCATGCAATATCATGATGCATGAAGTGCAAATGATGCTCTCAAAATAAATGATATTGTAATATATGCATTCATTTTGCATATGCTATGACGCTTGTAAAATGGTGTGTGAATGCAATGTAGAAACATGTCAGTCGTTCTATTGCTGTATTGTTTAACTAGGGAAAATAAATCCCTGATTGTTGCTGGGGATGAAGAGTGTAAGTCTTAAAATTTTGTTTAAGTTGAAATGCTAGAAGATGGATTTCCGTTGTTAGAGAAATAAACTCTGTTGAGGAAGGGAAACTCCATGAACTGCTTGGGGATTGTTATGAAAATCCTGCTGGGGAATCCTGAAAAGCTTGTGAACCAGGTTAGGGAATTTTTAAGATACCAGGACAGTAATTGGAGATTCTTGTTTCGCCGGGGATATAAGAACACCTGACATAATTAGACTGTTTGCTGAGGATATGGTAGTGAATTTATAGTAGGATGCCCCTGCCTCTGAACTTGCTGGAGAAAGTATCTGCGGGGATTTTGTGGATGGCCTTTAGACATTGTCCTATTTCTTAAAGCTATTCGTATCTGTCTTTCTGTTTTTTATGCGTGTATTTGTAAACGATAATCGCATTCAAATGCATATGTTCAAAAGTAATCACTGGACGTTTTTGCAAACAAAATAGTAAAATAAAAACAAAATAGTTTTGCACTTTTAAAGAGATAGTTTTGTATTAATTAGAATAGGTTTTTGCCTATAATAGGCATTTTCGTACAAGAAGACAAACATCCTAGTATGAAAATTCCGTCGTAAGAATGAAAACTATACAAAAATAGTATGCAAAGAAAAACAAATATGTGAAATGATCCCAATGGGTTCCCATTATTCTATTGCCTTTATGTCTTTGAGCGTATCATCTCTTTTCCTGCTTGTTCGAAGCTGACTGAATTAATTAGTACCACTTGAGCTTGATAGTTGTTACCAAAGATTGGCTGTAAGGTAATCCAACGGGACATATTTATACGCTTAAAATCCCTAAAATTTTCCTGAATCGCCTTTTCGGGTTTTCAGTCCACCGAGATACCCTTTTTTGCCCAAGCCACCTTTTCAGGTTTTTGACTTGCCAGGTGTACAGATTTTTTCCATATGTATATCCCCAATTTTTTCCCGAACCCTTTGGTTCGCCGGGTTGCCCTTATTTTTACCTAGGCCAGTCAATCTAGTGGGTCTTTGTTCATGCGTAATATCTTTTAACTATGTCCGCATTTACAGGATGAGGAAGGTCGTCACCGTCCATAGTGGTTAAGATCATGGCTCCACCAGAAAATAAGTTCTTGATCATAAATGGTCCTTCGTATGTAGGAGTCTATTTTCCCCTAGGATCACCTTGTGGTAGTATGATGTGCTTGATTACTAGGTCACCATCCTGATATACTCGACGTTTGAACTTCTTGTTAAAAGATATAATCATACGTCTTTGGTACATCTGACCATGGGAGACAGTCGCGAGCCTCTTCTTGTCAATCAGGTTCAATTGATCAAGTCGAGTCTGAACTTAATCGTCTTCATTCAAACCTGCATCCTTCATGATTCTCAAGGAAGGGATCTAGACTTCGATGGGTAGGACAACTTCCATACCGTATACCAAAGAGAAAGGAGTTGCCCCTGTTAATGTGCATATTATGGTACGATAACCATGAATAGAAAATGGTAACATCTCGTGCCAATCTTTGTATGTCACCATCATCGTCTGTATGATCTTTTTATTAGAAGCTTGTACAACGCCATTTATCTTCGGCCGGTAAGGAGAAGAGTTATGATGCTGGATCTTGAATTGCGTGTAGAGCTCGATGATCATAGTATTATTGAGATTGGTACCATTATCCGTAATGATTCTTTCTGGAATACCATACCGACATATAAGGTTATGTCTGATGAATCAGGCCACAACGTTCTTGGTAAAAGAAGCAAATAAAGCCGCCTCAACCCATTTTGTGAAGTAATCAATGGCAACGAGGATAAAGCGGTGCCCATTAGAAGCTGTAGGTCTAATCTCCCCAATCATATCGATGCCTCACATTGCGAATGGCCAGTGAGCAGTCAAAACGTTCAAGGGAACCAGAGGCACATGTACTTTATCAGCATAGATCTGGAACTTGTGACAAGTTCGTGAATGCTGATAACAGTATGCTTCCATAATGGACCAATAGTATCCAACTCGTAGGATCTTTTTAGCCATTGTGTGCTCACTAGAATGGGTGCCAAAGGTACCTTCGTGAAAATATGTCATAATCTTTTCTATTTCACTTTTATCCACACACCGGAGCAAAGTAGAATCGTGGTTGCGCTTGTAGAGGATTTCGTTACCGAGGAAGAACTTGGAAGAGAACCTTCTTAGGAGCTTCTTATCATTGACTGAAGCTCCTTCAAGATATTGTTGGTCTTCGAGATATCTTTTGACTTCATGGAACCAAGGTTTGTCCACTACTTCTTCAATATCAATCTCATGACAGTATGCTGGTTTGTCCATTCTCTCAATAGTGATATGAGTGATCGGGATTATACTTATGTATCCAATGATTCGGACTGCAAGTGCATAGTCTTATCGTGTAGTTTTAAAATATATCGAACCACAAAGACTGATGAATCGATCTACCGTCTTCTATTGTTACTTTGCAAATCTAAAGCTAATGAATGTTTTCTTGGGTTGTAGGGAAAACTAAATACTAAATTAAATTGGATTTTTAATAATCAATTAGCGTAATTACCAGTATGCAATAGTCGTACCTCGGGAACTAGCGACCTGTTAGGCGTCTTTATATTTTCAAAACAGCTTTCAGTAAAACTTATTTAGTTTAAAAACCCTCGTCTCACACTGTCGTTTTGTTGATCTAGGCTATGTAGTTAAGTCCTAACGTACGCTTCCGCCATCCCGCAGGAGTTAAAAACACTTTTTGAAAACTAAATAAAATCTTAACTAACTTTAAATTGCTTCCGCTGTATTTTAAGCCAATGCCTAATTACTACTGTCCAGTTAAAAGATCTCAAACTTCCGCTTTGTTGACCTTAACCTCTATCTGTTTTTTACTTCCGTAACAAAACAATTTAATAATTAAAAAATAGTAACTTAGGCCAGAAAAGAAATTTTTGTAGTAAAAATAATCCCAACTAAGTTACTCGTTCCCTTGGTTGAGTGACTTCACATACCGGTATAGGGATTCTAGCCTAACATAATATTAAACTAAATCACAGAATAATTTAAGAGACAAACAAAAATAAACATAATTATATTGATTAAAAAGCAATAAAAATTCTTAAACATAAACCTGGTAATAACTCTGAAGACAGAAGCACTCCTGCACAAATTGTAGGCTTTGCTTCGATCGGAGAATATATTTGACCGTACAAAGAAAATAATGCTGAAAGGAATATAGAAATAACTGGGAAGTAAAAATAATGCTGAAAAGAGTATTCGCTCAAAGTAAATATAAAATCTACAAATTTTCTTGCACAAAAAGCAGAACCCTTTCTACTGTGGTCTAAGGCTCTATTTATAAGTCTTGCGTGATAGTTGTTCTCGAA